>CM019063.1:547481778-548171554 GCA_009667805.1 Leptobrachium leishanense
GCGATTTTAATACAGATTGGCTAAATCCTAAAAACAATAAACACTGCTCACTGTTTAAAACTTTGCAGCTAACTCAATTAATCTCCTCCCCCACTCGCATTAATATGAAAAGCCCTAACCATACCTTGCTGGACTGGATTCTCTCCTCATCTCCTGATAGAATACAGGAGGCAGGCGTTCTTGCTAATAGCTTTAGTGACCATTGTCTAGTGTACTGCGTGCGCAAAATAAAGGCCTTGAAATCTCCCCCAAAGGTAATAACCACCAGGTCTTTCAAGAAATTTATTCTTGAATCCTTCCTAAGTGATCTCATACAGCTCCCCTGGTACAGGCTAAACCTAATCCCAGACCTAGACTGTGCAGTTGAATACTTTCAGCCTGAGCTCCTGCAAGTCTGGAATTCCCATGCCCCGCTGCGTAAAGTGCGAGTAAAAAGGGCCCATCTCCCCTGGGTTACAGCTGACCTCACGCATATGTACCAGTTTAGAGACTCCCTGTGGTCAAAGTTCAAGAGTACTGGATCCATGAACGATCACTGTGAATACCGAAAATGCCGGAATGAATGCACAAAAGAAACAAAAATGGCTAAAGCCCAATACTTCAATGAAAATTTAAACAATAACATATCAAACCCCAGAAATTTTTGGAAAATCATAAGTAACATACAAGCACCCCCCAGCCACTCCCAACCAGCTGCTTTAAAAGTAAACAACCAAACTGTACAACACCCCCTACATGTAGCAAATGCTTTTAATAATTATTTTGTTGGATGCGCCACCACCCTCATTGCTAAGCTAGGAAATGAAACGCAATCAGAAAGGCCGCACGCAGGTCAGGACCCACCAACAGTGCAAAAACCCCGTAACCCAGACATATTCAGTTTTAGGCCTGTGCCTGTCAGTGCCATCACTAAACTTCTCCGTAACAAAAAATGAAATACCAGTCTGGACCTGATCAAATCCCAGCAATGCTGCTGAAAATCAGTGCACCAGCAATTGCTAAACCTGTCGCAACCCTGATTAATGAATCACTGGCAACTGGATACATACCCATACCCATACCCATGGTACCTATCCATAAAAGTGGAGACAATACTTTGGTATCCAACTACCGCCCAATATCACTGCTCCCTGTAATGTCAAAAATTCTGGAAAAATGTGTCTACACTCAATTACGTGATTATTATCAGTATCAGAACTATTTAACCCCAGATCAATCAGGCTTTCGTCCAAACCATTCAACTACAACTGCCCTTTTAAAAGTTTGTAATGATATCCAAGCGGGCATGGAACAAGGAAATCTAACTGGAGCCATCTTCCTTGACTTTGCCAAGGCTTTTGACACAGTAGACCATGGCATCCTATTACAAAAACTTAAAAACTCTGGTATTGGTGATAGTACATTAACCTGGTTCCAATCATATGTGTCTGATAGGTCTCAATTTGTGTCCATTTCTGACAGCACTTCCCTCCCCCTCCCAGTCACGTGTGGTGTACCCCAAGGCTCGATACTTGGCCCCCTGCTATTCACAATATTCATAAACGATCTGCCCAATGTCTGCAAAGCTTCAACTGTACACATGTACGCAGACGACACGGTAATCTATACCAGCAAACCAAATCTCCCGCAGCTGGAGGCCGTGCTGCAAGAAGAATTCACAGGGGTAGAAAAGTGGATAGCAAATAACAAACTTTTTCTAAATACTGACAAAACGGTTACAATGCTCTTTGGAACCGCACCTAAACTACACAAATTGCAAACACCCCATCTATGTGTTGGGACAAACTCAAACGGCACACTGACCACAGTCACCTCTCTCAAATACCTAGGTATGTGGTTAGACCCAAATCTATCTTTTGGCCCCCACATCGAAAAACTCTCATCTAAACTTTACCCCAAACTAGGTGCCCTGTACAGAAACAAATCCTGCCTGAGCCCGCGGTAAGAAAGCAGATTGTACAACAAATGCTTATGCCAGCCATTGAATACGGAGATGTAGAGTATGCAGCCGCCCCGCAAACACACCTCCAGAACCTTACTACATTGTATAACTCATTCTGTCGCTTTGTGCTACAATGTAACTACATGACCCACCATTGTGACATGTTAAAATAACTAAACTGGCCATCGCTGGACTCTAGACGCACACTTCACCTTTCCAACCTGGTGTTTAAGAGCTTTTCTGGGAAGCTACCACCCTACCTGAATATGCTGCTTCCCCCGGCAGTTCCCTCATCCTATAACCTCAGATCCAGGACCAGCACCTTACTTGCAATACCGCAATACAAAAAGAAAATGGCTAGATCCTCATTTTCCTACAGAGCACCGCAAATATGGAATAACCTCCCAGACGCCGTCAAATCTTCCCCCAGTCTAAAGTCCCTTAAGAGCTCCCTATTAGCATACCTCAATACGAAATGCACCTGTAAACATGTAACATAATGACTTTATTTCCTCCATATTTATTTTTCTGTTAATCTGTGTATTTGGTTTTGTGTTAATATCTTGCATTTTACGATTTTGTATTTCTGTAACCACTCAATGTTCTCGAACCCAGGACGTACTTGAAAACGAGAGAAATCTCAATGTATCCTTCCTGGTAAAATCCTTTATAAATAAATATGATAGATAGATAGATAGATAGATAGATATGGATAGATAGATAGATAGATAGAATAGATAGATAGATAGATAGATAGATAGATAGATAGATAGATATGGGATAGATAGCTAGATATGGGATAGATATGGGATAGATAGATAGATAGATAGATAGATAGATAGATAGATAGATAGATAGATGATAGATAGATAGATATGGGATAGATAGATAGATAGATAGATAGATAGATAGATAGATATGGGATAGATAGATAGATATGGGATAGATAGATAGATAGATAGATAGATAGATAGATATGGGATAGATAGATATGGATAGATAGATATGAGATAGATAGATAGATAGATAGATAGATAGATAGATAGATAGATAGATAGATAGATAGATAGATAGATAGATAGATAGATATGGGATAGATAGATAGATAGATAGATAGATAGATAGATAGATAGATAGATAGATAGATATGGGATAGATAGATAGATATGGGATAGATAGATAGATAGATAGATATGGGATAGATAGATAGATAGATAGATAGATAGATAGATAGATAGATAGATAGATAGATAGATAGATAGATATGGGATAGATAGATAGATATGGGATAGATAGATATGGGATAGATAGATAGATATGTGATAGATAGATATGAGATAGATATGGGATAGATAGATAGATAGATAGATAGATAGATAGATAGATAGATAGATAGATAGATAGATAGATAGATATGGGATAGATAGACAGATAGATAGATAGATATGAGATAGATATGGGATAGATATATATGGGATAGATAGATAGATAGATAGATATGGGATAGATAGATAGATAGATAGATAGATAGAGATAGATAGATAGATAGATAGATAGATAGATAGATAGATAGATAGATACTGTAGATAGATATGAGATAGATATAGATACAGTATATCACAGGAGTACACCCCTCACATTTTTGTAAATATTTTATTATATCTTCTCATGTGATTACACTGAAGAAATGACACTTTGTTACAATGTAAAGTAGTGAATGTACAGCTTGTATAACAGTGTAAATTTACTGTCCCTCAAAATAACTCAACACGCACAGCCATTAATGTCTAAACCGCTGCCAACAAAAGGTACTGCACCCCTAAGTGACAATCTCCAAATTGGGCCCAATTAGCCATTTTCCCTCCCCAATGTCATGTGACTCGTCAGTGTTACAAGGTCTCAGGTGTGAAGTGAATGGGGAGTAGGCTTGTGCACCGATTTTTTTTTCGGTTCGATTCGGTTCGATTTGTTCGGATGTTTAAACTTTTCGATTCGGCTCGTTTCGACCGATTTCTGTTTCGGTTCGGCTCGACTCGTTTTTCGTGTCCATTTTTTTTCGGAATATCGACCATTTTTCGTATTTTCGTGTCACTTTGCTCGTTTTTTGTATCGACTTTTCGTGATTTCGGGACTTTTCGTTTTTTCGGAACGTCTGTTCTCGTTTCAAAGTTTATAACTCTATTCGTTTTGACGTAAACTACTATGGTTTACTTTTTTATACTTTATATATTTTTTTATAATAAATTTTTGGTTTGTTTTTCGGATCCAATAATTCATTCTGTCGATACGATAATTCTGGCGATTCTATCGTGTTTTTTTTTAATTAAATAAAGATCCTTTTTTTCTTATGAATATACATTTCACAACTTTATTTAATCACATTAAAAAATGGCATGAAAGTCAAGGAACTAAAAAAAAGAACAAAACGATTTAAAAAACGCTAAACTGACCCGAATGGTCTGACTTTAAAAATAAAAACCAGAACAAAAAGGTTTTAAATCGGAAAAACAGTTGATCAAAATGATCTGAAACGAAAAAAAAAAAAAATGATTTAAAACAGACAAAAAAAAATGAACCCTTTCGCTGCTGAGGCATTTCACGGCTTCCCTTCACGCCTGTGTGCGGTCTGCTGCTGAGCTAATTTTTAACAGTTTCGCTCCTCTTGTTTAAACGCGTTTTTTTGAAGCCTTATTTTATAATGTGACCCAGACATGTTATATATCGTTCTTTCCGGCAGACTCGGCAGATGATTCATAATATATCATTATCATATGTATGCGTCATGTCCTGTCTGTATATTATAACAAAAAATGCAATAAAATTAGAATTTTCAATGTTTGTTTTACAAGGTGTAAAGTGTTTTTTTCACATTTTAACATGCGAGTGTTTGCGGTTATATTTTATGAGTTGCGTTTGTTAAAAAAAATTGAAATGGGGACTTGTTATATTTTTTTGGGTGAAAATTACACTATTTTTAACAAACGCACCCCATACAAAAATCCTTAGTGCAGCATCATTGTTCACATTATAATTGAAATGGGAACAATAATTGCTGCATTAACAAAACAAAACAAAAAACCTGTTTATTTTTTTTATATTTTAATGTTTTATAATTTTTAACATTGTCATGTTTGGTATTGTTGGAAAGGCCATGCTCTGGTCGATCCAAAGACACCAAATTCCAATGAACCCCCTATCGCCACCATTGGTCGCAGTTAGGGGTTAACTCCAGAACTGACGTCATTGTGACGAGGTCTTGGGACTGTCGGCAGCTGCCGTTCCCCACGCTGTTGTCTTCCTGCAAAGACGTGACCATGTTGGCGGGCAGCGTCTTAGCGGGCAGCGGTGGGAGAGAGAGAGCTCATAGCTGGGAGGAGGTGTTGCGTGAAGCTGCAAACAGGGACAAATAAACTAGACCTGAGCCGCACTGAGGATCTTTGGGTTGTGTCAGAAAAGACTTCACGCAGTGCTGCCATCAATATTTTTTGATAAATTCTTGGTTATACAATGAATGTGACTGTGGACAAAAATCCGTGTTGTTGTGACATTGCCTAAGCTTAACAAAACCATGCCACGTCGGTAATCAAATCTCAAGGCAGTACAACAAGGTTGTGTTAGTGTGTGACATTTTTTGGCCAGGCAGGAAGTGTAGAATGTGCACAGTCACATTCATGGCCACAAATATGTTGACAAATTTATGACAAAGGGTCCATAGAAATGTCAATACATTTATGTACATATAATTTTAACAGTGTGGAAACCAAGCAATACATATTAACTTATTAAGTAAGGAAAAGCAACGCACACAAGCAGGAAAATATAGAAAAAATAGAAAATTTATTTACAACATGGGGAAGGGAAGGGAACATGCCAAGGATGGCAAACTGCCCAACAGGGGCACAAACAACACAAACAAACATAGTGTAGTGGAAATAGACTGGAAGATGGCCGCCATTGTAAGCCAGGCGACCACCATCTTGTTCAGAATATTGGTTCACTTGAGATAATTAGGCAGTTTTTAGCTGAAATTAGAAGCAGGCATACATAGAAACTTAGGAATTTGCTGAGATTGGAAGAAAAACAATCAAAGCGCTGAGAAAGGTCTCTGCTGTTTTCGACACAGAGAAAGGATACATCAAGGTCGTTGGGGCCCGTAGAAATACAAAGGAGTATAGAGATCAGACCAGGTGCCTTTTGTAACAAATGAGTGAAGACGCTAAAGGAACGGGGCGCAGCCCGGAACAGTGGGAGCAACTAATTATGATTCACTGAGACTAACATGAAGTTTGCCAATTTACAGCCAAATTAATGAAATGTCTTTTGTATTAGCCAAAGGGAGGTACTAACCCACGTGGGGTGGGATAGCGTAACCAGGAGGTGGGCTAATTGGGATGTACCTAATCATGTATTTTGAGGTATAAAATCTCATGTCACTGTGAAAATTGCTGCTCATTCTTTGCGATTGAATCCTGTTTGAGCATCTGTTGTGATATCACAATAAAGTTTGCCTTTCCTGAAGAGACTCATGTTCAGACAATCCTTGCTCGTGTCCGGTCTGGCCTCGTCTTGAGTGAACCTGCAGATTCCGGTTACATTTCAGGAGGAGGCTGGTCTCACTGCCGCTCCAGGATGTCAGCGGCATTGCTTATATGCTCCCGCAATTCCTGGAGCAGTTCCTGGATGGAATCAATAGTTGTAACAGCAAGGCGTAGCTCGCCGATCGCCATCCGGTTAATTTGCCTAATGCTGGATGATGTGTCCGGTCTGGCTTCTCCTTCTATATATCCAATAAATGAAAGAAGGAAAATACAGTAAGTAAAGCAGGTTTCTATTTTTGACTGAAAGTCTTGAAAAAATATAACAGTAGTATATACCAGTGCTGGCGGCCTCCTGAGCCTCCGACTCCTCCGACGACTCCTCCTCCTCCGCCACCACCGTCAGCATCTCATCCGGTGCTATATCTAAGAAATTAAAGAAATAAAAAATACAGTAAACAACAAAACTGATTTATTTTTGAACAAAAGTCGATGCAAAATACAACAGTAAAAAAAAAAACCTGGACTCGCGGCCTCCTGCTGCTGCTCCGGCTCCCTCTCTCCATCGCTCTCCTCCTGCTCCTCCTTCTGCTCCTCCTCTTCCTCCTCCTGCTCCTCTTGTGCTATACATAAAAAAATTAAATTAAAATACAGTAAACAAAAAATGTTTCTGTTTTTGACCAAAAGTCGTTGCAAAATAAAACAGTATATACCAGCGCTGGTGGTCGCCCGTGGCTCCTCCTCCTCCTCCACTGGGGCACTGGTGCCCGCCGGGACAGATGCTGCCTTCTTCCTGTCTTCTGCCAAATCCAAAAAATAACACGTAAATAATGCAGACTGGAAAAAATGGTATATCTATACACTATATTGCCGAAAGTATTGCGACACCCCTCCACTACCCACTAGCACTACCAGCTTGACCCACCAGTACTCCCATCTCATAGGTCTAAAGTCACAAAATATTTATTTATTTCCCCTGCACATAGACATATATTACCGTTCAATTATATATGTTTTTTCAGAAGTAAACATTACGTTTATTTAATAAAAACTATTATTTGTGTTGTGTGCATACAAAGCGCATTGTGCGACTGCTTTTAGTTATTTTATAGAAGGCCTCAGCCTCAGTTTCACTTTCAGTTTCTGCGAATAAAACTGGATATTGCAGAAACAACAGAAATCCGCCATTTTGTTTTGAAATTTGCATCTAAAGCGTTCAATAATGACACTGCTGCAGCAAACTGAATTGCTGCGCAGCAACAATTCAGCAGCTGCTGAGGACGTATTGAACGCGGCTCTGTTTGGATGCACTTTCAGAAGAACTTCATGTCCCATCCTACCACTTAGCAAAGACACAGAGATTTTTGTTGATGCGCAGGTGGGAGCCAATATTGGGCAAGTTGCGGGTCATCTCGTATGCATCACTCAATCACAACAACCTCCCCGCAACACACTACAGTACACACAGTGCCAAAAGAAATCCAGCATTGTAACTTCATCTACATACATCAAATATCACAATTTTCACGAATACGTAAAATCACAAAAAGGAAGAGCTATGGCAAAAATGCATGTATGACGAGTCGTGAAAACGCAAAGCTATACACAATCACATTGCATGAAAAAAGGACTAGATAAATCAACGTATTTCTGTGCACATTACCACATGCAAGCACATTATTATTATTATACAGGATTTATAAATATAGCGCCAACAGTTTGCGCAGCGCTTTACAATATAACATGACACTTACGTTTGGCTATGACGCGACGGATGTGCCTCAGCTGCTCCTGCTCGCGCGTCTTGAGGTCGGACCAGCGTTTTCGGAGCTGGTCCTTCGTCTGGTCTTTCCCGAACAGCTCCAGGATGGTGGTTCGGAGCTTGTCAAGGATACGATCCTTGCGTGTGTTATTCTTCCTGCCGTACGGGCCCTTACGGCAGTCATAGTCCTTAAGATCAAAGATGCGGACCAGCTCCAGCATCTCGTCAAATGCCATGTTGCTGGCCCGCTTCTTTCTGGGTGGTGTTTCATTGGTGCAAGAAGAAGATGAGGAGGTGTCTGAATGGCACTCGTCTCTTGCAGCCATGATGAATAATAAAAACAATATTTTGTCCAAAAAGTTGTCAAAAAACTGGCTCAATAAAGTTACGACATCCGCGCGCGCGCATGCGCGACCCGCGGACGAAACGGATCCGACCCGATTACGAAGGAATTATCGTATCGACAGAATTATCGGATCATTGGAAACAAAAAAAACAAGTGATACGCATTTACAAATACAAAATTTACAGAATCAGCGATATAACCGATAATAATTAAATATACGATTTCCAGAATTACCGAAATGGAATCGAAATCACGAATGGAACCGAAATCATGAATAGAGCGAAAATAAATTTCGATTTGACACATTTCAAGTCCATTCGAAAAATCCAAAAATTTTTCGTTTCGGCTCGGAAAACTTTTCGGATCTATCGGTTTTCGGGTCCGATCCGATTCGGAAATTCGGCCGAATCCGAAGACACGAATCGGGAAATTTCGTGAAAATTCAGAGATTCCGAAACCCAAAACGCACATCCCTAATGGGGAGCAGGTGTGTTAAATTTGGTGTTATCGCTCTAACTCTCTCATACTGGTCACTGGAAGTTTATGAAACTGGTGCCACTTCTTGGGCGAGATTGAGTACAGGATGACTGGATGACAAGCGCTAAATTATTAAAACATTGTTAAAATATGTACAAATTGTACTGAAAGTGTTAATTCTTCGATTGATTTTATTTGATCGATAAACTATAGCTGGCAAGACTTATTGGACATACGTGTGGCTGGTTGTGGACATTCCGGGTGTTGTTTATGGGTTTTGCTGGCATGGACATCGATCATCTGTCAATATACAAATGACATAACAAAGGGCTTGTGAGTTGTCTCACCTCACAATCGATACCTGGCACCTCTGAGTTTGAGTATCACATTTTCTTGCCGGAACCTGTAGCTCGATTCTAGATTGTGCTGGACACCGTAAAGGAAATGATTTGTTTGGCGCTTGGTAGAGTCCAAATTAGTCTTGATATATTACAAATAGGGATGAGCTGTTCGGTTCGATCTGTTCGGAGTTCGCATCGAACATCGGCCGTTCGACAGTTCGTGAACTTCGAACTTTTTGGGACGTTTGCCAAAAGTTCGAAAAAAGTATAAAAAATGCTTAAAAAATACTAAAAAATCTAGAAATAAAGAGACTCTTTACTGCAGAATATTATAAGCAACGGTTTATTAGATATTGATGTAAAACGGGAATATTTTTAACATTGAAGCCTATGGGATAAAACATTCTTGTTACTAAAACATCAAGCAGACACGGCCCTCTAATCAGGCACTGTAGAGAGCAGCCTGCAGGGGCCTCCCAAGGATCCCCTTGAGGAGCATGCGATGACAGAGCTGTGACTGTGCGGGCTAGCCGCCCGGGTGCATGTGGCAGAGACAGGCAGCGCAGGGAGGGAGCCACTGCATCTGTGGCCACGGCAGACTCCCCCACAACCAGGATCAAGGGAGCCCCCACTGACCACCAGGCTAAGGTAAGGTGACACATTTCTAAAAAAAAAAAAATCCGAGGACATTTTTAAATGTCCCCGGGAGCATAAAATAAAACCTTTTTTTTTCTTTCTCTACCTAGCTGAATGTATTTAATTATATACATTAGATACATTCAGCCAGGTAGAGGGGGGTGGCATGTGTGCTGCGCGGGGTCTCAGGCAGTGGTTTGTTTTTTTTGTGTGCATATTTTTAGCAAATTTATAGGGGAAGGTAAGGGCAGGTATGATATATATATCCAGACTTGTATTACACACACATTTTGGCAACTAATTGCCCCCCCCCAATTTGGTTGATCCCTCCAGAAGAAATGTTGAACCCGATAGAGCAGAGAATAATAAATATATTCTCTGCTCTGTCGGGTTCAACATTTCTTCTGGAGGGATCAGCCAAATGGGGGGGCGCATTTAGTTGAGATTGTACACATGCCACCCCCTGCATGTGCGTATGTGTATATATGGTCGGAGGTCTGTGGGTGGGTGTATATATATATCAGCGTGTTGATATATACGTAAAAATAGTTCTGCGTGTTGATATATATGTATATGTCTGTGTGTGGTATCAATGCATCCCTACTCTATACACAGCGCTCAGTGTCCCTATAATATATATGATCAGGGGTTACCTTTTTTTTATATTTTTATACTATTCCTATTAAATTAACAGTAATTTTTGATGTATTTTATTCAGTAGAAACTTTTTTTTGCCTATATAACATGTGCTTTGTGAAAATAAACGATTTTGTGTGTACATTTTTATTTAGTTAGTGGTTTCCTGTCCAGTGCGGTGAAAAGCAAACGTAATGCAGTGTAGATACGCTGCGAGGCGGAGTGAAGTCAAGCCTGTAAAATGTTTGCTTCGCTACGCTGTGCGTCGCTGCACGCTCAGTGTGTCTCAGCCTTTATTCCCGCAACGATAGCTTACCGAATCAGTTTGTATTCTTGTTACTGACCCTGCTTGTTCTGAGGACCTGATCTGTTGTCGACTTTGCCTGCCATTTGACTATTCTCTCTGTGTATTCCCTGCCTGTTCTGTTTGCTTCCTTTTGCTACTGGTGTGCGCCTATTCTCACCATATACAGTAGCACAGTACAAGTGGCTAAACATTGCTGACCCGGTTTTGTTATAGCTGCTGATGTAACTGAATAGATCGGGGATCTCTTCTGCATTACCAAAACCTCCACCACTGCACTCTTCCACAATACCACAGAGGGGTTACTTACGGTGTGAAGGCACTTGCTGCCACCAAAGGCACAATACTTGGGTGCACTGCCACTGACGCCTATATTACCAGACTTATATCATTTTAATATTTGACCGCAGGGTCCAACCCTACACTCTTCCACGATACCACAGAGGGGTTACGTACGGTGTGAAGGCAATTGCTGCCACCAAAGGCACAATATTTGGGTGCACGGATGCCTGTACCAGATTCATATCATTTTAATATTGGACCGCAGGGTCCAACCCTGCACTCTTCCACAATACCACAGAGGGGTTACTTGCGGTGTGAAGGCACTTGCTGCCACCAAAGGCACAATATTTGGGTACACTGCCACTGACGCCTATATTACCAGATTCATATCATTTTAATATTGGACCGCAGGGTCCAACCCTGCACTCTTCTACCATACAACAGAGGGGTTACGGTGTGACTGCACTGTTACCAACACTAAAGGCCCAATTTTAAAGCACCTATTGCTACTTTCATCCAAAGCCTGCATAAGTTTCACAATAATTTAGTCAAAAAATCACTAAACTTGTTCTGCGTGTCCTAAAATGTCTCCTCTTTTCATACAGACTGCCGCCCCAAGCAGTTGTTTATGAAAAGATTAAAGGAAAACCATTTACCGTCATTTGAAATGTAATTTTTTTTGTTTTTAAATGTTTCTATACATCCTACAAATCCGCCACTTCACGGGCAGGTTATGGGGACCTCCTAGGCACGATATTTGAAGGATTTTTTTGTTTTTATCTTTAACCCTTATTTCATGGAAAACTCACTGTTCCTTTAAAAACGTTTTTTTTTTTTACTTTTTGTCCTTGTTTCCTGTCCCCCAGGGCACTACCCGGACCCCCATGCACCTTTGATGGCAAATATCTTGCATATATGCCCTCTTGGAGGGCACTCTAAAATTCAAACTTTTGAGTTCCATTGACTTGCATTGAGTTCGGTTCGTGTTTGCGTTCGAACTCGAACTTTTGAAATTGTTCGAGTACGAATGCGAACCGAACACGGGGGTGTTCGGCTCATCCCTATTTACAAACCATGCAAACTTTCTCAAAGACTTTGAACGCGTTGCACAGGGCAATACAAATCAGGCTGACTGTATCCATTGACCCATTGTCATGAATGCAACCACATTCCAACCACATTAGAATAGTTGTAAAATAGAAAAAAAAAGGTAATCCTAACATTAGCCCGAACCCTAATCATACTGTATAACACACAAAGAAACAGTAATTCGTCCCTATCCCTATTCCTGCTATGTATTTTTATATATTATATTAAAGGTTCCTGATATCAGAAATAGGATCCTGATATCAGAGATATTCTGAATCGATAAAAAAATCAAAATATCAGAAGCTTGCAATATTCCGAATCAGCTGATCCCGTTTATTTCAGAATTCGATATTTTCAGATTCTGAAACAATCCAAGCCGAACCGAGCCAAAATTTTCCCGCCATGCACATGTCTAATGCTTGCTATGCTTAATTTTTAGGAAAAAGTTTCAAAAAATGGAACAGAATTTGTTGCCAAAAAATGAAGCAAACATCATTGAATTAGTTTTGGAGTAAGGGTTGGGGTCGTTTTTTGTTAGGGTTAGGTTTAGGGCTACTTTTTTATTAATCCTAATATTACCATAAAACATTTTATTCATCAGTTCATATTTCTGAGGATATTTAAGGTAGTAATCACAGATAAAGGAGGTCAATGCAATCACTCGATGGAGAATATCCAGCTGAGCCAAATGGGTGATCAGGGAATCCGGAGCCGCCCAAAACTCCTCATAAGTTTATTGAAAAAAAGAAGAAGAAATTCAGCACTCGAAATATACCAAAAAAGACCAGTTGATTTGGTCAATGAAGGCAACATTTCAGCTGCTTGGACAGAGGAAGCGTCACAGGCACTGACCCAATAAACTGGTCTTTTTGCGCCGTCATTGGAGTGTTGGGTTTCTTCTCTTTTTTCCTTCTTACAATAATGTAATTTTTGCATCATTTCCAGGTTCTTGATGAGAAACCAGGAATGAGATTTAATGAATCTCTCTGCCTCATCTCACTCCGGTGAAGAGTTTTTGGGAACTTTGCCCTTGGGTTGGCCTGTGGAACCTACCTATAGTTTCCTCTCGTAGCCTGTCTTCAGAGATGTGGAACAAAGACACGATTCCTATCTAAAAGACTGATTGCATACTCTTCCGCATTACATGTAGATCAGCCTTTGTGTTGAAACATGCTTTTATTTTTACATATCCTCATCTTTAGATGTATTGTTGGTTGCTACTAGCTACTGTCTGGACTAGTTCTTCTATATTGTTGATGGTTCTGTATTGTATCCTAGAAACTGTTCCGTCTTATATAGTCCCAGTGCATCATGATGTTGACCTTTTTGTTCACAATATTAAACCTCTTGCGGTCCAGTTACATCAACTAATATACCCTAGGGGTAAAATAAAGCCATAGCTCACATACAATGGAATTTCTCACTGGAAATAACATTTGAAGATACTTCCTAAAACAAAAATAAAATAGAACTTCATCAAAATAATAGAACAAAAAATTTGCGGCTTGTTTTCAGTTTTGGGAAGAAGCACAATTGAGGGCAATAAAACACAAAGCTAAAGTACTAAAACAAACACAAAATACGAACCAATTACAGAACATGGAGAAATATGAGAGAAGACCCAAAGAAGGTTCTGATGGGAGGCGTTATGGGTGAATGTGGTTGGAATGTGGTTGCATTCATGACAATGGGTCTATGGATACAGTCAGCCTTGATTTGTATTGCCCTGTGCAACGCGTTCAAAGGTCTTTGAGAAAGTTCGCATGGTATGTAATATATCAAGACTAATTTGGATTCTACCAAGAGCCAAACAAACCATTTTCTTCACGGTGTCCAACACAATCTAGAATTGAGCTACAGGTTCCTGCAAGAAAATTGCGGCACGAAAAATGTGATACTCAAACTCAGAGGTGCCAGGTATCGATTGTGAGGTGAGACAACTCAAAAGCCCTTTGTTATGTGGTTTGTATATTGACAGATGATCAATGTACGTGCCAGCAAAACCCATAAACAACACCCGGAATGCCCACAACCAGCCACACGTACGTCCAATTAAGTCTTGCAAGCTACAGTTTATCGATCAAATAAAATCAATCGAATAATTAACAATTTCAGTACAATTTGTACATATTTAAACAACGTTTTAATAATTTTGTGCTTGTTATCAAGTCATCCTGTACTCAATCTCACCCAAGAAGTGGCACCAGTTTCATAAACAGTGGGCCAAATAAGGACCCTGTTCCACCAGCAAAATTGTTGGGGAATTGTGTTCCTTTGCATTTTGTGACCTCTGAATCTAAACCAATGACAATGTTCTCTACATTCATTGAATCCAACACTTGTGGTGGGAAAGGACAACAAGGGTCTCTAAACTACCTTAAACTGTGACATGAACCTACGGGGACATTCAATACATAGTAATATAGGTTGACTAAAAAGGAATGTCCATCAAGATCAACCTTTCACACATTCTTGTGATTACTGCTGGTCCAAAAGAAATAGAAACCATTTCTAATATTGCCCAAATGGGGAAAAAATCCCTTTAGAGTCTATAATGGTAATCGGATTTCTCCTTGGACCAATAAGAGTGAGCAATAGTGATATAAACACTAGGCCAACTGTATCACCAAAACCTCTTCCATCACAAACATGGTGAATCTGGAAACAAATAATTTGGTTCACAAACCACACTTCACCATTCATAGAAGTAGTTTCCCATGTGTTACCACAATTGTTAATATACAACAAGTATTGTACTTTCGATCCATAAACGCACACGTTGGCTATTGAATGATGTCCTATGTTGTGTGGGAAGAACCTTGATCAGATACAAAGATAACAAAAGCCTATACTAGTCATATTAATGTTATGGCACCATTTTTATTTTTGAGAAAGTATTTTACCAGGAAGGATAAATTGAGATTTCTCTCATTTTCAAGCATGTCCTGGGTGGCAAGTATGTACCGTTAGCTGCCTTGCCCAAGGACACTTACTGGAGAGGTGCTCTTGCTGGGATCGAACCTGTGTCTCCACAGTCTCTCTCCACGGTTATAGAGCAGTGATGTTACCTCTACTCCACCCAGCCGTTTACATTGAACACACTCTTCATGGATCATTGCCTTGTCGTGACGAAGGGGCTTTCGTAGCTCAATGAAGCTTTGAGCTATGCATTGCAGGGCCACCCAAGACGGACAGGTCATGGGCAAAAGAAGAAGGGGATGACATAGAATGAGATGGCTGGATGGAGTCACTGAAGCAGTAGGTGTGAGCTTAAATGAACTCCTGAAGACGGTAGAAGACATGAAGGCCTGGAGGAACGTTGTCCATGGGGTCGCAACAGGTCGGACCCAAGGAGCTTTCAGCTATGCCGTGCAGGTCCACCCAAAACGGACAGGTCATTGGCAAAAGAAAAAGGGGACGACAGAGAATGAAGTGGCTGGATGGAGTCACTGAAGCAGTAGGCTTGAGCTTAAATGGACTCCTGAAGATGGTAGAGGACAGGAAGGCCTGGAGGAACGTTGTCCATGGAGTCGCGATGGGTCGGACATGACTTCGCAACTAACAACAACAACAACCATTGAATACTGTTTTTTTGTTGGTTTAGAAGCTTGTAACAACATTTTTATATCATTACTAGCATTGAAATGTTGTAGTCAGGCTTCACAAAGACCAAACAGCTACATATCAACGGGGAGTGGACTCCATTCCATCCTGACCAGTGGGAAAACGCCGGTCATGAAAACCTCAATCTTCTTCCAAATCGTTTCTCGACTGAATCACAGAATCCAAACACAGTAACAACATAAACACGTTTAGGAGCCGCAAGCGCTGCCTCAGCATATTTTGGGATCAGGACGTACTATTGCTGTTGCCAAAAGTAGCTTGTGACAAATTTAAAGAACCGGCATGAACTTTCTCTACAGACGAAACTGAGCCTGGACACCCTACTGGTTATTTCCTCGACACTTTGCAAATAATAATTGCTCGTACTTCCCTCGCCCGCGTCTAAGGTCTGATACGTGCACGCCTCCAAATCTGGTGTTATGACACAATGGACCCAACAAAAATCAGAAAGGCTGAAGTAGCAAATAAAGACGCTTGGCGCCGTTAGGAAAGTTTCTGATATCATATGAAGCAGCACATTTTAATCCTGCGGGGAGTGCAACAAGAAGCTAAATTAATTCAAGGTCATGAATTGCTTTTAATGAGTAAATGCTCTGTTCGCAACTCATGAAAGCTGACATTGAGGGGTAACATGGAGGTTCCTGCAGATTTACATAAATAAGTATCCACATTCAACATTTTTAGACCTAAGTAGAAGACCTTTATATGACTTACCCGTGCATGTATCATGTGCAGTATTTTTGCACATCACATGGTGATTCACTCTTTAAGGGCCCTATTACAATCTTCGCACATACGTTTGCGCCGGTGCAAAAACGCATTAACGCGAGGGGCAAAACCCTTTGCGCTGAACATCGTATTACAATGTCAGCGCAACAAACGCGCTTATAAGTCTACCGCGGGTGAACCTGCGCGAACGCTGCACGGAGCTTACTGTACGTTGCGCGTCCTATACTTAACATTGTGAGAGCAAATACGTTTGTGCGCAGGTACGCGGATGGTATTACAATCTATGTGCAGTTTGTAACGCACAGCGTTTGCGCGCATAATTTTAGCAACTCCTAAAAGCTGGTGTTAATGGCAAATTCTATCAACCTGGCCGAAACCAAATACACCAGCCCAAAAAAAATACGCAGCAAAGTATAGTTACACATTCTACACAAACCCAAACCAATAAAATGGAGAAGTTGTGCATGTTTTTATTGATACAGCATATATGCGCAGATTGACTTTGACAGGCGCAAAAACTTAACGTGAGACAATTGTGGTTCTTAATTTTGATTGGCTGAATCGCGTGGAAAAAAACAGACCGCACACTGATTTCTGCGCGTAACGTTGTGCGCGTCCGTATGCTCGTTTTATGCTGGACGGATTAAAAAATGCGCGAGGATTGTAATACCAGCGTTTATTTACGTGCGTTAGCGTTTAATGCTGGGTGCACAAATTCACGCATTGCACGAGCGTTTTAACACGAAGATTGTAATAGGGCCCTAAGTGTTTTATCATTGAGCTGTCACTGTGTTTACTAGTTGTCTTTGTGTATTAATTGTGTGGTTACACAACAATGAAAGTTGGAAAGTGGTCTGCTCCGTCCATCTTTTCCCCAATTTTATGGCAGTCCCTAGCAGGGTTATTCAGAGAGAGCGGATCTGGCCCCGAAATTGCACCGAAAAGTGGATTTCCCCGTACGGTGAGATTATGGGGCCATTCGGCTATTCAGAAAGCAGGCAGTTCGCCAAATTGTAGCGAACTGCCAGCAAGTCCGGTGCTTTTTCGACAGCAGTGAAATCCCCCATAGAGAAGCAATGGTTAATCTATTCACGGACACCGAACAGCAGTGAAGAGTTGCTGAAATTCCCTGCTGTTCGGTGGTTTCATGCAACAGGTTTATTCGGGCGAATCCCATAGGCTTCAATGTTAAAAATATTCTCGTTTTTATCCAATATCTAATAAACCATTTATTCTTTTAATCTGCAGCAAAAAGTCTCTTTATTTATTTTTTAGGATCTTTTAGACATTTTTCAGGATTTTTTCGGCAAATTATTTTTCAGATTTTTATCAAATAGTGGGTTTTTTTCTGTAACATCCCTTTTTATTATCATTCATAGGATCTTATATGTAAATTCCAGGCATTTTCATTAAGTAGTTTTTTTTTGCAAACAGCGTTTCAATTTTGAAACTTTCAATCGTTTTTTATACCCTGTTCATCGGCTTGTCGGCTTTTTCCGGCGGCTGGTTGGCACTGTGTTCGGCGGATCGTCAGATTTTTTCAGACCTGTTAAGCGTGTTTTTTGTGGCGGTTTGAAGTGATCCGATACTTCAGATTGTATCGGCTGTGTTTTTTCGGTGGACTTTCAGCCTTTTTTGGCAAATTTTCGGCGGTTTTGCGGCAGATTTTTGGATCCGTTCTCTGCACTCTGTGGTGAATGCTGAGTTCACCGCGGGGTCGGGGAATTTGATTCCCCGAAGTGCGGGGAACGACATCAGTGACATTTCGCTGCTCTCTGTCTAACCCCTTAGGTGAGGCAAAAAAAGCAGGAAGACACTCTCTGCGCAATCGCGCTCGCGCAGCGCAATTTTTTTCGCGCATGAAAAAAAACGTGATCGCGCGAAAATTAACGTGGTATTCCGATCCGAGCGCATTTTTTCTTCCTTCAAGATTTTTCGTGCACAAATCCGACGCGCAAAGCCATTCGCAAATGAACGTTGCGTGCAGGAATCGGTGGGCAGACTGTTTTGTCACGGGATTTGTCACGGGATTCAGCCAACATCAATCACCCATTTCCAGTAAAATATTTACAAACTAAAAAAAAAATTAAAAAAAATTAAGAACCACCAGCCAAAAAAAGAAAAAATTTACAATGACACAATTTATAAATGTTATTGTTTGGGTATGTGTAGAATGTGTAACTGTACTGTGCTGTGTTTTTTTTTTCCTGCTGGTGTATTTCGTTTAGCCCAGAACGATCACATTTACAGTTACCACCTGCTTAAGTATGGGATGCGTGCACGAACTTGCGTTCGTGCTGGGTTCGCGCAGGGTCACTCGCGTTGGACGTTAACGCGCATCGTTTGCACGAACGTCGTAATGCGACGTTCTGCGCAAATGGTTTTGTCCTCGTGCAAATGCGCATTTGCGTGCGCGCAAACTCGATGCGCGAGGAATGTAATTGAGCCCATAATATTTTGACTTCATGTTGGACCAACAAGTTGTTACTACAAAAACCAACATTGATTTATCTCCGTAAATATTCCATTTAACAAAAAATATACACTGCCCGGCCAGAAAGAGTCACTCACACTGTAATATTTGGTTGTGTCGCCTTTTGCTGTGATTCCAGACCGTATTTGCCGTGGCATCGTGTCGATAAGCTCATGCAATGTCACAGCATTTATTTGCGCCCAGGGTGTCATTGATTTGTGGCCAACATCTTGTATTGATGATGGGAGAGTCGCGGCGCTGCGTAAAGTCTTCTCCAGCACATTACCCCAAAGATTAACCTCAATGGGGTCAGCGGCGTAGAGTGGGTTGGCAGCGCCCAGGGCAAGGCAAGAATTGTGCGCCCCCCCCAACCTGTGGACACGGTAACACACCCTGATTCCCTTCTACCAGTAGAGTATTGACCCCCTTACCCCACAAGCATATGTATTGTATATTAACAAAATACTGATATAATAAAAAAATGAAACACACATGCCCCCCACGCTACACCACTGCTACCAGTCACCCTGTCCCAGTATACCCTAGTATAGTTCCACTCTCACACTATACCAGTCACTCTCTCCCAGTACCCCCAGTCACTCTCTCCCTCTTTCCATCTACCCTCACTCTCCCAGTACCCCCTAGTCACTCGCTCTCTCCCAGTACACCCAGTCACTCTCTCCCAGTACCCCCACTCTCTCTCCCAGTATCCCCCAAATCTCTCTCTCCCAGTACCCCCACTTCCTCCCAGTACCCCAGTCATGCTTTCCCAGTACCCCCACTGTCTCCCTCTCTCCAAGTATCCCCAGTCACTCTCTCCCAGTACCCCCAGACACTCTCCCAACACCCACACTCTCTGTCCCAGTACCCCCACCTTCTCCCAGTACCCCCAGTCACTCTCTCATTACCCCCACTTTCTCTCAGTACCCCAGTCACTCTCTCTCAAAGTACCCCAAGTCACTCTTTCTCATCCAGTACCCCAGTCACTCTCTCCCAGTACCCCCAGTCACTCTCTCTCTCTCATTACCTCCACTTTCTCTCAGTACCCCCAGTTACTCTCTCACATTACCCTCACTTTCTCTCGGTACCCCAGTCACTCTCTCTCAAAGTACCCCAAGTCACTCTTTCTCATCCAGTACCCCCAGTCACTCTCTCTCTCATTACCCTCACTTTCTCTCAGTACCCCGTCACTCTCTCTCATTACCCCCACTTTCTCCCAGTACCCCCAGTCACTCACTATCTCTATCCAAGTACCCCCAGTCACTCTCTCCCAGTATCCTCAGTCATTCTCCCCCTGAACCTTCAGTCACCCTCTCCCTGAACCTCCAGTCACCCTCTCCCAGTACCCCCTCACTGTGTGTTGGTCACGCTGCTCTGGTGTCACACAATGTCGCCAACCTGCGTGGAGTTGCTGGTGGCCTGGGGGGAGCTGTCCAGGGGGCTTAGTGGAGACCGGATTTTAAATGTGCCACAGGGCAGTCGTCTCCCTCCCTCCTTCCTGTTCAGCGCCTGCCAGTGGCGGGGGGCTGGCACAGGGCTTTAAGGGGGCTTTCAAGCATGGCACAGGGTGTTCCATTGGATAATGCAGCGCTGCTTCACGTGACTCATGTCAGCGTTAAGGAGGAGTCTGGATAAAATTTTCTGTCCTGGTCCTCCCAGACGCTGAGTGCTAAGTCACTGCCGGCACCATAAATCTGGCAGTTGCCCATGCAAGAGCCTCTTACGGACACCAGTGTCCATGAGCAGAGACCTTGCTGATTCCTGCTGGAAAATATTAGTGGTTCAAATTTCTTTTAAAATTTTGCGCCCCTAAGAAAATTGCACCCGGGGGACCGCCCCCAGGGTCCCCCCACGCTACGCCACTGAATGGGGCTAAGGTCTGGACTGTGTGGTGGCCAATCCATGTGGGAAAATGATGTCTCATGCTCCCTGAACCACTCTTGCACAATTTGAGCCCGATGAATCCTGGCATTGCCATCTTGGAATATGCCCACTGTGCCAACAGGGGAGAAAAACCCATTGATGGAAAACCTGCTCATTCAGTATATTCAGGAGCTCAAAACAATGGGGTGGTGAACTGATCTGAGCATTAAACTTAACTATTAATGTAAAAGTTAAAACGCAAACTTCCTACAGAAAGAAAACAAATAAAATGAAACAAAACACATGGCACAGCTACATTGAAACTGATTAATGGGGATTAAATTGGTTGCATAAATCATTATACCGCTGACGCCAAATGTAACAGTAACTCTTGGATGGAGGAATTTCTCTGGTCTGCTGGCAAATCCATAAGAAGACCAATGTTTGGCCTATCTAGAAAGAGAGGGAAACCAACCCTCGTGGGTTTGCGGTTATAGGATAGTAAGAATTAAGAAGGTTCGTAAGAAAGTAAGAAAAGAAAAAAAATGTCGCCCAAAAATACAAAACATACAAAAAGGTGTTCTAAAAAAATAAAGAGGGTTTTTGCTGAAAATGAAAAGAACAAACAGTCGTTAACCCCTTCGCTGCTGAGCCATTTCACGACTGTGTACTGAGCTAATTTTTACAGCTTTTGCTCATCATGTTTAAACGCGATTTGAAGTTACATTTCATTATATTACCCAGACATATTATACAGTCAGGTCCAGAAATATTGTGACATCGACACAATTCTAACATCTTTGGCTCTATACACCACCACAATGGAGTAGGAATGAAACAAACACAATGTTCTTTAACTGCAAACTGTAATCTTAAGGCTAGGGTCAGACTAACGCATTTTTCACGTTGTCCGTGAAAATGTGCGTTCGAAGAATGGACATATTTTTTCACGGAATACGCAATAGTGGTCATACTATGCGCAGTTTCATCCGTGATTTTGTACGGATCATCAATAAAACCATTTTTGCTTCTGGACGTTATGTTGGCCGGACATTAGCAGCGTCTGACATCTCCAATTCACGCACACACGCCGCTAGCGGACGCAGCGCACTCTGTACGTCAGTACTAGTGGTTTAACGTTCTCGAAAAAATGCGTTCATTTTCCACTTGCGTTGCGCAGCCGGACTTTTGTGCGACCGTACTTCGTATATTGGCCGTCATTGCCCGGCACTTGCTGCTAGTGCGGCCGTGATTAAGTGCGCCAGAACGCGCGTTCGCACTGCCTCAGTCTGACCCTAGCCTTAATTTGAGGGTATGTACATCCAACTCAGGTGAACGGTGTAGGACTTACAGCAGTTTGCAGATGTGTCTCCCACTTGTTAAGGGACCAAAGGTAATGGGACAGAATAATAATCATAAATCAAACTTTCCCTTCTTAATACTTGGTTGCAAATCCTTTGCCGTCAATCACAGCCTGAAGTCTGGAACGCATAGACATCACCAGATGCTGGGTTTCATTCCTGGTGATGCTCTGCCAGGCCTCTACTGCAACTGTCTTCAGTTCCTGCTTGTTCTTGGGGCATTTTCCCTTCAGTTTTGTCTTCAGCAAGTGAAATGCATGCTCAATGGGATTCAGGTCAGGTGATTGACTTTGCCATTGCATAACATTCCACTTCTGTCCCTTCAAAAACTCTTTGGTTGCTTTTGCAGTATGCTTTGGGTCATTGTCCATCTGTACTGTGAAGCGCCGTCCAATGAGTTCTGCAGCATTTGGCTGAATGTGAGCAGATAATATTGCCCGAAACACTTCAGAATTCATCCTGCTGCTTTTGTCAGCAGTCACAGCATCAATAAATACAAGAGAACCAGTTCCATTGGCAGCCATACATGCCCACGCCATGACACTACCACCACCATGCTTCACTGATGAGGTGGTATGCTTAGGATCATGAGCAGTTCCTTTCCTTCTCCATACTCTTATCTTCCCATCACTCTGGTACAAGTTGATCTTGGTCTCATCTGTCCATAGGATCTGGTTCCAGAACTGTGAAGGCTTTGTTAGGTGTTGTTTGGCAAACTCTAATCTGGCCTTCCTGTTTTTGAGGCTCACCAATGGTTTACATCTTGTGGTGAACCCTCTGT
This sequence comes from Leptobrachium leishanense, assembly GCA_009667805.1. Lineage (NCBI taxonomy): Eukaryota > Metazoa > Chordata > Amphibia > Anura > Megophryidae > Leptobrachium > Leptobrachium leishanense. The sequence continues at coordinate 547,504,960 of CM019063.1, forward strand.
ATTCACTCTGGTGAAGTCTTCTCTTGATTGTTGACTTTGACACCTACCTCCTGGAGAGTGTTCTTGATCTGACCAACTGTTGTGAAGGGTGTTTTCTTCACCAGGAAAAGAATTCTTCGGTCATCCACCACAGTTGTTTTCCATGGTTTCTCGGGTCTTTTGGTGTTGCTGAGCTCACCGGTGCATTCCTTCTTTTTGAAAATGTTCCAAACAGTTGTTTTGGCCACACCTAATGTTCTTGCTATCTCTCTGATGGGTTTGTTTTGTTTCTTCAGCCTAATGATGGCTTGCTTCACTGATAGTGATAGCTCTTTGGATCTCATCTTGAGAGTTGACAGCAACAGATTCCAAATGCAAATAGCACACTTGAAATGAACTCTGGGCCTTTTATCTGCACATTGTAATTGGGGTAATGAGGGAATATCACACACCTGGCCATGAAACAGATGAGAAGCCAATTGTCCCATTACCTTTGGTCCCTTAACAAGTGGGAGGCACATCTGCAAACTGCTATAAGTCCTACACCGTTCACCTGAGTTGGATGTACATACCCTCAAATTAAAGCTGACAGTCTGCAGTTAAAGCACATTGTATTTGTTTCATTCCAACTCCATTGTGGTGGTGTATAGAGCCAAAGATGTTAGAATTGTGTCCATGTCCCAATATTTCTGGACCTGACTGTATATCAATCTTTCCGGCAGACTCTGCAGATTCATAATATATCATTATTATATGTATACGTCATGTCCTGCCTGAATATTATAACAAAAAATGCAATAAAATTAGAATTTTCAATCATCTACAGCATGTAAAGTGTTTTTTTTTTCACATGTTATAATCCGAGCCTTTGCGGTTATATTTTCTATGGGGTGCGCTTGCAAAAAAATTTAGAAATGGGAACTCGTTACATTTTTTGGGGGGGAATTATGTGAATTTTAGCAAACGCCCCAATAGAAATCAATTATTAGTACAGCATCTTTGTTCACATTATAATTGAAATGGGAACAATATTGCTGCATTAATAAAAACAACACACCAAAAAAATGTTTTTATTTTATTTTTTATTTAATTATAGTTTGTTTTTACTTTTAACATGCTCATGTTTAGTATCATTCGAAAGGCCATGCTCTGCCCTTTCAAATGATTCCCTCCATGACCCCCTAGCTTCCACCGTTCGGGAGAAATGGGGGTTCAAAGGATCCCCCTATCTCCACCAGAGGATTTCCTTGGGAAATCCCCAGGCATCTAGGGGTTCCCCTGCCATTGCCATGCCTGATGACGTCAGGAGGCGAGGGGGGACCCGGAGGTGGAGCCATCATCCAAGATGGTGGCCCCCACCAGAATTAGGACGCAATCCGGCGGTGGATGGCGCCGGATCGCGGCCCGCTGCCTGAGGGGTTAAAGCCAGGCACCGCTTAAAAGGGGAATCATGTGCAGCATGTCCCTCAAAAAAACCTGCTCAGCGTCTCCAAGCATGTATACACGCTGGTGTTGCAGCAGGAAGTGGATCGAGTCTCCCCTGCCATGGACTCCTTCATCTCCAGCATTGGATTCTCTCAGAACTGAAATATGGAATGCACAGGGTCCCAAGCATTCTGGATGAAGGGTGCTCAACCTGTGTATAGTTTGAGAACTGTAACAAACAGGACAATTATCTGGAGAACATAGGAATCCTTACGCTCTAATCAGGGATGATATAGATACAATGTTTTGGGGTGAAATGGGCAAGAATGGTTCCAAGAGATTCTAAACTAAGCAAGAGATCGTAATATTAACATGAAACCAAGCGATTATCCAAAAGCCTGTTTGCTTTAGAAGAATTAGATGTATCGTCTTACCACATTCTAGACAGGAACACACTACACGGCAACGCTAACTCTCCACCCAACAAGACGTCCATTGATAATAAGGAAATTCCTGCAGCAACATACATGTTATTTTTTTATCTACTTTTATAAATTATGTCTGGATTCGTCAGTGAGTAAGGATAGAAATCCCCATGATTCCGGTATAAGGAGCTCCAAAAGTCTCCACCTGTAGATGAACGTTCGTGTGGAGCAATATGAAGACAACTAGAGGTCACTCCTTGATTTTGCTTCACTTGTTTTCCTTTTCTTTGAACATTATGGATCTTATAACAATATTATGGACCTTAGGAAATTTCTATGAACAACAAGCGCAAGAGGTGATTGAAGACATCACCAACTGGTCTACTCCACCTCAGGGTCGTGTTATTATTGGAAAACCAGAGCAGTTGGAGGAACCTTCTCTGTGATTTCCTAAAGTACACAGATTGAGCATGCTGTTTTCTTGGATTATTATGGTACACCGAAAACACCTAGCACACCAAAATATGATACTCAGTGTCGGGTTCCTGCCAGAAAACAGGGTAAGGTGTAATTTATAATTTCGATTGAGTATGATGGAGGTTATTAAAAGTCCAAGAATAGCATGCAAAGGGGAACACCTGCTGAGTTTTGTGTTTCTCCTGGACCGCACCCCAGATGTGGCTTCTTTTCCGTATCTTTTCAGCATGAAAAATGGGAAGTGGATTTTCAAGTCTGCGGTCGGGCACCGGAGAACTTCTACTCAACAACCCGTCCGCCTGCTGTGTCAGCCAGCGCTGTATCTCCAACAACAGTCACTTTGTGTCTGCTTCATCAGAAATCTTCGGAAAATTGCTGCTGCCCATAATTAAAATGTGAGATGTAAGATGGTAAATACCGGTCTATTTGCACAAGGATAGAGACGGAGAAAGGCTTGGTCAAAGCTCGGATTGCACTTTCGATCCTGGAGTTGAGGGAGGACACGGTTGAGAGACGAATGCAGAAATACTCTAGCGTTGCAATCAAGGGACCACATTATAAACATGTAAGATATGTGCTATTACACACGTCTTATTATTATTTAAATTTATTCTAAATAATATCTGCAGTACGTTTACAGTTAATTGTGTGCCTAGAGCAGGATCTCAAACGCTCCCACCCCAGATGTCGATTGCCTACAATTCCCAGAATTCTTTGAATGCAATAGATGGCCAGAGAATCATGGGAGTTGTAATTCAGAAACATCTGAAGGCACCAGATTTTGAGATTCCTGGCCTAGAGGCTTATTAATGTCAGGTAAAAAAGGGATGCAGCCAATCCTTCAAGAGTTCAAAACAACTCCGGTACTCTGGTGGCTTTTCCATAAATCACTGGAGTTTAACTACACATCTTGCTGGACTCTGGAGTGCTGGTAACAGGATGCACAGTATATATATATATCTATCTATAAATTCGATAGGCCGTGTTAGTCCAGATTCCAAAATCACGAGTATAGCAGTACGTAGTGATACGTTTTTTTGTTGGACTAACAGTACATTTAAAAGAAGAGCTTTCGAGAGGATTCCTCTCTTTCTCATGTCTGGAAGCTATAGTGATCAGTTCCTAGAATTGAACATTAGGACATTAAGGGTCACATGGGTGGAGGGGGAATTTAGATGTCGTAAAAAGTGAGAGTCAAATGGTATGTTCAAAATGGGAAAATGAATGCATGAGGGATCTTGGGCCCATAATAAAACAACAGAGATAAGATCATACAACTTGAATGAGAAAGAAAAAAAAGGAAAAAGAAAAAACACAAAACAGTAAAGGCTGAAAGCGACATGAAAAAAAAAAAAAAGAGAAACCAAGAAGAAAAGAAGCAACAGCCAAAATTTTGGATTTTATGTGACGTTATGATAATGGGTTAAAAACCCAGAATCCACATTGAGTCCAGCGTTTATAGTGTTAAAAGATGTGATCATTTTCATTTCATATGTTTTGCGTTCACGGTGGTCTTTAAAATGTCCTTGGAGGATTTTAATTTTGAGATTTTGGATGGAGTGGCCTGTTAGATTGAAGTGATGTCCCACCGGGGTACAATATGTATTTTCCTGTTGGTTCTTGGAGTGTCTGTGCTGGTTCATCCTGAGATTTAGTTTAAGGCTAGTTTCACCAATATAGCAATATACTTACACATATATATACATATACTGGGTGTCCATAAAGTCTCTTTAAAATTTCAATAATTTATTCCAAAGTCAAATGAAAAGACAGATAAGTGAAAATTATTACAAAATGAGACGTATATATTTAAGGGTTTTTTGCCTCATTTAATACACCTCTATATGGGCACCATTAGTTGCACGAAGACGGTACTGGATTTCTTGCCATGTTGGCTGTAGCATACCCTCACCAATGATGGCATAAGTGATCCTCTGCTTTAGATTAGTGATGTCCCGTACCTATGTTCCATACACCATAGGCCCTATTACATTCTTAACGCAAAAACGTACGCAGAACGCGTGAATTTTTGCGCGAAGCGTTAAACGTTAACGCGCATAAAGCAACGCTGGTATTACAATCCTCGCACATTTTTTCATCCGTCAAAAAATAACACGCGTAATTCGGACGCGCACAAACGCGCGTGCAGCAATCAGTGTGCAGACTGTTTTTTCACACGATTCAGCCTATCAGAATTAAGAACCACAATTGTCTCACGTTAAGTTTTTGCCTGTCAAAGTCAATCTGCGCATATATGCTGTATCAAAAAAAAAAAAAACACGCCCAACTTCAATGTTATTGGTCTGTTATGTGTAGAATGTGTAACTATACTTTGCTGCGTATTGTTTTTTGGGCTGGTGTATTTGGGTTCGGCCAGGTTGATAAAATTTGCCATTAACACCAGCTTTTAGGAGTTGCTAAAATTATGCGCGCAAACGCTGTGCGTTACAAACTGCGCATAGATTGTAATACCATCCGCGTACCAGCGCACAAACGCATTTGCGTTCACAATGTTAAGTATAGGACATGCGACGTACAGTAAGCTCGCGCAGCATTCGCACCGGTTCACCCGCGGTAGACGTATACGTGCGTTTGTTGCGCTGACATTGTAGTATGCCGTTCTTCGCAAAGGGTTTTGCCCCTCGCGTTAATGCGTTTTTGCACCGGCGCAAACGTATGCGTGAAGAATGTAATAGGGCCCTATATCTTTACCATAACCCCATAGAAAGAAGTGGAGGAGAGTGATATGAATAGATTAACCATTGCTTCTCTATGGGGATTCACTGCTGAACAACACCGTAATTTTCTGGCAATTCACCAAAATTTGGCAAACTGCCTGCTCTGTGAATAACCGAATGGCCACGAAATTGCACCGTACGTGGAAATTCACTGTTCGGTGCATTTTCGGATATCTGTGAATAACCCCTATAGTTTCCAATTATGGTGAACTTCGGTGACATAACGGCACTTAACAATTAACCCCTTGCAATTTCGAGATGTGATTACCAGACACAAAGTTCAAACTACACAGACTCGTTTCGAAAACCCTTTTCTTTTTATTATGGAAGTCTATAAAATTGCTGTACTGATTATTTTTTTAAGATCACAAAATACACAACATTTACTTTAATATGTGACACAAAATTATGTACATCATAAACCACATGACTGCAAAAGAAAAAAAAAAGAAAAAGGAGAGACGCGGCACCAATTCATGAGAACAACAAACGACGACGAAAAAAAAAACCAATACAAGTGCTTCTCATAATATTAAAAACACAGAGATATAAACATATTATCCAACAATGTTTACAAATAGAGGGCAATTCATAGTTTACTTAATAACAAAATATTTAACAGCAAATGGCAAAAAAAAAAAAAACCTTTATACTAAATATCTATTTGAAATATAACAAAAATAGCACTTCTAATAGTTTATAAAGTCAGACGAAAACAAAAAAAAAAAAAAAGTTTATTTCGGCAACTGTGTATAAAATATAGTGAATTTGCCCGTAGTGGGACTGCGATCGAAACAAGTTATGACATTCAAAAGTGCTTATTCTGCAAATCCATTGCAGGACCTTTATATATATATATTTATATATTTAAATTTATATATATTTAGATAATATTTCTTTTTTTTTTTTAACTTATTTTTTTATTTATTTCTTTTTTTGTCAAGTTACATTGTAAAAGATTAAACAACGCTGGTGCCACTAACCTGGCACCCACAGACTGAAGGAATGATATTTGAAGAAGTGACGCTATTGACAGACATTTCTGTGCACTGTGTGTCGGGGGTAAGTATCCCACCGCTGGCAACCAATGTACCCACCACTCACTGTGATAAGGGATCGTATGAGAATTGGGCATGAACGCTCATTTGTGCTTTTCAGAACATTAACAGCCGATACGCAATTACAAGAGACGAGCAACAAGCTGACGGTTTTTCCAAACTAAGGGTTAGAAATATACCCAGATCTTTGATGTAGGCTTGAGAAGGGCAGAAATCATGTGGGGGTGCTTTTTTTGGGGGGGGATTGTATTTTTTTTTATATATATATATATATATATAAGATTTCATCTGATTTTGCTTTTCTCTAAATACCGGTTATGCAGGGATGTTAAAATGTTTATTTTTCTGGTACTATGGGCCGAATACAGAGTCAAAAAGTTAAATGTCACTGGCACCGTTTGACCCACGACCCAGACAGTTCCTAGACGGAATCCTGTAGAGCGGGCCCTCCAGATGTTCTGAAACTACAACTCCCATGAGGCTCAGCCTCTCAATTGGTCGAGCCTCGTGGAAAACGTAGCTCCAAAAAAAATCTGGAGGGCCACTGCTGCTCACAGGTTTATCTTTCTTCGGAGCGTTTGCATAGGGTGCTCGGAGAAACGTGAGGCTGGCGTCACTTGTAAACACGATTTTTTTTTGCATAAATCCTCCCTTGCCTCAGTGTAGATTCCAACGTGCGCACACAGGAATCGAGTAAGGTATTGCAATATAAATACATATAAAATATACACAGCCAAAAAAAAAAAAGAAAAAATATTTTGTCCATGGATCGGACACATTATATAGCTGTATATCTATACACACACACACGCGTGTTATCTATGTATCTATAAATATATACAATTTAAATATTTGTTTTTGACCCTCCTAGCAAAAATAATTCAACATAAGCTAAAATACATTAGGGGTTATAAGCAAATACCATTAATGGGTCTTACACTGTTTTTTTTATGGGGAGAAAAGTGACTTTTTTGCAAAAAAATCTTTAACAAAACCCATTCCAACAAAATGCTGCTCAACCCATAAATAATGAGAGGGTGAGCAACTCGCAGTTGGTTTGTGGCTGAGACGTGCACGGAAACACGGTTAAGAATTAACTTTTTTTTTTTTTACCTATTTAAGATTTTTTTTTTTTCTTTTATTAATTGTGTAAATAAATAGAAATATAAATAATGTATTTTATAAACAAACCTTCCATTCCAGTGACTGCTCTCTCTCCCTCTCGGAATACTCTCCCTACTAAAAGGGAGCCTTTTATAGCTTACATATTTTTGTGTATGGTTACCTAAGAAAATACACACAAGCTATGGAATCCAAGTCAGTTAAAAAAAATAAAAAATGACATGAGAATTATATAAGCGGATCACTGTATTCGGACGTTTGGGGAAGAGGTGAAACCGGCCATATGACATTATACAGGAAGCTGAGGATGGGGGATACTTGGGACCTCGTTGACAGACATGATGGTCTAATGACACTCGATTCAGTTAGGACGTCAACTAAAACAATTAGCAGGTTGTAGAAGCAAAAAAATATCAAAAACATAAGATTTTTGCAATGATTTAGGAACGTGTATACTTGTTTATTGCGCGGCCTTGGCTTTGCCATCAGGGAGTCTACAAGCAAAAGAAAAACGGGCGCGATTGCATCGGAAACAGAAATGCAGGAGAAGAATCGAGAAGTTCAAAATGGCGCCCCTTTTTTCGAAACATGTCCCACGATCGCAATGGTCATGAGGCGGTCTGCCAGGAACACCCTCAAAAGACGAATATCTCAGGAACGTGACAGGGAACCTTAGCAAACTATCCACACAACAATTTAGGAGCTGTAACGAAATGAAATAACTGAAGGTCATGTCTAGGACTCCTACAAAAAGGAGATTTCATCTTTCTGACGTTGGCAAATGCGCCGTGACTTGGATATTGAGTGATAGTTCCATATGTGAAAGTCATCAAATGGAAGAGAAATAAAAATCACTTGGGGCATTCACGATCATCCCTTCAAAATGAAACTAGTTGGTGCCATGGTACGGGAATTTAATGTTGTATAAAGTCATGGGTGGCAAATGGTCAAGTGGGTGCGTTTCTCTGTAACATAGCGAAAACTCAACTGACTATTAACACGACATTTGAGAAGATGGAACACAACAAAAGAATTGAAGATCATGTCTAGCACACCTACAAAAATGGAGGTTCTACCTTAAAGAGGTAAGTCAATGCAGCCCGATTTGGGGACTGAGTGATGTTTTCCCAATATGTAAAACCCGTCAAAGGTGCAGGAAAAAAAAAAAGAAACCAATTGGAAGATTACTGATCTTCCCTTCAAATAAGACTAGATGGTGCCATGGTACGGAAATGTAAAAGGATAGAAAGTCTTGATGGAGCATTTTTATGGTGAAATGCACCCACTCGCCCATCTGTCTCCCATAAGAGGGGTAGATAATGTATATTTAACATTCGGCAATCATGTTCTGTTTCAGGTGTACTTAGGAATACTAAAGACCAGTTTCCAGTATTCAAGGCACTGGGTTACTCACAATGCACCTCCGATAAAGAGCTTGACTTGTAAATGTGATGTACAAACAAGGTTCATCCGTAACTGGTCAAGCTATGCCATTCCCAGTCTCGGGTTGTCCATTCAATACATCAAGAAAGGGCTGAGAAAGGCAGAAAGTTGTATATCGTCGAGATGGTATACCTTCAAAAAGAGCAGATAAGAGCTTTACTGTCCTACACCAGTGGGTTTAGAATCATATTTTTGTAAGGTAGGTAGGTAAATCCTTAAGTGGTGTCCACCTATAGCTTCAACATCAGGAATATTTGAATCTTTTTCGTGAAAAAGCATTTTTCTTTTACAGTGACATTACTGGGCCATGTTTCTCTCCATAGGAACCTGGTTTATCTGTAGCACATGGATGAATATTAGCTGAGCCGAAGATTGCTTACCAGGGTTTAAGATCAAGATTGCCACTGATGGTCTATGTGTAAACGTTACGATTGTTGCTTCCCAAAACTCATACCTCTATGAACACGCTCAACATATTGACCCGTCATCATTAGCTTAAAATCGATAATAAAATAAAAATGGCAGAACTGGTAAAAAAAAAAAAAAGAAATGCTATCCCTGATATATGTAACACTGTGAAATGACTTTTGGAGTAAAAGAAGAAAGAGTATCGGGGAAGGTCTTGTAAACTGCTGGGGAGACCACAGCGTCCACAACCAGCTCTATCAAAATCCATAAGCCCTTCCCCAACAAAAGTCCTCAGGAATGTCCTTTCTGCAGCAGGATTCACAAAACACAGGACCTGGTTCCACTTTCACTTAGTGTATATATGCAATTATATTTAATTTAAGCATTCCACAGAGATAACATGTTCACGGTTTGGTGGCTCGGTAAATATAAGTTAGTACTGTAGATATTTTTTTTTTATATTTGCTATTGATTTGCTTTGTTTTTGACTCTGTGCTTGTTTCCCATGTTGCCTTTTCCTGGGTGGAAATGTCCAAAGATAGAAACATCACGGTGAGTTGATGGTTACACCGTTGCGCCCAGCATGGCCTCTGTCTCCGTCATGATCTCGTTCTGGTTGGAGTCAAGCCCAAAGAACCTGACCTTCAATTCATCAGCTGGATGGACCACAGGGACTGGCATGATTTTTGGGAAAGTCCTGGTGGCTAGCTCAAACCGGCTCATGCTGGCCAGTTCGATTGCCAAGGTCTTCAAGAAGAGCTTGGCTAGCTGTTTCCCCAAACAGTTCCTTACGCCACCACCAAACGGCAAGTAATGGAACCTTCCGTCTTTGTCTTCTGTGCGGTCTTGGCCAAAACGGTCTGGGTCAAAGACATCAATATCCTTAAAGACAGGAGCTGTGTCATGTGTGTCCCGGATGCTGTAAAGCACACTCCATCCTTTGGGAATCTGGAAACCCTGTGGAACGGAAGAAAGGTTTTCATAAGACATATCTACCAAAAAATTCAAAACTCAAAAAACAAAAACAATAATAGAAGAGCTAAATAAATATCTTCATTATATTCTACACTTTGCTTTCCAGGTTGAGTATCCCTTAACCAAAACTCCAAAATCCAAATTATACCAAAATCCAAACATGCCAACATAATACCAAATGTGGAAGATCCCACCCCTGACCTCAAGTGATGGAGACAAAAAGATTAAGGGCTCTATTACGTTCTCTGAGCAAATTCGTACACACAGCGCAATATTTTTGCGCACAGCGTTAAACGTTAACGCGCGTAAATTAACACAGGTATTACGATCCGAGTGCATTTTTTCATCAGTCACAAAATATTGCGCGTAAAAAAGAAGCGCAAAGAACGAGCGCAAATTAACGCTGCGCGCAGAAATCGGTGGGCAGACTGTTTTTTCACGCGATTCAGCCAATCAGAATTAAGAACCACAATGGTCTCCCGTTCAGTTTTTGCGCCTGCCAAAATCAATCTGAGTATACATGCTGCAGCAATAATAAAAACACGCACAACCTCTCAGTTTTATTGTTTGGGTATGAGTAGAATGTGTAACTATACTGTGTTGTATTTTTTTTCGTGCTGGTGTTTTTCGTTTCGGCCAGAACGTTCCGATTTGCAATTACCACCAGCTTTTCAAAGACGTTAAAATTATGCGCGCAAACGTCGTCCGTAAAAAGTTGCGCATCGATTGTAACACCAGCCCCGTACCTGCGCACGAACGCATTTGCGCTCACAATGTTAAGTATGGGATGCGCGCACAAACTTTCGCTCGCGCAGGGTAACTCGCGTTAGACGTTAACGTGCATTTTGTGCGCGAACGTCGTAATTTGACGGTCAGCGCGAAGGGTTTTTCCCCTCGCGTTAATGCGTTTTTGCGCACATTTTTGCACGAAGAGTGTAATCGAGCCCTAAAACTATTGTATAAAACGCCCTTCAGGCTGTGTGTGTGAAACAAATTGATTTCTGGTTTAGACTTGAGTCCGATATATGGGGAGGGGGTGGCTGCAATCACCGGATATTTTTTTCAATAAATAACAACCAATAGAATTAAAATCGAGCCCTAAATTTGATTTTGGTTACTACTGAAGATTGCACCTTGGAATTTTAGACCTTGGTTCTTGCACCTTGGAATTTTCAGGAAGATTTCTACTAAACATGTGAGACGTGTAGAAGCACCAATTCCAGAGTACAGATTATCCAAGGTGTTACCATTACCAATATTTAGAATAAATATTGGGGTCCCGTACCCTCCACAGAAAATTTAGTACGATTAGGACCGCTCTCAGATTTATTAACTAAATGCCGTTATTTCGTGTTTTTGCAACCACGATAAACTTTGACGATCCACAGCAGAAAATTCAGAAAACGGCATCAAAGTTTCACCTGTAGTCCTTTTTCTTCCTTTTTATTTTTGGTGTTGAATAATCCACTGTTAGGGGTATTTGTATTCAGAATCTTTTTTTTTAAAATATAGAGTTAGGTAAATGGCGTTTGTGATGTTGCAACCTCGATAAACACCGGCGAACCAGATAGGAAAAAACAAAGGACTACAGGTGAAACTTTGATGCCGTTCTCTGAATTTTCTGCAGTGGATCGCCAACGTTTATTATGGATGCAAAAACACTAATAGGGTTATTCAGAGAGCGGTGAAAAGCAGGAGAATGACTGGAGAATGGAAAATTCTAGGTTAAAATAGCCGATTTGGAAAGTGAGATGAATGGGAGAATTTTTCTGGTTTAGCTATTTTGACCTAGAATTTTCACTTCTCCAGACATTCTCCTGCTTTTCACCTCTCTCTGAATAACCCTGTAAATAACGGCATTTAGCTAATAAATCTGAGAGCGGTTCTAATCGTCCTAAATTTTCTGTGGAGCGCACAAGACCCCGATATTTATTCAATTGGACGGTAATGCACAACAACGTGCTATCATGTATAGGAGGGAGAGCCAGTGCCAGGTCAAGTATAGAGACGGATAGAAGAGCACTGACTATCTAGGGCCACCAGCCTTCACGTGAAAGACAAAGGAAGAAGAAAGTCTGGTCACGCGAGACTTGGCTTTAGAAAGAGCTTTATTGTAAGAACAGCAACATTTTGGTCCTACATTCAGGGAGAAAGGTCCTGTGTGCAGGACTGAAACATTGATGCTCTTATAATAAAGCTCCTGCTAAAGCCAAGCCTCATGTGACCGTCTGTCCTTTTCCTTTGTCAGGTATATCCAATAAATCGTGAGGGCCACAAATATTTTTTAAATGTTTCCAAGACTACGTTTGTACTCACGTCTAACTCGAAGGTTTGCAGCACAGTCCTGTAGCCCCCCGATATGGGGCTGAAGAGGCGCAGGAGCTCTTTGATCACGCAATCCAGGTAATGCAGACCGCTGATTGTGTCCACCCGTAGTGCGCCCTCGCACACGCAGCCGTTGTGCAAGATGCCGTTGCCCCGAAGCTCTTCTCTCAGTTTCTCCAGGACGTGCGGGTGCTTGAGGAGCTGCATGATGAGCGATGTGCTGGCACTAGCCGTTGTTGCGTAGGCTGCAAATATCAGTTCAAGCGTCCCGTCCTATGAAAATATAAAGTGTACATGTATGATCGCTTGGATTCTTCACCTGGATTTATTATTTAATGCAGATTCTGTTATCAAAAGGTAGAAAGGATTTAACAAACTCTTCTGTTGCCAGGAAACTTCCATAGACTCATTTATAACTTATATACAGTGTATATGTCATCACGAGAGCCCAGCGTGGGACTGTAACACTGACGTGATACACTGCTAATATATATACAGTGTATATGTCATCACGAGAGCCCAACGTGGGACTGTAACGCTGACGTGATACACTGCTAATATATATACAGTGTATATGTCATCACGAGAGCCCAGCGTGGGACTGTAACGCTGACGTGATACACTGCTAATATATATACAGTGTATATGTCATCACGAGAGCCCAACGTGGACTGTAACGCTGACGTGATACACTGCTAATATATATACAGTGTATATGTCATCACGAGAGCCCAGCGTGGGACTGTAACGCTGACGTGATACACTGCTAATATATATACAGTGTATATGTCATCACGAGAGCCCAACGTGGGACTGTAACGCTGACGTGATACACTGCTAATATATATACAGTGTATATGTCATCACGAGAGCCCAGCGTGGGACTGTAACGCTGACGTGATACACTGCTAATATATATAGATTAGGTCGGCTGTGTTAGTCCAGATGCCAAAATCACGAGTATAGCAGTCTGTAGTGACACCTTTTTTATTGGACTAACGTTACATTTAAAGTACAAGCTTTCGAGAGGATTCCTCCCTTCGTCAGGTATAGAAGCGAACTGATCAGAATAATAGAATTAACCCTTTCGCTGCTGAGGCTTTTCCCGCCTCTGTGCTGAGGTCATTTTTACCGGTTTTGCTCATCATGTTTAAACGTGTTTTTAAGGCTTATTTTAGTATATGACCCAGACATATTATATATCGTTCTTTCCATCAGACTCAGTAGATTCATAATATGTCATTATTATATGTATACGTCATGTCCTGTCTGTATATTATAACAAAAAATGCAATAAAATATGTATTTTCAATAATTTACAACGTGTAAAGTGTTTTTTTTCACATTTTAACATGCGAGCAATTGCGGTTATATTTTGTATGGGGTGCGCTTGTTAAAAAAATTAGAGATGGGGTCTCGTTACATTTTTTTTGGGGGAAAATTACGCGATTTTTAACAAATGCACCGCATACAAAAATCGTTAGTGCAGCATCATTGTTCACATTATAATTGCAATGGGAACAATATTGCTGCATTAACGAACCAAAAAAAAGAAAAAAAAATGTTTATTTTTTTTTTATAATTTGTTTTAAAAATATATTTTTATTTTTAATTTTTATTTTTATTTTTTTTAAAAAACTTTTTTCACATTCAAGTTTGGTATTGTTGGAACGGCCATGCTCTGACCGATCCAACCATACCAAACATTAACCCCTAACTGCCACGGATCGGGAGATAGGGAGTTCCAATGAATTCCCTATCTCCACCGTTGGTGGCAGTTAGGGGTTAACTCTAGGACTGGCGGCATCGTGTTACGCACGATGACGCCAGTCCTCAGGGGGAGTTCCCGGAGGCTTGGCCGACATCCAAGATGTCGGCCAGCTCCGGGAAAGGATCGCGAACCGGCGCTTTTCAGCGCCGATTCGCGATCCAGCTCCCCAGGGGTTAATGCCAGGCACCATTTGGAAGGGCAGGCTGTGCCCTTCCAAATGATGCCTGGGTTAACCCCCGCAGAGCCGCCGATCGGGAGGGAGAGAGGTCCGAAGGACCTCCCCCTCCCTTTCAGGCGCCTCCTCCGCACATGCGGGGGGGGCGCCTGAATTAGGTGTCATCGCGCTGCCGCGATGACACCTAATTCCGGCGGCTGCGGTCCCGGATGCGCGGCTGACATCGAGGATGTCAGCCCGCACTGGGGGGGCCAGCGATCAGCCGGAACCCGGCCGAACGCTGACCCCAATGGGAGGACGCGCTCAGCGCGTCCTCCGCACAGCAGCGGTAATGCGGAGGACGCGCTGAGCGCGTCCTCCGCATTGAAAGGGTTAAACATTGGAACAGTCATAGGGCTCACAGTTGGGGGTGTTAGATGTTGTACATCGCAAAAATGGCATGGTCAGAGGGGGAATAAAAAAAAAAAAAAGGAAACATTAATTGTCTCAGGCAAGATGCAATCATGTCCACTTCAAAGGGAATGTGAAAGGACAAAACGAAAGAAATAAGGAAAAAAACACAAAAAAACACAACACAGTGAGTATGGGGAAGACACAGAAAAATAGGAATTATGAATATTATGTGACGTTATTATAGTGGGTTAGAAAACCCGAATCTATATTAAGTCCTTGTTTTATATTGTTGAAATATGTGATCATTTTCATTTCATATGTTTTGCGTTCCCGGTGATCTTTAAAATGTCCTTTGAGGATTTTAATTCTGAGGTTTTGGATGGAGTGGCCTGCTAGATTGAAGTGATGTCCCACTGGGGTACAATATGTGTTTTCCTGGTGGTTCCTGATGGAGTGTCTGTGCTGGTTCATCCTGAGATTTAGTTTAAGGCTGGTTTCACCAATATAGCAGCCCTTATCACACGCCGTGCACTGGATCATATATACCACATTTGCTGACGTGCACAGGAATGATCCCTTGATGTTGTGAGAGGCGTTGTTGTGCCGCGCAGTGCTGCTGTCACATATATGTTAGCACAGTTTGCAGCGGGGTTTGTTACAGCGTTTGGTCCCATTCTGTATGTCATCCTGTTCCTGAGCGAGTTTGCTGCGGACCAGTTTTCGCCTCAGGTTTGGGGGTTGCTTGAATGCCAGTAAGGGGGGCTGTGGGAATATTTCTTTGAGCGCAGGGTCCTCTGTGACCAGTGGCTGCAGATCTTTGATGATTTTGCGAATTCCCTCTAGAGTTGGGTTGTAGGAAACAACTAGAGGGATCCGTGTGGTGTTTTTCTTTTCTTTGTAGCGCAACAGCTGTTCGCGCGGTGTTTTCAGGGCAGATTTGATTTTTTCAGAGATTGTCCTTTCCTTGTAGCCCTTCCGCTGGAATGATGCAGATAGATTGCTCAGGTGTTTATCCCTGTCCCCAGTGTCCGAGCAGATTCGGTGGTACCTGATGGCCTGGCTATAGATGATGCCTTGTTTGGTGTGGTTGGGGTGAAAGCTGGTGTTGTGGAGGTAGCTGGGCCTGTCTGTGGGTTTCCTGTACACAGATGAGTGCAGCGTGCCATTGGCGGCTGATATGGTACAGTCCAGGAAGCTCACACTGTGCTTGGAAAAATCCATCTTGAGTTTGATCGATGGGTGGAACGTATTAAATGCCTTGTGAAAGTCCAGAAGGCGTTCCTCTCCTTCTGTCCATATGATGAAAATATCATCAATGTATGGTAGATATTTGTGTGGTTTGTGAGGGTGAGTGTTCAGGAACCTGTGTTCTAGATCTGCCATGAAAAGATTGGCGTATTGTGGTGACATTTTACTACCCATAGCGGTCCCAGTCATTTGTAGGTAGCAGTTGTTGTTGAAGCTGAAGCAGTTGTGTGTGAGAATAAATTCAATCAGCTTGGTAATTATGTCACCGCTATATTTATGTGGAGTATTGTGGGAGGAGAGAGATTGGAGACAGGCATTGATTCCATCTTTGTGTGGGATGTTACTGTATAGGGATTCTACATCCATAGTAACTAATATAGTATATATATAAAATATGTCAGTAGATACAAACCTTTCGGCCCATCTTGGGCTCTATCAACTCCTTCAAGCTAACGCTAGCGTCAGCGTTAGCTTAGAGATCATAGCGCTGCACCCAGAATGCCTTTGAATCACTAACGCGTTAAAAATAACATTAGCACTCGTTAATTAGCGATTCGTAGAATGAGTTTCCTGTACTTTGCGCTTCCTTTACCTAACATGAGGATCATAAAGTGAAAACACAGATTAGTGTTGGATCACTTGGTCCTAATGCTAGTTACTAAGAGCTGGCGCTAACTGAAAAGTTACCCCCAGCTCAGAGGTGCAGGTGTTGGATTGTGCTGCCGCAGAATCCCTTATCTGCAGCTCAAAACCCCCCAAAAAACAAATACTCACCTTTTTATACTGCGGCGAGAACGACGGTCTGATCCGCTGCTTCTGGCTGCCAGGAGCAGAGGGAGACTGGGGGGAGAAAGTCCCCTGTCTCCCTCCACGATCACTCCGCCGACCAGCAGGATTTCACGAGAGGTGAGATCCTGCCGGTCATGTGACCCGGCAGCACGATCCTCCATGGAGTCCTATGGACGCCATGGAGGGGATGCTGGGAATGGCGTTGTAGTGCTGCCCCAAGCATCCGCGAGCTTAGCGATCGCTAAGGGGCAGGCTGCCGAACTCAACGCCTTAACCGGGACGTTAAGGGGACGTTAGCGAACGCAAATTTTTCCCTTTAGCGCCCCAGTTTTAGCTCAGGGCAGCTGATAGTTACCCTAGTCGGCCCTATTCTATGGATACTTTCCCTGGATTTATCTTTTGTTTAGGATAGCCTTATGCCTATCCCATGCCTGCTTAAATTCAATTACTGTTTTGGCCTCTACCACTTCTACTGGAAGGCTGTTCCATGTATCCACCACCCTCTCAGTAAAATAATGCTTCCTGATGTTACTTTTAAACCTTTGCCCCTCTAATCTAAGACTATGTCTTCTTGTTTTGCTATTTTGTTTCCTTTTAAATATACTCCCTTCCTCTACCTTCTGGATTCCCTTTACGTATTTAAATGTTTCTATCATATCTCCTCTGTCTCGTCTTTTTTCCAAGCTGTACATGTTAAGATCATTAAGCCTTTCCTGGTAACTTTTCTCCTTCAAGCCGTACACCATTTTAGTAGCCCTTCTCTGAAACTCTCTCTAAGATGTCTATATCCTTCTGGAGATACGGTCTCCAGTACTGCACACAGTACTCCAAGTGAGGTCTCACCAGTGCTCTGTACAGCGGCATGAGTGCCTCCCTCGTTCTACTGGCACACACGTATATATACTGTATATATGAGTCAGTGGTATAAAATATATAGGGTCTATTTACAAGGCACCAAAATCGCATGCAATTCTATGAAGAAAAAAGAGCAATCTGCTGTGCAGGCATGATTAATCGGCTTCATTTCAACAGACGGCCTGGGCGCTTGGCATGGGCTGTCGGTTGACATGTAAGCTGGGCGAATGCCAAATTGCCTGGGCATGATCCCTCATTATGTCACAGATGCCATTTAGCACCGTATGATGTAAGCAGATCCGGGTCCAAGGCTGTAAACAAACAATCCTCCCTGCCATGCATGAGTAACCGGTGACTTGGTGATTGTTCTTAGCCACGAGTCTCCAGCGCAAGAGCGAGCATGATCACTCCCCCCCCCTCCCGGCTCCCAGAGTCTCGTTCGCTTCGCAGAGAGGTGAGACACGAGGAAGCTTGTAAGGATTACTTTTATAATCCCGGGCTTAAAATAACTTTTGCTGAGGCCGTTTGATGAATCTGGCCGACAAGCTGGTTATTAGCAGCGCTTTCCTGACTTCATTCATTCGCTTAACGGCTCCGGGATTCGCAGCCAATAGACGTGGCCGGATTCACGTACCATAATCTGTGGGTATACCCAACCCATGGCGCCTGCATTTAACACTTTCTGCCTCCGAGAGGGACCATAAATCCAGTAATTATGGGTTTAACAGAGAACATCACATCATAAACCAGACGGAAGATCAAACATTTTGGAGGAAAAAGGAAATATCAAAGCGTCGATGCTTGCTGTATAGAAATTTGGTAACACATCTAGCCGACTCCATTACTGGATGTAAAGGTGATATAATCAGAGATAACACTGCTTTTCCACAACGTATAAACCTGGATCCATGACGTCTGAGTTTATACCATGCCCCAATACGCAGGATTACAGCCAGATCTTACCCCCTGAGCTGCATCTAGAGAAACGCTCACCATGTAGCTTTATTTTTTAATTTCCTTGGACGAAATATTCATTAAAAAGCTGCACCTGAATATCAAACTATATTGGTCGAAATCCAACATGCTTGTAATCACCCAGGTGAAAATCACCCAACAGATGAACCGAGAGACCCCCTACTTTTTTTTACTATGGACCCCCTAACCTCTTAAAACAACGATGAAGAGCAATGGTGGCTCATCCATAGGGACAGGTGGGGCAGTGCCCGACCAATTTGTTTTGCAATAAAAAAAAAATCAAACCATATCATTTCTCTTTTGTCATTTAACATGTGCCTGATTGATAAAATATGTTTTGTCCGTATAAGCAGTATGATTGTCTCCTCTGCTGTCTTTGACAAGCGTCCAGAAGTCTGATAAGGACTGATCTTAGAATCATACACTAGGGCTGTTATCTCCCCTGCTGCTGGCTGAGCTCTGATGGGTGTCAAACAAAGCACCCAAAGCAAGCTCCAATCTGAGACTTGGATGGAGATCTTATCTGACACACACACACACGGTGCCTGCCTTAACCCCTTAATGACAGAAAATGCACCCAACATTTCCCTTAATATGCTAAATAACATAAAAAAATAAAAACAGAAATGTGCAGCAGCAAACAGGATTTCTTTGTTTCACACAATGAAGTTTTGTGTGCTCAGAGTTAATTAAAATAAAATGGGAGGGATCAGCGTTCAGTTTTTATTTTTAGCAAATAAGAAAATGACTTTTTTTACTTTTAGAATGTTTTATACTGAATAATGTTTTATGTATACATTTTATGGCTAATTTCTGGATTACACTTGTAATCATTGAATATATAGCCATTTTACTTGCCTCATTAATAGAAATATGTCTGTATGGTTTATTCCCTATATATGGGATCGTCCACATATTTTGGAGGTAGTCGGCCATATAGACATATTCCTATTCATGATTTAAAACATTCATGTTTCCAGTCTGGCGCCCCACCAACTAGAAATGTTACCAGTTGCAACTGATGGAGATCAGAACATTGTTGAGTTCCCATTTTTTACTTGATCCTCTGATGTCAGTGAAGGAGCCTGCTGTTGTACAAGGTTTTTCAGGAGTTTATAAATTCCTCCTCTCACACATAAAGCTTTCAGACTTGCCAGCTGATTATATAAAGGATTTTGACTTTCCAGTATAAATAAAAAATCTTTAGTTTCTACAATCCCGTTCTTATTTTAAAAAACACAGTTGAAATTATATTCAGTACAGAGAAACCAGGACTGTATTTTTTACAATACAAAATTTAGTTGCTTTTTTAATGTGTCTAGCGAGAAAAAAAAAAGATAGAGCAGGGCTGTCAAACTCTGCCCCCCCCCCAGATGTTTGACGTACAACACCCCAGCCATCTATTGCATTTGAAAGAATTCTGGGAATTGTAGTACTCAACAGCCGGGAGTTTGACAGCCCTGTAATAGAGGATAAAGAAATTAAGGAAGGGTGAAGTGAATCCTTTGTTCTACAGTTCGTCATACAGTCAAATTTAACAATGTATCCAGGGTGAAGATAGGATTCCATGAATAGGCTCATGGGAGTCAACGTGCTACATAATCTATCCTCCTGTATCGGAGCATGTGTCGTATCCCCCGTGTGTTTATACGTGACTGTGACGGTTGGCTCAAAGAATAGGAATACTGATCAACCACAACATTAAAACCAGGTCCCCCTCGTGCTGACAAAACAGCTGTGATGTGTTGAGGCATGGACTCCACAAGGCCTCTGAAAGTGTCCCTTGGTATCTGGCACCAAGACATTAGCAGCAGATCCCTTAAGTTTTGCAAGTTGCGAGGTGGGGCCTACATAAATCGGATTTGTTGTTCCAGCACATCCAACTGATACTCAATTGGATTGAGATCTGGGGAATTTGGAGGCCAAGGCAAAACCTTGAAATATTTGTCATGTTCCTCAAACCATTCATGAACAGTTTTTGCCGTGTAGCAGGGAGCATTATCCTGCAGAAAGAGGTCAAGGCCATCAAGGAACATCATGGCCACGAAGGGGTGTACATAGCCTGCAGAAATCTCTAGGTAGGTGGTGTGTGTCACGTGTGTTCTGACACCTTTCTAGCACGGCCAACATTACGTGTTTCAGCAATCTGAGCTACAGTAGCTTGTCTGTGTGATTGGACCAGACAGAGAAGTCTTCGCTCCCCACGTGCATCAATGAGCCTTTGGCGTCCATGACCCCGACGCCATTAAATCAGAAACTCCTGCCACAATGACCACATTAATTTAATTAAGTGATCATGAGGAGCTGGGTGTTTCCACACTTTCCACCCATGTGGCTGTCTCGGGGGGCTGTGACATGTCCTTCAAAACGGAGGTCCTTCTTCTGACCTCACGGCTGCCAATCAGCTCCTGCAGGACAGCCTTGGTTGGCTTTGGTCAGAAGTCAAATCTGATCGTCCAGAGCCTTTCCATGAGAGGGATTTGATTGGCTGCTTGAGCACTAGCTCTGCACATGCCACTCAACAAGGGCAGTGCCACCTGATGCTTCTTGACGCCTTAGTCCAGGACATCAATGGGGAGAAGGACAATTTTAACCCACTCTGGGCTAAAAACAGAGGCAGAAGATAAAAAAAACTTGGCGGGTTGGACAGAGGTTTAGGACTAAGAATGGCTTTAGCTTAGGTTGGTCTTTTAAAGTAGAGGTTTACATTCTGACATTCTAGTAGTACATAGTCAACTTTAACTGACAACAGCAAATGAAAGGTGGACAACCCAACATTGACCCCCCCCCAAACCAGCCATGAATGATTTATGTAGATTATTAATGGTACCTTCAATTCCTGCATGGTCAGCTCCTTGCCATGTTCCTTCCCACTTTCAATGAGCACATCCAAAGCATCAGCATAGTCTTTCCCTTGGGTGCTCTGGAGCTTCTCCTGGATGGCCTTCTCCAGGCTCCTCAAGAGAGTCTCCCGTGCTCTTATTCCCTATGTTGCGAAAAGAGGGGGGAGAAATTCTCATACTCCGAACAATAAATTCTCACGGTGAGCACATAACAGGTATTTAAATCAGTATTTCCTTATAATAAAAGAATACAATGAGCGGCTTTACCATTCTTAGCGCTAGCAGGGGTGTGTTTGATTGTCTCCAGTCGTCTCCATGTTAATTTCATTAACCAGGGTGACAAAAACACGGTATGGCGCAATGGATTGTATTTTTAACCCAGGGTAATGTTTATTATCATAACAGAGAAATAATCTTTTTTTTATATATACTGATTTATGCCCTTGGAGACAGTCTGGGCCTACACGCAGGTCTTGTTTGACTGACGTCGAATGGCAGGCTCGAGAAGAATAGCGGACTCGCTCGGCAAAATATTTACGAGGCTTCAGAAATTAAGTAGAATAAATTTTAGGGCTTAAGAACGCATTATTATAATGACTGGTATTAGTGAGGTGAGGATAAAACAAAAAAAAAAAATGAAAAGAAAGGAGGCTTTTAAGTTCCACCATTTAAACAGTATTTGCTGTAATCCCAAATTTAAAAAAAATAAATAAAAAATAAAAAAAAGAATCGGTTTCGGCCTGTGAGTCATCGCTAAAGAATGCCACAGAAAAATCACTAAAACCTACCTCTCGTAAAACAATATATTTTCTTTCCACGCTCAAGAGTCTCTCCAAAAAAATGGGTTTTATAGATACTTAGTGGATTAGAGGATAATAAGAGAGTGGAGATTAATAATGATAGCTGTAAAATCTAAAAAAATAAGGAATATGCTCTACCAGGGCCGCGACTGGATTGCTAGAGGTAGATACAGATACCTAGACAGACAGCTACACAGACAGACTGACACCTGGGTAGACAGACAGGCCAGAAGGCAGACAGCTAGACATGGCTTAGCCAGACAGCAGGCAGACAGACAGAAAGACAGCTAGACAGGCATTCAGCTACACAGGCAGCTAGACAGAAAGACAGCTAGACAGGCAGCTAGACAGAAAGACAGCTAGACAGGCATTCCGCTACACAGGCAGCTAGACAGAAAGACAGCTAGACAGGCATCTAGACAGAAAGACAGCTAGACAGGCATTCCGCTACACAGGCAGCTAGACAGAAAGACAGCTAGACAGGCATCTAGACAGAAAGACAGCTAGACAGGCATTCCGCTACACAGGCAGCTAGACAGAAAGACAGCTAGACAGGCAGCTAGACACAAAGACATCTAGACAGGCATTCAGCTACACAGGCAGCTAGACAGAAAGACAGCTAGACAGGCATCTAGACAGAAAGACATCTAGACAGGCATTCCGCTACACAGGCAGCTAGACAGAAAGACAGCTAGACAGGCAGCTAGACACAAAGACATCTAGACAGGCATTCCGCTACACAGGCAGCTAGACAGAAAGACAGCTAGACAGGCAGCTAGACACAAAGACATCTAGACAGGCATTCAGCTACACAGATTGGTTAGTAAGAGGGAGTGGGTTCAGTGGGGGCGCTCTGATCTCTGTGGTTTTGGTTCAATTGGTGATACCAGATAGATAGAAGGCACAGACTCTCGAGGGGTGTGCGGGTGTAGAAATGGCAAGTATTAGGTGGTTTCTATCGGCGCAATATATTATGTTTTCTTAAATTTCAAGAGTAGATCATACAAAAACAGTATAATTGTGACTCTTCACAGTAAAAGTGCTCTCGTGCTAAAGTGTCTCGATAACACACTTGTGCAAATCGGTTGATGAATCTTAAATAAAGTGCATATAGTGCATAAAGTGCAGTACAATGCTGATCGTTCTAAAAATCTAAAGTTCAATGAGGTTGACAGGCTTATTTCGAGTCCTGTTTTAAGTTGGTTGTGCCACAAATAAGGCAAATTCAAAGTACTTATGGATCTGATGTTTTTAGTGATGATTTCTTATTGTTCCTCT
Organism: Leptobrachium leishanense; assembly: GCA_009667805.1. Classification (NCBI taxonomy): domain Eukaryota; kingdom Metazoa; phylum Chordata; class Amphibia; order Anura; family Megophryidae; genus Leptobrachium; species Leptobrachium leishanense. The sequence goes on from CM019063.1 coordinate 547,528,462, forward strand.
CTTTGTCAATTCTCTTATGGTCACTGATGTGCTCCAATATACAAAACAAAGGAGAGAAAAGAGAAGATAGTGCAATACTGTTTCAATTCGTACAAAGTGCAAGAAAAATAGTGGTATTGCACTTACGAATTCCAGAGCCTCGTATATCCAGGCTCTGGATTGAATCTGGATATATTGGATCTGGGGGGCCCCTTAATCTACCACACACTGACTGAGGAAGGCGCCAGAGCAGCGCCGAAACGCGTATCAGCATCTCCCCCCCCCCCCGGATATATATATATTTTAATACACTTGTAATCGCCAATAAAATTATTTGCACTTTAGAATGGAATATGTCTATTTTTTATCCACTCCCCACAAAGCCCACTGAATAGGTGACAGACGGAAAATCCCAGAGACCAACTACTGTCCAGACACCAAGTGAGCAGACAAAGGGGTTAAGGCGCCCACCAACAAGGAGCACCACACGCATAAGAGTTGAGCCTGGACACCGAAGGCTCCTCAATCGGTGAGTGTATACAAATCCCACCTTTAATACCCTGACTGATATTGTGCCATGAGAGCGCTGTCCCTTTTATCTTTTTCGGACGAGACGATAAGGCTGTCGCAAAGAAGGGTAGAAGCCACTCTCTACTTGGCTCAAGGCACTTCAATCCAGAGCCTGGATATACGAGGCTCTGGAATTCGTAAGTGCAATACCTCTATTTTTCTTGCACTTTGTACGAATTGAAACAGTATTGCACTATCTTCTCTTTTTCTCTCCTTTGTTTTGTATATTGGAGCACATCAGTGACCATAAGAGAATTGACAAAGAGAGGAACAATAAGAAATCATCACTAAAAACATCAGATCCATAAGTACTTTGAATTTGCCTTATTTGTGGCACAATCAACTTAAAACAGGACTCGAAATAAGCCTGTCAACCTCATTGAACTTTAGATTTTTAGAACGATCAGCATTGTACTGCACTTTATGCACTATATGCACTTTATTTAAGATTCAACCGATTTGCACAAGTGTGTTTTCGAGACACTTTAGCACGAGAGCACTTTTACTGTGAAGAGTCACAATTATACTGTTTTTGTATGATCTACTCTTGAAATTTAAGAAAACATAATATATTGCGCCGATAGAAACCACCTAAAACTTGCCATTCAGCTACACAGGCAGCTAGACAGAAAGACAGCTAGACAGGCATTCAGCTACACAGGCAGCTAGACAGAAAGACAGCTAGACAGGCATTCATCTACACAGGCAGCTAGACAGAAAGGCAGCTAGACAGAAAGACAGCTAGACAGGCATTCAGCTACACAGGCAGCTAGTCAGAAAGACAGCTACACAGGCATTCAGCTACACAGGCAGCTAGACAGCTAGACAGGCATTCAGCTACACAGGCAGCTAGACAGAAAGACAGCTAGACAGGCATTCAGCTAGACAGAAAGACAGCTAGACAGGCATTCAGCTACACAGGCAGCTAGACAGAAAGACAGCTAGACAGGCATTCAGCTACACAGGCAGCTAGACAGAAAGACAGCTAGACAGACATTCAGCTACACAGGCAGCTAGACAGAAAGACAACTAGACAGGCATTCAACTACACAGGCAGCTAGACAGACAGCTACACAGGCAGCTAGACAGAAAGACAGCTACGCAGGCAGCTAGACAGAAAGACAGCTAGACACACAGCTAGACAGAAAGACAGGCATTCATTTACACAGACAGCTAGACAGCTACACAGGCAGCTAGACAGACAGTTAAACAGGCAGCTAGACAGAAAGACAGCTACACAGGAAGCTAGACAGACAGCTAGACAGAAAGACAGCTAGACACAAAGACAGGCATTCATCTACACGGACAGCTAGACAGAAAGACAGCTAGACAGACAGTTAAACAGGCAACTAGACAGAAAGACAGCTACACAGGCAGCTAGACAGCTACACAGGCAGCTAGACAGAAAGACAGCTACACAGGCAGCTAGACAGATAGCTAGACAGAAAGACAGCTAGACAGCTACACAGGCAGCTAGACAGACAGCTAGACAGAAAAACAGCTAGACAAGCCAGCAAGCAGACAGGCAGACAGGCCGGCAGAAAGCTACACCGACTGACAGCTAGACAAGCAGACTGACACCTAGGTAGACAGACAGGCCAGAAGGCAGACCGATAGCTAGAGAGACAGCTAGACATAGCTCAGCCAGACAGCTAGACAGGCCAGCAGGCAGACAGAAAGTTAGAATGGACAAATTATATTGACCTTGGTGGAAGCCCCCTTGGTATGTGTGCCAACAAAAGAGGTCAACCGTGACCCATTATGTACGAATAAATCTTTATTAGAATTCCAAAAGTATTAATAAAGAACGGTAGCGGCCAGTTATTTATTCAGCTCTTCACATTTCCAGAGTGAGATCCCCTTGCGTCTCTATTGTAACTGCATCAACAATTAATAGGTCAATTAGACCCTATACCAAATCTATTTATTCACAATATATATATATATATATCTTAAATTAAAAAGGAGGGAGAAACATATACTAATCTGTAATCCGGTCATGTGCTGTACGAAAATTGCAACAATTTAGTTATTTAGAGGTCATGCTTCATGGACCATATCTGTCCGATTCTCAGGTCAACGTAATTAATTAATTAAGTAATCAATGCAATTCCATAAAGGAGAAAAGAGAGAAGAGATCTAGGCAGAAATTCAAGAAGGAATAAAGTTGCTCTGGGCTACACCCTACAAGCGATTGGGAAAATATCGCAGGTCTCCTTCATGTGGAAGCATATTAGAGATGGTTATCAGGGACATTGGCGGGTGACGGTTCATCAACCTTTGGATTCTCGTGTTTCTCAAGCTTTATAGGATGGTATGCAGATTACCGGTATCTTATCCAGTATCAGCAAGCAATACAGTGTCTGCTAAAAATTGGTGTATCTGTCAAATTTCGCTCACTGGGCCATATCAGCCCTTGTGCCACACGATATCAATGCGGATAACTTGAATGAATCATTCCACAACCATCACACTGCTTAAATGGAGGTCTCCTTAATGTGGGAACGTAAAATCAGCACACTGACCGGCGTTGCCGTGACACAGGTCTCCTTAATTTGGGACCATCACTGTATTGAAATTGACCCATATGAGGGAATCCTCAATTACTCGGGAATATGGCGAAAAAAACGGCCGACAACCGTGGGTTAAAAAAACAAAAGGCGCTCGACACGCGTTTCGCTGCTATGGAAGAAGCAGCTTCATCAGGAGAAAAAAAAACAGCAGGCAGATAGACAGGCAGAAAGACATCTAGACGGGCAAAAAGAAAGACATCTAGACAGGCAAAAAGAAAGACATCTAGACAGGCAAAAAGAAAGACATCTAGACAGGCAAAAATACATCTAGACAGGCAAAAAGAAAGACATCTAGACAGGCAAAAAGAAAGACATCTAGACAGGCAAAAAGAAAGACATCTAGACAGGCAAAAATACATCTAGACAGGCAGAAAGAAAGACAGGCAGAAAGAAAGACAGCTAGACAGGCAGGCACCCAGACAGCTAGACAGGCAAAAATACATCTAGACAAACAAAATTACATCTAGACAGGCAGACAGACAGCTAGACAGACAAAAACACATCTAGTCAGGCAGAAAGACATCTAGACAGGCTGGCAGACAGACAGCTAGACAGGCAGAAAGACATCTAGACAGGCAGGCAGACAGACAGCTAGACAGGCAGAAATACATCTAGACAGGCAGGCAGACAGACAGCTAGACAGGCAGAAAGACATCTAGACAGGCAGGCAGACAGACAGCTAGACAGACAGAAAGACATCTAGACAGGCAGAAATACATCTAGACAGGCTGGCAGACAGACAGCTAGACAGGCAGAAAGACATCTAGACAGGCAGGCAGACAGACAGCTAGACAGGCAGAAATACATCTAGACAGGCAGGCAGACAGACAGCTAGACAGGCAGAAAGACATCTAGACAGGCAGGCAGACAGACAGCTAGACAGGCAGAAAGACATCTAGACAGGCAGGCAGGCAGACAGACAGCTAGACAGACAAAAATACATCTAGACAGGCAGAATGAAAGGCAGCTAGACAGTCAGAAAGCTAACTAGACAAACAGACTGACAGATAATTAGCCATCCTGACAGGCAAATAAATGTCTAGACTGACAGACAGATCGATAGCTAGACAAAAAGATAGCTAGACAGACAAGCAGATAGAGATACAGACCGACTTATAGCTAGAAAGACAGACAGACCAATGAGTGACCTAGTCACCCTTTGATATCACATCCTTCATATGCTAGAAATTTGTAAGAAAGTGTAACGTGTTAATAAAATGATTCTCCTCCGACAGACAGGAACCTGACAGGAGATACAAACCATTAGACAAGCTACAGAACGATCCACACTTTTGGGTTTAAAGAAAGTCATTGGGCCCCGTTACCTTTACTGCAACAAAAGAGGTCTTCTAATGGAACAGATGTGATCATGCGTCAAGTAACAATACATGATGTGCCTCCGAATGGCTTCATTTTCCATAATAAAAAGAGTATGAATGAGGCAAACATTGGGGGCTTATTTATCAAACAGAACGTGAAGCATCGCAGGGTCCATCTGCGAATTATTAGCCAGGATGCTGCCTCCATCTGTAAAGCAGAAGCTGTCAAAAAGAGACGCTTGACGTCTGGGATAGACTGAGGTCGAATCGTTTAAGGGAAGCGCTATAGCTTGTTTCTAAACGAGTTTTTGGGGAGATGAAAGGCAAGGTAACATGGTTCCTGTAGGTCCACATTTCCAGTCAGGTGAAGGCACCACCAGGTAGTCACTGCGGTGGTTTTATGTTTAATCTCCGAGCTAGCAGTTGGGTTGAGCGACTCTGTTCCTACGCCAACAAATCCATTCACAACCACAATGTATACATCCAAAATTGTATAAATTCCCATAACAATCGTTATTTTTGAATTTATTTTTTGCCATTCGGACTTACCCGCCTGTAACCACTGAAGGGCACGTCCACCGGCAAGGAGAAGACGTTCTCCACAAACTTTTGGAAAACTTGGAAGAGGTGGCTGAGCTCCTCGTCGGAAAGCCGGAAGCCCAAGAGGACGCGGAGGGCCATGCGGAACGTCAGCTTCTGGGCCTCAAAGTAGACATTGATGGGCTCGGGATTACTGCTCCAGACTCTCAGCGTGTCCTGGATCACCAGCTGTATCTTGGGAAGGTAGCTCTCCAGGGCTTCGTGGCTGAAGATTTTGGCGAACACCTTGCGGACATAAAAAGGCATTTGAAGTTTTTTTTGGTCAGGTATTTGTGAATTTACCAATGCGTCAAACACAAAAATAATCATTTGAAAAAAATTTTCAATTGCAACCACGCCAGCGGATGTCTACACATCTCAACCCCGGGGTGACGCCGCTTACAAACATTACGGAAAACCGCGCGATATAATGGAAGCCGACACCCCGAAGAACGCCAAAATAAAGTTTAACTGTGTGTGGGTGAGGGGCGACGACCAGATGAAGAAATCCAAAATAAGAGGAAAGTCTCTGGCCTGAATAATTAAAATAACACTAGCGCGCAATACTATAAAAGAAAAAAAAAAAAAAGGAATAGTGAATCGGAGAATTTCCCCAGCAGTCAGCATCGGTCAGAAAGAAAAGAAATGGTTTTCCAGCCAGGAAAATCATTCTAACAATGCCACTGTTTTTCTTGGTTATATTTAAGATAACAGACCTTTTAACCCTTCAATAAAAAAAATTTAATTAAAAAAAAAAAAAAAGGAAAAGCGTCAAAGTTCAGAAATATTTGGCCATAACAGATGATTTAACCCCTTAAGGACCAATGATATAACTGTTCTATCAAATGCATCATTGACTTTAAAGACCCTTGGTCCTTAGGCTAGGGTCAAACTAACGCATTATTCGCAGCGACCGTCAAAAAGTGCGTCCGAATGCATTGACGTATTTTTTTCACGGAATGCGTGAAAACGATCATACTATGCGCATTTTCGTGTGTGATTTGTTACGGATCCAAAACAGGAAACGTTGGGTGTCTGGATGATATGTTGGCTGGACATGAGCAGCGTCTGACGTCTCCTAATCACTCACAAACGCCGCTATGCGGACGCAGCAGACGCAGCGCACTCTGTACGTCAGTACTAGCGGTTCTGTGTTCTCGAAAAAATGAGTTTGTTTGCCGCTTGCGTTGCACGACCGCATTTTTGTGCGGCCGTTCTTCGTATTGTGGCCGTCATTGCCCGTCATTTGCTGCGACTGCGGCCGTGATTAAGTGCGCCTAAACGCACGTTAAAAATGCGTTGTCTTACCCCAGCCTTAAGGGGTTAAAAGAAAAAAAGGATCACTAACAACCTAATTCTTCTACCCCTGCAGCTCTTATCCAGGCGCAGGAATATCTACCAGCATTGCACAGTTACAGGTACAAGTATCTATAAAGCGCTAACAAGTTCCATAGCGCTGTACAATAGGTGAGACAGAATAACAAATATGCATATATGTTAAACACATAGAACAGTAGGAGAGAAGACCCGGCTCAAGAGCTTACAATCTAAGAGGAGAGGGGTGACACACTAGGTGAGGGTAAAAAACTGGGCAGCAGCGGGTGCGTAGGGAGGTGAATGGGAAGATGGCGCAAGAAATGACAGCGTTTATAATGCGTCAACAAATTCTATTAGACACACTGAGAACAATGGGAGAAGAGGACAGTGCTCAAGAGCTTACAATCTAAGAGATTTTACCGTGCTTGAAAGGTAACTTTTAATAAACAGACCCCGCCACACACAATTTCAATCAGAAAAAGAATTAAAAAAAACGTAAAAAAAAATCGGATATCTAAATAAAGCTTTAACCCTTTGTTTTCTTGTAACGGCCAGGTATAGTAATGCTGGATTAATGTTACCATTGCTACACGCTTGGGGTGTGTAAAGCTATAAGCACTGACCCCCTCTAGTGGCCATTCAGTGAACAGGAGTTCCCAGAATAAGTATATAAATATATTGGGTAAGTTTATCTTTGGAGTTTGGTTAAATAAAGTAAAATACATTTTTAAAAGATGGACCAAAAAGAATAAATTAATCAATTTCCACCCAAAAGAATTTGCACTGATAGCATTTGAGCGGTTACATCACTTTAACATTTAAAAAAAGTGACTTTTGCCGTTTTCGCTCTACTGCATGTTTCTGGATAAAATCTCCAAAAATCGGTTGAATAAAAGTAGTCACTGGCTGCAGGGTTCATTTATTTTGGGAGGGGGGGGGTTGTTTGAGAGTGTTTTTTTAGCAGTGTCAAATGCAAATAAAAATGTTACTATTTGTTGATTTCCTAAACGGGGTTAAAATTAACCAATAAATCTGAACAGAAGGAAGGGGAAACAGCAGCGGCGCTGAAACACACGGGGTGAGGATGGCGATCGTACTATGGCAGGGCGTCGGTAAACTTGGCCCTCCAGATGTTTAGGAACTACAATTCCCATGACTCTCCACCAACCTAGTGAATGGCTGAGCATCATGGGTGATGCAGTTCCGAAACATCTGGAGGGCCAAAGTTGCCGACCCCTGTGCTACACTAATGGACCGTCTGGAATAGGAGTTCAAGGTCACGAAGCATCGTGCTGATGGTCCACATCAACAAAAGCAAAGAGAGGATTGTCCCTCTGTTTTAGATGATGGTTTAATATATATATATATATATTTCAGACTTTTGCTTTTTGAAATTAAACGATAATAAACTCAGTGAAAGAATCTCCGCATGCAGGTTTAGTGTCAGCGCCACAGTGTAGCATTTTCTAACTTATTTATACTTTGTTCTTGTCATTTTTCAGGTTAAGGCTAGGGTCAGACTAACGCATTTTTCACGTTGTCCGTGAAAATGTGCGTTCGAAGAATGGACGTATTTTTTCACGGAATACGCAATAGCGGTCATACTATGCGCAGTTTCATCCGTGATTTTGTACGGATCATCAATAAAACACTTCTTGCATTGGACGTTATGTTGGCTGGACATTAGCAGCGTCTGATGTCTCCAATTCACGCACACACGCCGCTAGCGGACGCAGCGCACTCTGTACGTCAGTACTAGTGGTTTAACGTTCTCGAAAAAATGCGTTCATTTTCCACTTGCGTTGCGCAGCCGGACTTTTGTGCGACCGTACTTCGTATATTGGCCGTCATTGCCCGGCATCTGCTGCTAGCACGGCCGTGATTAAGTGCGCCTGCACGCGCGTTCGCACTGCCTCAGTCTGACCCTAGCCTGAATCACACATAAAAAGCCCTCGGGCTAACCATGCACACATTGGGCGCAGAGCATTGTCGGCAAGTACAAAGAGACACTTCCAGTTGACTGCCCAGGGGAATGCTGGGGGTTTCTTTGAAAATACCAAAAATTTGCCGGCTACTGACATAACATGCTCTCCGTAACCTTAGTTTTTTTTGGTGGGGTTTGTTTGTTTTCTATCTGTGCCTGGCACTCAGGATTTGATATTGTGATGTCATTCCAAGATGGCCGCCCCCATGCTGAAACCCTGACAGAATCTTACTGCTAACGTTCCTACAACGTGTTTACATGGAAATAATAACAGACCATTTTCATGATCGTTTTACAATGATTTTTAGATGATGGCTGATGACGGTGACCCTTTATCGTCAAGTATTATTCAGGTTAACCCCCGCCTGGTGCTCTCACATTTGTTTAAACTAGGGCTGCCAGATCGGCCATGTTTTCCTGGACACATTTATTCATGCTGATGGGCAGTGCATGAAAAATGCAACCCTGCAACATGTAGAATCCATATGCTGCAGGTAAGGAATCTCAGGTGACCTGCCTTGATTTCCTGCCTACAGCATAGGAATTATACATGTTGCAGGGCAGCACATTCCCTATGCTTCCCTCTGGATGAAATAGTAATATGTGTCCTGGGAAACATGGCTGATCTGGCAATCTGAGCTTAAACATGGCGGAACAGACTTGATCCTTAGCTGCACCAAAACCAACAATTTGGTCTTTCAAATTTTAGAGTTGTGCCCTCCTACTCATGCCGACTACAAATCCCATACCCATTATGCCTGGCAGAGAGCTTTTGAGTGCCAAATCACCAGAAATGGTTAAAATTAATAAAAATTAGTTATGAGAGATTTTCATGTGTCTTCTCTGCCAGACAGGATGTTACGAGTGCAAAGATACGGCTGCCAGGTCGGCCATGTTTTCTTGCATATGTGTATTCATGCTGATGGGTAGGGCATGAAAAATGACATCCCCCAGCAGGTAAAATCCATACGCTACAGGTAAAAAAAAAAAAAAAGAATCCCAGGAGACCTGACGTGATTCCCTTCCTGTGGCATATGAATTATACATGCTGCAGGGTAGCACTCTTTCCTGTGCCCCCTTCTGCATGAAATCCTAATATGTGTGCATTAAAATGGCCAATCTGGCAACCTAATGCGAAGATCCTGTAGCCAGCCATGTTATGACACCAAAGAAAAAAATGCCATCTGCGCTTATTCCCATTATACCGTGTGAAACTAAACACAATTAGAGGTTTGGTTTCTTATCAATGGCCATTATAAGACTAAGCTCGCCCGCCAACATCAAGGCACCTCTATAAGGGCGAGTCCTATCCAAAAATTAAAACACAGGCTGCATGAGCAGGTATAGTTTGCTATACAGCAGTCTGTGGTTTCATTTTTGGATAGGACGCTCCCTTATAGAGGTGCCTTGATGTTGGCGGGCGAGCGTAGTCTTATAATGGCCATTGATAAGAAACCAAACCTCTAATTGTGTTTAGTTTCACACGGTATAATGGGAATAAGCGCAGATGACATTTTTTTCTTTGTTATGTTTCACACATGTTGTTGGGCTGGATGCATTTGGTGGTTGCAGCCGCCCCATCGGGGAATAGGCGCGACCCCAACCCTCCTGCACTATGTATGTTATGACACCACCTAATCACCGCAAAGAATCTTGAACTTTCTTCACCCTACTTGGACAAGTTTTACGTAGTAACATTGGGGATTGAAATTCATCACAGATATACATATATATGTAGATTAGGTCCCTGGAGGCTGAGAATTTCTCATGCCCTTCTGTTTTTGACCAATAATAAAACTTTTTTTACTTTTACTATAGCATTATGAACATTAACACAACATTTTGGAAGCTTGTTTGATTTTTTTTCCCCCAACAAAAAAATCTTGCCCCTACTTAGCACTTGGCAATGCTGCCTGGATTGCTAGCTCAGCTGCCGAGTAACCATGGCGCATGCACCATTTACGCTTATCCAAGTATCCTTCAAAACCTACATATCTGAGGCATTTAAGTTAAATTTATCAGCAATGTTCTTTTTATTCCATACCAGGCCATGTCCATGGTCGGAGGACGATGGAGGCCACGGTGGCACGCCGTGCATTTTCCTACCTGTTTCTAATGAGCAGTGTGCGCACATGTTGTGCCTCTAAGGCACGAGATTAATGAACACGTCATGGTTTTTTGTTTTTGCTGTAACTGGCCACGTCGCGGCTATTTCCTCCTGGGCCTCCAAGTTCAGCAGGTTCTGTCACCTTTTGGTTTTTATTGTCTGTACAGGGAAGCCCCTCCGGGGCAGTCTGGGGTTTGCAGAGATTGTATCGTTCACAGCAAGAAAACACAACCAACCTCCTGCAGAGGTGCAACCATTTACACTACACACAGTGTCCAACTGTAGCTTGAAGAACCTATGTACATAAATACGTAGACATGATGAGTATGGCCCACACACCATGTGTTAGTGGTGGTCAGCCTTTGTGTCAACTCTACGCCCATTCGGGTTATTAAAAAAGGTCGACACGGACATGGTAGAGTGAGGATATGAGGATATTGACGCGGCGGGAGTAACGGCAGAAACCCAACCAGAATAAGCATGCTAAATTCATGAGCTTCACTTGAAGGCCATGTGCAGTTTGACGCACTATACCAGGAATGCACACATTAGACCTGAATTAAGAGCATTCAAAGATGGCGGCTAGTGCAAATGGAGAGCTCTCCTAGAGATGGACTGAGAAGAAGGAACCATTCATGCAACTTTTTTGGAATAACAATGGCAAAAAGGAAGAACTGATTATGCCAAGATTGACCTTCTGCCTTGGAAGAAGAAATACTAGGATTAAGCCCAGGCAAGAAGATCCACTTACCGAGCTCATGACTCCCTTCAAAGAAGCCCTATCAGCCATGGGGACACCAAAGGAGCTCCTCCTAAGGCCTTGGCTAGTAGGGGCATACAAGCTGTTGCAGAGGGATCCAGCTTACCAGACTGAGCACTATCATTAATGGTACATGGAGAGAACCAAGGGATGTCTACGAGAGGACTTACTCTCTGCAACACAAAGGTAACGATGGGTAGAACTAGCCCGAAAACCAATATGGATGTAAATATCACACATTTATTAAGCTGCAGACAACACCTTCATCCAGAACCAGTAGGTTCATGTGGAGGGTGCTGTTTGGTATTTGGATGAGATCCAGGAGAAGCCAGGCCTCATTGCCTCACGCACAGGTATGAGCTATACATGCTTGCCAGTGTCAGAGAAAGGTTTGGTGTTGCGTACCGGTGTGAGCCTGTCTGACTGTGCTGAGCTGCTCTCCCTGCAGCGCTTGGGTGTAGCCGCCATAGCCAGCTTCAGACTCATTTACATGAGACCTTGAGATGACTCCTTGACATATCCTTCATTGCCTGTCATGGCTTCCAGGAGACAGAGAGTCTTACGATGGATTGCGACGCACAGAAAGTGAGACAAACCAGTTCTACGAAGGAGAGTTATTTTAAGTCTGTCATAATTGTGTACAGAAAGCTTTCAGACGGACTGTAAGTTTAGCTGTGACATGTATCTCCTGGGGCGAGGAAACCCATCTCAGCCGCAGAGTGTTTGCAATCCGTGCATGGATTTCACGGAGGAACTACAGAGAGAAATGGCAGACCATGCACTGAATGACACCAGTAATCGAAGGACAAACTGTATGGAAGGACACCAGTATCAGAAGGAGAAGCTGTAACGAGATAGTCATCAGTACAAGGAGGACACTGTTCATAATGAGACTGGTACCAAAAGGAGACACTACACTCAGAATGACGCCAGTACCAGGAGGGCACTGCTCACAATGACAGGAGCCCACTGTGGTCAGAGGGAAACGGTGCCAGTAGGACACACTATGCTGAGTATGACAACAGCACCAAAAGGAGATGCTGAGCTCAGGATGATATCAGCACCGGAGCTAGACAGTGTGGCCAGAATAACACTGGTACCTGCCTAAAACTGCTCAGATTGATACCAGAGGGGGTGCACCGTTCCCTGGGTGACATCAGTAGTGAGGGTCCACACTGTGCTGTGGGTGACATCAGTAGTGGTGGGACGCACCGTACCCTGGGTGGCATCAGTAGTGGGACGCAGTGTGCTGTGAGTGACATCACTAGTGGTGGGACGCACTGTGCTGTGAGTGATATCAGTAGTGGCGGGACACATTGTGCGGTGAGTGACATCAGTAGTGGGACGCAGTGTGCTGTGAGTGACATCAGTAGTGGTGGGACGCACTGTGCGCTAGGTGACATCAGTAGTGGGATGCACCGTGCTGTGAGTGACATCAGTAGTGGTGGGACGCACTGTGCGCTAGGTGACATCAGTAGCGGTGGGAAGCACCGTGCGCTGGGTGACATCAGCAGTGGTGGGACGCACTGTGCATTAGGTGACATCAGTAGTGGTGGGAAGCACCGTGCGTTGGGGACAACAGTAGTGGTGGGACGCACTGTGCGTTAGCATACTGCGTCCCACCATTACTGATGTCACCTAACGCACAGTGTGTCCCACCACTACTGTTGTCCCCCAACGCACGGTGTTTCCCACCTCTATTGATGTCACCTAGCGCACACTGCTTATCACCACTACTGATGTCACTCACAGCACGATGCATCCCACTACTGATGTCACTCACAGCACACTGCGTCCCACCACTACTGATGTCACCTGTGAGTGACATCAGTAGTGGGATGCATCGTGCTGTGAGTGACATCAGTAGTGGTGGGAAGCAGTGTGCGCTAGATGACATCAATAGTGGTGGGAAGCACCGTGCGCTGGGTGACCTCAGTAGTGGTGGGACGCAGTGTGCTGTGACATCAGTAGTGGGATGCATCGTGCTGTGAGTGACATCAGTAGTGGTGGGAAGCAGTGTGCGCTAGGTGACATCAATAGTGGTGGGAAGCACCGTGCGCTGGGTGACAACAGTAGTGGTGAGAAGCACCGCGCGCTGGGTGACATCAGTAGTGGTGGGACGCAATGTGCGCTGGGTGACATCAGTAGTGGTGGGACACAATGTGCGCTGGGTGACATCAGTAGTGGTGGGACGCACCGTGCACTGTGTGACCTCAGTAGTGGTGGGATGTACTTTGCTCTGTGTGACCTCAGTAGTGGTGGAATGCACTGTGCGCTGGGGACAATAGGGGAGGGAAGCACTGTGCTATGGATGACCTCAGTAGTGGTGGGATGCACCGTGCTGGGGGACACTGGTGCAGGGGTAAGAGTTTTAATACAGTGACAGCAGCTTGGTAAAAGGAGTGATTGACATATCCAGTCCACACTGGGTTAAGGATTGTGTTGCTGCAAACAAAAAAAAGGGGGGACTGAATGGGGAAAATGGAGCATTCAAGGAGTAAACTTTGTAGAAACCCAATATCCATTTTTCACAGACGCATAAGCGTATTTATACACGTATACCCTGACACGACTAAAAATATAAACCATAAATCAAATGGGATCCTCAAAGAGCGGCAACATCTCTGATGTTTATACGATACATATACTGGAATGTGGAGCGAGCGAGCGAGCGAGGCGTGTTTTCTAGCCCCACTCACACACAGATAGATCTTTGAAACATGAGCTGTGACACAGGAGGCTGAGAGGAAAGGGCCAGACCTGCCAGGCATTGCCGCTTTAATGCAGCCGTCTAGACTGACAGAGTGGGGTCCGCTCCCAGGTTACTGCAGTTCATCCGGCGCAGAGAGCAGACGCACAGGAGCAGCCGCCGATTGGCTAAAGGTGGGCGACGTTGAAGATTTAACAAGAGAGAAGCCAACTGATGGTGAGACCCCGACCGCATCCCACAAATCTGTTTAACCTCTGCACCATACGGACACACCTCTGCCACGAACAGCAAGAAGTGATCGGCCAACCTGTGCTCAAGCAGGCAGATCTTTAACCATTTCAGCAACAGAGATCAACTCTGCGTGTCACTCCAATTTGTTTATGATGTTGTAACAGTTGACATGTTCACCAAGTTGTGAGAATTGTGACGAATCCGCCACAAAATTGCTAACATTTGCATTATTTGGAGGATATTAACACTTTCAAGATTGTGATGGTCCAGTAAATTCTCCACAATTCCCAAATTAGTGAATAAACACTTCAACGTGCGCCACGTCATACGCAGCCACCCTGCTCATCCAGGACCAAGGAAATCACAGGCTTGTGGTCTCCAACGCTGAAGTAGAGTTTTTTTGAGTATGTCACAGATATGTTTACGTCGGGTGAATACGTGCCCACCGTATCGCCCAGGCTCAAAGATGAGACTCCGAGCCAGAGTAGAACCCCTCTTAATAATTTATACATGCAAAAATATTAATAGAAAAACAAAACTTCCCCCATTTGAAATCCCTGAATTTTAAGCATCTTCAGCCACTGCGTGATGGGGTAATATTGGTATACGTGATGGGGTAATACTGGTATACGTGATGGGGTGAAACTGGTATACGTGTAGCTTGACAGGAACGTTACCGATCACTTGTAATAGCTACACGTAATGGTTAACTTTGGGCAATATTTTGTCCAAATGACACGAGAGGACTATATCATGCTCCACAACCGAAACAGTCCTGGTACCACCACCTCTACATCAGGTATCATACAATTGAACCCCACATCCAAAGGTAGGGGTCCATGACCAATTGTATTGCTGAAGTACTGCAGCTATCTACCTAATCCTCAACCAAGAACCATACTTTGACCCAAAAAGAATAATTGCCCTCAAAATTAAATGAATCACACCTGATTGGGAGTGTAACGTGTATGTATCTGGGACATTCCATTCATGTGAGCTCGGATGACCATGACTTGTCTTGCTGAGTAGACTGTGGGGCTGGTTACAAAGAGTTCTATTGCGTTCCTCCAGATGGCTCCATGACCTCGAGACAGTGATGGTCCTCCCACTGAATGTCTTACAATGATAATAAGCTACCATCAGTTCACCACTAGACGCGAGACACCGATGAGTTTCTCCGACATCTGTCAGTAAGGCAAGGGTCAGAAAGAGTAATGCTATCCGGGATCAATGTCCGCAGGGCAAGATAATAATGGAGATATCCAGAAGATCTCATAATCACACGTTTATGACCCAAGACCAGAGATATCCGGACAAGGCCAATGTGATGTAGAGAGCCAGACAATCATGGAGGCAATCAAAGAAAATATATCATTAGAAGACAAAAGGTAGAAGGACTAAGTGGTGGTTCTTTGCCGATTCAAAAAGTCATATCTAGTTCTGAGTGGTATCCGGCAGTATCCACAGATACTAGACTCAACCATAGCCTTTGAGCAGTCCTTATCCTGCACACCAGCATGTGAAGTGATTATAAATATCCATGCAACATGGCTTTGTAGTTAATAGGAAGAACCTTCATGATGCACACCTAGGTGTCTTGTCACAAGACTACTGTCCATGTGCTGGTTCTTCTCATTGGTACAGCAGAGAGAGACCACCATGTTCTCATAAAGTCAGTGGTTAGGACCTCCTCTACCACATTTAAAAGTGAGTCTTCAGTGATCTCCACCACCCTCATTCCCCTGTCTTTTATCTTTTAGGGCAAATCCGGGGCATGAAGGAACAATGTGTTTATTAAAACCTCCGGAGCAGCTCTCATTATTCCCAGTGATTTCTAATAATAACACTCAGCATTATTTTTAATAATGTTGTGCTAAAAAGTCAATAAACTCCAGTTAATGAGTTCAGGTGTAGCTGGGAGTACCTGGTCCTTGCCCAGTTTTATGGAAGCTCTCCGAGAAGAATGGAGCATCGCACGGTAATTTGATATTATGGAACATCTTGGGACTGATTCAGTCTTACAGAAAGACAACCGATACAGGTGATGGCTTGTTTTTGGAGCTACTGAAAAAAGGGTGGTGGAAAGAGGACTTTGGCAAGAAAGTATTGACCCCCCCCCCTCCTTACACTACTGCCCCAAATCTTAATATCTTGGAGTGAAATGTAATTGTCGCTTCCACCACCAGCATATTTTGTCCTATATTTATGGGGGGGGGGGTTATAGATGTATTGTACTGATGTTGTCTGATCAATGTCTCCATGTAAGGGCTTCTGTGGACCAGAGCTGTATACATGGGGTCTACTGTAAGTTCTACTCCCGAATTCAATTAGCGAGGAGCACTTGGCAAAGCGTTCACGGAGAGCATTTACACCAGCGACGATTCGTTCAGTGTTATGAACGGTTCTAAGCATGCAGCCTTCCTGTTTTTACTTGTGGTCGGGTAGTCCCAAGAGAACCTCTAGTCATCCCAAACTGTTTATTTGAAGCAGACCCCCCCCCTTTTTTTAATGCTGGAAGGCGGTGAGGAATGACTTGCACTCTGCGCGCCTTAATGCCCTCTCTGTGAGACGCAGAACATCGAAAGACTGCATTTCACTACTTAATGCTCCCTTGTTATCGCTTAAAGGCATAATCCGAGATGATTCAGGAGACCAGATGGGCGAGAGGAAACACCATTTTTGAAGAGGTGTATTCCAATGACGACCAACCATGAAAGGTCTCATTAATAAGACACGAATGGACATCGATCCGAAGATCTATATGGGGATACACGACACAGTGCATCCAGATTGTGTTAAGATACATCTGTCTACTAGTGTGCCAAGATACAATGCTGATTGTGAGAAGGTACAATTGGTTCTTCATCTTTTCTGTTCTGATTGTTGGGATACAACAGGTTCTGATGGTTCGAACAATGAATTGTTAAGATAATGACGGGGAATTATAGGTTTTCGATTCAGTAGCTTGTGTTTGTATTGAAATACAGTGCTTAGGGTGACAACTATAGTCCATAGTTTTTGACAACAATTCTGGTTTGTGCCAAGATACAATAGGTTCTAGTTTTCCGATGGCCTCCAGACGCAATGTGCTCCCATGGCCTTCATACACAAGTCGTTCTGATGGCTTCTAGTCTCAATATGTTCTCATAGCCCCTAGATACAATAACTTCTCTTGTAAGCATATTTTCCAAAGGCGTCTTGATACAATAAGTCAGGATTAGATCTAGTCTGTATTGGTACTAGATGCAATAGCTTCTGTTTGCATCGCATTGGACAGATACCGAACCTAGAAGATACAAGGTCTTGCTAATGTCAAGAAACAATAAGTTCCGAGTGATTCAAGATAGAACAAGTTAATACCGAGTCAGTATCCTAGAGGAAGTGTAACGACTAACATATTTACCTTCCGTTTGTGTCGGTGGATGTCTCCAATGGAGTTGGCCAGACTGTTGGGTCCCAGTAACATACGGGTGCTCCTCGGCCATTCTGTGCTGACCAAGTGATGTTCCCCCATAAGGATCTTCCTGACGTTCTCTGCTCCTGTCACCCTGATGAGGGGACGACCCAACAAGTGGGTCTTAAACACGTTGCCATATTTCTCCCTCCGAGAGGACTGGAAACCCGATCCCTGCAAGAGAAAACAGAGCAGCGATTCATTCATTTGGAGAAGCAGGGGGGGGGGGAGAGCAAGAGAAAAGAAAACAAATAAAAACTCCCCACGAGTGCAGCCAGGCTGCCAGCGAATTTTGTGACCCACATTTCGACCTGGGGGGAGTTGTTGTATATCTAAATAAGCGGCAAGGAACTCTACTCAAGACTTCACACCCTGAAGGTGAAAATTCATCATAAACCAGAGGTGGCGATTGATGCGTGTCAGTTTGCGTCTGGGGCTTATTCTGCATCGTGTCGAAGTTTATCCGAAACGAATGCAGACATACACGCGCTTACATTGATATATAGGACTGCCTGGAAAAAGAAGACATATTCCCAGGACTAGGAGGAGATGCCAAGCCTGATCATTGATGGTAGAGAGGAAGACGGAGATGGAGAGGAAATCAACTACATGCGGTTACATCCATAGGTAACCCAGAAAAAAACACCAGGTCCTACGAACCTCTGCATTCGAATAACACCTAATGTGCTGCTAAGGAGGGCAGGGGTCACGACCTAAAAAAAGAAGTGTGAGAACTCACCAAGATCTGTCCCTCAATTAGCCCTTATCTCACACTTACCACAAACACACACACTCACTATTTATGTATTAATGTGGATTTTAGCAAACCTATATAAGTCACAATAAATCTAGGATCTAACAGGGAAAGATATGATTGGACACCTGTTGAACACAAGCTTTATAGCGTGCGGTGGGACCAATGGGAACGCAGTTCCAACTGCAAAATTATTGGATGAACTGCGTTCCCCCAGGACTTGACCCCTGAATTTATCCATGAGTTGCTTATCTCTTCAAGGCCTTCAATATAATGCGCACGGCGCAGTAAAAGACTGTTAATACATTAAAAATTCAGAGAAAAATAAATATATTAATAGTATATGCATACGGTGTGTGTATATATATATGTATATATACACACACACATACGGATAGATATAGATAGATATATATATATATATATATAATATATATACACACATACACATATACTGTAATATATATATATATATATATATATATACACACACACACACGGATATAGATATATATATATATATACACACATATACTGTAATATATATATATATATATATATATACACACACACACATAACCAAAGCATTTTCTGTACTCAATGACCTTAAAGAGGATCATCCAAGAATCCAAAATGTTCACTTTTCGTAAAAATTAACCCTACCCTGACTACTGATACCCATTATTGAAGTCTAATTTATGAAATGGGGGGGGGGTGAGGACAGGACAGACTGTGACCTCACGGGTAAAGCCAAAAGACATTCTAACCATCATTTGATTAACAGCAGCACACGTGGGATATTTCGGTGGCTCTGGACGCCCCCTGTGAAATGAGAATGATCAGATATATTGGTTGTTTCTGCTACGTTTTGGATGAATCCTAAATATGCGACTATTATAACATTTTGCTATGAGGGGAACCGGCTTCGGACATCATGGTGGGTTAGGCTGTTTCCCTGGTGGCCACAGAAGCCGTAGGATTAAACCGGAGAACTAGAGGTGAGAAACCTCAGACTGACCAAAGATGGAGTCTTGTAAAATAACCTGTACGTACAATAGAAGTCCCATTAATGCATTGAAAAATGACTTATTTATGTGTATGAAAGTCATGTCATTGTTTGCTTTGCTGGGTACGTCCACGGGGGCGTTTAGCAGAGGACACCAGTTAGTGTCGCCTATAAATGTCCTGCATTGAAAGCAGCCGAGGTCTTCATGGCGATAGAAACAAACAGGCCTTGATGACAATGAGATGATAATTACACGTTGCTCATCGAGGACCTTCGGCAGGCCGGCTGCTTTGGAAGTGGACATAGGTTTTCCCCCCGTGGTGATGGAGCGGCCACATAAGGACCTGCGGCAAGTTTCCAGGAATGTCACCTACAAGAGACCTCGAGCGCTCAATGCTTCACCTATGAAAAGGTCTCGCAGAATGTAGGCCAACTGCCAACCACCTACTGTCTGCTGAAACAGAAGACCAGTGTGTCAAGGGTTCCTCAGGCGGTGAACTGAAGTGTGGCCCCTAGAGGGACCCAGGGAGCCGATGAAACATCCTAGACCCATACCTTTCAACCTGTTCGCAAGCACACCGGCTTTTGTTGCCAGACTAAAAGTTTCATGGTCACTGGCATTTCAGCTGGACAAATTGGTCTGGCTTGTCCACCTGTAAGGTCCCTAGCTACACTTTTTGGGTGCATCTTATTTGGTTCTTGAAACAGAACATGAAAATGTACTGCCCGTGATAATTTACACCCTGAATATAGGCTGGGCAGGCCTGAGGTCCCACTGAAGATGCCAAAGTGGCGACTACATCTACAGAGCAAACACGACGATGTGATACGTGGTCACCATTCACCACACGTTCAGTTCGGTTTTCCAGATACATTTCGACACGTAGGTTTGCTCTAATGCTTGGGATGTGCTCCTCGTTACGCTCGTGGTTGGGCGCCTGTCATTGCCATGGGGCCCTGAAAATGCCCATGGTCTGGCCAGAACCTGGTCTTCAAACTACTAATCAATTATTAAAGAATCAGAACAGATAATAACCAATGATAATTATACGTGCCGAACCAGTAAATCTACCAGAAACTGCCAGGAGTAACGACAATGGTCTCTGGGGTCATGGATTATGTAACGAAGACCTGTCATCGTTAGACTGTCTTCAAATTATTAACCTGCCACTGCCGTCATCCCAGTGGTCTGAAACAGGAGGTCACGCTCAACGTCTCGAGACGTAACTTAGGGGTTATATTAAAAGAAAAATGTGGAGAAAAGTTCTAAATGTTGTGCAGTCACCATGGAAACCAAGCGTGGAATGTTATGCTTCTTAATGCATAATGACCCGAATTATTGCAAAAACAGAGGGTGGTCCTGGATAGGTGTCAGTCAAATTGCTTTGCTTTGCCACTCTACTTGGTTGAGTGTACGACGCTTTGTGGATTGAAAAGGGTTAAAACAGACAAGGCTGAACCTTTCCCAGATTCGAGAGGAGCAGCAACAATCCTGCCACGGAGGGACGTTTCCAAAAACACTGCCGGGGGACGATGAAACCGTTAAAGAACAACGCCGTATTCCAGCAGCGACGACGGATCCCGTGCAACCTGCCAGCTGGCGAGCGTGGGCACTTGCGATCACTGCTGTAGGTGTCTGAGCCCAGTGCGAGCGCCTCAGCGCACAGGGGAACACGACCGTCTGGACACGGCATAGCCGTTAAAGGTGCATTGTCTGGGTCACAGACGGAGCTGGAAAAAATAAAATCAGGGTGTGAAAGGTCACGGAGGAGCAACCGCCACGATTATGAGGTTTTCCTCCCCGAGCAGGCACTGGTTACTCACTCGCTCCTTTCCCGTAGCCTTTACAGCGGCACAGACGTGTGTTACATTATTACAGCTTATTATAGCGTGTTTACAGCCAAGTGGCTCGGGGATTCCGAGGAAGCATTAATCAGACGCTCCAATTAGAAGGGGTTTTGGGGTTTTTTAACGGAGCGGAGGGCTGAGACGAAAATTTAAAAATAGGTTGGGTTTCCTATCAGGGCGAGAATGATGGCACCGAATCGTAAAGCCACCACCAACCGGGGAATAAATTAACCCTAAAACGATGACTGCACCCCTTCATTTACATTTTAGCCCAATCACCCATGTGCCAACACGAAGAGGTACATGTGCCAACACGAAGAGGTACGACGTGCAAGAACCCGGTGCATCGTTCTGCGCCGACGCTTTGTCACATTGTAGTAGCGTTTCCGTTTTAAGACTCCTACATGTATGAAGCGACGGATTAAAGGTCACGTGCCAACACGAAGAGGTACATGTGCCAACACGAAGAGGTACATGTGAAAACACAAAGAGGTACATGTGCCAACACAAAGAGGTACAACGTGCAAGAACCCGGTGCATCATTCTGCGCCAACGCTTTGCCACATTGTGGCAGCGTTTCCGTTTTAAGACTCCTTCATGTATCAAACGACGGGTTAAAAGGTCACGTGCCAACACGAAGAGGTACATGTGCCAACACGAAGAGGTACAACATGCAAGAACCCGGTGCATCGTTCTGCGCCGACGCTTTGCCACAGTGTAACAGCGTTTCCGTTTTAAGATTCCTTCATGTATCAAGCGACGGGTTAAAAGGTCACGTGCCAACACGAAGAGGTACATGTGCCAACACGAAGAGGTACATGTGAAAACACAAAGAGGTACATGTGCCAACACGAAGAGGTACAACGTGCAAGAACCCGGTGCATCATTCTGCGCCAACGCTTGCCACATTGTGGCAGCGTTTCCGTTTTAAGACTCCTTCATGTATCAAACGACGGGTTAAAAGGTCACGTGCCAACACGAAGAGGTACATGTGCCAACACGAAGAGGTACAACATGCAAGAACCCGGTGCATCGTTCTGCGCCGACGCTTTGCCACAGTGTAACAGCGTTTCCGTTTTAAGATTCCTTCATGTATCAAGCGACGGGTTAAAGGTCACGTGCCAACACGAAGAGGTACATGTGCCAACGCGAAGAGGTACAACGTGCAAGAACCCGGTGCATCATTCTGCGCCAACGCTTTGCCACATTGTAGCAGCATTTCCGTTTTAAGACTCCTTCATGTATCAAACGACGGGTTAAAAGGTCACGTGCCAACACGAAGAGGTACATGTGCCAACACGAAGAGGTACATGAGCCAACACGAAGAGGTACAACGTGCAAGAACCCGGTGCATCGTTCTGCGCCGACGCTTTGCCACATTGTAGCAGCGTTTCCGTTTTAAGACTCCTCTACACGTATCAAGCGACGGGTTAAAGGTCACGTGCCAACACGAAGAGGTACAACGTGCAAGAACCCGGTGCATCATTCTGCGCTGACGCTTTGCCACATTGTAGCAGCGTTTCCGTTTTAAGACTCCTCTACACGTATCAAGCGACGGGTTAAATCCAAGCTCCGCCGTAGACTAGAAGAGCATGTCTATCCTCAGACCGGGCGCGCGGAAAGCACACGCCGTAAAACAAACAACAAACAACGCCTGATATAATAAATACGTACGTAATCTAAACATCCCCGTGGCGTGCAGCGAGAGGAGAAGAAAAATAAAAAATATTAGAAGAAAAAAAAAAAAAAAAAAGCCGCCAAGGTCCTTGTGCAAACAGAGCGGCGGTTGTGAATTCTTACCGTTCAGGTGACCCTGTTTCTGATCTACGTAAATATAATTAGAGTGCTTTTTGTGCCATTAATAAAGAGATATTTGTACAACATTTCCACTGCCGTACAAAGGCTACCTTTATGTGGTAGCAGCTTCGACTGGAGTCCAATTTATACAGAATTTTGTATTTTTAGCCGTGGACTGTTTTTGGATGAAGCCTGTGGAAAAAAAAAAAGGAATACCCTATTTTGTGCCCCCTGAAAAAAAAAAAAAATGATAGGTTTTAAAAGGAAAAAAAAAAGAAAAAGGAAAGAAAAAAAAAAAAAAAAACGCTTTTTTTTGTAATGTATCTTTATTGATGGAATCTTGCGGTTCTTTTTTTTTTAATGTAGGTAAAAGGGCACAGCGCGGGATTGCACAAGCAGACAATGACGGCCTCCCCGTCTGGGAAATCCTTTACGGCGGCTGAGCTGCCTCAGGGATGGGTGATACGTAAGCCCTCGACGTCTCTGGACTGCGACAGAAAATGTAGTTTGGAAACGCGAAGGCGTGAAAGCTCTTTGGGGGTGGGATTTGAGAAGGTAAGTCATGGATTGGTGTCCGTGGAGCAATCGTTTCTGATCTGCAGCCTATAACTTGATTAGGTGGCATCGTGGTTAAGGTAGCCCAGAAACATCCGAGTTGCCACAGTTAGCCATCACTAAGCCAAGGGATCTCGGGGAGTTGGACCTCCCAGTACTCCACGACTGGACATAACCTTCTACTTTGAGGAAACAATGGAAAGTATGGTCAAGGAAAGAGTTGGGGGTCAATATTTCTAGCTCCCACGCCCAATCAGGATGATAAGATGGGCTGGAGAAGCTGGTTGTCTACTGGAAGTTGAACTCACCCTGTCGAGGGCACAAGTGGAATTTTTTTTTTCTGATGCCTTGGCAACTAAGATGTTTCAGGACCAAATTCCAGGATCTTGGCTGAGCTTTCCATGACTGAGCTTCACTGAACATGTAGTTTTGTAAAATTTCAGAAGCCAGGGTTGGCCATCACTACTTTAGATCACGTGATCAACACGTCATGGTGGCAGGCAAACGTGCTCCAAATGAAAGGAGTAAACTCTAGTTTGTCTTCATGGCCAGTTGGGTCTTTGGTCACTGTATGATGACCTTTCAGACACTATTCGTTAAGGGATACGTCAAAAAAGTAACGCAACAATTAGAAAATGCACCGACGATTATGTCTCAACTCTTCAACCCAAAACGTCGAACCAGTATTAGAAAGATAGAAGACCACCGTCAGTGACAAGTCGACTTTGGATAACCTTGTGCTCACCCATAGGCAGGTCTCCTCTCCAGTAGACACGTAACGTAAGGCTAACCCTAACTAAATATAAATATGTCAGTCAAAATAACTCGCCTGGTGACCGGCCCAAGCGTAACAAGACAACAATAGCCTCGAATCTCAGGAATGTACCGTCCTGTTTGGATAATACTACACCCTCAGAATAATAGACAAGGTAAAAAGTCATCCGTACGTTAATCACCAAATGACAAAATCACTAGACCGATTGTGGTTTCCATCTGAAAACTACAGAACATGGTCCATTCATGAAGGTCTGGATTTGACGCATGTTGTCTAACAATGTCAATGAACACATTGGATCATTTTTCTTGAGGTAAAGCAGGAGAAGATTTGTGCCGAAACACCAGTATAGAAGCTGGCTTTGTGGACATCAATGACGTGTCTCCTTCGATCACCTGAGAAATATAGACGTGGTAGACGGATCTAGTGCAGTCAACTGGGTCATGGTATTGAAATTATGACCCCGAAGGCCAATTATACAACCAAGTCCACCATTTCTGATGGGGTCAACACTTCAGAGGAGTCCAACACACTACCGATAACCCCAGGCATACTGATGCGTCCAACATTTACAATGATGCCAAAGTTGCAAATGAACTCAGTCTTGGTCGATGGTCTTAAAATTTCTGAGGAAAGTAAAATTTACAGATGTATCTAAAGTTACAGATAAGCTGAATGATAACAGCTATCTCATCGTTACTGATGCGTCTGATATCCCTGATGCTCCTACAGTTTACATGAGCCCAGTGAAAGGTCCCACGGTATGAGGGGCCTGATATTTCCAATGAGTCTATATAGTTGGGGAGACCATCGTTTAGCACGAGTCTGATATTTCTGATGAGGCCAAGATTTGTGATGATGCAAAAACCACAGGTACTCCTGGTGGCCACTTGTTACCGATGAGCACAACATGGGGACGAAAGCAAACTAAAGATACATATGCTTGTTTCGTTTATGTCCACCTCGATGCTCAGATGTTGCTCCAATACTTCCAATGTCATTGATGAACCTAGGCCTTGGGTTTCAATGTAGACCAACATGCAGGTGTGACCTGGAAGCCCCAACCACACAGTTAAGCCTTATCTTACAGAAGCGTCAGATATTACGGTTGGTCCCTTGACTTACTGATGGGTCCAACATTGAGGTTGAGGTGGTGGTCTTCAGTATGGGCTTTTTAGGCAGTACCGGTGACCTGTAGTGTGCACCAGAAATTGGCACCTAAAGGCCAGAAATAAAGGTCAAGCAGGAACCTCAGACCCTAACAGGTGAGCATCTTCTCGATCTCCTGCAATCACTTTGCACACACAGTCAGTCACCACTTAAAGTTCGAAAAACGTGAAAATGGAATTTATGAGTTGAGGAGGTCGTGTTTGGCGCACAGTTGACCGAAGTCTTGGTATTTAACCACTGTGCAAGGTAGATAGACAGCATTAACAACGTCACGCAAATCTACTCTCAGCAGCACAGAGACCACAAAGGAAGACCCCAGTCTGATCATTTAGGAGTTAACTCGCCAGTTCAGAGTCGAGATTTGTGACTTGTAAGAAAAGACCACAAATTGATTCCTCTAGGCGGCACAGATCCTGCCTCAGCACTGCTCGTCCTTCTAGTACCATGAGGGTTAATAGACGCCGTGCTCCTGCAGTAGGGAGGGGTACGAGGTTAAGGATGGGTCGCGTTGGGCTGAAGCTTCAGTAATAGACTATATTCTGTGCTGATGACATCATGCTTCAGACGGTGACACGGTTTAAGATTACCGCCTCACAATCAGCTCACGCACAGCACGGCACAAGCCCTGCTCCCAGATAATCCATGCAATGTTTTACTAATGTTATGGGGCGGGATACGCGATATCTGACAAGTAACGCAGAGGAGAGCCACGTGTGACATCATTAACCTCTTCAGTGCCAGGATCTTTTGTAAAAAAAAAATTAAAAAAGAACACTTAAAAGATGTCAGTATAATAATAGAGCATTGAGCGGCAGCTCAGCGCCCCCTAGTCCCAGAAGGGTTAAAGTCTATTAATCAACTTCATTCCATGCGGCAAACTCCACCAATATCAAAAACACATGCAAAAAACTACTGGCTTACCCTTACCACCCATACCACCTCTGCCGGCTCACTATCCCGGGCACTCACTGCATTTACTCTTACCACCCATACCACCTCTGCCGGGTCACTATACCGGGCACTCACTGCATTTACTCCTACCACCCATACCACCTCTGCCGGGTCACTATACCGGGCACTCACTGCATTTACTCCTACCACCCATACCACCTCTGCCGGGTCACTATCCCAGGCACTCACTGCATTTACTCTTACCACCTCTGCCGGGTCACTATCCCGGGCACTCCCTGCATTTACCCTTACTACCACCCATACCATCTCTGCCGGGTCACTATCCCGGGCACTCACTGCATTTACCCTTACCACCCATACCACCTCTGCCGGGTCACTATCCCGGGCACTCACTGCATTTACCCTTACTACCACCCATACCACCTCTGCTGGGTCACTATACCAGGCACTCACTTCATTTACTCTTACCACCCATACCACCTCTGCCGGGTCTCTATCCCTGGCACTCACTGCATTTACCCTTACCACCTCTGCCGGGTCACTATACCGGGCACTCACTGCATTTACCCTTACCACCCATACCACCTCTGCCAGGTCACTATTCCAGGCACCCACCACCTTGCCCATTGCCACCTCTGCCGGGTCACTATTCCAGGCACCCACCACCTTACCCATTGCCACCTCTGCCGGGTCAATATCCCAGGCACCCACCACTTTACTAGTGACCTGGCAGAGGTGGCAATGGGTAGTGTTATCCCCTGGGCTTTCCTTTTACCACCTCTGCTGGGTGTCTAACTATGTCTAGATCTTTACTGTCAGAGTATCCATTCCATCAAGCAGCTTTTTGTTAACCCTCTCTGTGCCAGTAGTGCATTTAACTTATCCTCACCCTCTTTTGCGAAAGTAGCGTCTAAAGTGGTTTTAGCTCCAGGTCAACCATTGAGCGCTCAACCTGCAGCGCAGCGAGCGATTAACTCTTAATGGTGCATTTCTTGCCTTTGCAGCCACAAGCTAGCCAACTACTTCTGAGAGGGTTAATAACCAAAACGCCAGGGAAGGACCATGCGCCAAACACAGATTTTTGGGTATAATTTACAAGAAATCTGCATTAACCCTCTGTGCACCAAAAAGAAAGCAATGACAATTCGTCCTATGGGGTGACCTCATCGTTACACAAACTGACCGAAAGCAAACATTAATTAACCCCTTGTTGTGCCCTTTGGTCCTGCGTGAGGCCAGAAGAAAGCCAGCAACCTCGCTCCTACAAGAGTTAAAGCCGCAGCGTTGTATTTCATTGCCAAGGACTGTTACACAACGCTACAGATTATGTAGGTGCTAAAAAATTATAAACAGAGCCACTAGACCTCACTAGGAGACCCACGCAATACTCCGGTACCAGTGGATCTACATGTGGTTATATTCTGTCTTTCCCTGGAGCAGAGGGTTAATAGAGTGGGGTTAACCCCTAGCATACTGGTGAGGAATTCACATTTACAAGACGGGGGTTAAAAAACAAAAACACACATGAAACTTGGAGTTCAAGATCACACAGCGAGGTCATTGTTCCCAGCACAAGGGCCAAGGTCTGGCGTTAAAAAAAACAAAAAAAAACATGGAGACGTAAAGCGCTCCAGGCTCCAAGGGGTTAATCGTACAAACAATGCATAGAGGAATGCACAAAAAGGAGATTCCCAAAATATTTCCCCTGCCCTTAAATGAAAAAGCATGCGAAATGCAGGTTTATCTTCTAGACTTAACCCCAGGCGTGCCAGACAGGATATATCAACCTAGAATTATATATATAATATATATATATAAAAAAAAAGATGATATTTATTTATATTTTTTTTTATTAAATTTATTACATTTATACAAAGCGAGGGAAACGGAATAAATCACACGGAGAAAATGCCAGAGAGGCTACAATGCGTTACCGACACGCAGCGGATTTACCATAATGTATACACATTTAAAGGCGGTTACGCGTGATTTACGTTTTACAGGTTTAATTCATTATTTCTGCAGAAAAAAAAAAAGCTAAAAACTTTTTAAAAGTTTCACATTTTACACCCTTTTTCTCGTGGATACATAGTGTGATGAAAAAAATACATTATATATATATATATATATGTATGTGCAGAAAATCCAGCACTCACAGGTTCAGGTACACACGCCCGGTGCAACGCCTACTATAATAAATCCAGGATGTAAATAGCGGCACTCTGGGTCTTTGCAATAAGATAATCTGTTTATTAATAAAATGTCAGGTTACCTTTTATTAATAAACAGATTATTTTATTGCAAAGACCCGGAGTGCCGCTATTTACATCCTGGATAGATATATATATATATATATAATATATATATATATAAATATAAATAAAACTATTTTTTTTTACATTTCGTAAAAATAATAATAAACAACAAAAAATAACAATAATAAAAAATAATAATAATAATAAAATAACAAGTCCCTGGTGTCTTTCTGTGAGTCTCAGTGGAACCATTCCTCCTCCCAGCACTAATATATATATATATATATATATATATAAGGTCTGGGGTCTTTAGGGCATATAAATGGTCAGATTAACCCTGTGCTGTCTGAAGTGATCATGTTGCCCCCCAACCCCCTGCGCCTCTTAAAAAGGTTAATTCCAGGTTAATCCCCCTATTACCCAGTACAGCAAAACACCCCCCTGATCTGAGAGTTGAGTGACTGGGGGGGGGCATACAAGACTTTTTAAGTCAACGATTGACTACATTACCCATCATGCAGAGTGCACAGAGCAATCCTGGGATGTATTAAAAGATGGGCAGCTCCTCACTACCCTCGGATATTATTTTTTTATCACCCAGGCAACCTATGGTTCAGCGTTAGCGGATTTTGAACCACATTGCCCATCATGCTCAACCAGCCCCATAAACCTTGCATTGATGAAGGCTGGTGACTGTTGGCATGTCAGGTTCCTGAGAACTGAGAGTCTCAGCGAGCTCAGCCAGCACCCCCTGACTTTATAAGAGCCCATAGGCTGCCTGAGGACTGGAGGATGATAGGAATTATAGTTCAAACGGCATCTGTGGGTGATAGGACTGAGAGTCACTGCCCTCCGGCTCCTGCTTATCCACAAATCAGCGCTCTCTGCCGCAATCAGATGGCATGGGGCTGTGGGCACAAGGTGAGGGTGGCATTGCCCAGGTGGGGGTATGGATGCCTTCCAGGGAATGCAACAAGGGAAGACAGAGTCCCTGCCCCCCCCCCCGACACTGTGACCCTCAGCCATGAGACAGACCACTGACACACTAACCTGGGCAACCAACAACAACAAACACAAGTCACAGAATGAAAAGCTGCCTGCCCTGCATCAGCCCAAAAACAACATCCTCAGGACCGCAGCATCAGCACCAGCAGCCCCGTGCACAGCCGCCTCGCCCGCAGAGCTTGCAGATATTGCAATCAGCTCACAGCGACCTCCAAGCTTCTAACACTACATGTGCTGAACTGTGTGTCACACGCTGACAGGTACAAGGAGACACAGGGACAAACAGACAGGTACAAGGAGACACAGACACAGACAGGTACAAGGAGACACATAAACAGACAGGTACAAGGAGACACATAAACAGACAGGTACAAGGAGACACAGACACAGACAGGTACAAGGAGACACAGACACAGACAGGTACAAGGAGACACAGACACAGACAGGTACAAGGAGACACAGGGACAAGGAGACACATAAACAGACAGGTACAAGGAGACACAAACAGACAGGTACAAGGAGACACATAAACAGACAGGTACAAGGAGACACATACACAGAAAGGTACAAGGAGACACATAAACAGACAGGTACAAGGAGACACATAAACAGACAGGTACAAGGAGACACAAACAGACAGGTACAAGGAGACACATAAACAGACAGGTACAAGGAGACACATACACAGAAAGGTACAAGGAGACACATAAACAGACAGGTACAAGGAGACACATAAACAGACAGGTACAAGGAGACACAGACACAGACAGGTACAAGGAGACACAAACAGACAGGTACAAGGAGACACAGACACAGACAGGTACAAGGAGACACATAAACAGACAGGTACAAGGAGACACATAAACAGACAGGTACAAGGAGACACAGACACAGACAGGTACAAGGAGACACAGACACAGACAGGTACAAGGAGACACAGACACAGACAGGTACAAGGAGACACAGGGACAAGGAGACACAGACACAGACAGGTACAAGGAGACACATAAACAGACAGGTACAAGGAGACACATAAACAGACAGGTACAAGGAGACACAAACAGACAGGTACAAGGAGACACATAAACAGACAGGTACAAGGAGACACATACACAGACAGGTACAAGGAGACACATACACAGACAGGTACAAGGAGACACATACACAGACAGGTACAAGGAGACACATACACAGACAGGTACAAGGAGACACATAAACAGACAGGTACAAGGAGACACAGACACATAAACAGACATACTCTGACAGGTACAAGGAGACACAGACACATAAACAGACATACTCTGACAGGTACAAGGAGACACAGACAGACACTGACAGGTATAAGGAGACACAGACAGACACTGACAGGTATAAGGAGACACAGACAGACACATAAACACACAGGGACAAAGAGACACAGATACATACACCGACATGTACAAGGAGACATATACACTGACAGGTACAAGGAGACACAGACAGACACTGACAGGTATAAGGAGACACAGACAGACACATAAACAGACATGGACAAAGAGACACAGATACATACACCGACATGTACAAGGAGACATAGACAGGGACAGATAATCAGGGACAGACTCAGATACATACACTGACAGGACAAGGAGACACAGGTAAGCAGGGACAGATACAGAGACACAGACATAGACTGACAGGTACAAGGAGGCATAGACAGGTACAAAGAGACAAAGATAAACAGACAGACAGATACACAGACACGTTGTAACAGACCCAGACACACACTGACAGGTACAGAAATACGAACACTGACACATAGATACAGACAAACAGACGCGCACATTTTTAACCAGACCAGATAAACAGAGACAGACAGATACACAGACACACTGACAGGTGTACAGAGAGATAAACAGACAGACACAGATAAGCATGGACAGACAGACAGATTGGTGGTGTCTTACCTGCAGGATCCAGTGGAAGGTCTCTCCCACCAGGGGGAAGCCCATGGAGCCCTTGGGGATGGGCAGCTTGCAGTTCTTGTCCCGGGTCGCTGCCCATCGCAGTTGCCAGAGTTGCTGGGACACTGCCAGGAGGAGAGCCAGGGATACCAGGCAGGCTGCCAGGGTCACCAGGGCGGACACCAGGTCAAAGCTCTGGAAGAGCATGGCGAGCAGCTGAGCGGGTCCAGGGGCCAAACTCAGCCCTGCATGGGGCCACCACCTAGGGGACACAGCCACGGTCACTCACTGCAACCACTGCACCTACTGCAACTGCTGCACTCCCTGCAACCACTGCACTCCCTGCAACAACTGCCAAGGCTGCAACTACTGTAACTACTGCACTTACTGCAACTCTTGTCATTAATTGAAACTACTGTAACTACTGCACTCCCTGCAGCCCCCCTGTGTACAGGTACCTGTGCAGCCCCCTGTGTATCTACTGCAGTCCCCCTGTGTACCTGTGCAGCCCCCTGTGTATCTACTGCAGTCCCCCTGTGTACCTGTGCAGCCCCGTGTGTATCTGCTGCAGCCCCCTGTGTACCTGTGCAGCCCCCCTGTGTATCTGCTGCAGCCCCCCCTTGTGTATCAGTGCAGCCCCCTGTGTATCTGTGCAGCCCCCCTGTGTATCTGCTGCAGCCCCCCCTTGTGTATCAGTGCAGCCCCCCTGTGTATCTGTGCAGTCCCCCCTGTGTATCAGTGCAGCCCCCCTGTGTTTCAGTGCAGCCCCCCCTGTGTATCAGTGCAGCCCCCCTGTGTATCTGGTCCAGCCCCCCTGTGTATCTATGCAGCCCCCCTGTGTATCTGGTCCAGCCCCCCTGTGTATCTGTCCCTGCGCGCTGTGACTGAATGAGCCGCAGGTAGACTGGGCTGAGCTCGCACTGTGCGCCTTTATATAGGGCGGGAGGCTGAGCTGCGGGCAGGCGGCCAGGTGCTCCCCGCTCCCCCCACTCCCCGGCTGGAGGCGGGCTGACAGGCTGCCCGGGCGGCTGCTGCTGGAGGGACCCGGGGAGAGAGCCAGGGGCCCCGGGCTGATTGAATGAGGGGTCCCTGGTCACTGTGAGCATGGAGAGTGAGGGGCCCCTGGCCTGTGTGAACATGGTGAGTGAGGGGCCCCTGGGCACTGTGAGCTTGGAGAGTGAGGGGCCCCTGGGTACAGTGAGCATGGAGAGTGAGGGACCCCTGGGTACAGTGAGCATGGAGAGTGAGGGACCCCTGGGTACAGTGAGCATGGAGAGTGAGGGACCCCTGGGTACAGTGAGCATGGAGAGTGAGGGACCCCTGGGTACAGTGAGCATGGAGAGTGAGGGACCCCCTAGGCCATGTGAGCATGGAGAGTGACAGGCCCCTGGGCATGATGAGGATGGGGAGTGAGGGTCCCCTAGGCTGTGTGAGCATGGAGAATGAGGGGCCCCATGGGCAGTGTGGGAATGGAGAGAGAGAGGGGCCCCAAGGCCATGTGAGCATGGAGAGTGAGGGGACCCTGGCCTGTGTGAACATGGTGAGTGAGAGGCCCCTGGGCAGTGTGAGCATGGAGAGTGATGGGCCCCTGGGCACTGTGAGCATCGAGAGTGACAGGCCCCTGGGCATGATGGGGAGTGAGGGTCCCCTAGGCTGTGTGAGCATGGGGAATGAGGGGCCCCATGGGCAGTGTGGGAATGGAGAGAGAGAGGGGCCCCTAGGCCATGTGAGCACGGAGAGTGAGGGGACCCTGGCCTGTGTGAACATGGTGAGTGAGAGGCCCCTGGGCACTGTGAGTATGGAGAGTGAGGGACCCCCTAGGCCATGTGAGCATGGAGAGTGAGGGGACCCTGGCCTGTGTGAACATGGTGAGTGAGAGGCCCCTGGGTACTGTGAGCTTGGAGAGTGAGGGGCCCCTGGGCAGTGTGAGCATGGAGAGTGATGGGCCCCTGGGCACTGTGAGCATCGAGAGTGACAGGCCCCTGGGCATGATGGGGAGTGAGGGTCCCCTAGGCTGTGTGAGCATGGGGAATGAGGGGCCCCATGGGCAGTGTGGGAATGGAGAGAGAGAGGGGCCCCTAGGCCATGTGAGCATGGAGAGTGAGGGGACCCTGGCCTGTGTGAACATGGTGAGTGAGAGGCCCCTGGGCACTGTGAGTATGGAGAGTGAGGGACCCCCTAGGCCATGTGAGCATGGAGAGTGATGGGCCCCTGGGTACTGTGAGCATGGAGAGTGAGGGGCCCCTGGCCTGTGTGAACATAGTGAGTGAGGGGCCCCTAGGCACTGTGAACATGGAGAGTGAGGGACCCCCTAGGCCATGTGAGCATGGAGAGTGATGGGCCCCTGGGTACTGTGAGCATGGAGAGTGAGGGGCCCCTGGGCAGTGTGAGCATGGAGAGTGATGGGCTCCTGGGCACTGTGAGCATCGAGAGTGACAGGCCCCTGGGCATGATGAGGATGGGGAGTGAGGGTCCCCTAGGCTGTGTGAGTATGGAAAATGTCCCCTGGGCAGTGTGGGAATGGAGAGAGAGAGGGGCCCCTAGGCTGTGTGAGCATGGAGAGTGAGGGGACCCTGGGCACTGTGAGCATCGAGAGTGACAGGCCCCTGGGCATGGTGAGGATGGGGAGTGAGGGTCCCCTAGGCTGTGTGAGCATGGAGAATGAGAGGCCCCTGGGCAGTGTAAGAATGGAGAGAGGGGCCCCTAGGCTGTGTGAGCATGGGAGAGTGATGGGCCCCTGGGTGCTGGGAGCATGGAGAGTGAGGGGCCCCTAGGCTGTGTGAGCATGGAGAGTGATGGACCCCTGGACACTGTGAGCATGGAGTGAGGGGCCCTGTGCTACATGCTTACATATCCATATATACTCATCTGAAATACCCACATACATATTCACATAAAACACTTTAATACCTTGGTACCTGTGTACATTTACAAAATATTGTAGCCATTGTCATATACACAACATGTATAATCAGTTTGCAATGTGATAATAATACAGTGTGCCCAGACATATACAGTGTATTGTATACAGTGTGATAATACAATGCACCCAGACATATACGGTGTATTGTATACAGTGTGATACTACAGTGTGCACATACATATACAGTGTATTGTATACAGTGTGATAATACAATGCACCCAGACATATACAGTGTAATAATACAGTGTGCCCAGACATATACAGTGTATTATACAGTGTGATGATACAATGCACCCAGACATATACAGTGTACTGTATACAGTGTGATACTACAGTGTGCACAGACATATACAGTGTATTGTATACAGTGTGATAATACAGTGTGCACAGACATTTACAGTGTATTACACAGTGTGATAATACAATGCACCCAGACATATACAGTGTATTGTATACAGTGTTATAATACAATGCACCCAGACATATAAAGTGTATTGTATACAGTGTGATAATACAGTGTGCAACAGACAAATACAGTGCTTGTATACGTGTGATACTACAGTGTGCACAGACATATACAGTGTATTGTATACAGTGTGATAATACAGTGTGCACAGACATTTACAGTGTATTACACAGTGTGATATACAATGCACCCAGACATATACAGTGTATTGTATACAGTGTGATAATACAATGCACCCAGACATATACAATGTAATAATACAGTGTGCCCAGACATATACAGTGTATTATACAGTGTGATGATACAATGCACCCAGACAAGCCCCTGGGCATGATGGGGAGTGAGGGTCCCCTAGGCTGTGTGAGCATGGAGAATGAGGGGCCCCATGGGCAGTGTGGGAATGGAGAGAGAGAGGGGCCCCTAGGCCATGTGAGCATGGAGAGTGAGGGGACCCTGGCCTGTGTGAACATGGAGAGTGAGGGGCCCCTGGGCACTGTGAGCATGGAGAGCGAGGGATCCCCTAGGCCATGTGAGCATGGAGAGTGATGGGCCCCTGGGTACTGTGAGCATGGAGAGTGAGGGGCCCCTGGCCTGTGTGAACATAGTGAGTGAGGGGCCCCTAGGCACTGTGAACATGGAGAGTGAGGGACCCCCTAGGCCATGTGAGCATGGAGAGTGATGGGCCCCTGGGTACTGTGAGCATGGAGAGTGAGGGGCCCCTGGGCAGTGTGAGCATGGAGAGTGATGGGCTCCTGGGCACTGTGAGCATCGAGAGTGACAGGCCCCTGGGCATGATGAGGATGGGGAGTGAGGGTCCCCTAGGCTGTGTGAGTATGGAAAATGTCCCCTGGGCAGTGTGGGAATGGAGAGAGAGAGGGGCCCCTAGGCTGTGTGAGCATGGAGAGTGAGGGGACCCTGGCACTGTGAGCATCGAGAGTGACAGGCCCCTGGGCATGGTGAGGATGGGAGTGAGGGTCCCCTAGGCTGTGGAGTATGGAAAATGTCCCCTGGGCAGTGTGGGAATGGAGAGAGAGAGGGGCCCTGGCTGTGTGAGCATGGAGAGTGAGGGGACCCTGGGCACTGTGAGCATCGAGAGTGACAGGCCCCTGGGCTGGTGAGGATGGGGAGTGAGGGTCCCCTAGGCTGTGTGAGCATGGAGAATGAGAGGCCCCTGGGCAGTGTAAGAATGGAGAGAGGGGCCCCTAGGCTGTGTGAGCATGGGAGAGTGATGGGCCCCTGGCTGCTGGGAGCATGGAGAGTGAGGGGCCCCTAGGCTGTGTGAGCATGGAGAGTGATGGACCCCTGGACACTGTGAGCATGGAAGTGAGGGGCCCTGTGCTACAAGCTTACATATCCATATATACTCATCTGAAATACCCACATACATATTCACATAAAACACTTTAATACCTTGGTACCTGTGTACATTTACAAAATATTGTAGCCATTGTCATATACACAACATGTATATATCAGTTTGCAATGTGATAATAATACAGTGTGCCCAGACATATACAGTGTATTGTATACAGTGTGATAATACAATGCACCCAGACATATACGGTGTATTGTATACAGTGTGATACTACAGTGTGCACATACATATACAGTGTATTGTATACAGTGTGATAATACAATGCACCCAGACATATACAGTGTAATAATACAGTGTGCCCAGACATATACAGTGTATTATACAGTGTGATGATACAATGCACCCAGACATATACAGTGTACTGTATACAGTGTGATACTACAGTGTGCACAGACATATACAGTGTATTGTATACAGTGTGATAATACAGTGTGCAGACATTTACAGTGTATTACAGTGTGATAATACAATGCACCCAGACATATACAGTGTCCCCAGACATATACAGTGTAGTGTATACAGTGTGATAATACAGTGTGCACAGACATATACAGTGTATTGTATACAGTGTGATAATACAATGCACCCAGACATATACAGTGTAATAATACAGTGTGCCCAGACATATACAGTGTATTATACAGTGTGATGATACAATGCACCCAGACATATACAGTGTACTGTATACAGTGTGAT
The DNA here is from genome assembly GCA_009667805.1 of Leptobrachium leishanense. Classification (NCBI taxonomy): domain Eukaryota; kingdom Metazoa; phylum Chordata; class Amphibia; order Anura; family Megophryidae; genus Leptobrachium; species Leptobrachium leishanense. Next base: position 547,565,525 of record CM019063.1, read on the forward strand.
ACTACAGTGTGCACAGACATATACAGTGTATTGTATACAGTGTGATAATACAGTGTGCACAGACATTTACAGTGTATTACACAGTGTGATAATACAATGCACCCAGATATATACAGTGTATTGTATACAGTGTTATAATACAATGCACCCAGACATATAAAGTGTATTGTATACAGTGTGATAATACAGTGTGCACAGACAAATACAGTGCATTGTATACGGTGTGATACTACAGTGTGCACAGACATATACAGTGTATTGTATACAGTGTGATAATACAGTGTGCACAGACATTTACAGTGTATTACACAGTGTGATAATACAATGCACCCAGACATATACAGTGTATTGTATACAGTGTGATAATACAATGCACCCAGACATATACAGTGTATTGTATACAGTGTGATAATACAATGCACCCAGACATATACAATGTGATAATACAGTGTCCCCAGACATATACAGTGTAGTGTATACAGTGTGATGATATATTACAGTGTGCACAGACATACACAGTGTATTGTATACAGTGTGATAATACAGTGTGCACTGCCAAGACATATACAGTGTATTGTATATAGTGTGATAATACACACTTATATTATTCACATACTGTATGTACAAACTCTTATTTTGGCATGCATTAAACATTTATATACATGCTTTTTCATGAAAGTGCATATATACAGTTCCTCAAACTACTGGAGAGTGGAATAGGAGGGAAAACATATGACGTCATCAAGAGCTCATATAATGAGAACTTCTGCAGCATAAAGGTGAATGGGAAGAGAACAGAGTACTTCCGGCAGGCTCGTGGAGTCAGACAAGGCTGCAGCCTAAGTCCAACCCTCTTTAACATCTACATCAATGGACTGGCTGAAGCTCTAGAATCCTCCTCAGCACCAGGACTAACTCTACATGACACCGATGAAGTTCCTGTTGTATGCAGATGACCTCCTATTACTGTCACCAACAGAGAGAGGTCTACAAGACAGCCTGGAAGTGCTGGAAAAATACAGTGCGGCATGGGCACTACCCATCAACCAAAAGAAAACAAAGGTCATGGTTTTCCAAAGGAAGAACGCAAAAACCAAGAGTTCCTGTTTCACACTTAATGACTGCACTCTTGATGAAGCCAACAGCTACACATACCTCGGCCTAGAAACAAACCGATCAGGAAGTTTCAAACCAGCCATAGAGGCCCTAAGAGACAAGGCGCGGTAGAACCTTCTATGCCATCAGGAGAAACCTCTACAAACTAAAACCGCCTGTAAGAGTCTGGCTTAAAATCTTTGATAGTGTCATCACTCCAATCCTCCTTTATGGCAGTGAAGTATGGGGCCCCATCACCTACCCTGACCAACCCAAATGGGACACCAGCCCAACAGAAATATTCCATCTGGAATTCTGCAAGCACCTCCTCCAAGTCCATCGGAGCACCTCTAACAATGCTTGCCGGGCCGAGCTGGCCAGACTCCCCTTACTTCTTGCAGTACAGAAGAGGGCGCTATCATACTGGGACCATCTAAACATCAGCAACCTCAACTCATACCACCATAAAGCCCTACTGGCCAACAAGGACCATCCAAAACCATGGGGCTGCAACAACTCATATCCACCCTGATCATCCAAAACCCCCATGAAGGCAACCTGACAAAATATCAAATAAAGGCCCTAATTAACGATTCCAGGGAAAACTATATCAGAGAATGGAGACATGATATAGCAAACTCCAAGAAACTCACCATTTACCAATCCTTACAGAGGGAATACAAACTGGCCCCATACCTGGAGGTACTACAAGACCCCAAGGACAGACAGATCCTGAGCCGGTACAGACTGAGCGCCCACAGCCTGGAAATTGAATCAGGGCGGCATAGACAGACCTACAAGTCCAGGGAGAATAGACTGTGCCAGCATTGTGACCAGGAGGCCCTGGAAGATGAGGTCCACTTCCTCCTACAGTGCCCCAAGTACTCAGCACTGAGGGAAACTCACTTCCAGAGACTCTCCGCTCTCATCCCGGACTTCACCTCTATAGAAGAGACGAGGAAACTCCACATCATATTGGGAGAAGAGGAGCCGGCGGTGAAAATATCTGCCCAATACGTCGCAGAATGTCACAGACTGAGAGGAACATGAGAGATCCTGGACTTATAAATCCCCAACACGGACTCGCCCCCATCCCCCTTCACATTATCCCTTACCCCTGATAATGTCCATGGACTTGCCCATTCCCCCCCCATATATATGTCCCACTACCCCCCTCTCCCCATATGCTTTGGCAATGCTAAAATGTATTTGGTCCTGCCAATAAAGCTTATTTTGATTTGATTTGATTTGATATACAGTATACATAGTCCTATAACAATGTGTACACACATATACTGGAGGCACACTCCTATAATAATGTACGCACATATATACTGTATACACACTCCTATAATAATGTGTAAACAATCCTATAATAATGAACACACATATATGCTGAATACATACTCCTATAATAATGTACATACATATACAGTTGTGTTCAAAATTATTCAACCCCCAATGCTGTAAAGGTTTATAAAGAATTTAGTGTACATTTGTAATTGTATTCAGAATGAAATCCTACAAGGACTTTTTAAAGAACCATATGCAACTAAAATGACATCAATTGGTTTTGTAATACAGTAGTAAATGTTTCTTTTGTGAATTCTTCATTGACACAATTATTCAACCCCTTAAAGACTACCACTCTGAAGAACAGAGGTTCATTCAAGTGTTTTCAATCAGGTATTGAAAACACCTGTGGATGTCACGGAGCAGCAATAAAGCATAATAAGCACCAATTAGGCAGCTTTAAAATGACTGTGATACTCAGCTCCTTCTAGACATTTACTGCTGTGGTTACAAACATGGTGAAGTCAAGAGAATGGTCCAGGAAGACAAGAGAAGAGGTGATTACTCTTCACAGGAAGGGCAATGGCTATAAGAAGATTGCAAAGATGTTAAACATACCAAGAGAGACCATAGGAAGCATCATTCGCAAATTCAAGGCAAAGGGCACTGTTGAAACGCTACCTGGTCGTGGCAGAAAGAAGATGCTGACTTCGACTGCTGTGCGCTACCTGAAGCGTAGAGTGGAGAAAAGTCCCCGTGTGACTGATGAGGAACTGAGAAAAGATTTGTCAGATGTGGGTACTGAAGTTTCAGCTCAGACAATACGGCGCACACTGCATAATGAAGGCCTCCATGCCAGAACTCCCAGGTGCACCCCCTTGCGGTCTCCAAAGAATAAGAAGAGTCGACTGCAGTATGCCAAAAGTCATGTGGACAAACCACAGAAGTTTTGGGATAGTGTTCTGTGGACTGATGAAACAAAATTAGAACTGTTTGGGCCCATGGATCAACGCTATGTTTGGAGGAGGAAGAACAAGGCCTATGAAGAAAAGAACACCTTGCCTACTGTGAAGCATGGTGGGGGGTCAATCATGCTTTGGGGCTGTTTTGCTTCTGCAGGTACAGGGAAGCTTCAGCGTGTGCAAGGTACCATGAATTCTCTTCAGTACCAGGAGATATTGGATGACAATGTGATGCAGTCCGTCACAAACCTGAGGCTTGGGAGACGTTGGACCTTTCAACAGGACAGTGATCCCAAGCATACCTCCAAGTCCACTAGAGCATGGTTGCAGATTAAAGGCTGGAACATTTTGGAGTGGCCATCGCAGTCACCGGACTTAAATCCGATTGAGAACCTCTGGTGGGACTTAAAGAAAGCAGTTGCAGTGCGCAAGCCTAAGAATGTGACTGAACTGGAGGCTTTTGCCCATGACGAATGGGTGAAGATACCCGTAGATCGCTGCAAGACACTTGTGTCAAGCTATGCTTCACATTTAAAAGCTGTTATAACTGTAAAAGGATGTTGTACTAAGTACTAAGATTGAATGTCACTTGGGGGTTGAATAAAACTGATAATGATGTGAGCACAGAAAAGACGTTTGTGGTTCTTTCATTATAAATGTTATATTTGTCTGACCTACACGTGCCTCTTTGATTTAATTGTAAGCAAGATGACTGAATGATCAAAATCAATGTCAAACTGGCCAAAACACTCAATTTCAGTGGGGGTTTAATCATTTTGAACACAACTGTATACACTGTGTACACACTCCTATAATAATGTACACATATATACTATATACACACACTCCTATAATAATGTGAAACCACTCCTATAATAATGTACACACATATGTACTGTATACACACTCTTATAATAATGTACACATATATACTATATACACACTCCTATAATAATGTGAAAACACTCCTAATAATGTACACACATATCTACTGTGTACACACTCCTTTAATAATGTACACACACATGTACTGTATACACACTCCCATAATATTATACACACATATATACTGTATACAGACTCATATACTAATTTACGCACATATATACTGTATACACAGTCCTATAATGTGTAAGCACTCCTATAATAATGTACGCACATATATACTTTATACACACTCCTATAATATACACACATATATCATATACGCACTCCCATAATAACGTGTAAACACTTCTATAATAATGTATGCACATATCTACTGTATACACACTCCTATAATAATGTATAAACACTCCTATAATAATGTGTACACACTCCTATAATAATACACATACATATATACTGTATACACAGTTCTATAATAATGTGTAAACAACCCTATAATAGTGTACGCACATACTGTATATACTGTATACACACTCCTATAATAATGTATAAACAATCCTATAATAATGTGTATACACACTCCTATAGTGTACACACACACACATATACTGTATACACTCCTATAATAATGTAGACACATATATACTGTATATACGCTCCTATAATAATGTACACACATATATAATGTATACACACTCCTATAATAATGTGCACACATATATACTGTATAAATACCCCTATAATAATATACAAACATATATATTGTGTACACACTCCTATAATAATGTACACACATATATACTGTATACACGCTCCTATAATAATGTGTAAACACTCCTATAATTATGTACGCACATATATACTGTATACACATTCCAATAATAATGTACATACATATGTACTACAGGCACACTCCTATAATAATCTGTACACACATATATACTGTATACCTACTTCTAAAATAATGTGTAAACACCCTTATAATAATGTACACACATATATACTGTATACACACTCCTATAATACTGTGCACATATATATACTGTATAAATATCCATATAATAATGTACACATATATACTGTATACACACTCCTATAATACTGTGCACATATATATACTGTATAAATATCCATATAATAATGTACACATATATACTGTATACACACTCCTATAATAATGTATGCACATATATACTGTATACATATTCCTACAATAATGTACACACATATATACTGTATACACACTCCTATAATAATGTACACATATATACCATATACACACTACTATAATGATGTATACACACTCCTAAAATAATTACATATATACTGTATACACACTCCTATAATAATGTGTAAACACTACTATAATAATGTGCACACATATATATTGTATACACGCTCCTATAATGTGTAAACACTCCCATAATAATGTATGCACATATATACTGTATACACAATTCTATAATGTATGCACACATATACTGTATACACATTCCTATACTAATGTATACACTCCCATTATACTGTGAACACATATATGCTGTATAAATACCCCTGTAATAATGTACACACATATACACTGTATGCACAGTCCTATAAAAATGTGTAAACACTGCTATAATAATGTACGCACATATATATATACAGTATACACTCTTATAATAATGTACACACATAAATACTGTATACACACTTTTATAATAATGTGTCAACACTCCTATAATAATGTACGCACATATATACAGTATACACACTCTTATAATAATGTACACACATAAATACTGTATACACACTTCAATAATAATGTGTAAGCACTCCTATAATAATGTATGCACATATATACAGTATACACACTTCTATAATGTACACAAATATACTGTATACACACTCCTATAATAATGTACATACATACTGTATACACACTCCTATAATGATGTGTAAACACTCCTATAATAATGTACACACATAGCTACTGTATACATACTCCCATAATAATGTGTAAACACTCCTATAATAATGTACAAATATATATACTGCATACACATTCATATAATAATGTACACACATATATACTGTATACACACTCCTGTAATAATGTACACACATACATATACTGTATACACACTTCTATACTAATGTACGCACATATATACTGTATACACACTCCTATAATAATGTGTAAACACTCCTATAATAATGTATGCACATATATACTGTATACACACTCCTATAATAATGTACACATATATATACCATATACACACTCATATAATACTGTGCACACATATATACTGTATACACACTCCTATAATAATGTGTGAGCACTTCTATAATAATGTATGCACATATATACTGTATACACACCTATAATAATGTACACATATATACTGTTTAAATACCCCTATAATAATGTGAACACCTATATACTGTATGCACAGTCCTATAATAATATGCACCCATATATACTGTATAAATACCCCTATAATTATGTACACATATATACTGTATACACACTCCTATAATAATGTGTAAACTCCTATAATAATGTACGCACATATATCCTGGATACACACTCCTATAATGTACAGACATATATCCTGGATACACACACCTATAATGTACAGACATATATACTATTACCGTATACACATTCCTTTAATAATGTGCACACATACTGTATAAATACCCCTATAATAATGTGCACTTATATATACTGTATAGATAATTGTATTGAAAGTGCACAGGTGTCTGTAAATTGTATCACTTGTTTTACTTAATCCAAATCAGAATAATGTGTTGCAGACAGGGGACATATTGTATATTGCTCCCAAGGAAAGGTTCCATTACCCCCAAATAATGTTTTTAATGTACCTAATATGTAACCCCTTCGGTGCGGAACCATCTCACCCTGTACGCTGACCGTATTTTGACTATATTGTGCTCATCGTGTTTAAACGCTATTTTGAGCCATGTTTTCTAATAGGACCCAGACAAATTATATATCATTTTTTTAGCGGACTCGGCAGATTCATAATATGTCATTACTGTGTGTATTCTCAAGTGACGTCAGAACACTTTAACAAGAAATATGTTTCACCTCTGTGTGCTGAGCTCATTTTAATCGTTTTGTGCTCATCATGTTTAAACGTGTTTGAAGTCTGGTTTTATTATAAGACCCAGACAAATTATATATCCTTATTTTCAGCAGAGTCGACCGATTCAAAAAATCATTATTATGTGTATACATCATGTCCCGTCAGAATGCTGTAACAAAACATATAAAAAAAATACATTCAGGTTTCAATCATTTACTGAGTGTAACATTTTTTTTAACATTTTATCATCCAATCCTTTGTGGTTGTATATACTAGGGGGCACTCTTGTTAAAAAAAAAATAGAAATAAGAACCAGTTACTGCATTTTTCTAAGAAAATATGCAATTTTAACTAAAACTGGAAAAAACGAAAAAATGTTGCTTGTATTTTAAAACATTGTGTTTTATTAATAATAGGACTATGCATAAACACTGACGTTACTCATGGCGTGAGAAATTAGAAGGTGAGTAACAGCAGTGGTATTGCTCATTTTATATGTCACAAATGGACAATGTCATTGCTTTAGGGGGAAAAATATTTTAAACAAATATCATTTCTATCTAACCTTATTTGTATTTTGTTTTACATTTAAATGGTCATGTTTGGTATCATTAGAAAGGCCAGACTATGGCCTGTCCAATGACACCTAACTTGACTTTGTGGGATGTAAGGCATGGAAATAGAGGGGTCCAAAGCATCCCACTCTCCTCCCAGTAGTGCAGTGGCTTGTGTTTTAGATGGACTAATGTGTAATAACTCTTTGTGCTATCACCTCCACATTTGGTCCTGGTGTGGGAAATGAGAGGTTGAGTTCGAGCAATGGCATTGTTTGTTTTACAAGTAAAAGTACATAATGCCACCGCCTTAGAAATGAGAGGGGGGATTGCATGTTATTTTTTATTTTTTCTATCTTTACATGGTCATATTTGGTATCAATGGAAAGGGCAGACTCTAACCTTTCCAATGACACCTCACTTGACCCTGTGCAGTGTAAAACTCAGAGACACAGGGTTCATCCAAAGCTTCATCGCTGCAGTGCCGTAGTTTAGGTTATTGATGGAACAACGTGTAATAACGCATTGTGCCTTCACCTTCACACTTGCTTTTCAACGTGGGAAATGAGAAGACGAGATACTGCAACATCAGTGTTCACTTTGTTTTGAAAAGTGAACAATAGTGCTGCATTAGGAAAAAAAAGTGTTTTTTTTATTTATTTTTTTAACCATATAACCTAGTCATATTTGGTATCATTGCCCTGGCCTTTCCAATGATACCTTACATGACCATTTACCTATTATGATTAAGGAGATACTGGGGTTCAAATGACACCGGTTTCTCCTCCATAGGGAACTCCTTGCGCAGCCAGGGTGATGTCCCTTTCTGACATCATTGCGCCCATGCAAAATGATTGTTCTCCTTGATGTGAAACCAAATTCGAATGAACTCTCACTCCCATCACCCTGTATTACTGTAAAGAAGCTGCAAGGAGAAGCCTCCACCCTCCCTGTAACAAAAAGCTTAAAAACTTTACTGCTGCATTACAGCAGCCAGGGATTTGGCAGAATACAGGGAGAGCTATGGGGTCATTCCCTGCTGTATAGGGATACGATTCAGGGTTTATAATGAGTGTAAAGCCCTGTACAATACAGATACAAGGTGTTGCTGTAATTGCCACACACAGGCATTATGCAGCACATACAGATACAAGGTGTTGCTGTAATTGCCATACACAGGCATTATGCAGCACATACAGATACAAGGTGTTGCTGTAATTGCCATACACAGGCATTATGCAGCACATACAGATACAAGGTGTTGCTGTAATTGCCATACACAGGCATTATGCAGCACATACAGATACAAGGTGTTGCTGTAATTGCCATACACAGGCATTATGCAGCACATACAGATACAAGGTGTTGCTGTAATTGCCATACACAGGCATTATGCAGCACATACAGATATTGCATTGCTAATAATCTCATTCTGATCACTACAAAACCCCATAAGCAGGAGATCTCACCATTTTATTATCTGAATGCATGTGACACAATTGGCCATTTCTGCCTGTATGCTGATAATGCAGACCCCGTGTGACATTATGTGAGATAAGGGACACATCTAGGGCCATATTACATACTTGGTGCTAACTTAACCAGAGCTGTTGTAAACATCCCAGAGCCATTATAGCCTATGGAGGTTTTCAGTTTACAACAGCTCTGGTTAAGTTAGCACCAACATTGTAATATGGCCCCTAGAGTTTAGAACCTTTCATCCCAGCAATGTTTCTTTAAAGGATAAACAAATTCATAAAAAATTAAAAGATTCAAAAGAATATGAATTTGTTAACTAATTCCCAGACACGCCAAATCACAGAACCTCATATGTGACATGCGATATTTAGAGATTCCTCCTGATTACTCATCGGAATGTGTCTGTCACACAATATGGTGAAATATATAAATATCCTGTTCCTATACTCACCCTGTCTGTAGACACTGATACACTGAGCTCAGCACTGCAGCTGCCTTCTTTCCCTTACTCCCTGTTTTGATCGTCTGTCCACTTCGTCCCCTACCTTCCTCTTCTGCCTTTGTGGGTACTGGGGCTTAGAGCTGATGAGACTGTTGCTGGTAGGAGGTGGGTATTAGACTGAAAGGTGGTGGCAACTGTGAAAGAGAGTTGGTAGGGTAGGCACTGAAGCTGAGAGATGGTGGGCACTGATGCTGAGAGGTAGTGGGGCTGGTTGGTGGCGAGTACGGATCTGAGTGGTGGTGGCACAGGGGCCGGCAGGGAGTGAGGCTGGTATCGAAACTTGACATTGTCATTATATATTATTTCTGTGCATGTGGAAAGCTATTTTTATAATTCCATGGCTATGTGTCAGAGCTCTATATTTTGACATTCCTCAGGAAAATAAATGAGGAATAATAGGAAAATTAAAATGACAATTAGAATTAAATATACAGAGGACAACTGTTGAAAAATACCATGTTTCTGCCGCATAATAATTCTACACAAGCACCTTATGGGAGCAGTAAGATATATGGCTAGGATATATAATATAAATATCATGTTATAATTAATGATAGAAAGAAAAATCGCTGTATTATGCACACTAATATTACTTATCAAATCCTTCGGTGCTCTATCAGACACAATATCAAGAAAAATACTCCAGCATGTGGCAATAAATTCTGGCTTTATTCCATCAACATAGCAGAACAACGTTTCGATCTGCAACCAGGTCTTTGTCAAGACTTGACAAAGACCTGGTTGCAGGTCGAAACGTTGTTCTGCTATGTTGATGGAATAAAGCCAGAATTTATTGCCATATGCTGGAGTATTTTTCTTGATATTGTGCTACGTCCTAGGAGTGAGGACTTTCCAGCGGCAGCTCAAAAGGTGGGTGGCAGCAACCTGAATTGAACTTTATCTGATACTCTATCAGACACAGACCAGCCTAAAAAGCCTGTAACAATATATGAAAATACCAAGAAATAGAGAAACACACCTCTGTATATACGGATAAAATAAAATCTTTTATTGGAAAAAATTATAAACCAGTAGTTATATCCATAGAGTATCCTCATTGACAGTATATAGCTAGATCAATCCGCTCAGTATGGAGAAATCAATCCGCTCACTATATTCAATCCGCTCAGTATAGGTAAATCAATCCGCTCAGTATAGGTAAACACATCCGCTCAGTATAGCTAGATCAATCCGCTCAGTATGGAGAAATCAATCCGCTCAGTATAGCTAGATCAATCCGCTCAGTATAGCTAGATCAATCCACTCAGTATGGAGAAATCAATCCGCTCAGTAAACAATACAGTATGTAAACATACCTGAGCGGATTGATTTCTCCATTTGTAATTTTCCTTCACTTTTGATTATAATGCATTGGGGTTTTTTTTCTGGCTATATGTTGTTGCCCTTGCGATATAAAGTGTGTATTTAATTTGTGATTTAATTATATTCTGTCAATGAGGATACTCTATGGATATAACGACGGTTTTATATTTATTCCAATAAAGGTTATATTTTATCTGTGTATATACAGGGGTGTGCTTCTCTATTTCTTGGATCATTTCATAATGAATAATTGAATTTGCAAATTAGGGCATACTATGAAATTATTTGGCAGGTCTGATCTCAGAATTCCCAACTTTGAACAATTTTTGTATGATCTTACATTTAATTGTTAACTGCGCACTCTCCATGTTTCAAATAAATAGGTTTTCTTCAATAATAAGTACCTGGTGTTGGCAGGGTTAATTCTGGTGAGCTTTTGTGTATTGCTTGAGTATCATGTGTTTAATATCTTTATAATTATTAAGTAATAGGGGTGGTATATAATGACTGGATCGCGCCGTTCGTTTCGATACAGGATGACAGTTCACTATAGGATTGTTATCAAGTAACTGCAAAATCACTTAAACATACACTCTATTAAAAACTGCTCCGCCCCTTCCTTTTCCACACTAATTATTTGGGCAGATGCCGCTGATAGCATTTGCCCAATTATTTTTTTATCTTTCTTTCAGCGTAGGTGTGTAAATACTCACCTTTTCTCCCTCAAAGCTGGGAAGCTCCTCTTCTTTGGCTCAGGGCTTCCGAAATATGGAGGCCCCTGCAGCTTCTAACAGAGTATTGGATTGGTGATGTGCACATTGCCTGTCCTTGGCTGCCATCTCCCAGAGTGTGCCGACATCTTTGGTCCCTGGCAGGTGGGAAATTCAAAATCCCATCCGGCAAGTGACAGCTGTGTGGGTGGAGGAAACTCCTCCTCTTCACACAGCGCTATCTGCAACATGGGGCTACATGGACACTCCACGCAGCAAGATCACTTTATTTAGCTAAAGTGGTAAAGACTGCGTAGGGTGTCCCTTTAACACCAGGGATCAGATCACAACCAGGCACGGCTCTCGAGCCATGCGGCATAATGGGTCAAGCACTGTGCTTCATTTTACAACGTCATATTCCATCTAGGATGCAAGCTCAGCTTCGGACGTAGCGCCTGGTTACTGTACATTGAAGTGTCCTATACTTTGTATGCGAGACGCTAATGTGGCCCAAGAAGATGAAGAACAAGCTATTCCAACCAGCTCACTCTCCATCTGCATCTAACGTCATTCAGAAATTAATAATGTCTTTTCAACCCTGGTGTTAAGTGATTTCATTTCAGCACAATCACTCAACACATCAATCTAAACCCACCTAAAACTCCCATACTCACTTCACATCCCTTGGTGGAGAGAGTGTCGCGATCCACCGCTTACTCATTCCGGGGGCAACAGAACACTGGGAACAAATAGTTTCCAGTGTGAAACACTATAGTTCCCATAAATCCTTCCGCCAACCCAACAAGACTTTACTCGCACCAGTCTCCTATGGACTCACGGAGCTGATTACAATTTGGTGTTTAGCACCATTGCCCTTATCCTAAAAATGCTCCCAAGTATCACAGCTTAATCTGCTGGCAAAGCGGCTCAGCCGTAACACAGACGTTTAAGGTGAGCAGCAAATGGTAAATGATTTTCCATGTGCGTCTTACCTATAATGTCTGAATTTGATCTGGTCTCAGCTTTTCTTCACCATTCATTGCAAGCTAGAAAAATGGCCGCTCATTATTCTCTGGCTGCCCGCATATTAGCACTTCCTACAGAGTATACAAAGTATAGAAAGTGTTAATTTACAGTAAGCAGCCACAACAGGGAGTTGCAAGAGGAGTTTGCAGCTCAGCTGGAATAGGATTGGGTTTGTCAGCATCAATGAGTGCGGCCTTTCAACCTTCTGTTAATGCTAACAATTCGGCTGCAAAGTGTGTATGTATAAGTATTTAATACGGGTGAACATGTGTAATATGTGAGTATTTAATATTGGTGAGCGTGTGTGTAATGTCTGAGTATTTAATATTGGTGAGTGTGTGTGTAATGTGTGAGTATTTAATATTGGTGAGCGTGTGTGTAATGTCTGAGTATTTAATATTGGTGAGATATAGCTACCTGGGTGAGTTAGTAGAGTTTTATGTAGGTGTGTAGATGTCTCTGAGTTTAGTGGAGGTGTGTGTATGTGTATAGGTACCTCCATTACTTTGGTAGATGTATGTGTAGGAGTCTGGGTACCTGTATAAGATGAATGGAGGTGTATGTAGGTGTCTAGGTAGCTGTGTAAATTTTAGCAGATTTGTATGTAGGCTTATAGATGCCTATGTAAATTCATTAGAAGTTTATTTAGGTGCACAGGTACCTTTCTGAGTTAGGTAGAGGTTTATGTTGGTGTTTAGACACTTGTGTGAGTTTAGTAGAGGTGCGTGTATGTAGGTGTTTAGGAGCTTGTGTGAGTTTAGTAGAGGTGTATGTAGGTGTTTAGGAGCTTGTGTGAGTTTAGTAGAGGTGTATGTAGGTGTTTAGGAGCTTGTGTGAGTTTAGTAGAGGTGTATGTAGGTGTTTAGGAGCTTGTGTGAGTTTAGTAGAGGTGTATGTTGGTGTTTAGGAGCTTGTGTGAGTTTAGTAGAGGTGTATGTAGGTGTTTAGGAGCTTGTGTGAGTTTAGTAGAGGTGTATGTGGTGTTTAGGAGCTTGTGTGAGTTTAGTAGAGGTGTATGTAGGTGTTTAGGAGCTTGTGTGAGTTTAGTAGAGGTGTATGTTGGTGTTTAGGAGCTTGTGTGAGTTTAGTAGAGGTGTATGTAGGTGTTTAGGAGCTTGTGTGAGTTTAGTAGAGGTGTATGTAGGTGTTTAGGAGCTTGTGTGAGTTTAGTAGAGGTGTATGTAGGTGTTTAGGAGCTTGTGTGAGTTTAGTAGAGGTGTATGTTGGTGTTTAGGAGCTTGTGTGAGTTTAGTAGAGTTGTATGTAGGAGTATAGTTACCTGTGTGAGTTTAGTAGAGGTTTAGATATGTGATGTATGGGTTGTTAGACTGTGTAAGAATACTGTATATGGTGTGTTTGTAGTGTGAGGTATCGACTGTTGGTTGTGAATGATGCATTGCTTTTCTTCTGCCTTCCTACTTCCTGTTCTGCTCTGAGGTGATTTTTCACTTCCTGTTGTCAGTTGGGGGGGAATGTTCTGGTAGATGTATAATGGCGGCTGAAGCAGAGCCGTGTTATGAGGCAGCTCTGTGAGGAAACTGTTCTACACCGATTAATAAACTACAACTTGCTTATACGGAAGTGACTGTTTTTATACAACTCGACCAATTAAGTAAGAATATAAACACGGTTGTGGAAAACATCACAATATATAGGTGTATAGGAACCAGGGTGAGTTTATTGGAGGTGCAGGCATGTGTAGTACCGGAGTACCTCACCAGTAGTAGAGGTTTATGTAGGAATCGCTGAAGTTAGTGCATGTCTGTGCACGTTTAGGCTAGGGTCATACGAAAGCATTTTTCCCCGCGAACGTGAAAAAGTGCGTCCGAACGCATTGACGTATTTTTTCACGGAATGCGCAAAAACAGGCAGACGACGAGCATTTTCGGGCGTTGTACGGATCGTCAATAAAACGTCTGACATCTCCTAATCACGCACACACGCCGCTATGCCGCAGCTGCGCACTCAGTACTAGCGGTTCAGCGTTCTCAGAAAAATGCGTTCATTTTCCACTTGCGTTGCACGGCCGGACTTTTGTGCGGCCGTACATCGTATATTGGCCATCATTGCCCGTCATCTGCTGCTAGTGCGGCCGTGATTATGTGCGCCAGAACGCGCGTTAAAAGTGCGCTGGTCTGACCCCAGCGTTAATGGAGCTGCATGTTGGTGTATAGGTATTAGTCTGAGTTTAGTGAGGTGTATGGGTACCTGTGAGAGTTTAGTAGAGGTTTATATAGGTGTGCAGGTGCCTGTGGGAGTTTAGTAGAGGTTTATATAGGTGCGCAGGTGCCTGGGTGAGTTTAGTAGAGGTTTATATAGGTGCGCAGGTGCCTGGGTGAGTTTAGTAGAGGTTTATACAGGTGTGCAGGTGCTTGTGAGAGTTTAGTAGAGGTTTATATAGGTGTGCAGGTGCCTGTGGGAGTTTAGTAGAGGTTTATACAGGTGTGCAGGTGCCTGTGTGAGTTTAGTAGAGGTTTATATAGGTGTGCAGGTGCCTGTGAGAGTTTAGTAGAGGTTTATATAGGTGTGCAGGTGCCTGGGTGAGTTTAGTAGAGGTTTATATAGGTGTGCAGGTGCCTGGGTGAGTTTAGTAGAGGTTTATATAGGTGTGCAGGTGCCTGTGGGAGTTTAGTAGAGGTTTATATAGGTGTGCAGGTGCCTGTGAGAGTTTAGTAGAGGTTTATATAGGTGTGCAGGTGCCTGGGTGAGTTTAGTAGAGGTTTATACAGGTGTGCAGGTGCTTGTGAGAGTTTAGTAGAGGTTTATACAGGTGTGCAGGTGCCTGTGTGAGTTTAGTAGAGGTTTATATAGGTGTGCAGGTGCCTGTGAGAGTTTAGTAGAGGTTTATATAGGTGTGCAGGTGCCTGGGTGGATTTAGCAGGAGTGCATGGAGGGTTAATTTCTTCTGCTGTCAGGCTGGAGTCCTCGTTCTGTCTATGTTGCTGGTGGTGAGAGGGTTATGTTGCTGGTGAGCAGGGTTATGCTGCTGTGCTGCCTCCATTTAGCATCGCTCTTAACCCTTAGTGTGCCGTGCCACTGGGAGCAATGCAGCAGCTCCCCTCTCTCTGCTCACTCTCTGACCTGCATCGCCACCTAGTGGACACTAGTAGTACTGCGGCTAAATTATGCAATGAGTGCTGCAGGTGCTGCTGTCTCTCTGTCTGCACACCTGTCATGCAGGTGCCCCCCTCCCCCATGCCATATGTATACCTGTGCTCACTCCTATAAACTATGAGGGAGAGGGCGCCACAAACTGAAATTCAGCAGAAAACGGGGCTTTTTCCCAAAATTGCAGTTATTGTGGACAATAATTCAGATCTTTTTGTCTGTGGGAGCATAGTCACAAAAGCGCCAACATATTCTGTAGCGCTGTGCATGTACATAAAAGTCGAGAAGGACCAAGGCAGCGACACGCCTACACAGTGCTTATACTGTAATATGTGGAAGGTGGAGGGTCTGTGCGCTACCTGCCCTGTGCCCGATATGAACTTTTATGTGTGATACCCACAAGGATCATGGGAAACATGCCCTGACTGTGCCATTCCCTGAATTATCATCAGTATTTATATGTAGCGCCAACACATGTTGCAGCGCATTATAAAAAAAAGAAGGGCTATGCCTGCAAGATGGATTGAGGCTGAACCCAAGAGGGGCATGGGGCCTGGCGCACAGGAGCTTGCAATCTAGAGGGAGCTGGAAGGAGTAATACCTGGCCCTGTGGCTTATGCTTGCCCTGCTTAGAGCATTTTTGCTCCAAAGTTACCACCAGTGCAGCAGCAGCAGATCTGGTATATTTGTCGAACGGTTAATATACATTTTGTATATATATATATATATATTTCTATACAATCTATTACCTTAAATGTTTTTATTGACAACAGGAGCAGGTTGGTGCTTTACGGATTAACAGGAAGAGAACGAGCGGCCAGGGAGCGAAACGAAATGGACTGACTGTAGAAATCGTGAAAATAAAACAAGATAAAGAACACTTATTTATCAGAAAGTAAAAGAAAAAAACGAAAAATATCGATTAAAGCTAAAAAAAACGACAGGGGGGGGGGAATCAAGTGTCTGTTCAGAAAAATTCTACTATTAGTTTTTCCTGTTGGTACGATCACTGTTTAGTGAATAAACCCCATTTAAACCACACATGTGGCCGTTATGTACGCAAAGTATGTGTGGTGCAAAGATCCCGAAGTGGCGCAAAAGGTGTTTGCGTCGTGTTAGTTTCTGTTGCAATTATTATGGGATCGCACATCGCTTCAGTTGCAATCCCATAGCTATCAATTGCAGCACCGGGATTGCCTGAAACGTCTCAGCCGCAGCATTAAGACCGGAGTCAGACGAGCGCACTATGTGCACCTGTACTGATGTGCCTCCCTGCGTCCGTCGCAGCACTGTCACTCTTCAATGGGGCCGGCCACACGCTGTAATGCGCACACGAATTGCACACGCTACAGCAGCCGCTGCGGACATTCTGAAAGCCTCCCCGTCGAAGTGCTACGACGCGGGTTCGACAGGGCTGCAAATCGCGATCTGCCATAGGATACCCGACACAAACCTGCCGAACACTCACTGAAAACCCGCATAAGGATGGGGTCAGACTAACGCAGTGCGAACGTGCGTTTAGGCTAGGGTCAGACGAAAGCATTTTTCCCCGCGAACGTGAAAAAGTGCGTCCGAACGCATTGACTTATTTTTTCACAGAATACGCAAAAACGGTCAGACGACGCGCATTTTCGGGCGTGATTTTGTACGGATCGTCAATAAAACTCTTTTTGCATCTGGACGTTATGTAGGCCGGACATTAGCAGCGTCTGACATCTCCTAATCACGCAAACACGCCGCTATGCCGCAGCTGCGCACTCAGTACGTCAGTACTAGCGGTTCAGCATTCTCAGAAAAATGCGTTCAAATTCCACTTGCTTTGCACGGCCGGACTTTTGTGCGGCCGTACATCGTATATTGGCCGCCGTTGCCCGTTATCTGCTGCTAGTGCGGCCGTAATTATGTGCGCCAGAACGCACGTTAAAAGTGCGCTGGTCTGACCCCAGCCTAAGTCGCACTTTATTACGGCCGTTGTAGCAGCAAATGACGTCCAACGCAGGCCCACACACGAGGTACGGCCGCACGAAAGTTCCTTCTCAAACGAACGCATTTTTGCAAGAATGTCGAACCGCTAGTACTGATGTACAGAGTGCGCTGCGTCCGCTAGCGGTGTGTGTGCGTGATTAGGAGACGTCAGACGCTGCTCATGTCCGACCAACATAACGTCCAGACACCCAAAGTTTCCTGGTTTGGATCCGTAAAAAATCACGGCCGAAATTGCGCATCGTATGACCGCTATCGCGTATTCCGTGAAAAAATGCGTTCGGACGCATAGACGCACTTTTTGACGGTAGACGTGAAAAATGCGTTCATCTGACCCTAGCCTAAACCACGCCGAACACTCACCGAACACCTTGAGAAACTGCCGCAAAAACCATGCAGAACACACCGGAAAAAGCCACAGAGACATTGATCACAGAGCAGTGCAACCACCGGACGAACGGGGTAAAGCCGACAAGCTGATGAACGGGGTAAAAAAAAAAAAACACTATACGCTTGAAAAGTTTCAAAATTGAAACGCTGTTTGCAAAAAAATGAAAATGTCTGGAATTTACACATAAGATCCAATGAATGATAATAAAAAGGTCTGTTACAGAAAAAGAGAAAAAAAAACGCTTTAACAAAAAAAACTAAAAACATTTTGCAGAAAAAATCCTGAAAAATGCCTAAAAGATCCTAAAAAAAAAATCAATAAATAAAGAGATTTTTTGCTGCAAATTAAAATAATAAACGGTTTATTAGATATTGGAATAAAATATTTCTAACATTGAAGCCTATGGGATTCGCTTTAATAAATCTGTTGAATGAAAACACCGAACAGCAGGGCACTTCGGCAACTTTTCTCTGCTGTTCGGTGTCTGTGAATAGATTAACCATTGCTTCTCTATGGGGGATTTCACTGCCGCCGAACGTGCAGGCAATTCGCCAAAATTTGGCAAACTGCCTGCTCTCTGAGTAGCCGGAAGGCCCCGAAATGTCACCGTCCGGTTACATTTCGCACCTCTCTGAATAACCCCTATAATCTCAATGCGTAAACATAAAGACAGGCTGGGATACAGGGAATCTTTATGATAATTGTAATAAATATCATCTATTTGTGGTGACTTAATAAGGAAACATATGGCTAGATCCTAACAGAAGCCACTCAGCGTCAGGGCGAAAGGGAACTGCATTCCTCCTGAAAAAATAGTGGAGGAACTGCGTTCCAGTGCATACCTGCTCGACTCGATCCCTGTGTATAACTCGTGCTAGGTTTATTCACTAAACTGTAAATTATCATTAATTAAGCTAAAATAGCCGAGCTGGTGAAATGTTTAACCCCCTTCGCTGCTGAGCCATTTCACCCCTGTGTGCTGAGCTCATTTTTACTGGATACACTCTTTATAAACGTGATTTGAAGTCACGTTTTATTTTACGACCCGGACAAATTATATATCGTTCTTTCCGGCAGACTCGGCAGATTCATAATAGATCATTATTATATGTATATGTCATGCCCTGCCTGTATATTATAACAAAAAATGCATTAAAATTAGAATTTTCAAACATCTACAGCGTGTAAAGTGTTTTTTTCACATTTTATTATCGGTTATCTTTTCTATGGGGTGCGTTTGTTAAAAAAATTAGAAATGGGGACTTGTTACATTTTTTTGGGGGATTTTTAGCAAACACCCCCATAGAAAAAATTGTTAGTGCATCATTGTTCACATTATAATTGAAATGGAAACAATATTGCTGCATTAATAAAAACCAAAAAAAGTTTTTTTTAAAAAAAATATTTATATTTTTCTTTTTCTTTTTTTTCTTTACATTTAACATGGTATCATTGATATTTGGTATCATTGGAAAGGCCGTTCCAATGATACCAAACATTAACCCCTAGCTGCTAGGGATTGGGAGATCGGGGGATAGGTGGCAGCTAGGGGATAACTCCCGAACTGACGTCATCGTGTCCATGCGCAATGATGCCAGTAGGCCGGGGGAGATCCCGAAAGCTTGGCCGACATCCAAGATGTCAGCCAGCTCCGGGAGGGGACCATGACCCGGCTCCTGTTGGTGCCGAATCGCGATCCAGCCCCAAAGGGTTAAAGGCGGCCACCGCTTGCAAGGACAGGCTGTGCCCTTCAAAGCGGTGCCTGCCTTTTTTTGTACCCCTTACCGATGGGGAGGGAGAGAGGTCCAAAGGACCTCCCCTTCAGGCACCTTCCCTGCACTGGTGGGGGGGTGCCTGGTATAGACGTCATCGCACCCAGCGCAATGACGCTATTCATGCGGCCGAGGTCCTGGAGGCTGGGCTGACATCCAAGATGTCAGCCCGCACCGGGAGGCCGCAGCAATCGACCAGAATCCCGGCCGATCGAGGCTGCAATGGCAGAACGTGCTCAGGTCGTCCTCCGCAGTCAAGCCCTTGCATGGCTGGACGCACTGAGCGCGTCCGCTGCAGCGAAAGGGTTAAATTTGACTGTTTTGCCCCAAATCCCACAGATCCCTGTGTTTTGACAGTGCCCGGCTGTCACTCTGTATTAGATCCACAAGCAGAGCGGCGCTCTCCCAAAGCACATACAGTGTTATTCAGAGAGCACCCAAATGTCACCAACATTTCGGTGTTGTCCTGTTCTCCACAATTCGGCTTGCTCGATTTGCCGACCCTGTGGTGAATTCAACATTCACCGCAAGGTCTCCGAAGTGCAGGGAACAACTTGCCACACGCATCTGAAAAATTGCCACAAAACCGTGGAATCGATCCAAAAACTAACCGAAACAGATCCAAAATACAGCCGAAAACCTGCCGAACTGATCCAAAATACTGCCGGAAACCTGCCTAACCGATCCAAGATACTGCTGAAAATCTGCCGTACCAATCCAAAATACTGCTCAAAACCCGCCGAACAGATCCAAAATACTGCTGAAAACCTGCCGAACTGCTCCAAAATACTGCAGAAAACCTGCCGAACTGATCCAAAATACTGCCGAAAACCTGCTGAATCGATCAAAAATACTGCCGAAAATCCGCCGAACTGATCCAAAATACTGCCGAAAACCTGCCGAACTGATCCAAAATACTGCCGAAAACCTGCCGAACCAATCTGAAAAACACCGAATCGATCCGAAAACCAACTGAACGCATCCAGAAAACCGCCGCTTTGATCCGCAAAAAGTCAAAAACCTGCCAAACCGATCCAAATAAATGCCGTAAACCTGCCAAACCGATCCAAAAAACTGCCGAAAACCTGCTGAACTGATCCGAACAACTGGTGAAAAACATGAATCGATCCAAAAACCCGCCGAACGCATCCGAAAAACCACTGCATCGATCCGAAAAAACCCGACCACCCGCCGAACAGAGCGCCGACTAGCCGCCGGAAAAACTTTTAAAAGGTGCCCGGCTGTCACTCTGTATTAGATCCACAAGCAGAGCGGCGCTCTCCCAAAGCACATACAGTGTTATTCAGAGAGCACCCAAATGTCACCAACATTTCGGTGTTGTCCTGTTCCCCACAATTCGGCTTGTCCAATTCTCCGACCCTGCACTGAATTCAGCATTCACCGCAAGGTCTCCGAAGTGCAGGAAACAACCCGCCAAACGCATCCGAAAGATTGCCGCAAAACCACGGAATCGATCCAAAAAACAGTCAAAAATTGTCTGAACCGATCCAAAATACTGCCGAAAACCTGCCGAACCGATCCAAAATACTGCCGAAAACCTGCTGAACCGATCCAAAATACTGCCGAAAATCCGCCGACCCGATCCAAAATACTGCCGAACCGATCTGAAACACTGCCGAAAAACACTGAATCGATCTGAAAACCCGCCGAACGCATCTGGAAAACCGTCACTTTGATACTAAAAAGTCAAAAACCCTCCAAACCGATCCAAAAAAATGCCGAAAACCTGCCGAACCGATCCAAAAAAATGCCGACAACCTGCCGAACGATCCAAAAACTGCAGAAAACCTGCTGAACAACCGACGAAAAACAGGAATCGATCCGAGAACCCGCCGAACGCATCCGAAAAACCAATGCATCGATCCGAAAAAAGCCGACCACACACCGAACAGAGCGCTGACTAGATCGCCGGAAAAACTTTTAAAAGGTGCCCGGCTGTCACTCTGTATTAGATCCACAAGCAGAGCGGCATTCACTGCAAGGTCTCTGAAGTGCAGGAAACAACATGCCAAACACATCCGAAAGATTGCCACAAAACCGCTGAATCGATCCAAAAAAACTTCAAAAACCTGCCGAACCAATCCGAAAAACCAACAAAAAACACTGAATCGATCCAAAAACCCACCGAAAGCATCCGGAAACCTTTGATCCGAAAATCACCAAACAGAGCGCCGACTAGCCGCCGGAAAAAAAAGTTAAAAGGTGTTTGCGAAAACACTACTGCACGAAAATGCCTGGAAATAACATATAATGTCATATAAATAATAATAAACAGCTTTGTTACAGAAAAAAAAACTGCAACTTATAATAAAAAAAATTGAATAAACCTGAAAAATGCCTAAAAGATCCTAAAAAATAAAAGCGACATTTTGCTGCAAGTAATAAAGAATAAACGGTTTATTAGATATTGGTTAAAAACGGGAATAGAAAGATAGATAGATATGGGATAGATAGATAGTAGGCATGAGCTGTCCAGTTCGATCTGTTCGGAATTCGCATCGAACATCGGCCGTTCGTGAACTCCGAACATTTCCGCGTGTTC
Source organism: Leptobrachium leishanense (assembly GCA_009667805.1). Lineage (NCBI taxonomy): Eukaryota > Metazoa > Chordata > Amphibia > Anura > Megophryidae > Leptobrachium > Leptobrachium leishanense. The sequence continues at coordinate 547,588,269 of CM019063.1, forward strand.
GCCGACAATGGACCGCAATGCACTTTTCCACTGGCCTGAAGCTTGTAATTGGCCACAGGTCAGGTGCAAGACTATGCCAATCACGGCTCAGAGTCCTGATTGGGAAACTTTTGCCCAATCATGGGCTCACAGAGCTACAGTTGTGTTCTAAATTATTCAACCCCCAATGCTGTAAAGGGTTTTAGGGAATTTAGTGTACATTTGTAATTGTATTCAGAATGAAATCCTACAAGGACTTTTTAAAGAACCATATGCAACTAAAATGACATCAATTGGTTTTGTAATACAGTAGTAAATGTTTCTTTTGTGAATTCTTCATTGACACAATTATTCAACCCCTTAAAGACTACCACTCTGAAGAACAGAGGTTCATTCAAGTGTTTTCAATCAGGTATTGAAAACACCTGTGGATGTCACGGAGCAGCAATAAAGCATAATAAGCACCAATTAGGCAGCTTTAAAATGACTGTGATACTCAGCTCCTTCTAGACATTTACTGGTGTGGTTACAAACATGGTGAAGTCAAGAGAATGGTCCAGGAAGACAAGAGAAGAGGTGATTACTCTTCACAGGAAGGGCAATGGCTATAAGAAGATTGCAAAGATGTTAAACATACCAAGAGAGACCATAGGAAGCATCATTTGCAAATTCAAGGCAAAGGGCACTGTTGAAACGCTACCTGGTCGTGGCAGAAAGAAGATGCTGACTTCGACTGCTGTGCGCTACCTGAAGCGTAGAGTGGAGAAAAGTCCCCGTGTGACTGCTGAGGAACTGAGAAAAGATTTGTCAGATGTGGGTACTGAAGTTTCAGCTCAGACAATACGGCGCACACTGCGTAATGAAGGCCTCCATGCCAGAACTCCCAGGCGCACCCCCTTGCTGTCTCCAAAGAATAAGAAGAGTCGACTGCAGTATGCCAAAAGTCATGTGGACAAACCACAGAAGTTTTGGGATAGTGTTCTGTGGACTGATGAAACAAAATTAGAACTGTTTGGGCCCATGGATCAACGCTATGTTTGGAGGAGGAAGAACAAGGCCTATGAAGAAAAGAACACCTTGCCTACTGTGAAGCATGGCGGGGGGTCAATCATGCTTTGGGGCTGTTTTGCTTCTGCAGGTACAGGGAAGATTCAGCGTGTGCAAGGTACCATGAATTCTCTTCAGTACCAGGAGATATTGGATGACAATGTGATGCAGTCCGTCACAAACCTGAGGCTTGGGAGACGTTGGACCTTTCAACAGAACAATGATCCCAAGCATACCTCCAAGTCCACTAGAGCATGGTTGCAGATTAAAGGCTGGAACATTTTGGAGTGGCCATCGCAGTCAGCTGACTTAAATCCGATTGAGAACCTCTGGTGGGACTTAAAGAAAGCAGTTGCAGTGCGCAAGCCTAAGAATGTGACTGAACTGGAGGCTTTTGCCCATGACGAATGGGTGAAGATACCCGTAGATCGCTGCAAGACACTTGTGTCAAGCTATGCTTCACGTTTAAAAGCTGTTATAACTGTAAAAGGATGTTGTACTAAGTACTAAGATTGAATGTCACTTGGGGGTTGAATAAAACGGATAATGATGTGAGCACAGAAAAGACATTTGTGGTTATTTCATTATAAATGTTATGTTATATTTGTCTGACCTACACGTGCCTCTTTGATTTAATTGTAAGCAAGATGACTGAATGATCAAAATCAATGTCAAACTGGCCAAAACACTCAATTTCAGTGGGGGTTGAATAATTTTGAACACAACTGTAAGTCCCGCAGCACACTATATAAGGCTAGGGTCAGACGAACGCATTTTTCACGTTGTCCGTGAAAAAGTGCGTTCGAACGAATGGACGTATTTTTTCACGGAATACGCGATAGCGTTCATACGATGCACATTTTCGTCCGTGATTTTGTACGGATCATCAATAAAACCCTTTTTGCGTCTGGACGTTATGTTGGCCGGACGTGTGCAGTGTCTGACGTCTCCCAATCACGCCGCTATGCGGACGCAGCGCACTCTGTACGTCAGTAGTAGCGGTTTGACGTTCTCGAAAAAATGCGTTCATTTGCCACTTGCGTTGCACGGACGAACGTTCGTGCGGCCGTTCGTCGTATGTTCCCCGGCATTGGACGTCATTTGCTGCTAGCACGGCCGTGATTTCGTGCGGCTAAACGCACGTTAAAACTGCTTTCGTCTGACCTTGGCCTTAGGCTTCACACAGCCCCCAGCATGTGTTTTTTGAAAGGAGATTGTTCTTCTAGTGTGTGTTCTCCACTGCCAGCAGCAATTGTGGGGGTCTCACTTCTACAAGATATCTGGGAATTGTTGTAATCTGTGTGTTCTCACTGCCAGCAGCTATTGTGGGGGGTCTTACTTCTGAAAGATATCTGGGAATTGTTGTAATCTGTGTGTTATCACTGCCAGTAGATATTGTGGGGTTTCACTTCTACAAAATATCTTGGAATTGTAATCTGTGTGTTCTCACTGCCAGCAGCTATTGGGGGTCTCACTTCTAGAAGATATCTGGGAATTGTAATCTGTGTCTTGTCACTGCCACCCATCAGGGGGTCTCACTGATTTATAGGAGGTTCCTGGGAATTGTAATTTGTGTCTTGTCACTGCCACCCATCAGGGGGTCTCACAGACTTGTATCAGATATCTGGGAATTATAACCTGTGTCTTGTCACTGCCACCCATCAGGGGGTCTCACGGATTTATAGGTGGTTTCTGGGAATTTTAATCTGTGTCTTGTCACTAGCTGCCAGCAATCAGAGTGTCTCACTGAGTTATACCAGAGTTCTGGAAATCTTTAATCTAGATAACACAGTTGAATCAGAGTTCTGCATATCTCCAATTTTTATAACAGAGTTGAATCAGAGTTCTGTATATCTTTAATCTATATATCACTCACCATGTCAGAAAGACCAAAAAGGACAGGCAGACGCTCCAAGAGACAAATAAGAGGGCAAGCAGCCTCTGTGTCGGGAGGCTGTGCCTCTGGTCGTCGTGGATGTGGTGCATCCTCTGCAGGGGCACACTTGTCCTTTCTTTTTTAGGTATTTAAAATTTTATTATATATATGCATATCAGTCAGCAGTATAAAGATGTCAACGGCCACGCAGGGCCGAACAAAATCAATACAACAAAAATATCTCAAAATGGGAAGAGGGTAAAAAAAAAAAAAAAAGTGAGCGAGACAGGGCATCTCAGGGGGGAGATTAAAAAAAAAAACAGTGGAGTCCGACATTGGGGCACCAGGAAAAGCAAAGGAAGAGAAGAAAGGATAATAAAAAAAAAAATAAATAATGATAAAAAATAAAAAAAAGTTAAAGGACAACCCATTTAACGAGTGGCTTTCCCGGCTCGCCCCGTCATCTCATAAGAGGCCGGGGGCCATGAAAGAGGCCACCGGGTCGGGAGACCTGGGGCCGAGTGGGCAGCCAGAGCCTAGGTTGCCACCCTAGCGGCTCGCCCAGGATACTACCCAATGTCCCAAAAAAAGAAAAAAAAAGAAAATACACAGGTGAGAGAAAACAGTTCCGATGCTTCGTCAGACAAACCGTAGGTCCCAATTGTTAGCAAGTAAGTCTGCATGTTCACTCGGACGAACATAGACAAGTAAAAAAAAAAGGGGGGGAAATCAAGAACTTCAGCTGAGTATCCTAAGGTTTCCACAAAAAAAAAAGTCCCAATTGCTATGGGAGGGGGATATGAGCAGGGTATATCTTCAGGTGGGGGGGTAAACACTCAGCTACCGGTGAAAAGGGGGTTGCCAATAAGGGGTGAGACACATCTGGAGAGGGGATTTGAAAAAAGGCTTTGTGAGGAAGCTGTCATCAGCCAGGGATCCAAAGGTGGTGCCATCCATCTCAGCCATTGTCCAGGAAAAAAGTAGGACAACCGGGATCCTGCGGTGAGCTGGACGGTTCCCGAGGAGGAGCCGCGAGTCCCAGCGCCTTGACAATGGCCCGCGCCTCATCCATTGTCATCGCCGTGTAGGTCTTACTCTCATAAGACACGATCAAGGAACCCATGGCCCCCCAGCGGTATCGGACCCCGCGATCCCGGAGTATGGAGGTGACATCCTGGAAACTTCTTCGGGCCGCCAGGGCCAGAAATGGTAAATCCCAATAGAGGGTGATATGGGCAGAGGCGTAGTTGACCTTATATGTAGGGCCAGCTGCAGCAAGGATCCGGTTACGAAGATCAAGATCCCCGATGACCAGGATGACATCTCGAGGTGCCCCCACCGGTGCAGCGGCCGCCTTCCGGATGCACAGGGCTGAGAACAGTCCCGGGGACGGCAAGGGATCAGCATGTGGAAGGTGAGTCACGAAACCGCGGAGGTAACCCAAGAGGTGCCCCGTGTCGACAGACTCCGGGATACCACGGAGACGGATGTTCCGGCGTCGATGGCGGGACTCCAGGGCCAGCACCGCAGAGTGAAGATGGGCGACCTGCGTCTGCAGGTCAGCTACTCTGGCATCTGTGCCAACTAATGCTGTCGCCACCTCCCGAGAACGAACCTCCACATCAAAAATGCGAGTCTGCAGGGATTCCACTGCCGAGCTCAGTTCCCGTAGGTCGCTGCACCAGAGGCCTCTGAATTCGTCCATCACCCTCTGCAGGTCAGTGTGGGTGAGCGGCTGGGCTTGTGGAACCGTCGCACTCACGTGTGTCTCCCGGGACGGAGGCCGAGTAGAGCACTCAGATGAGCCAGCTCGGGAAGGGGTCCTCTCACGACGGCCGCCCTCCTCTCCACCACCCCTCACTCCCAGCGAGATCCTGATGTCTGGGATTCCACACTCCTCCGAAGTGGTCGATTTCTGGGATTTCTTGCCCATGAGGAGATCGCTGCAGCGTAGTGGTCAGTGTTCGGGGAGGAAAGCACAGGCCTCAAAATGGCCACCGGCCGAGAAGGCAAACACCTCCGTTTCACAGTGTCGTGGCACAGGTAGTCCGATCCGGTACAGTCAGCAGGGTGTCCGAGGAGAGTGTGTCGATTTCGGGTCGTCAGGACAGCCACAATCACCCCAAATTTAGTGTTGTGGCCTGGAGCTCAGCTAAATAGTGTCTACTCTCCTCGGCGTCCAGACACGCCCCCCACACTTGTCCTTTCTAACTGGTGCTGGCCGTCTTAAGCAGCAGCAACAGAGGATTTGGTGGATTGGCTAACCAGGCCATCCTCGTCCTCCGAGTCCTCTGCCAGCCAGGTTTGTAGTGGTTTACAGTCCACCTCAGCTGCCAAAACATCTAAATCAGCCTCCATGTCCACAGCTACTCCTGTCGTAGCCTCACTATCACACACACGGAGGAGTCAGCTGAATTGTTTGACTACAATGACGGTGACCTGCTGCTTGAGGATGCGCAGCAACTACAGTGCTCTGATTCAAACTCTGAGGTTGAGGAAGGGAGTATAATCAACCTAGAGGAAGGGGGTGCCAGTGACACACAAATAACTGGCACTCATGTTGCCCCAGCAGCTGCAGCATACTGCCAAGTTGGCTCCAGTGATGAGGAGATAGGGGGTGATGACAATTAATCAAGTCACTGACTCCACCTGGGTGCCTGATCGAACAGAGGAGTCAAGTGAAGAGGAGGAGGAGGCACAACAAACATGAGGCACAACGTCCTCTATGACCAACCGTAGCTAGTCCAAGGCATCAGAAGTCACAGCTGCTCAGGTGCAGAGCGCTGTTGTCTCAAAGGACATGAACAGGAAGTCTTCTGTCTGGGAGTTCTTTAAGAAATGTGCAGCAGACCGCACCATTGCTATTTGTAATCTGTCAGATGAGGATAAAGCGTGGGAAAGACATCCCACGCTTGGGTACCACGTGCTTGAGGCGACATATGACCACCTGCCACGCATCCTGTTGGCACAACACTTGCATAGGTCTTCCTCCTTCTCATCTGTCTCTACCCCACTATATGTCCTGCCATGTCATTGCCTACAACCTCCACTGACAGGGATGATGCTACAGTAATGGTTGTACCAGATCCTTCCTCACAATGTGACAGCATCCCATCAGCTGATGATTTACACAGTCAGATTACGTTGCCCCAGCTGCTGCAGCATAAGAAAAAATATAGTCCCAACCATCCCCAAGCACAGCGTTTAAATGCCAGCTTAGCAAAATTACTCGCATTACAGCTGTTGCCTTTCCATCTGGTGGACTCTGCTTCCTTCCGTGAATTTGCTGAATGTGCTGTACCACAGTGGCTAGTTCCAAAATGGCATTTCTTTTCACGGAAGGCCATTCCAGCACTATACCAGCACATGGAACACAATGTTATGGAGTCATTGGGAAAGGCAGTCAGCAGCAAGGTGCACATGACTTTAGACACGTGGTTGAGCAAGCATGGACAGGGCCGTTACATTTCCTTCACGGCACACTGGCTAACTCTGATTGCAGCTGGGAGGGTTCCAAGACGAGGCTCTATGCTGGAGCTTGTTCATCCACCACGCCTCCAGAAAGCTGCTTGTATGAGGTCTGTCTGCTCTACCACCTCTACCTCCTCCTCCTTCTCTGTCTCTGGTGAAGTGGCAGTTAAACTGACGCGTGGCAGGGGCTACGCAATGGCTCAAGCAAAAAAGATGCCATACTGTGCTTGAGCTGGTTTGTTTAGGGGACAGGAGCCACACCGGGCCAGAAATTCTTTCAACTCTGCAGGGGCAGGTGCAGACATGGTTAACACAACGCTAGCTTCAGCTGGGAATGGTTGTCTGTGATAATGGCAGCAACCTTCTCTCTGCCCTACGCCAGGGTAAGTTGACGCATGTACCATGCCTAGCACACATCCTAAATCTGGTGGTACAGCGTTTCCTAACCAGGTACCCGGGGCTGGCAGAGCTTCTCAGCCAGGCCAGAAAAATCTGCAGCCACTTCAGACGGTCATTCCCAGCAAGTGTTCGCCTGGCAGAAATTCAAAGAGAATTCCACCTTCCCACAAACCGTCTGATCTGTGACATGCCCACCAGGTGGAACTCGACATTAGCAATGCTGCAGCGTCTGCACAAGCAGCAGATGGCCATCAACGAGTACCTGTGTGAGTATGGCACAAGGACAGGTTCAGGTCAACTTGGTTTTTTTCCTCCCCCCGCAGTGGCTGATGATCAAGGATGCATGCACTGTACTGTCACCACTTGAGAAGGCAACAAGAATAGTGAGCAGGGACAGTGCATGCATCAGTGACACAATTCCTTTAGTGTTTCTGCTGGAGCGCACTCTGCGTGGAATTATGGATGTGGCACTAGAGGCAGAGCAGCGAGAGGAAGAGGAGGCCTTCCCTAACTCTCAAGGCCCCAGTCTTTACGCAGACAGCATTCATGTGGGTCCTCAGATCAGACAGGAGGAGGATGAGGAGGAATATTTAAGTATTGCGGGCATTGAAGGTGGGGATTCCTCAAGGGAGGGTTTTGTGTGCCCAGAAACACAAGGACTAGTACGTGGCTGGGAGAAGGAAGTGCACGATGGGGTCATCCTCATTGACCAGGAAGACTCGGAAGCTAATGCCACCTCCAACCTACGCTGCATGGGCTCCCTTATCCTGCAAAGCCTGCTAGAGGACCCCAGGATTCGTGATATCAAGGAGAGGGATCATTACTGGTTTGCAAGCCTTCTTGATCCACGATACAAGGGTATAGTTGCAGAGCTCATCCTGCCCGCACAGAGGGAGGACCGGATGAAACAACTTGAGGACGCTCTAAAGCGACACTTGCGTAACACCTTTCCAGGCACTGGTAGATTACCAAGTGCTGACACACGTGCTTCTGAGGCTGTGGGTGATCAGAGGAAGAGCAGTGAAGGCCGGGGCCGCTTGACTGATGCCTTTTTAAATTTTTTAAGTCCACGATGCCCAGGGATGTCAAATGTAGGCACCCATTGCCAGCGTCTTCACCATATGGTGCAGGACTACCTAGGGGCAAGGGCAGACCTGGATACCTTTACAGTAGATGATCCACTGGCTTACTGGGTGTTGAGATTGGATCACTGGCCAGAACTTAGCCAATATGCTATGCAGCTACTAGGTTACCCTTCATCCAGCGTGCTTTCTGAAAGGACGTTCAGTGCCGCTGGAGGTTTTGTCACAGACAAAAGAGTGCGTCTGTCCACCAACTCTGTAGACCGGCTGACATTTATAAAAATTAATCAGTCCTGGATCAGCAGCTATCAATCCCCTGATGCTGACGTAACTGAATAGATCGGGGATCTCTTCTGCATTCCCAAAACCTCCACCACTGCACTCTTCCACAATACCACAGAGGGATTACTTACATTGTGAAGGCACTTGCTGCCACCAAAGGCACAATATTTGGGTGCACTGCCACTGACGCCTATACCAGATTCATATCATTTTAATATTGGACCGCAGGGTCCAACCCTGCACTTTTCCTCAATACCACAGAGGGGTTACGGTGTGACGGCACTGTTGCCGACACTAAAGGCCCAATTTTAAAGCACCTATTGTTACTTTCATCCAAAGCCTGCATAAATTTCACCATAATTTAGCTAAAGAATCACTAAACTTGTTCTGCGTTTCCTAAAATGTCTCCTCTTTTCATACAGGCTGCCGCCCCAAGCAGTTGTTTATGAATAGATTAAAGGAAAACCATTAACCGTCATTTGAAATGTCATTTTTTTGGTTTTTAAATGTTTCTATACATCCTACAAATCCGCCACTTCACGGGCAGCTTATGGGGACGTCCTACGCACGATATTTGAAGGAATATTTCATTTTTATTCTTAACCTTTATTTCATGGAAAACTCACTGTTCCTTTAAAAACATTTAAAGGACACTACCCGGACCCCCATACACCTTTCATGGCAAATATCTTGCATATACTGTAGATATGGGATAGATAGATAGATAGATAGATAGATAGATAGATAGATAGATAGATAGATAGATAGATAGATAGATAGATATGGGATAGATAGATAGATAGATAGATAGATAGATAGATAGATAGATAGATAGATAGATATGGGACAGATAGATATGGGATTGAAAGATAGATAGATAGATAGATAGATAGATAGATAGATAGATAGATAGATAGATATGGGATAGATAGATATGGGATAGATAGATAGATGATAGATAGATAGATAGATAGATAGATAGATAGATAGATAGATAGATAGATAGATAGATAGATAGATAGATAGATAGATAGAGATAGATAGATAGATATGGGATAGATAGATAGATAGATAGATAGATAGATAGATAGATATGGGATAGATAGATAGATAGATAGATAGATATGATAGATAGATAGATAGATAGATAGATAGATAGATATAGATAGATAGATATGGGACAGATAGATATGGGATTGAAAGATAGATAGATAGATAGATAGATAGATAGATAGAAGATATGGGATATATAGATAGATATGGATAGATAGATAGATAGATAGATAGATAGATAGATAGATAGATAGATAGATAGATAGATATGGGATAGATAGATAGATAGATAGATAGATAGATAGATAGATAGATAGATAGATAGATAGATAGATAGATATGAGATAGATAGATATGGGATAGATAGATAGATATGGATAGATAGATAGATAGATAGATAGATAGATAGATAGATAGATAGATAGATATGGGATAGATAGATAGATAGATAGATAGATAGATAGATAGATAGATATGGGATAGATAGATATGGGATAGATAGATAGATAGATAGATAGATAGATAGATAGATAGATAGATAGATAGATAGATATATAGATAGATAGATAGATAGATAGATATGGATAGATAGATATGGGATAGATAGATAGATAGATAGATAGATAGATAGATAGATAGATAGATTCGGGATAGATAGATAGATATGGGATACATAGATAGATATGGGATAGATAGATAGATAGATAGATAGATAGATAGATAGATAGATAGATAGATAGATAGATAGATAGATAGATATGGGATAGATAGATATGGGATAGATATATAGATAGATAGATAGATAGATAGATAGATAGATAGATAGACATGGGATGGATAGATAGATAGATAGATAGATAGAAGCCTGTGTTTTCTGATTCATGTTAAGTTCTGTTTTTGAGTGAAATTCTCTCCACCATTTCTCAGTTAATTCGTCGTTTCATTCCTCGCGGGACGTGTATCCCGGGCAGACATGTTGTCAGCACATCCCTCCAGACTTTCCACTCGCTCGCTGTCACTCTCAGCACAAACTACAGAAAGCATTCCCCCTCCGTCCCGAGGCTGCGATTAATCCCTCCGTCCCAATCACGCTCTTGTAGCGGCGCTGCTGGTTTTAACAAGTCACCGCTCACAGTGTGACAACCCTGCTGCACCCGTCACGTCACGGGATCAAAGCGACTCCCGGCAAGATTCCCGGAGTGATTGCGTCAGCGTGAAAGTGCGAGCACGGCCACAGCACGAGGACCTGGAGACACTACGCCGGTCGCTGGATCCCATAACACACCGTGTCATCTACTGCCGGATTTTACAGGGAGGCGGCAAAATCCCTGGTGATCCAGCAAGGAGATAAAAAGTGTTCGCTGGTGGGAGAGTGCTCAATCTACACCACTACCTGGCGCAGACCATGCTAACTGCTCCCTCAGGGAGGAGTCAGAGTGCTCTTACCGGCCTCAGATGCTCCGTCCCACCGGGAAATTTATTGTACCCCAATGGGCCAGTCCTGGGTGGCATGGAGGGCCCTGACATCTGTGGCACTTAGACAAGCTGCACAGGGTTGAGCAAGAGCCAGGGCCCCCTGGAGCCACTGGGCCCCTGAGCATGCCATGGGCTGTCTCCCCTATGCACAACAAATCATGCAATGCCGGCAGATGGACACTGGGATCTGTTTGTTCCGAGTGTCCTTCTCCATGTGGCAGCGGATCGAGCCTCACTCTTCATCGCAGGATGATTGGTCAGTACCGCATTATTTAAATTGTATTTTTTTTCTATTAAGTTTTTTCTCTGAACCAAAATCCCTAATTACCAGTTTCTCGCAGAATAATTTTTTTTTTTGCAAAAAATTATATATTTAGCCGTATTTTGTTCTACATAATAGAATCTCCCAGCACTGGGGAAAAAAAACAAAAATAACCCAAAAAATGTGTTTCTGAACAAAGAGAGGCCAATCGGAGTGTAGCCATCACACCGTGCGGCCAACGAGGGGCGGAGCGGTGCAGCTCCTCTCTATTTGACAGTACTTGAACCGTTCTGGGGTGAAGCCCTAAAAAAGAGAGACGTGTGGAGGCGATGTTCCCAGTGATCCGTCATGCCGAGTCTGGACACTTATTCTTCTGTCCGAAAGAAGTGATCAGCCTGCAATTTAACTGCTTAATACAGGGGGCGGCAACCTCAGCCCTTCAGATGTTTTGGAACTTAATCACCCTTGATGCTCAGCCACTCATTAGGTTGGCTGAGCCTCATGGGAAATGTAGTTCTAAAACACCTGGAGGTCCAAGGCTGCTGACCCCTGCTATAAAGCTGGGCCTGCAGAGTGTGCCAGGGGGGCTGTTTTACCACTTGAATCAGCAGAGAAGTGATCAAGTGAGAACGCGGTATCGGTGGAAAGGAGCTCCCTGGAGGAGGTGTGGATCGGACATTGACTGTCAGTGGTGAGTCCACGTGCCTCCGGGGATTACTTTTACTGTTTAGTGGTGGCTCGGTGGTCTTTTATCAGGTTTGTGTCCTCTGGAATTCTGGCACAATTCCAAACCAACATTATAAAAATGGAACATTCCACCTGACTCACGGCCGGGGGCAATATGTCCATATGTGAGCTGGGGGCAATATATCCATATGTCCCTTGCAATTTGTAATGAATGCAGGGGCCAGGCTTATTGTTCTCAATAAACGCACCTCGCGTACTTCCCCACTCTGCCGGTCCCTCCATTGGTTTCCTGTACGTTTCAGGATACATTTTAAAATACTGATGCTCACGTTCAAATCACTCAATAACTCAACCCCTTCTTACATGTCTTCGCTACTCCACAAGCACGTCTCATCTAGACAACTCCGTTCAGCAGGTGATCTCCACCTGTCATCAGTCTACACACGCACGGCCAACTCTCGCCTCCAAGACTTCTCAAGGGCAGCACCAGTCCTGTGGAATGACTTGCCTCGCCCTATCAAAGTCTCCCCTGACCTTCAGGCCTTCAAGAAATCCCTGACAACCCATCTCTTCAGATTAGTGTACCACATCACTGATGCAACTCATCCCTCTGCTCACCTACTCACACTTGATTGAAACCACTTCTATTGCCCCACCATTCCCAAACCACTGGCACTAATGATCCTGCTATCTATTGCAATTCATCTTGTCTTCCTCAACCCCAATCCCTCTAGACTGTAAGCTCCTATGAGCAGGGCCCTCTACACCTCTTGTTTCCATCCTATGTCCGTTTATATGTATTTTGTTCCCTTTGGTTATTGTAAAGCGCTGCGGAAACTGTTGGCGCTATATAAATGATGACTATAATAATAATATGTGAAATAATATGTGAGCTGGTGTCAATATATCCATATGTGAGCTGGGGGCAATATATCCATGTGTGAGCTGGGGCAATATATCCATGTGTGAGCTGGGGGAAATATATCCATGTGTGAGCTGCGGGAAATATATCCATGTGTGAGCTGGGGGCAATAGATCCATGTGTAAGCTGGGGCAATATATCCATATGTGAGCAGGGGCAATATAGCCATATGAGAGCTGGGGCAATATAGCCATGTGTGAGCTGGGGGAAATATATCCATGAGTGAGCTGGGGGCAATATATCTGTCAGGTCCTGGACGCCCTGACCCTCTGGCGCCCCATTTGAAACCTGCACACATGCAATATGCAGGTTCCTGGACTTTTTGAAATGCCTTCCAACCCTGGAGCCCCACCTGAGTTCACCTTTTTCCTGATCAGTCCTGCATTTAAGGAAGCTATGCCCTCTATGCTAGACTTCCACATTTAAGTTCCCGGCTGTCTATCTGAGCAGAGCTGCATTCTGAGATCCTCCTGAATTCCAGACTATTCCGTGTATCCACTTTGCTGAACCCTCCGTTGTACTATCTGGACATTTCAACCTTCATACCGGTAACACCACACCCCCCCCCCGTTTTGCTGCCTGTGCCCCCATCTTGAACCCCTGTTTACCAGACCCCTTGATTTGGACTTTGACCACCCTGCCTGCCACCTTGCCTAGACCCCTGCATTGCTAACGACTACTCTATTGCCTCGTCCTTATCTGTACCTTTGCCAGAATATCTGTGTTATCTGTATTATTGTTTATTGTTATTACTTATACATTGTCTGCCCCTTGTATTAGTAGATTCCTCTTGTGTGTATTTCTGCTCTCACTTCTCTAGTAGCTTATTCCCATCTTGCTATCCCTTATTTCTCCTGTTTCCTAACTACTCCCATATTCAGTTCTCCCTAACCTCCCTTCCCACTACTTCAGCCATCCCTCTATTACCTCAACCTCCTTTTTCTGCATCTCCTCTCATTCCCCAATCTATTCCCCATCGTGCCCAGTCTCCTCCATTGTTCAGTTCATGTCTCTTGTATTTATTCAAATAAACTCTTTTGTTACCTTGCAACCTGCCTATCACTGCATCTTGGGCTCACAACCACACCTGCTGCAAAGATTACACAGCCAGATCCCTGACAAAATCCATGTGTGAGCTGGGGCACTATATATCCATATGAGCTGTGGGCACTATATATCCATGTGAGCTGGGGGCAATATATATATCCATATGAGCTGGGGCACTATATATCCATTTGAGCTGTGGGCAATATATATATATCCATATGAGCTGGGGTAATATATATCCATATGAGCTGGGTAATATATATCCATATGAGCTGGGGTAATATATATCCATATGGGCTGGTGTAATATATACCCATGTGAGCTGGGATAATTTATATTGATGTGAGCTGGGGCACTATATATCCATGTGTGAGCTGGGGCACTATATATCCATATGAGCTGTGGGCAATATATCCATATGAGCTGTGGGCAGTATATATCCATGTGAGCTGGGGGCAATATGTATATCCATATGAGCTGGGGATATATATATCCATGTGAGCTGGGGTACTATATATCCATGTGAGCTGGGGTAATATATATCCATGTGAGCTGGGGCACCATATATCCATGTGAGCTTGGGCAATATATATCCATGTGAGCTGGGGCAATATATATCCATGTGAGCTGGGGCAATATATTTCCATGTGAGCTGGGGCAATATATATATCCATGTGAGCTGGGTCACTATATATCCATGTGATCTGGGGTAATATATATATCCATGTGAGCTGGGGCAATATATATATCCATGTGAGCTGCGGGTAATATATATCCATGTGAGCTGGGGTACTATATATCCATGTGAGCTGGGGGTAATATATCCATGTGAGCTGGGGTAATATATATCCATGTGAGCTGGGGTAATATATATCCATGTGAGCTGGGGCACTATATATCCATGTGAGCTGGGGAACAATATATATCCATGTGAGCTGGGGCAATATATATCCATGTGAGCTGGGGCAATATATATATCCATGTGAGCTGGGGCAATATATTTCCATGTGAGCTGGGGGCAATATATATATATCCATGTGAGCTGGTGCAATATATATCCATTCCATATGAGCTGGAGGCAATATATAAAATATGAGCTGCTTATTACTGTACAACTCTGTGATACCCTCAAACACACCGCTTATTAATAGGGCTGGTATGAAATTTTTTCCAGGGCTGGTTTTTATCCCCAGTTCGGTCCTGCCTGGAGCCGCCCTTTCAAGTCATGGAGCCAACCCCCGCGTTCTGTAACTTTGAGCCCTAACTGTAAGCCTGGTACCCCGAGATTAAAGGGCAACATTTGTAAGGACAGAAGCAATGCTTGAGATGCTTTGCAGCCATTCTCTAGCTCATACATTATCCAGCCTACTCCAACCTGCCGGGGACCAACCAAGGGAAATAAAGGTCCAAAAAACTTTTAAAATAGTCCTAGAGTGGCGCAGCATTATTCTGTTATATATATTACTTATTCAGAGAAAAGTGAAACTCAGGAGAACTGGCAGGAGAAGAGAACATTCTAGACCAAATAGCTGATTAGGAAAGTGAGATAAATGTGAGAATTTTTCTGGTTTGGCTATTTTGAAGTAGAATTTTCACTTCTCCAGTCATCATTCTCCTGAGTTTCACCTTTCTCTGAATAGACCCTATACACAAATATAACTATGTACATGACAAATAAAAATAGAGATATATAAATATGTACAAACTCCTTCACTACCAGGAAGATCTACACATCTCTATTTAGTTGCTGATAGAAGGTGATTTTTTTTTTTTGGTAGATGGTGATATTTGGTAAACGGTGATTTTTTTCTGTTTGTTTTCTTTAATGGGGATTATTGTTGCAGGGAGGGTTTACCTTAAACCTCTATCAAATGCTAAGAAAGGGTTAAACCGATCCGACAAATGACATCAAACAATCCAAAACAAACATCTGTTTTCATCGCCAATTCCTCTGTTTTGCGGCCAAGAATCCCTTATGCTGAGCATTAGCTTCCAGAGCTCAGACACTTAAATATAGAGATTTTTCCTTTTCCTATGGGATTAATTTATCAATGTAAAACCCCAGCGGGTCCCATGTGGATGGTTGTGAGTGTATGTGTGTGTATATATATATATATAGGCGAAAATCCTGACTGACTGATTGACTGACTGACTCATCAACGCCCAGCTGAAACCGTTTAACCTAGGAACGTGAAATTTTGAAGGTGTACTGTTTTTATGATGTAGGCACCCACTAAGGAAGGATTTTTGGAAACTCCGCCCCTAAGGGGGTGAAAAAGGGGGTTGAATATTTTAAACCCGATACCCATAGCTCAAAAACAGAAGATGTTACAGATGTGAAAATCGGTATTTAGATTCTTCTTGAAAAATAAAAAAACACAAAATTTACCGTTTTTCAAAAATTCAAGTGGGGGGGCGAAAAAAGTGGGTTGAATATTTTAAACAGGATACCTATATCTTAAAAACAGACAATGTTACAGATGTGAAAATCGGTATTTAGATTCTGCTTGAAAAATAAAAAAACACGTATTTTACCGTTTTTCAAAATTTCAATTGGGGTGGCAAAAAAAGGGGGGTTGAATATTTAAAATATTTTAAACCGGATACCTATATCTTAAAAACAGAAGATGGTACAGACGTGAAAATCGGTATTTAGATTCATCTTGAAAAATAAAAAAACACGTATTTTACCATTTTTTCAAAAATTCAATTGGGGTGGCAAAAAAAGGGGGGTTGAATATTTAAAATATTTTAAACCGGATACCTATATCTTAAAAACAGAAGATGGTACAGACGTGAAAATCGGTATTTAGATTCATCTTGACAAATAAAAAAACATGTATTTTACCATTTTCTGAAAATTCCTTTGGGGGGGCAAAAAGGGGGGTTGAATACTTTTATCATAAACGCGAAAGTCCTGACTGATTGGCTCATCAACGCCCAGCTGAAACCGTTTAACCTAGGAATGTGAAATTTTGAAGGTGCACTGTTTTTATGATGTGGGCACCCACTAAGGAAGGATTTTTGGAAACTCCACCCCTAAGGGGGTGAAAAAGGGGGTTGACTATTTTAAACATGATACCTGTAGCTCAAAAACAGAAGATGTTACATATGTGAAAATCGGTATTTAGATTCTTCTAAAAAAAATAAAAAACACCGATTTTACCGTTTTTCAAAAATTCAACTGGGGGGCAAAAAAAGGGGGTTGAATATTTAAAATATTTTAAACAGGATACCTATATCTTAAAAACAGAAGATGGTACAGACGTGAAAATCGGTATTTAGATTCATCTTGACAAATAAAAAAACACGTATTTTATCATTTTCCAAAAATTCCTTGAGGGGGCAAAAAGGGGGGTTGAATACTTTTTTCATAAACGCGAAAGTCCTGACTGACTGACTGACTCATCAATGCTCAGCTGAAACCGTTTAACCTAGGAATGTGAAATTTTGAAGGTGCACTGTTTTTATGATGTGAGCACCCACTAAGCAAGGATTTTTGGAAACTCCGCCCCTAGGTGGGTGAAAAAGGGCGTTGAATATTTTAAACAGGATACCTATAGCACAAAATCAGAAGATGTTACATACGTGAAAATTGGTATTTAGATTCGTCTTGAGAAACTAAATAACACCTTTTTTACCATTTTCCAAAAATTCAGTGGGAGGGGCAAAAAGGGGGGTTGAATACTTTTATCAGTATACCTATATTTCAAAAACCAAAGATTTTATAGGTGTGAAATTTGGTATTTACAATCTTCGTGATAAAAACAAACATGTGTTTTGCCATTCTCCACAAATCCAAATAAGGGGGGGGTTGAGGGAAAGGGGTCTGAATACTTTTATCAGTATATCTATAGTTCAAAAACCAAGATGTTACAGGTGTGAAGTTTAGTAATTACAATCTTCTGAAAATAAAGAAAGACGTGTTTTACCATTTTCCAAAAATCCAAGTGGGGGCCTAAAAAAAAGGGGGTGAATACTTTTAAACAGGATACCTACATCTCAAAACCAGAAGATGTTACAGATGTGAAAATTGGTATTTAGATTTGTCTTGAGAAACAAAAAACACAGATTTTACCATTTTCCAAAAATCCAGTGGGAGGGGGAAAAAGGGGGGTTGAATACTTTTATCAGTATCCCTATATTTCCAAAAACCAAAGATGTTACAAGTGTGAAATCTGGCACTTACAATCTTCTTGAAAAATAAAAAAACACATGTTTTACCATTTTCCAAGAATCCCACGTGGTGGGTGAAAAAAGGGGGGTGAATATTTTTCAATAGGATACCTATATCTCAAAAACAGAAGCTGTTACAGACGTGAAAATTGGTATTTAGATTCGTTTTGAAAACGAAACAACACTATTTTACCATTTTCAAAAAATCCAGTGGGGGCAAAAAGGGGGATGAATACCTTTATCACTATACCTATATTTCAAAAACCAATGATGTTACAGGTGTGAAATTCGATATTTACAATCTTCGTGCAAAAAAAAACATGTTTTACCATTTTCCGAAAATCCAGTTAAGGGGGGTGGGGGAAAGGGATGTGAATACTTTTATCAGTATACCTATATTTCAAAAACCAAAGATGTTACAGGTGTGAATTTGGCACTTACATTCTTCTTGAAAAATAAAAAAACACGTGTTTTACAATTTTCAAAAAATCCCAAGTGGGGGGGATGGGGGGGGTTCTACCAAAAAAACCTCAAGTTTCTTTTAAAAAACAATTTTAACAAATCCTAAAATCCACGCGAGCGAAGCCGCGGGCAAAAGCTAGTATATACTGTATATAAATGCGAAAGTCCTGACTGACTGACTGACTCATCAACGCCCAGCTGAAACCGTTTAAACTAGGAACGTGAAATTTTGAAGGTGCACTGTTCTTATGATGTAGGCACCCACTAAGGAAGGATTTTTGGAAACTCCGCCCCTAAGGGGGTGAAAAAGGGGTTTGAATATTTTAAACAGGATACCTATAGCTCAAAAACAGAAGATGCTACAGATGTGAAAATCGGTATTTAGATTCATCTTGAAAAATAAAAAACCATGTATTTTACCGTTTTTCACAAATTCAACTGGGGGGCAAAAACAGGGGGTTGAATATTTTAAATATTTTAAACAGGATACCTATATCTTAAAAACAGAAGATGGTACAGATGTGAAAATCGGTATTTAGATTCATCTTGACAAATAAAAAAACACGTATTTTACCATTTTCTGAAAATTCCTTGGAGGGGGCAAAAAGGGGGTTGAATACTTTTATCATGAACACGAAAGGACTGACTGATTGACTCATCAACGACTAGCTGAAACCGTTTAACCTAGGAATGTGAAATTTTGAAGGTGCACTGTTCCTATGATGTAGGCACCCACTAAGGAAGGATTTTTGGAAACTCCACCCCTAAGGGGGGTGAAAAAGGGGGTTGAATATTTTAAACAAGATACCTATATCTTAAAAACAGAAGATGTTACAGACGTGAAAATTGGTATTTAGATTCTTCTTTAAAAATTAATTAACACGTATTTTACAGTTTTTCACAAATTCAATTGGGGGGGCGAAAAAAGGGGGTTGAATATTTTAAATATTTTAAACAGGATAGCTATATCTTAAAAACAGAAGATGTTACAGACGTGAAAATCGGTATTTAGATTCATCTTGACAAATAAAAAAACACGTATTTTACCATTTTCTGAAAATTCCATTGGGGGCCAAAATGGGGGGTTAAATACGTCTATATATATATATATATATATATATATAAACGCATAAGTCCTGACTGACTGACTGACTCATCAACGACTGACTGAAACCGTTTAACCTAGGAACGTGAAGTTTTGAAGGTGCACTGTTTTTATGATGTAGGCACCCACTAAGGAAGGATTTTTGGAAAATCTACCCCTAAGGGGGTGAAAAAGGGGGTTGAATATTTCTAAACAGGATACCTATAGCTCAAAAACAGAAGATGCTACAGATGTGAAAATCGGTATTTAGATTCGTCTTGAAAAATAAAAAAACACGTATTTTACCGGTTTTCAAAAATCCAAGTGGGGGGGCGAAAAAAGGGGATTGAATATTTTAAATATTTTAAACAGGATACCTGTATCTCCAAAACAGCCAATGTTACAGTCCTGAAAATTGGTATTTATATTCGTCTTGAAAAATAAAACAACACGTATTTTACCATGTTCTGAAAATTCCTTGGGGGCAAAAAGGGGGGTTGAATACTTTTATCAGTATACCTATATTTCAAAAACCGAAGATGTTACGGGTGTGAAATTTGGTATTTACAATCTTCGTGAAAAAAACCAAACATGTTCTTTGCCATTTTCCACAAATCTAATTGGGGGATCGGGGGAAAGGGGTCTGAATATTTTTATCATTATAGCTATATTTCAAAAACCAAAGATGTTACAGACGTGAAATTTGGTATTTACAATATTCTTGAAAAATAAAAACAGGTGTTTCACCATTTTCCAAAAATCCCAAGTGGGGGATTAAAAAAAGGGGGGGCTGAATACTTTTAAACAGGATACCTATATCTCAAAAACAGAAGATGTTACATAGGTGAAAATTGGTATTTAGATTTGTCTTGAGAAACAAAATAAACACCTATTTTACCATTTTCCAAAAATTCAGTGGGAGGGGGCAAAAAGGGAGGGTTGAATACTTTTATCAGTATACCTATATTTCAAAAACCAAAGATGTTACAGGTGTGAAATTTGGCACTTACATTCTTCTTGAAAAATAAAAAAACATGTGTTTTACAATTTTACAAAAATCCCAAGTGGGGGGGGAAAGGGGGGGTTCTACCAAAAAAACCTCAAGCTTCTTTTAAAAAACAATTTTAACAAATCCTAAAATCCACGCGAGTGAAGCCGCGGGCAAAAGCTAGTATATATATATAAGGGATGAGCTGTTCGGTTCGATCAGTTCGGAGTTCGATTCGAACATTGGCTGTTCGTGAACGTCAAACTTTTCCACGTGTTCGCCGCATGTTCGCCCACAATGCACCACAATGGACCACAATGCACTTTTCCACTGGCCTGAAGCTTGTAATTGGCTACAGCCTTGCACCTGACCGCGGGTCAGGTGCAAGACTATGCCAATCACGGCAACTAGTCCTGATTGGGCAAATTAGCTCACAGAGCTAAGTCCCGCAGCACACTATATAAGGCTTCACACAGCCTTCAGCACGTGTTTTTTGAGAGGAGATTGTTGTGTTAGTGTGTGTTCTCACTGCCACCAGCTATTGGGGGTCTCATTTCTACAAAATATCTGGGAAATGTTGTAATTGTTGTTTTGGACCGCAGGGTCCAACCCTGCACTCTTTCACAATACCACAAAAGGGTTACGGTGTGAAGGCACTTTCTGCCACCAAAGGCACAATATTTGGCTGCACTGACACTGACGCCTATATTACCAGATTCATATCATTTTAATATTGGACCGCAGGGTCCAACCCTGCCCTCTTCCACAATACCACAGAGGGGTTACGGTGTGACGGCACTGTTGCCGACACTAAAGGCCCAATTTTAAAGCACCTATTGTTACTTTCATCCAAAGCCTGCATAAGTTTCACCATAATTTAGCCAAAAAAATCACTAAACTTGTTCTGCGTCTCCTAAAATGTCTTTTCATACAGGCTGCCGACTCAAGCAGTTGTTTATGAATAGGTTAAAGGAAAACCATTTACCGTCATTTGAAACGTCATTTTTTTGTATTTAAATGTTTCTATACATCCTAGAAATCCGCCACTTCACGGGCAGGTTATGGGGACCTCCTAGGCACGATATTTGAAGGAATTTTTAACCCTTATTTCAAGGAAAACTCACTGTTCCTTTAAAAACATTTTTTTTTTACTTTTTGTCCTTGTTTCTTGATAGATTGATAGATAGATATGGGATAGATAGATAGATAGATAGATAGATAGATAGATAGATAGATAGATAGATAGATAGATAGATAGATAGATAGATAGATAGATAGATAGATATGGGATAGATAGATAGATAGATAGATAGATAGATAGATAGATAGATAGATAGATAGATAGATAGATAGATAGATAGATAGATATGGGATAGATAGATAGATATGAGATAGATAGATATGAGATAGATAGATATGGGATAGATAGATATGGGATAGATAGATATGGGATAGATAGATATGGGATAGATAGATAGATAGATAGATAGATAGATAGATAGATAGATAGATAGATATGGGATAGATAGATATGGATAGATAGATAGATAGATAGATAGATAGATAGATAGATAGATAGATTATGGGATAGATAGATAGATAGATAGATAGATAGATAGATAGATAGATAGATAGATAGATAGATAGATAGATAGATATGGGATAGATAGATAGATATGGGATAGATAGAATTATTGTCATCATATAGATAGCACCATCAGTTTCCACAGATATTAGATAGATAGATTAGATAGATAGATAGATAGATAGATAGATAGATAGATAGATAGATAGATAGATAGATATGGGATAGATAGATAGATAGATAGATAGATAGATAGATAGATAGATAGATAGATAGATAGATATGGGATTCTGTTACCATAGAATCCTGCCACAATACAGACACATTCTGGGCATGTTGCAGCTCTGTGTCATCATAGATTCAGCATACAATTTGCTGGTGTGAGTATCCAGGTATCTACTACCCACATCATTATACCTTTACTGCTCCCACTGGGAGGCTATTTCAGGTATCTACTACCCACATCATTATACCTTTACTGCTCCCACTGGGAGGCTATTTCAGGTATCTACTACCCACATCATTATACCTTTACTGCTCCCACTGGGAGGCTATTCCAGGTATCAACTACCCACATCATTATACCTTTACTGCTCCCACTGGGAGGCTATTCCAGGTATCTACTACCCACATCATTATACCTTTACTGCTCCCACTGGAAGGCTATTCCAGGTATCTACTACGCACATCATTATACCTTTACCGCTCCCACTGGGAGGCTATTCCAGGTATCTACTACCCACATCATTATACCTTTACTGCTCCCACTGGGAGGCTATTCCAGGTATCTACTACCCACATCATTATACCTTTACCGCTCCCACTGGGAGGCTATTCCAGGTATCAACTACCCACATCATTATACCTTTACTGCTCCCACTGGGAGGCTATTCCAGGTATCTACTACCCACATCATTATACCTTTACCGCTCCCACTGGGAGGCTATTCCAGGTATCTACTACCCACATCATTATACCTTTACCGCTCCCACTGGGAGGCTATTCCAGGTATCTACTACCACATCATTATACCTTTACTGCTCCCACTGGGAGGCTATTCCAGGTATCTACTACCCACATCATTATACCTTTACCGCTCCCACTGGGAGGCTATTCCAGGTATCTACTACCCACATCATTATACCTTTACGCTCCCACTGGGAGGCTATTCCAGGTATCTACTACCCACATCATTATACCTTTACCGCTCCCACTGGGAGGCTATTTCAGGTATCTACTACCCACATCATTATACCTTTACTGCTCCCACTGGGAGGCTATTCCAGGTATCTACTACCCACATCATTATACCTTTACTGCTCCCACTGGGAGGCTATTCCAGGTATCTACTACCCACATCATTATACCTTTACCGCTCCCACTGGGAGGCTATTCCAGGTATCAACTACCCACATCATTATACCTTTACCGCTCCCACTGGGAGGCTAATCCAGGCATCTAC
Organism: Leptobrachium leishanense; assembly: GCA_009667805.1. Lineage (NCBI taxonomy): Eukaryota > Metazoa > Chordata > Amphibia > Anura > Megophryidae > Leptobrachium > Leptobrachium leishanense. The sequence continues at coordinate 547,611,609 of CM019063.1, forward strand.
TACCCTTTTTACACCATGTCTACTTTTCCCTGTGCTTACTTTGTCTCCTGGGCTTTTCGTGTATTATTGTGTAGACCATGTGTGCAGCTCTATGTGTGTATCCGAAGCCCCCTGCACTCCCTGCACAGCACCAGGTACACTTACTGACAGGCTGGAAGCAGTCAGGGACACATAGTGTCAGGAGAGGCTCTGCATAGACTTGATGTCTAGCTGGATGTTCTGAGCTATGTTCCTGTGATCCTTACAGCAAGGTGAGCAGACAGGTAACACAGGCCAGAAAGGGGGAAGGGCTGAGCTTCTACCTCTGATGGGAGATGTTTATTATATGTAATGATAGTAATTTATTACAATGAGCTTCTGCTTGTTTATTATTATTTCAGATTAAATGCTCATGTGATTCCTTCCAGTTTCCTGGGGGTTTCTGATATTTCCAAGGTGCACCAAGCAGAGATCCAGGGAGATCTAAAGGAGTCAAGGCATTGACATCATGTCCCTCTAAGGGTTAAATGTCCCCAGGGACAGAGGTGGGAGTTATAATGGGTTAAATTCTGAGTGGAGAAAAGGGATCCATTGACACAGTGATACACACACACACAGACCTCAGGAAGTGATCCCCTGGTACAGTGATATACAGAGACCCCAGGAAGGGATCCACTGACACAGAGATACACAAAGATCTCAAGAAGGGATTTGCTGACGCAGTGACATAAAAACGTCAGAAAGGGATCAACTGACAGTGATACACAAAGAGCTCAGAAAGGGATCCCATGACACAGTGATAGGTACAGAGCTCAGAAAGGGATCCCTGACACAGTGATACACAGAGACTTTAGAATTGGATCTACTGATACAATGATACACACAGACCTTATGAAGAGATCCCCTGGCACAATGATGCACATAAACCTCACGAAGCAACCCTTTGAGTGATACAAACAGAGCTCAAGAAGGGATCCACTGACACAGTGAAACGCAATTAACGCACAGACCTCAGACAAAGATCCACTGGCACAGTGAAACACAGAGACCTCAGGAAGGGATCTACTGACACAGTGATACATACAGAGCTCAGAAAGGATCCACTGACACAGTGATACAAAACTGTAACAAGGCTCTTTGCAACAGAAGCTAAACTACACAGATTGCAAACAGCCCATCTGTGTGTCAGGACAAAATCAAATGACACGCTGACCCCAGTCACTTCTCTCAAATATCTAGGTATGTGGTTAGACCCAAATCTATCCTTTGGCCCCACATCGAAAAACTCTCATCTAAACTTTACCCCAAACTAGGTGCCCTGTACAGAAACAAATCCTGTCTGAGCCCCGCGGTAAGAAAGCAGATTGTACAGCAAATGCTTATGCCGGCTATTGAATACGGAGATGTAGTGTATGCAGCTGCCCCGCAAACACACCTTCATAAACTTACTACATTGTATAACGCATGCTGCCGCTTTGTGCTACAATGTAACTACATGACCCACCATTGTGACATTTTAAAAGAACTAAACTGGCCGTCACAGTGACTATATACAGAATGCACCTGTAAACATGTAACACATTGACTTTATACAGAATGCACCTGTAAACATGTAACACAGTGACTTTATACAGAATGCACCTGTAAACATGTAACAGTGACTATATACAGAATGCACCTGTAAACATGTAACATAGTGACTATATACAGAATGCACCTGTAAACATGTAACATAGTTACTATATACAGAATGCACCTGTAAACATGTAACAGTGACTATATACAGAATGCACCTGTAAACATGTTACATAGTGACTATATACAGAATGCGCCTGTAAACATGTAACACAGTGACTTTATACAGAATGCACATGTAAACATGTAACATAGTGACTATATACAGAATGCACCTGTAAACATGTAACATAGTGACTATATACAGAATGCACCTGTAAACATGTAACATAGTGATTATATACAGAATGTGCCTGTAAACATATAACACAGTGACTATATACAGAATGCACCTGTAAACATGTAACATAGTGACTATATACAGAATGCACCTGTAAACATGTAACATAGTGACTATATACAGAATGCACCTGTAAACATGTAACAGTGACTATATACAGAATGCACCTGTAAACATGTAACACAGTGACTATATACAGAATGCACCTGTAAACATGTAACACAGTGACTATATACAGAATGTGCCTGTAAACATGTAACATAGTGACTATATACAGAATGCACCTGTAAACATGTAACATAGTGACTATTTCCTACATATTTATTTTCTGTTAATCTGTATATTTGTTTTGTGTTAATTTCTTGCATTTTACTACTTTGTATTTCTGTAACAATGTTCTTGAACCCAGGACATACTTGAAAACGAGAGAAATCTCAATGTATCCTTCCTGGGAAAATCCTTTATAAATAAATAAATAAATACACAGAGATCTCAGAAAGGGATCCACTGACACAGTGATACACACAGATCTCAGAAAGGGATCTACTGACACAGTGATACACACAAAGCGCAGGTAAATCCTGGTAAGTAGCGGATGAAAATTCATATCTGTCTCCATTTCTCATCATTCTCTCCTAGTTCTCATCCTGACTCATTCCCTGATGCTGCTCTCTCAGCACACACTGCTCTCTCCCAGCACACACTGCCCTCTCAGCACACACTGCTCTCCCAGCACACACTGCTCTCTCCCAGCACACACTGCTCTCCCAGCACACACTGCCCTCTCAGCACACACTGCTCTCTCCCAGCACACACTGCTCTCTCCCAGCACACACTGCTCTCTCCCAGCACACACTGCTCTCCCAGCACACACCGCCCTCCCAGCACACACCGCCCTCTCAGCACACACCGCCCTCTCAGCACACACCGCCCTCCCAGCACACACCGCCCTCTCAGCACACACCGCCCTCCCAGCACACACCGCCCTCCCAGCACACACCGCCCTCTCAGCACACACCGCCCTCCCAGCACACACCGCCCTCCCAGCACACACCGCCCTCCCAGCACACACCGCCCTCCCAGCACACACCGCTCTCCCAGCACACACCGCTCTCCCAGCACACACCGCTCTGAGCACACACCGCTCTCCCAGCACACACTGCCCTCCGCACACACTGCCCTCTCAGCACACACTGCCCTCCCAGCACACACTGCCCTCCCAGCACACACTGCCCTCCAAGCACACACTGCTCTCCCAGCACACACTGCCCTCCCAGCACACACTGCCCTCTCAGCACACACTGCCCTCCCAGCACACACTGCTCTCCCAGCACACACTGCCCTCTCAGCACACACTGCCCTCCCAGCACACACTGCCCTCTCAGCACACACTGCCCTCCCAGCACACACTGCCCTCCCAGCACACACTGCTCTCTCCCAGCACACACTGCTCTCCCAGCACACCACTGCTCTCCCAGCACACACTGCTCTCTCCCAGCACACACTGCCCTCTCAGCACACACTGCTCTCCCAGCACACACACCGCCCTCCAGCACACACCGCCTCTCAGCATACACCGCCCTCCCAGCACACACCACTCTCCCAGCACACACGCCCTCCCAGCACACACCGCTCTCCCAGCACACACCGCCCTCCCATACACACCGCTCTCCCAGCACACACTGCTCTGAGCACACACTGCTCTCCCAGCACACACCGCCCTCTCAGCACACACCGCTCTCCCAGCACACACCGCCCTCCCATACACACCGCTCTCCCAGCACACACTGCTCTGAGCACACACTGCTCTCCCAGCACACACCGCCCTCCCAGCACACACCGCCCTCCCAGCACACACCGCCCTCCCAGCACACACCGCCCTCCCAGCACACACCGCCCTCCCAGCACACACGCCCTCCCAGCACACACCGCTCTCCCAGCACACACCGCTCTGAGCACACACCGCTCTCCCAGCACACACTGCCCTCCGCACACACTGCCCTCTCAGCACACACTGCCCTCCCAGCACACACTGCCCTCCCAGCACACACTGCCCTCCAAGCACACACTGCCCTCCCAGCACACACTGCCCTCCCAGCACACACTGCCCTCCCAGCACACACTGCCCTCTCAGCACACACTGCCCTCCCAGCACACACTGCTCTCCCAGCACACACTGCCCTCTCAGCACACACTGCCCTCCCAGCACACACTGCCCTCTCAGCACACACTGCCCTCCCAGCACACACTGCCCTCCCAGCACACACTGCTCTCTCCCAGCACACACTGCTCTCTCAGCACACACTGCTCTCCCAGCACACACTGCTCTCCCAGCACACACTGCTCTCTCCCAGCACACACTGCCCTCTCAGCACACACTGCTCTCCCAGCACACACCGCCCTCCCAGCACACACCGCCCTCTCAGCATACACCGCCCTCCCAGCACACACCACTCTCCCAGCACACACCGCCCTCTCAGCACACACCGCTCTCCCAGCACACACCGCCCTCCCATACACACCGCTCTCCCAGCACACACTGCTCTGAGCACACACTGCTCTCCCAGCACACACTGCCCTCCGCACACACTGCCCTCAGCACACACTGCTCTCAGCACACACTGCCCTCTCAGCACACACTGCTCTCAGCACACACTACTCTCTCCCAGCACACACTGCTCTCAGCACACACTGCTCTCCCAGCACACACTGCCCTCTCAGCACACACTGCTCTCCCAGCACACACTGCCCTCCTAGCACACACTGCTCTCCCAGCACACACTGCCCTCCCAGCACACACTGCTCTCCCAGCACACACTGCCCTCCCAGCACACACTGCCCTCCCAGCACACACTGCTCTCCCAGCACACACTGCCCTCTCAGCACACACTGCTCTCCCAGCACACACTGCCCTCTCAGCACACACTGCTCTCCCAGCACACACTGCTCTCCCAGCACACACTGCTCTCTCAGCACACACTGCCCTCCCAGCACACACTGCTCTCAGCACACACTGCCCTCTCAGCACACACTGCTCTCAGCACACACTGCCCTCTCAGCACACACTGCTCTCTCAGCACACACTGCTCTCCCAGCACACTCTGCAAGCCTGGCCACTGTGCACACACCTACACACAGCAATGCTGGCTGGAGATATACACATATAAATATATTGCAATCCAGGAGGAGAGCTCTCCAACTAGTACATGTAAAGACTTTAACAGAATCTCACACATTAAAGGTTTTAACAAATGTAACCCTTTAGGCTAGGGACAGATGAGCGCATTTTCTGCGGCCACCGTCAAAATGTACGTCGATGCGTGCGCACGCATTTTTTCACGGAATACGCTTAAGTGGTCAGACGATGCGCAATTCTGGACGTATTTCATGACGATGGGGTGAAAAGAAGTCTAGGGAAATCCGGCTGTTTGAACGTTATGTTGGCCGCACACTAGCAGCGTCTGACGTCTCCTAATCACACACACACGCTGCTATGCGGCCGCAGCGCACTCTGTACGTCAGTACCAGCGGTTTAACGTTCTCGAAAAAATGCGTTCATTTTCCACTTGCGTTGCGCGGCCGGACTTTTGTGCGACCGTACTTCGTATATTGGCTGTCATTGCCCGGCATCTGCTGCTAGTGCGGCCGTGATTATGTGCGCCAGAACGCGCGTTCGCACTGCCTCAGTCTGACCCTAGCCTTACAGGTTCTAACAACTCTTAACCCTTTCAAGATTTCAGCAGCTGGTCACCCATTGCTGATTTTATACAAGGTTTTTTAACCCTAAACTCTGATAAAAGATGATGGGAGTTTAGTTCACAGTATTTGGCCATACATTGCTTAAGCCCGTCACAAACGTCAACTATCCCATCTGTGACAGGTCCTTATCACCTAATGATCACCCTTATGGGATTAGCTCGGTGACTGAGGGCAGCATCCTTCCTGGAGCTCCCTGCGAATCAAGGTTAAATAAAGCCTGAAACTAGAATACCTGTTACAGGGAGGGATGCTGTTTGAGAGGCACCTGCCTGCTTGGCATGGTGAGGGTTGAGTGCTGCCCTCCTGGTATATATATATATATATACTCCATACAGCATCAGAGCTTTATAATGTAATAATGAAGTGCTCATTCTCCTCCAGATATTTCACAATGTGTATCCAGAGAGCATTTATTAAGTGAGATTAATGGGATTGTAATAAAGCAGGGGGGGGGGGTCATGTGATCATGTCAGATGAATATTAACCTTTACACTCTGCATGATCACTCAGAAAATACATTATACATCACAAAATCCAAAGCTAGAGATTTTCATATTAGCTGTGTGTCTGTATGTCTGTGTGTGTGTGTGTGTGTGTGTGTGTCTGTATGTCTATGTGTGTGTCTGTATGTCTGTGTGTGTCTGTATGTCTGTGTGTGTCTGTATGTCTGTGTGTGTGTGTGTCTGTATGTCTGTGTGTGTGTGTGTGTCTGTATGTCTGTGTGTGTCTGTATGTCTGTGTGTGTGTGTGTCTGTATGTCTGTGTGTGTGTGTGTGTCTGTATGTCTGTGTGTCTGCGTGTGTCTGTATGTCTGTGTGTGTGTGTCTGTATGTCTGTGTGTGTGTGTCTGTGTGTGTGTGTGTCTATGTGTCTGTATGTAGGTATGTCTGTGTGTGTGTGTCTGTGTATATGTCTGTGTGTCTGTATGTAGGTATGTCTGTGTGTGTGTGTCTGTGTATATGTATGTGTGTCTGTATGTAGGTATGTCTGTGTCTGTCTGTCTGTATATAGGTATGTCTGTGTATATGTCTGTGTCTGTCTGTCTGTCTGTAGGACTATCAATTTCATTTCCGATGTGAGTTTTATACATTTGCTTTTACCAAATTCTTGGAGTTCAGTTATTCAGTCATTAATTTAACCATTTCAATAAAAAATGATTAATAACCCCTAGGGAGCAACATACAGACACCTCCTCACTGCCAGACAGATACCTATGAGTACAGTATAAATGGATAATTTTATATATATGTATGGATATTATAACTGATACATAATCGATGCAGTATTTATGTGATGATTCAAATATGTTTTACGTATTAAATGCATAATATTTATATATACGTAGGAAAACAAACAGACACACTATCCACATACATGTACACAAAGGGATTCAAAAACATGTAACAGTTTCAAAATATTTAATATTGCAAACAATAAACCAAATAAATCCATGTAAATAGCTATAAAATAGAAGTAGTGCTGGGAAGGAGAAGCCATACCTGCTGCCTGTAGCTGAGCCAGATGCTGGGGGGGGACTGCTCAGAGCTGGGGGGGTGCCCAGGAGGGTCAATGTGTCATTTGGCAATGCAGAGGGTCTCAATGCAAAGAATCTCTCTGCATTTTATAGAATAAAACTTGGCTTGGTCTACACCCCCAGTGAGCTGTCTCTAATGAATATTCAGAAGTTATTTAAAGAGATGTGATCACTTAGGGGGATCTCTAGTGCACCCAATACCCCTCCCCCCCCCTTCCCCTGAAGTCCAGTGAGTGTGCACATTTTACAGAATCCAAGGGACTTTCTGCTTTTATCACTTTGACATTGTCTGTGTTGTATACAGAGAGATGTTAAAAGAAGTCTCCAATTTGGGATCTCAGATGTCTCCTTCTCCCCCTCTCCTTGTCTTCCCCCCCCCCTTCTCTCTCTTAATCTACCCCCCCCCCTCTCCATCCCTTTCTTGCAGCAGCACATTGAAAGGGACTCGGAAGCCAGTGTGTTTTTACAGAAGAAGGAAAGGAGGGTTAAAAAAAGAGACTTTATCAAGTTACATTCTGCTACAAAGGAGCTTAAGTGCATTTTTTTTTCAGGGGAGATGACAATTGGGGGATCTATCCCAAAAAAGAGGGACTCAGACAGGGGGGGCTGGATGTGAGGAGGGGGTACAGTGAGAAAAAGAAGATATTAGGCTGATGCTGATATGGCCTGTGTGTAAGAATGTTTCTCATGACTCACCATGGAAAGTATTCAAGGTACAATGTGATACAATGTATACCCAGCCGTGTGTGTGTGTGTGTGTGTGTGTGTGTGTGTGTGTGTGTGTGTGTGTGTGTGTGTGTGTGTTGGGGAGGGATGCTATATCTGGGTGTAGCTTCCACACTGTGATAAAGGTTCCAGAAATCAAGGATTTCCTCTATTGTTTATAATATTCTACTTCTTCTCTGCTTATCCAGGTTTATAGGACATTAGGACATGTCTGGGATCTTTCTCCAGGATAATGTGTGCTGAGCATCTCCAGATCCATCAGCACTACAACAAACCACATGGTGTGACTGTCTTCTCTCCTTCTATGTATGTGGACCCAAAAGCTACACATCCCATAACTAAACTGATACATAGAGGGTATGGCAGCCTGATGGGAAAAAGGGTTCAAAATGTGTATATGTAAGGATATATATATCCCTGACTGACTGCAGGAGGTTTATTATTGCAGATCTTTTGTTTTAGGAACAACATCACAATTATGTCCGAACTGTATTAAGCAGGGGGTGGTGTGGCCCCTCTCTATTGGGGGTTCATACTGGTGAACAGGGGGTGCACACAGCCTCCAATAATCCTCAATATTAGCAGAGATTTGAGTACTGTATCAGAAGGGCTGAAATAACATTTTAAAACAAAACCAGTCAGTGTGTGTGTGTGTGTGTGTGTGTGTTGTGTGTGTAGCAGGGGGATTTGAGAAACACATTGGGTCATGAAATATGAGAAGATAAATGTAATGTATCTCCTGTATGCATCTTAACAGGTCCCTCTGTATAACCCCCAGCCACACACACAATGAAGGCAAAGGACTCACTACCTGCTCAGGGTTTATTTCTCTTAGCTATACATAGTGTCAGTGTTTAATGACACACGTGGCACAGTATATATATATATATATATATATATATATACAAAGCTTGTGGTTACATGTTACTGCGCTGTTAAGTGTGTTTTAACTTTAACTATACTTTATTTATACACAGGTTTCCAGCAGCTGTGAAGAAGGTGAGGTCCCAGCATTTGGGACTATTTGTCCTGTATGAGGATTGATGCAGCAAATGGAATAATTCCATATAACAACACCCAGAAATAATTCTATATAACAACACCCAGGAATAATTCTATATAACAACACCCAGGAATAATTCTATATAACAACACCCAGGGATAATTCTATATAACAACACCCAAGGATAATTCCATATAACAACACCCAGGGATAATTCTATATAACAACACCCAGGGATAATACTATATAACAACACCCAGGAATAATTAAATACAACAACACCCAGGAATAATACTATATAACTGCACCCAGGGATAATTCCATATAACCCACAGGGATAATTCTATATTACAGCACCCAGGGCTAATTATATATAACACCCAGGGATAATTATATATAACACCCAGGGATAATTATATATAACAGCACCCAGGGATAATTATATATAATAACACCCAGGAATAATTATATATAACAACACCCAGGGATAATTCCATATAACACACAGGGATAATTCTATATAACACCCAAAGATAATTATATATAACACCCAGGGATAATTATATATAACACCCAGGGATAATTATATATAACAGCACCCAGGGATAATTATATATAATAACACCCAGGAATAATTATATATAACAACGCTCAGGGATAATTCTATATAACAGCACCCAGGGAAAATTATATATAACAACACCCAGGGATAATTATATTAACAACACCCAGGGATAATTCTATATAACAACACCCAGGGATAATTCTATATAACAGCACCCAGGGATAATTCTATATAACAACACCCAGGGATAATTCTATATAACAGCACCCAGGAATAATTCTATATAACAACACCCAGGGATAATTCTATATAACAACACCCAGGGATAATTCTATATAACAACACCCAGGGATAATTCTATATAACAGCACCCAGGAATAATTCTATATAACAACACCCAGGGATAATTCTATATAACAACACCCAGGGATAATTCTATATAACAGCACCCAAGAATAATTCTATATAACAACACCCAAGGATAATTCTATATAACAACACCCAGGATTAATTCTATATAACAACACCCAGGGATAATTCTATATAACAACACCCAGGGATAATTCTATATAACAACACCCAGGGATAATTCTATATAACAGCACCCAGGAATAATTCTATATAACAGCACCCAGGAATAATTCTATATAACAACACCCAGGGATAATTCTAAATAACAACACCCAGGGATAATTCTATATAACAACACCCAGGGATAATTCTATATAACAACACCCAGGGATAATTCTATATAACAACACCCAGGGATAATTCTAAATAACAACACCCAGGGATAATTCTATATAACAGCACCCAGGAATAATTCTATATAACAACACCCAGGGATAATTCTATATAACAACACCCAGGAATAATTCTATATAACAACACCCAGGGATAATTCCATATAACAGCACCCAGGGATAATTCTATATAACAACACCCAGGGATAATTCTATATAACAACACCCAGGAATAATTCTATATAACAACACCCAGGGATAATTCTATATAACAACACCCAGGGATAATTCTAAATAACAACACCCAGGGATAATTCTATATAACAACACCCAGGGATAATTCTATATAACAACACCCAGGGATAATTCTATATAACAACACCCAGGGATAATTCTATATAACAGCACCCAGGGATAATTCTATATAACAGCACCCAGGGATAATTCTATATAACAACACCCAGGGATAATTCTATATAACAACACCCAGGGATAATTCTATATAACAGCACCCAGGGATAAATCCATATAACAGCACCCAGGGATAATAATATATAACCGCACCCAGGGATAATTCTGTATAACAACACCCAGGGATAATTCCATATACCAGCACCCAGGGATAATTCTATATAAAAGCACCCAGGGATAATTCCATAAACCAGCACCCAGGGATAATTATGTATAAAAAGCATCCAAAGATAATTCTAGATAACAGCACCCTGGGATAATTCTGTATAACACCATCGCAGGAATACTTCCATATAACAGCACCCTGGGATAATTCTGTATAAAACCATCCCAGGAATACTTCTATATAACAGCTCCCTGGGATAATTCTTTATATAGGTGCCAAGGGAAATTCTATAGCAGCAGCCAAGCATAATTCTATATTACAGTACCCAGGGATAACTAAATTACAGACCTATAGAATAAAAGATCCCTGGGCTAATCCTATACAACACCCAAAGAAAATGCTATATATAACAAAAATCAATGATAATTATTTATATAACAGCACCCAGGACTAACTCCATATAACATTAGAAATAGATAATTCAGTGTAACAACACACAGGGATAATTCTATATTACAGAACCCAGGGATAATTAAATTACAAACTTATGGAATTATGTCTGGTTACTGTATAGAATATAGAATTATTCTTGGGTGCTTTTTATAAAGAATTATCCCCATGTGTTGTTAAACAGAATTATCCCCGGTTTTGTTATATAGAATTTTCTCCTGGTGTTGTCATATAGCATTAGCCCGGATTACTGTTATATAGAAATATCCCTGGGTGTTGTTATATGGAATTATCCCTGGGTGTTTTTTTGTTATATATAATTATCCCTGGGTGTTGTTATATGGAATTATCCCTGGGTGCTATTATATAGAATTATCCCTGGGTGCTGTTATACAGAATTATCCTTGTGTGCTATTATATATAATTATCCCTGGGTGTTGTTATATAGAATTATCCCTGGGGTGTTGTTATATATAATTATCCCTGGGTGTTGTTATATATAATTACCCCTGGGTGTTGTTATATAGAATTATCCTTGTGTGCTATTATATATAATTGTCCCTGGGTGTTGTTATATAGAATTATCCCTGGGGTGTTGTTATATAGAATTATCCCTGGGTGTTGTTATATAGAATTATCCCTGGGTGCTATTATATAGAATTATCCCTGGGTGCTGTTATATAGAATTATCCTTGTGTGCCATTATATATAATTATCCCTGGGTGCCGTTATATATAATTATCCCTGGGTGCCATTATATATAATTATCCCTGGGTGTTGTTATATATAATTATCCCTGGGTGCCGTTATATATAATTATCCCTGGGTGCTGTTATATATAATTATCCCTTGGTGCTATTATATATAATTATCCCTGGGTGCTATTATATGGAATTATCCCTTGGTGTTGTTATATATAATTATCCCTGGGTGTTGTTATATATAATTATCCCTGGGTGCTGTTATATGGAATTATCCCTGGGTGTTGTTATATATAATTATCCCTGGGTTTGTTATATAGAATTATCCCTGGGTGTTGTTATATATAATTATCCCTGGGTGTTATTATATATAATTATCCCTGGGTGCTGTTATATATAATTATCCCTGGGTGCTGTTATATAGAATTATCCCTGGGTGCTGTTTTATAGAATTATCCTTGTGTGCCATTATATATAATTATCCCTGGGTGCCGTTATATATAATTATCCCTGGGTGCCATTATATATAATTATCCCTGGGTGTTGTTATATAGAATTATCCCTAGGTGTTGTTATATAGAATTATTCCTGGGTGCCGTTATATATAATTATCCCTGGGTGCTATTATATGGAATTATCCCTGGGTGTTGTTATATATAATTATCCCTGGGTGTTGTTATATATAATTATCCCTGGGTGTTGTTATATATAATTACCCCTGGGTGCCGTTATATATAATTATCCCTGGGTTTTGTTATATAGAATTATCCCTGGGTGTTGTTATATAGAATTATTCCTGGGTGTTGTTATATAGAATTATCCCTGGGTGCTGTTATATAGAATTATCTTTGGGTGTTGTTATATATAATTATCCCTGGGTGTTGTTATATAGAATAATCCCTGAGTGCTGTTATATAGGATATTTCTGAGCCCTGATTAATGGCTATCAAAACCAGATTTTTTTATTATCCGTGTGATATTGTTATATAGAGTTACCCGGGATATTGTTATATAAAAGCCTGGAATTCCACGTTCTATTATTGTCTCATTCCCTGAGATGGTGTTTTATCAAAAGCTGGAATTAGATGCTTTGTGCATTTATCTCTGAGGTGGTGTAATACAGAATTATCTCAGGGATGGTGTAATACAGAACTAGCTCTGGGGTTGTGTAATACAGAGTTATCCCTGGGATGTTGTTGCAGCCCCCCCCCCCTGATATTGCCACACGTGGAATCCAGTGACAGGTTAATCCTCTTCACTATAAACATAAACACTTCGCTGTTTCTTGGCTTTGTTTGTTTTTAGTTTCTTCTTTCTTTCCCTATTATATATATATTTGTCTAAAGGGAAAAGTTAATTATTTTCTTTTTAATTTTCTCCATATTGATATCTGTTTATAAATAACTATTTTTATTTTGTTTTTCAGAGGAAATGTTTACTTTATATTGATATAATCCATGTATTTAATTTATTCTGCTCCCAGCAGCCAGTGCGAGAGTGAGGAATACACACACTGCAACACACACTGCACACACACTGAGGAATCCGCACGAAAATAACACAAAGCGATGGATTTATACATGGGATAATCAGGGCATGAGACAATAAACTGTCAGCTAAAACATACGAACGAATTCTGTGGCATCAGAGATAAACAGGGGCATGTGGGGAAACATGGAATAAAACGAAAAATAACCTGTACACTAAGTAACAAGATTTCTACTAAAGAATCGGTGATTTATTCTGAATATTTCAGCATTTTGTCGTCTTAAAAAAGGATAAAACAAATAACAATATAACATATACAAACAATATTGAGACAGAATAGCTATTAAAAAAATAATAATCAAAAATGTAACAAAAAGAGTAGAACATATAAATTAAAATATTAATAATTAAAACAAAAATACTACTACTAAAAATAAATAATAATTTAACGAAAATAAAATTTAAAAAAACAGTGCAATTATAATTATAAATAATCCATATATTTTACTCTGTCAATTAATCAGTTAAAATGGTTTAGTAATTTATTTTATTAAAATGAATAATAGAAATCCCAATTCTTAACTCAAAGGGAACTGTAAGGAAGGAGCTTTTCTGTTTCACAAATTTCGGTATTTTTATACAATGGTGCACAGATACAATTACTAAAAATGCTTTTATCAAATAATATTTAAATCAGAAAAAAATGTCATTTTTTAAAAAAAATGTATTTACTTGTAAGGGAATCAGGCAGGTTTTACATGTCATCCCTAATATCTGAATCTGTCCCTCTCACTCTAGAATTCAAACTTAGAATAATATGTTCTAACTCTGAACATGTGCAAATATTTATGTGTTCCTTAACTGTTTAATATAAGGTTTAGTGATTACTATTATTATGTAATTGGCTCTATAAAACATATGCTCAAATGTTTTGCTATTAATTAATTACGGTTTCAGTGGGGGGGGATCTCAAACTCCCTGTGGGAGGTAGAATAAAGCTCGATGTGCTGGGGTTAATATGTCTTTATAAGACACTTTTTGTTATTGTTATTGTTGTAATATTGAAATCATGGCTATTTAATGAGCACATATAAATATTATTATATATATATATATATAAATCACACTCTCACTCAATCCTTACTCTTAATTGTCAGAGGAAATCACACCCACAAACAATCACTGAAATTGCACTACAATAATCAGATGTAATCACACACTCTAATAATCAGATATAATCTCTTCACACACTCACTCTTAATAATAATCAGATGTAATCACACACTCACTCTAATAATCTGATATAATCTCTTCACACACTCACTCTTAATAATCAGATGTAATCACACACTCACTCTAATAATCAGATGTAAACACACACTCTAATAATCAGATGTATTCACACACTCACTCTAATAATTAGATGTAATCACACACTCTAATAATCAGATGTAATCATACACTCTAATAATCAGATGTAATCACACACTCTAATAATCAGATGTAATCACACACTCTAATAATCAGATGTAATCACACACTCACTCTAATAATTAGATGTAATCACACACTCTAATAATCAGATGTAATCACACACTCTAATAATTAGATGTAATCACACACTCACTCTAATAATTAGATGTAATCACACACTCTAATAATCAGATGTAATCACACACTCTAATAATTAGATGTAATCACACTCTAATAATCAGATGTAATCACACACTCTAATAATTAGATGTAATCACACACTCTAATAATCAGATGTAATCACACACTCTAATAATTAGATGTAATCACACACTCTAATAATCAGATGTAATCACACACTCTAATAATTAGATGTAATCACACACTCACTCTAATAATTAGATGTAATCACACACTATAATAATCAGATGTAATCACACACTCACTCTAATAATTAGATGTAATCACACTCTAATAATCAGATGTAATCACACACTCTAATAATCAGATGTAATCACACACTCACTCTAATAATTAGATGTAATCACACACTCTAATAATCAGATGTAATCACACACTCACTCTAATAATTAGATGTAATCACACACTCTAATAATCAGATGTAATCACACACTCTAATAATCAGATGTAATCACACACTCTAATAATCAGATGTAATCACACACTCACTCTAATAATTAGATGTAATCACACACTCTAATAATCAGATGTAATCACACACTCTAATAATTAGATGTAATCACACACTCTAATAATCAGATGTAATCACACACACACTCACTCTAATAATTAGATGTAATCACACACTCTAATAATCAGATGTAATCACACACTCTAATAATTAGATGTAATCACACACTCTAATAATCAGATGTAATCACACACTCACTCTAATAATTAGATGTAATCACACACTCTAATAATCAGATGTAATCATCACACACTCTAATAATCAGATGTAATCACACACTCTAATAATCAGATGTAATCACACACTCACTCTAATAATTAGATGTAATCACACACTCTAATAATCAGATGTAATCACACACTCTAATAATTAGATGTAATCACACACTCTAATAATCAGATGTAATCACACACTCTAATAATCAGATGTAATCACACACTCACTCTAATAATTAGATGTAATCACACACTCTAATAATCAGATGTAATCACACACTCTAATAATTAGATGTAATCACACACTCACTCTAATAATCTGATATAATCTCTTCACACACTCACTCTTAATAATCAGATGTAATCACACACTCACTCTAATAATCAGATGTAAACACACACTCTAATAATCAGATATAATCTCTTCACACACTCACTCTAATAATTAGATGTAATCACACACTCTAATAATCAGATGTAATCACACACTCACTCTAATAATTAGATGTAATCACACACTCTAATAATCAGATGTAATCACACACTCACTCTAATAATTAGATGTAATCACACACTCTAATAATCAGATGTAATCACACACTCTAATAATTAGATGTAATCACACACTCTAATAATTAGATGTAATCACACCCGCACTCTAATAATCAGATGTAATCACACACTCACTCTAATAATCTGATATAATCTCTTCACACACTCACTCTTAATAATCAGATGTAATCACACACTCACTCTAATAATCAGATGTAAACACACACTCTAATAATCAGATATAATCTCTTCACACACTCACTCTAATAATTAGATGTAATCACACACTCACTCTAATAATTAGATGTAATCACACACTCTAATAATCAGATGTAATCACACACTCTAATAATCAGATGTAATCACACACTCACTCTAATAATTAGATGTAATCACACACTCTAATAATCAGATGTAATCACACACTCTAATAATTAGATGTAATCACAGACTCTAATAATTAGATGTAATCACACCCGCACTCTAATAATCAGATGTAATCACACACTCACTCTAATAATTAGATGTAATCAAACACTCACTCTAATAATTAGATGTAATCACACACTCTAATAATCAGATGTAATCACACACTCACTCTAATAATTAGATGTAATCACACACTCTAATAATTAGATGTAATCACACACTCACTCTAATAATTAGATGTAATCACACACTCTAATAATCAGATGTAATCACACACTCACTCTAATAATTAGATGTAATCACACACTCACTCTAATAATTAGATGTAATCACACACTCTAATAATCAGATGTAATCACACACTCTAATAATCAGATATAATCTCTTCACACACTCACTCTAATAATTAGATGTAATCACACACTCTAATAATCAGATGTAATCACACACTCACTCTAATAATTAGATGTAATCACACACTCTAATAATCAGATGTAATCACACACTCTAATAATCAGATGTAATCACACACTCACTCTAATAATTAGATGTAATCACACACTCTAATAATCAGATATAATCTCTTCACACACTCACTCTTAATAATAATCAGATGTAATCACACACTCACTCTAATAATCAGATGTAATCACACACTCACTCTAATAATTAGATGTAATCACACACTCACTAATAATTAGATGTAATCACACACTCTAATAATCAGATGTAATCACACACTCTAATAATCAGATGTAATCACGCCCTCACTCTAATAATTAGATGTAATCACACACTCTAATAATCAGATGTAATCACGCCCTCACTCTAATAATTAGATGTAATCACACACTCACTCTAATAATCAGATATAATCTCTTCACACACTCACTCTTAATAATAATCAGATGTAATCACACACTCACTCTAATAATCAGATGTAATCACACACTCACTCTAATAATCAGATGTAATCACACCCTCACTCTAATAATCAGATATCACTCACACTCTAACAAGATGTATTCATACTCTTACTCTAATTATGAGTTGTAATCACACCCTCACTCTAATAATCAGATGTAATCACACCCTCACTCTAATAATCAGATGTAATCACACACTCACTCTAATAATCAGATGTAATCACACACTCTAATAATCAGATGTAATCACGCCCTCACTCTAATAATTAGATGTAATCACACACTCACTCTAATAATCAGATATAATCTCTTCACACACTCACTCTTAATAATAATCAGATGTAATCACACCCTCACTCTAATAATCAGATGTAATCACACACTCACTCTAATAATCAGATGTAATCACACACTCACTCTAATAATCAGATGTAATCACACACTCACTCTAATAATCAGATGTAATCACACCCTCACTCTAATAATCAGATGTAATCACACACTCACTCTAATAATCAGATGTAATCACACACTCACTCTAATAATCAGATGTAATCACACCCTCACTCTAATAATCAGATGTGATCACACCCTCACTCTAATCAGATGTAATCACACACTCACTCTAATAATTAGATGTAATCACACACTCACTCTAATAATCAGATGTAATCACACCCTCACTCTAATAATCAGATGTGATCACACCCTCACTCTAATCAGATGTAATCACACACTCACTCTAATAATCAGATGTAATCACACACTCACTCTAATAATCAGATGTAATCACACACTCACTCTAATAATCAGATGTAATCACACCCTCACTCTAATAATCAGATGTAATCACACACTCACTCTAATCAGATGTAATCACACACTCACTCTAATAATTAGATGTAATCACACCCACACTCTAATAATCAGATGTAATCACACACTCATTCTAATAATTATATGTAAACATACACACATACTGTTTATTAATACATTGAAATCACGCCCTCACTCAAATAATGAGATTTAATCTGACCCTCAATCTAATAATTAAATGTAATCACACCCTCACTTTAAGTAATCAGACATAATCACACCTTCACTCATTAGATGTTATCATACACTCAATCTTATTAATAATCAAATGAAATCACACCCTCGCTCAAATAATGAGATTTAATCAAACCTCACTCTAATAATCAGACATAATCACACCCTCAATCTACTCATTAGATGTTATTACCATACACTCAATTTTATTAATAATCAAGTGAAATCACACCCTCAAATATTTAGTTGGGATCACACTCAACTTGTTAACAATATTATCAAGTTGAAATCACACCCTCACTCAAATTATGAGATTTAATCACACCCTTAATCGAATAAATGAGACGTAATCACGCCCTCACTGTAATAATCAAATTCACACACACTAATAATGATATTTATTCACACCCTTACTCAATTAATCAGATGTAATCACACTTTCACTCTAATAATTAGATGTAATCACACCCTCACTCTATCTAATAATCAGATCTCACTCGCATTCTAATGAGATGTATCTCATGAGTGTGAATGAGATCTGATTATTACAGGCTGTGATTACATCTAATTATTAGGGTGAAAGTGTGATTACATCTGATTTAATTGAGTAAGGGTGTGAATAAATCTTACTATTAGTGTGTGTGAATTAGATTATTACAGTGAGGGCGTGATTACATCTAAATATTAGAGTGAAAGTGTGATTACATCTGATTATTAGAGAGAGATCTGATTTTTAGAGTGAGGGTGTGAATAAATCTCGCACTGTTACTCTAATAATCATATGTAATCACACCCTCACTCTAATAATCATATGTAATCACACCCTCACTCTAATAATCATTAGGGATGAGCCGAACACCCCCGTGTTCGGTTCGCATTCGAACTTGAACAATTTAAAAAGTTCGAGTTCGAACTGGAACACGAACCGAACTCAATGGGACTCAAAAGTTTGATTTTTAGAGTGCCCTCAAAGAGGGTATATATGCAAGATATTTGCCATAAAAGGTGTATGGGGGTCTGGGTAGTGCCCTGGGGGACAGGAAACAAGGACAAAAAGTTTAAAAAAATACGTTTTTAAAGGGACAGTGAGTTTTCCATAAAATAAGGGTTAAAAATAAAAATGAAAAATTCCTTCAAATATCGTGCCTAGGAGGTCCCCATAACCTGCCCGTGAAGTGGCGGATTTCTAGGATGTATAGAAACATCGCCATCAGAGACCCACACACAACACCTAGCCACCCTTAAGGGGTTAAAATGCACAGGGACTGGCTACTATCCTGTTAGATGAGGGAATGTATTATATGTATAAAGCAAGGTATATATGACAATGGATAGTCAGACTCTAGGGACTCAGCTTGTATGCTTTATGATAGACATTTTCACGTTGTGTTGTGTTACTAATGCAGAAGCAGCAAGCCCTTCCACCACGCTTGCACCAAAACTATAGATCTAACACAATAATAATTGTATGCTCACATAGGCCCTTCGGGAGAGGTACATGACATACAAATACTGGAATATTACGTTTAAATCTAAGGAGTGTGATAAAGATTTTATTAAGCCCTTGATGACAATTGACGTAACATCTACATCATTAATGATTGGCTTTACAGAGCCCTGGTCCTTAAGGGGTTAAACAGCATATCAGTGGAACATGTAGTAGTAATGAACACTTCTTAGAATTCAGAAGCACAGTGTTCATACATGTGCAGGATCCACACCCAGTCTGCAGCCAATGTATCAAATTCATGAGACCAGAATAATTAGAAGCACATGTTATTTCCAAACACTAATTAACACCTGTTGTTTATGCCGTTGCAGAGCCCTGCTGTAAGCACATGTCATTTATAGGTGAGAATCTTTGCACCTAGACATTAGGCAGACTGTAAAGCATGCTTTCCTTGTAAGCAAGAAAATCCACATCACCCATTGCAGCATTTAAAAGATGAAACACACAGGCGGCGCAAAAAATCCTATGCAAGCCTCATGCACAGTATGCCAGGGGTCTCAAACTCATGGCCCCCCAACATGATTTGGACTACAAGTCCCAGGATGATTTCAATGCAATACATGGCGAGGGAATCCTGGGAGTTGTAGTTCAAAAACATCAGGGGCACCAGAGTTTGAGAGCCCTGCTGCGAGCACATGTCATTTAGGGGTGAGAATCTTTGCACCTAGACATTAGGCAGACTGTAAGGCATGCTTTCCTTGTAAGCTAGAAAATCCACATCACCCATTGCAGCATTTTAAAGATGAAACACACAGGCGGCACAAAAAATCCTATGCAAGCCTCATGCACTCTAAGCACATGTAATTTTGAGGTGTGAAAGTTTCAGAAAAATGTACACGTGTGCAAATATTTTAAATAAAGCCAGAATTATTTTATGACAGTCACATTTGTCTAACAAACAGATAATACATTACGCTGCAGCATATGTTGACATATGTTGGTAGATGTGTGTTATGTGTATGTAACATGCTTATGCTCTTATACATACCACTTCTTGACGACGTACACAGTCCGTCCATTGCTAATCATCGCCCACATGCGTGCCTTCTTGCCCTGGGTAGTTTTTTAATTCAATATCTAATAACCCGTTGCTTATAATTTTCTGCAGTAAAGAGTCTCTTTATTTCTAGATTTTTTAGTATTTAAGCATTTTTTATCCTTTTTTTAAAAAAAATTCGAACTTGAACCGAACACGCAAAAAGTTCGAAGCTTGCGAACTTTCGAACTGCCAATGTTCGAGTCGAACTCCGAACTGATCGAACCGAACAGCTCATCCCTAATAATCATATGTAATCACATCCTCACTCTAATAATTCGATGTAATCACACACTCACTCTAATTTTTAGAATAAATCCCAAAATCACTCTGATAATCATGGTATCTAGCACACAATTAACAGAGAGTCTGTTAATTGTGTGTTAGATCAAATGATTATCAGAGTGATAGTCACATTAAAGAACACTGCAATTACAGCAGATTAACTGGCATCCACACCATAGGTTTAAATTCCACACCCGCACATTGATATGATCAAACCAAATAACATACAAACTCCAACAATCATATTATATGACATTCTTATAATCAGGTTAAATATTACACACTAATAACACACTGACTAATTAAGCAACATAAAGTGAGCTATTCAAATTACAGACACACTCTAATAATTTTATTAAATGACACGAGCTCTAATAACCAAATTAAATGACTCAAACTCCAATAATAATAACCAATAGCATTCTATCTAGTTATCAGATTAAATAACACAAAGTGTGACCATCAGATTAAATAACGGAACACAAACTCTAAATTCCAGACTAATGCTCTTTAATAATATACAAAGTTAATAAGTTTAAATATCATGAACACTATTATTAAAAACCACTAGACATGTGCATTCGTTTTAGTACTAAAGCGATTTAGTCCGAATTTTGGGATAATTTAGTTTTAGTATGACTCAAGAGAAACGAAACTGCTCAGTACAAAAAACGAAAGAAACTAAAATAAAATGCACTACATTTTAGTTTCAGTCCTCTTTGTGATATTATATTGATGAGTGAAGGAGACCAGCAATGAAGAGCGCAACATCCGAAGTTCTGCACCCTCCACATGCCAATGCAGGAAGATGTTCTATACAGAGAGGGACATTAATTCAGGAGGATGTTCTATATATTATACAGAGAGGGGTATTAATTAATGCAGGTGGATGTTGTATACATTATACAGAGAGGGGTATTAATTAATGCAGGAGGATGTTCTAAACATTATACAGAGAGGAGCCTTTTTTTTTTTAGCCCTTTAAATCCAGTGGCTGTGAGCGCGGAGATCGGCTGCTTGTTACATTATCTCTCAGTACAATGTATCAGGCTCAGCTGTTACAGTAACTGACTGCTGCTCATCACAGTGCTCAGAGTTTCAGTAAAACAAGAAAATAATATTGTTCTAACGTCTTATATATAAAAATATTATTTACTAGTTTTACTGAAACTCTGAGCGCTGTGATGAGCAGCAGTCAGTTACTGTAACAGCTTTGCCTGACACGGGGCAGTATTGCAATGTTGGTGCTAACTTAACCAGAGCTGTTGTAACTGAAAACCTCCATAGGCTATAATAGCTCTGGGAAGTTTACAACAGCTCTGGTTATGTTAGCACCAGCTATATAATATGGCCCACATTGTGCTGAGAGTGAGAGATACTGTAACAAGCAGCGATCTCAGCCCTCTGAGGAGCCACTACAATAGTAATTGTATCCACTGGTTTTCGGATGAATGAAATTAGTTTTCATACTAAAGAACTGAAAACGAATTTCTTTAGCAACTAAATAAATTGCATTTTAGTACTAATGCATTAGTTCAAAACGAAATTTTGTGCTGTGCACATGTCTAAAAACCACACTATGGGCTGTATTACAAAGTTGGTGCTAACTTAACCAGAGCTGTTGTAAACTTCCCAGAGCCATTATAGCCTAAGGAGCTTTTCAGTTTACAACAGCTCTGGTTAAATTAGCACCAGTTTTGTAATACAGCCCATAGTCAGGTAAATCAACATAAACACTCTAATAACCTTATTAAATGACATTTCATAAAATAAACAAATGAAACAAAACAAACACTTTGATAATCAGATTAAGTAACACACAATAGAAATAATCAGATGAAATAACAAGCACACTTTAATATAAATTATCACACACCGGGCCGTATTACATAGTTGGTGCTAACTTAACCAGAGCTGTTGTAAATTTCACAGAGCCATTATAGCCTATGGAGGTTTTCAGTTTACAACAGCTCTGGTTAAGTTAGCACCAACATTGTAATACTGCCCACCGTGTTTAACACATACAGGGTTATTCAGAGAGCGTGAAAAGCAGGAGAATGACTGGAGAATGAAAAATTCTAGGTCAAAATAGCCGATTTGGAAAGTGAGATGAAAGGGAGAATTTTTCTGGTTTGGCTATTTTGACCTAGAATTTTTCATTCTCCAGTCATTCTCCTGCTTTTCACGCTCTCTGAATAACCCTGATAGAACAATGCTCTCAAAAATACATTACATAGTGCTCACCATAATTATAAGATGAGCGACACCAGAACTCTAATAAAATATGTAAAAAATACAAACTCTGCTAATCCGGTTAACACACAATAATAATGTACTAGATTTAATAGGACTAAATATCATGCACACTCTGTGATTAAATAGCACATACAATATAATTTCAAGTTAAAGAAAATCAAACTTTAAAAATTAGGTAACAGGTGAGTGCGGTGATACAGATTAGGTATACGGATACAGGTGAGTGCGGTGATACAGATTAGATATACTGATACAGGTGAGTGCAGTGATACAGATTAGGTATTGTGACATAAGGAAAGGGAAGGTCATTGAGGGGCGATACATTTCTCATCGGTTTTTGTCATATATGCGGAAGTAGTAAATCCAGACCAGGTTTTCAGGCTGCATGTAGTGTCTGGATTTCCAGGTTTTGTGTCTCTCCCCAGGGCTAATTACTTGATTGGTGTTTAGTCAGGGGAGATAAAAGAGGGGAGGCTAAACCAGGAAGTTGCTCTGGCCTGGGACTCAGAAAGCCTTCTGAGGGAGCTACAAGGTGTGTAAAAAGGTTGCTTACAGTAATTTTGTTCGTTTAAGGTGGCTGAGGTAAGCTCACCATTTGTTAGATAGGGTATCTAACTGTTTATTAAGAGCCTGAGCGGCAAGGGTTTATTTTCTGTTTTCATTTCTGTTTTATTGCAACCTTTTAAATAAAATACTGTCTGCTGGACAGGTTTAAAAGAACTTTCTTTCGCCTGGACTACCTTTTTCCCAGCAAAGGTAGCCTCCGTTTGAGCTATACCCCCACATATGGTGGAGAATGCGGGCACTTTCCCTGTGCAAGTTGCAGAATGGAGGACGTTGTAAAAGCCTTGCTTCAGGCCACTGCGGTCCAGCAGGAGACAAATTGCCAGTTTGCAGAGGCTCAGCGGCAGATGTTGGAGTCCCAGCAAGCTGACCGGGATGCCCAGCGAGCTGACCGGGATGCCCAGCGAGCAGATCGAGAGGTACTGAAGGAGGTGGCTCAAAGTCTACTGGAATTAAAGTGCAACTCTGTGGCTTCAACGCCGGTGGAGCAAAAGGTGACGCGTGCCAGCCATTACCTGCAAAAGATGACAGCTGCCGATGATGTGGAAGCCTACCTCACTACATTTGAGAGGATTGCTACACGAGAAGGTTGGCAGAGATGTGAGTGGGCGGGGCTGGTTGCACCATTCCTAACAGGGGAACCCCAAAAAGCCTACTATGACTTGGAACCCGAGGCTGCTCAGGATTATGATGTACTTAAAGCTGAAATCCTAGCAAGACTAGGTGTTACTATTGCTGTTCATGCCCAGCGGGTGTATCGGTGGAACTATAAGGCTGACAAGCCCCCAAGGTCCCAAATGTTTGACCTTATACACCTTACCAGGAAATGGCTCCAACCTGAGACATTGTCGCCGTCGGAGATAGTGGAGCGTGTGGTGATGGACCATTACTTACGGGCTCTTCCTACCTCCCTAAGGAAATGGGTCAGCCATGGAGATCCAAAAACGGCTACCCAGCTTGTGGACATGGTCGAGCGATACACCACAGCAACAGACTTGCTAAATAGCCCCGTGCTGGAGCGT
This sequence comes from Leptobrachium leishanense, assembly GCA_009667805.1. NCBI lineage: Eukaryota > Metazoa > Chordata > Amphibia > Anura > Megophryidae > Leptobrachium > Leptobrachium leishanense. The sequence goes on from CM019063.1 coordinate 547,637,139, forward strand.
CCTGTCTCACCCAGAGGACACCTGCCCAGAGGACCTGGTAAGCCTGTTCCAGGGGTTAAGGGCACGGGAGAGACTTCTAAGACCTTTGCTAAAGGTGAAGAGACTACAGGCTCTGGACCTAAAGACTGGCCTGGTAGGTCAGGAAGGACCATGAGGCCATATACAGGACTGGGTGCTGAGCCTATAAAATGCTTTTGCTGCTATGGGTTAGGACATATTGCTGCTAATTGTCCACTTACTGATGAACCTATGCAATGTGATAATGCTAAGATGGGTAAACGCATGTCTTTCTTTGCACAAGTGGTTTGTACTGCATCATGTCAGGAACGAATTGAGAGGCAAATGTGTGTTCTTTCCATTGATGGAAAGCCAGTTACAGCTCTACTAGATTGATTCTGGTAGTGTGGTAACTCTAGTCAGAGCTGACTTTATCAGCCTCAACAAGTACCACCCTAGTACTATTGGGGTTATTTGTGTACATGGGGACACACGTGATTACCAGACTGCTGTAGTGGAGATTGGTACTCCATGGGGCTCTGTGACACAGTCTGTGGGTGTAGTACCCTCCCTGCTTCATGAAGCTATAGTGGGGAGGGATTTTTCCCAGTTTTGGAGACTTTGGGAGAAAAAAAAGGTTCAGGTGGATGGTGCTCCCCCTACAGGTGAATCAAGGGAACTTAGTCCAGAACCTTTTGATCATAACATGGAAGAGAATATTGTGGGTGTTTCTAATGAAGGGGTTATGCCTTTCCCCCTTTCTGTGATGGCTGGGGAACGGGAGGATGTAGAACCTGACCCAGAGAGTGTGAATAATGAACAAGAGGTTGTACCTGGCTCTAGTACCGAAAGTGGATTAAGTAATATGCCTGACTTAAAAGTCAGGAAGGATGATTTCCGTACAGAACAAATGAATGACTCCACACTGACTAGAGCCAGGGAAAACATAAAAATGATAGATGGAAAACCCATTAATCCCGATGTAAGAATGTCTTTCCCCTACATGATCCAAAAGAATGATTTACTTTATCAGGTGGTAAAGCAAGGGGAAGATGTGGTGGAACAATTAGTAGTCCCAAAACCATACCGCAGGATGGTATTGGATCTTGCTCATGGCCACATAATGGGTGGACACCTGGGTATAGAGAAAACCAAGGAGAGAATAAGCCAGAGGTTCTTTTGGCCAGGTTTACATGCAGATGTGAAGGAATACTGTGAGTCATGCCCTGAGTGTCAGTATTCGGCACCCTCACCCCACTTTCGTAGTCCGCTGGTACCTTTGCCGATCATTGAGGTACCCTTTAAGAGAATTGGCATGGATCTGGTGGGTCCAGTGGTTAAGACTGCCCGGGGGCACCAGTATATATTAGTAATACTGGATTATGCTACGCGGTATCCGGAGGCAATTCCCTTACGAAATACCTCAGCTAAAACTATTGCAAAGGAGCTTGTTCAGGTATTTAGTCGTGTGGGTATTGCGAAGGAAATTTTAACCGATCAGGGCACGCCATTTATGTCTAGAGTAACTCGGGAGTTATGTAGGCTGTTCAAAATCTCTCACTTGCGCACATCTGTCTACCACCCCCAAACTGACGCACTCATGGAGAGATTTAACAAGACACTTAAGAGCATGTTAAAAAAGGTAGTGGACAAAGATGGGAAGAATTGGGATTTTTTATTGCCATATCTCATGTTTGCAATCCGGGAGGTTCCTCAGGCATCCACAGGATACTCCCCTTTTGAACTCTTGTACAGCAGACATCCCAGGGGCCTTCTAGATATTGCCAAAGAAACATGGGAGGGTGAGACAACCCCCTATAAGAGTGTCATTGAGCATATCTCAATGATGCAGGACAGAATTGCGGCTGTCATGCCCCTGGTGCGGGAACATATGGAACAAGCTCAGGAAGCACAGAGGAGGGTTTATAATCGGGGTGCCAAAGTACGTAGCTTTAACCCTGGGGATAGAGTCCTAGTGCTAGTCCCAACAGTAGAGAGTAAATTCCTGGCAAAGTGGCAAGGCCCCTATGAAATAATTGAAAAGATAGGTGATGTAAACTGTAAGGTTCACCAGCCAGGGAGAAGGAAACCTGAGCAAATTTATCACATCAACCTCTTAAAGCCATGGAGGGACAGAGAAGCCCTGGTGGCTATCCCAACCCCGCTAAACGACACAGGCCCCTCTACACCTGAGGTCCCAATAGCTGAAACCTTATCAGTTTCTCAACATAACGAGGTAAAAGAGTTTCTGAGAAAAAATTAAGATTTTTTTCCGACATGCCTGGATTGACCACAATCCTTCAGCATGGCATCATTACTGAACCCGGTGTTCATGTAAATATAAAGCCGTATAGAATACCCGAAGCTAGACGAAAAGCTGTCTCGGCAGAAATAAAAAAAAGTTGGAATTGGGGGTAATCGAAGAGTCCCATAGTAGTTGTCAAGTCCGATTGTGCTGATTCCAAAACCAGATGGAAGCATACGATTCTGTATTGATTTCAGAAAGTTGAACAGTGTGTCCAAATTTGATGCTTACCCGATGCCTCGGGTAGATGAGCTCATTGACAGACTAGGAAAGGCCTGATACATAACCACTTTAGATCTGACTAAGGGATACTGGCAAATACCCCTGACAGACAGAGCCAAAGAAAAGACGGCATTCTCTACCCCCGAGGGGTCTTTCCAGTATAAGAGGATGCCATTTGGTCTGCATGGTGCCCCTGCCTCATTCCAAAGAATGATGGATAAAATACTGAGATCTCATCGACAATACGCAGCGGCTTATTTGGACGATGTAGTGATACACAGCCCAGACTGGCAGACTCATTTGTTAAGGGTGCAAGCGATAGTCGACTCGCTAAAGGAGGTGGGACTCACAGCCAACCCAAAGAAATGCGCCATGGGGTTGGAGGAGGCAAGATACCTGGGGTATACCATTGGTCGGGGTTTGGTTAAGCCTCAAATCAATAGGGTTGAGGCGATTCAAAAGTGGCCCCAGCCTATGAATAAAAAGCAAGTGAGGGCATTTCTTGGGATCACGGGTTATTATCGGCGCTTCATCCCCAATTTTGCCACCATTGCGGCTCCTATGACTGATTTGATGAAGGGTAAAGGGTCAGTCATGATCACGTGGAATTCTGAGGCAAATGAGGCATTTCAGAGGTTGAAACAAGCTTTGTGTGCTCAACCGGTGCTTGTGACCCCAGATTTCACGAAGGAGTTTGTAGTACAGACAGATGCCTCTGATGTGGGTCTGGGCGCTGTACTATCCCACATCAGAGATGGGGAGGAGCACCCTGTGGTCTATCTCAGCAGGAAGCTTAATAAACACGAGAAAAATTATGCCATTGTTGAGAAGGAGTGTTTGGCTATCAAATGGGCCCTGGACGCCCTCAAGTATTACCTATTGGGTAGACAATTTAGACTTGTCACTGACCATAGCCCCCTGAAGTGGATGTGTGAGAATAAAGAAAAGAACAGTCGAGTTACAAGGTGGTTCCTGGCTTTGCAAGCTTTTAAGTTTACCGTGGAGCACAGAGCAGGGAAGCTCCAAACTAATGCTGATGCCCTCTCGCGTGTCCACTGTCTCTCCGTTACAATTGCTCAACCGCAGGGGCTTGAGCAGAGGGGGGGGATATGTGACATAAGGAAAGGGAAGGTCATTGAAAGGCGATACATTTCCCATCGGTTTTTGTCATATATGCGAAAGTAGTAAATCTAGACCAGGTTTTCAGGCTGCATGTAGTGTCTGGATTTCCAGGTTTTGCGTCTCTCCCCAGGGCTAATTACTTGATTGGTGTTTAATCAGGGGAGATAAAAGAGGGGAGGCTAAACCAGGAAGTTGCTCTGGCCTGGGACTCAGAAAGCCTTCTGAGGGAGCTACAAGGTGTGTAAAAAGGTTGCTTACAGTAATTTTGTTCCTTTAAGGTGGCTGAGGTAAACTCACCATTTGTTAGATAGGGAATCTAACTGTTTAGTAAGAGCCTGAGCGGCAAAGGTTTATTTTCTGTTTTCATTTCTGTTTTATTGCAACCTTTTAAATAAAATACTGTCTGCTGGACAGGTTTAAAAGAACTTTCTTCCACCTGGACTACCTTTTTCCCAGCAAAGGTAGCCTCCGTTTGAGCTATACCCCCACAGTATACAATACAGGTGAGTGCAGTGATACAGATTAGGTATACGGATACAGGTGAATGCGGTGATACAGATAAGATATACTGATACAGGTGAGTGCAGTGATACAGATTAGGTATACGGATACAGGTGAGTGCAGTGATACAGATTAGGTATACGGATACAGGTGAGTGCGGTGATACAGAATAGGTATACGATACAGGTGAGTGCAGTGATACAGATTAGGTATACGGATACAGGTGAGTGCGGTGATACAGATTAGGTATACGGATACAGGTGAGTGCAGTGATACAGATTAGGTATACGAATACAGGTGAGTGCAGTGATACAGATTAGGTATACGATACAGGTGAGTGCAGTGATACAGATTAGGTATACGGATACAGGTGAGTGCGGTGATACAGATTAGGTATACGGATACAGGTGAGTGCAGTGATACAGATTAGGTATACGGATACAGGTGAGTGCGGTGATACAGATTAGGTATACATACAGGTGAGTGCAGTGATACAGATTAGGTATACGGATACAGGTGAGTGCGGTGATACAGATTAGATATACTGATACTGGTGAGTGCAGTGATACAGATTAGGTATACGGATACAGGTGAGTGCAGTGATACAGATTAGGTATACGATACAGGTGAGTGCAGTGATACAGATTAAGTATACGATACAGGTGAGTGCAGTGATACAGATTAGGTATACGGATACAGGTGAGTGCAGTGATACAGATTAGGTATATGGATACAGATGAGTGCAGTGATACAATTAGGTATATGGATACAGGTGAGTGCAGTGATACAGATTAGGTATACGATACAGGTAAATGCAGTGATACAGATTAGGTATACGGATACAGGTGAGTGCAGTGATACAGATTAGGTATACGGATACAGGTGAATGCGGTGATACAGATAAGATATACTGATACAGGTGAGTGCGGTGATACAGATTAGGTATACGGATACAGGTGAGTGCAGTGATACAGATTAGGTATACGATACAGGTGAGTGCAGTGATACAGATTAGGCATACGGATACAGGTGAGTGCGGTGAATCAGATTAGATATACTGATACAGGTGAGTGCAGTGATACAGATTAGGTATACAATACAAGTGAGTGCAGTGATACAGATTAGGTATACGGATACAGGTGAGTGCGGTGATACAGATTAGATATACTGATACAGGTGAGTGCAGTGATACAGATTAGGTATACGGATACAGGTGTGTGCAGTGATACAGATTAGGTATACGATACAGGTGAGTGCAGTGATACAGATTAGGTATACGGATACAGGTGAGTGCGGTGATACAGATTAGATATACTGATACTGGTGAGTGCAGTGATACAGATTAGGTATACGGATACAGGTGAGTGCAGTGATAATGATTAGGTATACGATACAGGTGAGTGCAGTGATACATTTTAGGTATACGGATACAGGTGAGTGCATTGATACAGATTAGGTATACGGATACTGGTGAGTGCAGTGATACAGATTAGGTATACGATACAGGTGAGTGCAGTGATACATTTTAGGTACACGGATACAGGTGAGTGCAGTGATACAGATTAGGTATACGGATACAGGTGAGTGTAGTGATACAGATTAGGTATACGGATACAGGTGAGTGTAGTGATACAGATTAGGTATACGATACAGGTGTGTGCAGTGATACAGATTAGGTATACGAATACAGGTGAGTGCAGTGATACAGATTAGGTATACGATACAGGTGAGTGCAGTGATACAGATTAGGTATACGGATACAGGTGAGTGCGGTGATACAGATTAGGTATACGGATACAGGTGAGTGCAGTGATACAGATTAGGTATACGGATACAGGTGAGTGCGGTGATACAGATTAGGTATACGGATACAGGTGAGTGCAGTGATACAGATTAGGTATACGGATACAGGTGAGTGCGGTGATACAGATTAGGTATACAATACAGGTGAGTGCAGTGATACAGATTAGGTATACGGATACAGGTGAGTGCGGTGATACAGATTAGGTATACAATACAGGTGAGTGCAGTGATACAGATTAGGTATACGGATACAGGTGAGTGCGGTGATACAGATTAGGTATACGGATACAGGTGAGTGCGGTGATACAGATTAGGTATACAATACAGGTGAGTGCAGTGATACAGATTAGGTATACGGATACAGGTGAGTGCGGTGATACAGATTAGATATACGGATACTGGTGAGTGCAGTGATACAGATTAGGTATACGGATACAGGTGAGTGCAGTGATACAGATTAGGTATACGATACAGGTGAGTGCAGTGATACAGATTAGGTATACGGATACAGGTGAGTGCAGTGATACAATTAGGTATATGGATACAGGTGAGTGCAGTGATACAGATTAGGTATACGATACAGGTGAGTGCAGTGATACAGATTAGGTATACGGATACAGGTGAGTGCAGTGATACAGATTAGGTATACGGATACAGGTGAGTGCAGTGATACAGATTAGGTATATGGATACAGGTGAGTGCATTGATACAGATTAGGTATACGGATACTGGTGAGTGCAGTGATACAGATTAGGTGTACGATACAGGTGAGTGCAGTGATACATTTTAGGTATACGGATACAGGTGAGTGCATTGATACAGATTAGGTATACGGATACTGGTGAGTGCAGTGATACAGATTAGGTATACGATACAGGTGAGTGCAGTGATACATTTTAGGTACACGGATACAGGTGAGTGCAGTGATACAGATTAGGTATACGGATACAGGTGAGTGTAGTGATACAGATTAGGTATACGATACAGGTGAGTGCAGTGATACAGATTAGGTATACGGATACAGGTGAGTGCAGTGATACAGATTAGGTATACGATACAGGTGAGTGCAGTGATACAGATTAGGTATACGGATACAGGTGAGTGCAGTGATACAGATTAGGTATACGGATACAGGTGAGTGCAGTGATACAGATTAGGTATACGGATACAGGTGAGTGCAGTGATACAGATTAGATATACTGATATAGGTGAGTGCAGTGATACATATTAGGTATACGGATACAGGTGAGTGCAGTGATACAGATTAGATATACGGATACAGGTGAGTGCAGTGATACAGATTAGGTATACGGATACAGGTGAGTGCAGTGATACAGATTAGGTATACGATACAGGTGAGTGCAGTGATACATTTTAGGTAAACGGATACAGGTGAGTGCAGTGATACAGATTAGATATACCGATACAGGTGAGTGCAGTGATACAGATTAGGTATACGGATACAGGTGAGTGCAGTGATACAATTAGGTATATGGATACAGGTGAGTGCAGTGATACAGATTAGGTATACGATACAGGTGAGTGCAGTGATACAGATTAGGTATACGGATACAGGTGAGTGCAGTGATACAGATTAGGTATACGGATACAGGTGAGTGCAGTGATACAGATTAGGTATACGGATACAGGTGAGTGCAGTGATACAGATTAGGTATATGGATACAGGTGAGTGCATTGATACAGATTAGGTATACGGATACTGGTGAGTGCAATGATACAGATTAGGTATACGATACAGGTGAGTGCAGTGATACATTTTAGGTATACGGATACAGGTGAGTGCATTGATACAGATTAGGTATACGGATACTGGTGAGTGCAGTGATACAGATTAGGTATACGATACAGGTGAGTGCAGTGATACATTTTAGGTACACGGATACAGTGAGTGCGTGATACAGACAGATTAGGTATACGGATACAGGTGAGTGTAGTGATACAGATTAGGTATACGATACAGGTGAGTGCAGTGATACAGATTAGATATACGGATACAGGTGAGTGCAGTGATACAGATTAGGTATACGATACAGGTGAGTGCAGTGATACAGATTAGGTATACGATACAGGTGAGTGCAGTGATACATTTTAGGTAAACGGATACAGGTGAGTGCAGTGATACAGATTAGATATACCGATACAGGTGAGTGCAGTGATACAGATTATGTATACGGATAGGTGTGTGTGCAGTGATACAGAATAGGAATACGGATACAGGTGAGTGTAGTGATACAGATTAGGTATACGATACAGGTGAGTGCAGTGATACAGATTAGGTATACGGATACAGGTGAGTGCAGTGATACAGATTAGGTATACGATACAGGTGAGTGCAGTGATACAGAGTAGGTATACGGATACAGGTGAGTGCAGTGATACAGATTAGGTATACGGATACAGGTGAGTGCAGTGATACAGATTAGATATACTGATATAGGTGAGTGCAGTGATACATATTAGGTATAAGGATACAGGTGAGTGCAGTGATACAGATTAGATATACGGATACAGGTGAGTGCAGTGATACAGATTAGGTATACGGATACAGGTGAGTGCAGTGATACAGATTAGGTATACGATACAGGTGAGTGCAGTGATACATTTTAGGTAGACGGATACAGGTGAGTGCAGTGATACAGATTATGTATACGGATAGAGGTGTGTGCAGTGATACAGAATAGGAACACTGATACAGGTGAGTGCAGTAATACAGATTAGGTATACGGATAGAGGTAAGTGCAGTGATACAGATAAGGTAAAGTGATACAGGTGACTGCAGTGATACAGATTAGGTATATTTTTACAGGTGAGCGCAGTGATACCGATTAGATATACTGATACAGGTGAGTGCAGTGGTACAGATTAGGCATACTATTACAGGTGAGTGCAGTGATACAGATTAGGCATACTATTACAGGTGAGTGCAGTGGTACAGATTAGGTATACTGTTACAGGTAGTTAGGTATACCGATACGGGTGAGTGCAATGATACAGATTAGGAATACTGATACAGGTGAGTGCAGTGATACATATTAGGCATACTGATACAGGTGAGTGCAGTGATACATATTAGGTATACTGTTACAGGTGAGTGCAGTGATACAGATTAGGTACACTGATACAGGTGAGTGCAGTGATACAGATTAGGTATACATATACAGGGTTATTCAGAGAGCGTGAAAAGCAGGAAAATGACTGGAGAATGAAAAATTCTAGGTCAACATAGCCGATTTGGAAAGTGAGATGAAAGGGAAAATTTTCTGGTTTGGCTATTTTGATCTAGAATTTTTCCTTCTCCAGTCATTCTCCTGCTTTTCACGCTCTCTGAATAACCCTGATAGAGGAGAGTGCAGTGATACAGATTAGGTATACTGTTACAGGTGAGTGCAGTGATACAGATTATGTATACAGATAGAGGTGAGTGCAGTAATACAGTTTAGGTATACTGATACAGGTGAGTGCAGTCATACAGATTAGGTATACTGTTACAGGTGAGTGCAGTGATACAGATTAGGTATACTGTTACAGGGGAGTGCAGTGATATAGATTAGAAATACTGATACAGGTAAATGCAATGATACAGATTAGGTATATCACTGCACTCACCTGTATCACTGCACTCACCTGTATCAGTTTAACTAATCTGTATCACTGCACTCACCTCTATCCGTATACCTAATCTGTATCACTACACTCACCTGTACCAGTATACCTAACCTGTATCACTGCACTCACCTGTAAAAGTATACCTAACCTGTATCACTGCACTCACCTGTAAAAGTATACCTAATCTGTATCACTGCACTCACCTGTAAAAGTATACCTAATCTGTATCACTGCACTCACCTGTAACAATATACCTAATCTGTATCACGGCACTCACCTGTAACAGTATACCTAATCTACATCACTGCACTCACCTGTAACAGTATACCTAATCTGTATCACTGCACTCACCTGTAACAGTATACCTAATCTGTATCACTGCACTCACCTGTAACAGTGTACCTAATCGATATCACTGCACTCACATGTAACAGTATACCTAATCGGTATAACTGCACTCCCTATAACAGTATATCTAATCTGTATCACTGCACTCACCTGTATCAATATACCTAATCTGTATTACTCCGCTCACCTGTATCAGTATAACTAATCTGTGTCACTGCACTCACCTGTAACAGTATTCCTAATCTGTATCACTGCACTCACATGTATCGGTATATCTAATCTGTATCACAGCACTCACCTGTAATAGTATGCCTAATCGGTATCACTGCACTCACCTGTAACAGTATACGTAATCTGTACCACTGCACTCACCTGTATCACTATATCTATTCTGTATCACTGCACTCACGTGTCACAGTATACCTAATCTGTATTACTGCACTCCCCTGAATCAGTATACCTTATCTGTATCGCTGCACTCACCTCTATCCGTATACCTAATCTGTATCACTGCTCTCACCTGTATCACTATACCTTATCTGTATCACTGCACTCACCTGTAACAGTATACCTAATCTGTATCACTGCACTCACCTCTATCCCTATACATAATCTGTATCACTGCACTCACCTTTATCAGTATCACTGCACTCACCTGTATCACTATACCTAATCTGTATCACTGCACTCACCTCTATATGTATACCTAATCTGTATCACTGCACTCACCTATAACAGTATACCTAATCTGTATCACTGCACTCACCTGTATCACTATACCTAATCTGTATCACTGCACTCACCTGTATCAGTATGCCTAATATGTATGACTGCACTCACCTGTAACAGTATACGTAATCTGTATCACTGCCCTCACCTGTATCAGTATGCCTAATCTGTATCACTGCACTCACCTGTATCAGTATGCCTAATCTGTATCACTGCACTCAGCTGTATCAGTATGCCTAATCTGTATCACTGCACTCATCTGTATCAGTATACCTAAACTGTATCACTGCACTCACCTCTATCCATATACATAATCTGTATCCATGCACTCACCTGTATCAGTATACCTAATCTGTATCACTGCACTCACCTTTATCAGTATACCATATCTGTATCACTGCACTCACTGCAGTCACCTGTATCACTATACCTAATCTGTATCACTGCACTCACCTGTATCAGTATAGCTAATCTGTATCACTGCACTCACCTGTATCATTATGCCTAATCTGTATCGGTATATCTAATCTGTATCACTGCACTCACCTGTATCAGTATACCTTATCTGTATAAGTGCACTCACCTGTATTGGTATATCTAATCGGTATCACTGCATTCATCTGTATCAGTATAACTAATCTGTATCACTGCACTCATCTGTATCAGTTTAACTAAACTGTATCACTGCTCTCACCTGTATCTGTATATCTAATCTGTATAACTGCACTCACCTGTAACAGTATAGCTAATCTGTATCACTGCACTCACCTCTATCCGTATACATAATCTGTATCACTGCACTCACCTGTAACAGTATACCTAATCTGTATCACTGCACTCCCCTCTATCCCTCATTTTTTTCATCTTTTTCTCTCTCTCCAAACTCCTTCCTCTCCTTCATTCTTTGAGTCTCTTTTCCTTTGTAACACAGTGTCACGTACCTCCTGGATATAATGTTTAATCCCTATATGCAGACAAGCTATCCTACACTGCCGGTCCTTGAAGTGGCCGGTAATTCTACCTATGTACAACTATTAACAGTAACAGAGGTAAACACAAACAGGAATGAACAACAAACACCAGGGGTTAATACCAAAGCTGACCATTAACCAAAAGCCAGGGATCGTATTGCCAAGTGCCAGGGGTCGCTATGCCAGAGTGGGTAGTCAGACAGGAGCCAAGGGGTTAACAGCCAGGAGAATCGTCAGACAAGCCAAATCGGTACACAGGTGATTAAATAGAATATAGCAAAGACCACACTGAGAGGAGTGAAAGCCACGACACGAAGGACCAGGGCTCAGGCATTCAAATTTGAATTTGACGGGCACCGCGTCATCCCGCAACGCCATGCCTCCATCAGCGACCCGCGGCTGTGATCTGCTGCTATTTCATTCACTGGCCGACCAGCGAGCAGCAAGGAAGATGCTGCTGGCCACTGGGCTCCCAGAACAGCATGGCACGTGACACATAGTTTTACATCGAAAATCTAGACTGTACCAGTGCTTACTGTACTAGAAGAGCCTGACTAATACTACTCTGTATTGTGGTACTTTCACAATAAACTACGAAAATGTTAATCGGTGAAACGCCTACTATTAATATTATGTTTTTGGTGGCACGGAGGAATACATTTTTATATTGATGTCATGTCATTTAATTCCATTGATAGCTTTTGTAACAGATTTCTGTACCTCAGCTGGGTCGCATCTGTTAATGCCGCTCCCTTGCCGGACCCCCGTTCTCCCACCAGCAGTTTTTATGCCGTCTCTAGCCCTTAGCCTAAACGTAAGGACAGGTACACTGAAAGTGCGGTGATAGCATTGCCCAGAAATGAGTCAGCATGCAGATTTTGAGGTTAGAACAGTCAGACAGGAACTGAGCCTTTAATGAGCTAAATATATACAGTGCCCGGGGGAGGGGGGCCTAGCGGCCAATGGAAAGTGACATCTTGGCATCATTCTGCACGTAATCATTAATCCCTCCCCTGGAATATTGCTGTTGCTGCTCAGAAACTACTGCCTGGCATTTTACGGTCTGTGGCTAATTAGGCCAGGGACAGATAAAGGGATTAATTCTGGTCACCAAGACCCAAGGCACAACATTCCAACAACCAATAGTAGATTGTAAGGGTAAACGGGATTCAGATTATACAGTATCAGATAATGAGGCAGTATTTCCCAGACAAGACAGACAATCAAAAACCACTCAAACCTTAAATAGATGCAAACACATTTCAGATAAGGGGAGTTGATAAAGGCTACACAGTAATCATATAAGTCATAGTAACGATAAACATAGACAATAATGATAATAACAATAACAGTATTGATACATAACGCAGACAACACAACACCCTACACCTATAGGATTCTAGGTACAGGGTGACTTCAACATAGGAGAGGGCAGGGAAACAATATAGGACATCAGGCCTGCACCTGCCGAAAGCATTTCAAGGTCCATGTAACCCATGTTAAAAGCCACTCTCATCACATCAATATTATTCCAAGCTGTGCTGCCTCTACAGGCCTTGTGCTTTATTTTGTGCCGTTTCCACTGAATAAAAAATTGGCAAATTTTAGATCTAAAATATTTGTACGTGTATATGATTGTCTGGTAACCCGCACTCCATTCATCACCGCCCTTCCTACTGTGCAGAGAACTGGCTGTTCCTCAAGTTTAATAAGTTTATTAAGTAACAATTTATTCCTATAATGTTCCTTCACTTCTTCCAGCTTTCAATAAAAAATTTTTTTCATTTCCTAAGTGTCGCGTCACTTTCCAACGATCAGTAGCACCAACACCATGTACCCCAACAAAGAAGGAGATCTGCACATCTGGAAGCGTCCAATGGCAGCACTCGCTCCATCGCTTGGTTAATCGGAGGAGCTTATGGCTTCTTCTTTTGTTTGTAAAGAAACAACGTAGCGTTATTATCCTATGACACGATTTGCATAGTGCAACCTAAGGGATCGATCTATGGGCATCGGAAATAGGGGGAGAAAGGGGCAGATCCCCCCCAATTATCTTCATAGGCATGTCAAAATGGGATTGCAGACTGACCAATCATCCAACCACATGCTCACTCCAATCACACTCAACCATACTCACTCCCATCTTACTCAGGCCACAAATCCACATCAGTATCATCATGCAACAAGGGAGAAGAATTTGCCAAAATGTATCATTCCCTGTGTGTCAGATGTGTCAGTGGGTTAATCACGATACTGTAATTGCACGGAGGCAGAGTGATTGTTTTAAGGACAGATCTAGGCAAGGCTGCCATCAGAAAGCTTGGGGCCCCTTACTGAACCTCTGACCGGGTCCCCTCTTCTCTCAGCTGCATATTTCATCAAATTAATCACCTTATTTTATAGGGGTGGGCGAAATCTCCCGGTGGACCAGAAAGGGTAAAAATAGGCTTCCCTGTCAATAATAATAATTATAAATATGGACCAAATTATATGTAAAATCTCCAACACGGCTTAAAAAAACAGTGAAGTCTATAAAATAGAAATAAAAGAAACCATTGAGAAAAAAAATTCCAACTGTTCTTCTGGAAGCAAAAAGCAAAACCCCAAATTCCACCGTGTATATTATATCTAAATGGTTCCTGGGTAACCGAGCCACATCTTACCTGAGATACAGGTGTCCCACTCAGAAGATGCCGATAGAGTGTGGATGGTCGTCCTGTAGCCACGAGGAACATCAATTCAGCACGAAAATAAGCCGCTCCGCAGATCTTCAAAGCCGGTTTCATTCCCATTCTTGGTATATTTCGATTTTAATGTGGAATTTTCCGCAAAATGCTCATTAAACTTTATGGAAATAAGCTTTATGAAAAAATATATATATTTTAAAGAATTATTTTTTCCTAACGGAGCCATGAACAATTAAACTGTGCCATGAATGAATGAAAAAAAGAGTATAAAAATATATGTATAAAAAATTCGGCGTCAGTTTATGTTATTCCTACGATTGGAAAATCTCCTGCGTTATTTTCTCAGGCCATCTGTTTCCAACCTGTGGAAAGGCCGCCGGCGCTCGGCCCGCGCGCACGAGAAAAATTATTACTGAAAAATCTGTTTCGCTTTGAGGATTTTGATGATTGTGATGAAAAAGCTACATTTTATTGTGTTAATGAAAGTCACATCTCAAAGTCGCCACATCACGTTCTGCATCAGGTCACAGTAACGAGGACTTGCCAGGAGTCTGAAGGGGTTAAACACAGATAAAGATATTCACTATAATGTATCATGTACCGGCTGGATGGAGTAGAGGTAACATCACTGCTTTATAACCGTGGAGACCCAAGTTGGAATCCCAGCCAGAGCACGTCTCCAGTAAGTGTCCTTGGGCGATACACCTAACGGTACATACTTTCCTACCACACAATATCAGCTGTGGAGTCCTGTGGTAACGTCTCTGCCTTTCAACCGTGGTGAATCAAGTCCAAATATCGTTCGGCACATCCCTCCAATACAACTGTGGAGAAGTCTCGACTTTACGAGAAGCCGGTTCAACCTAACCACCAGGTCGCTGCTCTACAATCATGGAAAGACGACTCGATCCCACTCAGAAGACTCCACCAGCGAGTGTCCTTGGGCAAGACACCTAACGATATGGATGCGCCAACCTCACAATGTACTTGCACATCTCATAGATTGTAAGTTCCTTTGGGAACAGGATCCGCTGAATCAGGTCTTATCATCCATGTGTGATATTCTAATGTATTAACCCCTTGTAAACCGATCACTGTAAAGCGCTGCTTTTAAATAAAGGAGGATAATAATAATGGAAGATTCATAGAACAGAAGAAGAACTTGATCTGGCTCTATAGCTCTACCTCCTTTAGCAGAGAGGTTTATTAGACAACCTCTATATTAGCACAAAAACATTTTGCATCAAAAGAGGAACAAAATATGTTGTCTAAAAATAACGCAAAAATGGGTCAGAATGTTAAGGGTTAAGGTTAAATCCAACCCTAACCCTATAAGAGGCTCAAATGGCAATCGAACCCTAATGCCTAGCCCTAACCCTAATCACAACCCCTAACATTTAACCATAATATAGAACCCTAACCTCTATCCCTAATTTATAATCTTAACCCTGATTTCTAACCCTAACCTCTGACCCTAATATCTAATCCTAACATTAATTTATAACTCTAATATCTATCCCTAACCTCTGACCCTAATATCTAATCCTAACATTAATTTATAACTCTAATATCTAACCCTAACCTCTGACCCTAATATCTAACCCTAACTTCCAACCTTAACCTCTAACTAATTTTTAAATTTAAACCTAACCTAAATATCTAATCCTACCATTAATATCTAACCCTAATTTCGAACCCTAAAGGAGCTCAAAAGGCAACCAAACCCTAATATCTAACCCTAACCCTAATTTCCAACCCTAACATCTATCCCTATTTCTAACCTTAACCCTAATTTCTTTACCCTGACCTTATCCCTATTTTCTAAACCTAACTTTAATTTCTAACCCTAAATTCTGACCCTAATATTTAATCCTGACCCTAATTTCCAACCTTAACCTCTAATTTCTAAATTTAAATTTAAACCTAATCTAAATATCTAATCCTAACATTAATTTCTAACCCTAATATCTAATCCTAACCACTAACCCTAATTTCTAACCCTACCTCTAGCTCTAATTTCTAATACAAACATTATTTCTAATCCTAACCCTAAATTCCAACCATAACCTCTAACTCTAATTTCTAAATTCAACACTAACGTGAATATCTAATCCCAATATTTTATCTAACCCTAAATTCTAACCTTAACCTCTATCCCTATTTTCTAACCTTAAACTCTAACCCCAATTTCTAACTCCAAGCTTAATCGCTAACCTAGTTTCTAACCCAAACCCCGCGACGAGTTCCATTTGTATAAAATCGGTCTCTTCTTTTAAACACATCTGTTTTTGAAAACACGAGTCTTTCCCATTGGATAGCCACTGGGGCGGGGGGCTAAATAAACCCAGGGGGAAGAAGGATAAGGTTGCTCAGGATTCCCTGACCACTCGATTTACATTAGGGGTTATTCACAAAGCACTGAAATTTCTGCAAAATTTTGGTGCTTTGCATTTCAGTGCGCTATGGCACGCTTCAAAGATTCCATTTCACCGACCCTTTGGCGAATTAATTATTGACCGCAGGGTCACCATAGTGCACCAAAGATTGAGTCGCCGAACATTGCTGAATGGCAGGAAAATAAAACGTAACTCTGCTATTCTCCTAAAAGGTGTTTAAACCGATAAAAATGCATTGAAATGTGTCTATTTAATAAAAAAATGTTCTTAAAAAAATAATAAAACGGTCTGTTACAGAATAAAAATGTTTTTTTTTAAAAATTAGGAATCAAAAATTTCGTGTAAGAAAGGTGTTCTTAAAAATAATAACATAAAAATAAGTTTTGCTGAAAATGGAAAGAATAAACTTTTTTTCCAAAAAAAATTAAAAAAGATCATTTTTTTTACATTAATTCCTATGGGACTCGACTGTTTAAAACCTGTCGAACCGAAGCACCGAAAATCAGGGCATTTCACTGACACCTCGGTGCAGTTCGTCGTTCTCTGAATAGATTAACCGTTACTTCTCAAAGGGATAATTTCACCGTCGCTAAAGATCGGCGAATTGCATCGTATTTCACCATAAATTCGCCAGTATTTGACAGTTTAGTCAACAAACGAACTGCTCCGAAATCGCACCGTACGGAGATATTCACAGTTCGGTGCAATTCGGTGGCACGTTCGTCGTTTTGTGAATAACCACTATTGAGTTGTCACAATGTCGAGCGTAGTCTCGGCGGCAGAGGTTTCACTCTTTGCCTGCCTGAAATCCAATCAGCTTTCAACAAGTGGTGGCCCCTGTAGAGATGGATCTTGGGGCTCCATGAGTGACCAAGCCCTGTGGAGCGTTTCCATTAGACCATTTGTTGCAAATTGCAGAGAATTTCCCAATCTGGATCAAATCGTTACGTTTCATATTTAGTTCCATCGATGGCGTCTTCTCACTGTTTGTTTCCAGTGTTCCGGGATCCCTTCTGTTATTTTTCATTTATCCCTCGGTATCCTTTGTTCTTTTTTATTCCTCATTTTCTTCGTCTGAAATCGCGTGACTCGTTCTCCTCCTCAGTCCTGCGGTTTCGCTCTTAAACGTTAGTAAATACAGTTTGTTTGTTTTTTCCTTGTTAAAGAATAAAAGTTAATATACAGGAATATCAAAGGGGGATTTGTTTTGCATTAAATTTTTTTTTTTTTTTTTTAAAAAAATAATATAAAATAAATCCAAAATAATGTAGCGTTTATACTGGCCCATGCCAAAGCGTCTCAGGATGAAGGCAAACCATCACGCTTGCAGGCTCTGTGCACCATTGTAGCCGTGCGCGCTGAGTGAATCGCGACTTTGTCATCCTACACCTGTGCCAAATTCGCATCCATTATCTTTAGAAACACTGAGAGCGATGA
The DNA here is from genome assembly GCA_009667805.1 of Leptobrachium leishanense. Lineage (NCBI taxonomy): Eukaryota > Metazoa > Chordata > Amphibia > Anura > Megophryidae > Leptobrachium > Leptobrachium leishanense. Next base: position 547,655,284 of record CM019063.1, read on the forward strand.
CAGATGCTGCAGAACACTGGAGATCTTGGTTTGTCAGCTTTCAGAAATTCAGTGCAATAAAGAAACCAGGAAATACCCGGATAATAAAATATATAATATATATATACACCTCGATAGAGGAAAACAGGTGTGAGGGTTTAATATTGTGCGTTTCTGTGCAATGCACGTATTTAATAATAGAATGTCTGAATTAATTACAGGAAGGATGTGTGAGCTGTGTAAGTGCCTGATATTGGTACCTGCCTAATACACCAGCATTTAGTGAGCATGAGTGTGATATCTGAGTATTTAATATTGGTGAGCGTGTGTGTAATGTCTGAGTATTTAATATTGGTGAGCGTGTGTGTAATGTCTGGGTATTTAATATTGGTGAGCGTGTGTGTAATGTCTGAGTATTTATTATTGGTGAGCGTATGTGTAATGTGTGAGTATTTATTATTGGTGAGCGTGTGTGTAATGTGTGAGTATTTATTATTGGTGAGCGTGTGTGTAATGTGTGAGTATTTATTATTGGTGAGCGTGTGTGTAATGTGTGAGTATTTATTATTGGTGAGCGTGTGTGTAATGTGTGAGTATTATTATTGGTGAGCGTGTGTGTAATGTGTGAGTATTTATTATTGGTGAGCGTGTGTGTAACGTGTGAGTATTTATTATTGTGAGCGTGTGTGTAATGTGAAGTATTTATTATTGTGAGCGTGTGTGTAATGTGTGAGTATTTATTATTGGTGAGCGTGTGTGTAATGTGTGAGTATTTATTATTGGTGAGCGTGTGTGTAATGTGTGAGTATTTATTATTGGTGAGCGTGTGTGTAATGTGTGAGTATTTATTATTGGTGAGCGTGTGTGTAATGTGTGAGTATTTATTATTGGTGAGCGTGTGTGTAACGTGTGAGTATTTATTATTGTGAGCGTGTGTGTAATGTGTGAGTATTTATTATTGGTGTGTGTAATGTCTGAGTATTTAATATTGTGAGCGTGTGTATAATGTGTGAGTATTTATTATTGGTGAGCGTGTGTGTAATGTGTGAGTATTATTGGTGAGCGTGTGTGTAATGTGTGAGTATTTAATATTGGTGTGTGTAATGTGTGAGTATTTATTATTGGTGAGCGTGTGTGTAATGTGTGAGTATTTATTATTGGTGAGCGTGTGTGTAATGTGTGAGTAATTATTATTGGTGAGCGTGTGTGTAATGTGTGAGTATTTATTATTGGTGAGCGTGTGTGTTATGTGTGAGTATTTATTATTGAGTGAGGCGTGTGTGTAATGTGTGAGTATTTATTATTGGTGAGCGTGTGTGTAATGTGTGAGTATTTATTATTGGTGAGCGTGTGTGTAGTGTGTGAGTATTTATTATTGGTGAGCGTGTGTGTAGTGTGTGAGCATTTAATATTGGTGAGCGTGTGTGTAATGTCTGAGTATTTAATACTGGTGAGCGTGTGTGTAATGTCTGAGTATTTAATACTGGTGAGCGTGTGTGTGTAATGTCGGAGTATTTAATATTGGTGAGCGTGTGTGTAATGTGTGAGTATTTATTATTGGTAAGCGTGTGTGTAATGTCTGATTATACAATACTAGTTGTAAAGCCTGCCCAGGGGCAGTCTATTGTGGATATACTGCCCCTGCTCATGTATACTGCCCCAGCTCGTGGATACTGCCCCAGCTCGTGGATATTGCCCCAGCACGTGGATACTGCCCCAGCACGTGGATATTGCCCCAGCACGTGGATATTGCCCCAGCTCGTGGATATTGCCCCAGCACGTGGATACTGCCCCAGCACGTGGATACTGCCCAGAACGTGGATACTGCCCCAGCACGTGGATACTGCCCCAGCACGTGGATATTGCCCCAGCACGTGGATATTGCCCCAGCACGTGGATATTGCCGCAGCACGTGGATACTGCCCCAGCTCGTGGATACTGCCCTAGCACGTGGATATTGCCCCAGCACGTGGATATTGCCCCAGCTCGTGGATACTGCCCCAGCTCGTGGATACTGCCCTAGCACGTGGATATTGCCCCAGCAAGTGGATGGATACTGGCCCAGCACGTGGATATTGCCCCAGCTTGTGGATACTGCCCCAGCTCCTGGATATTGCCCCAGCACGTGGATACTGCCCCAGCACGTGGATATTGACCCAGCACGTGGATATTGCCCCAGCACGTGGATATTCCCCAGCACGTGGATACTGCCCACAGCACGTAGATATTGCCCCAGCTCGTGGATACTGCCCCAGCACGTGGATACTGCCCAGCACGTGGATACTGCCCCAGCACATGGATATTGCCCCAGCACGTGGATTGATACTGCCCCAGCACGTGGATACTGCCCCAGCACGTGGATACTGCCCCAGCACGTGGATGGATACTGCCCCAGCACGTGGATACTGCCCCAGCACGTGGATACTGCCCCAGCACGTGGATACTGCCCAAGCACGTGATACTGCCCCAGCACGTGGATACTGCCCCAGCACGTGGATGGATACTGCCCCAGCACGTGGGATACTGCCCCAGCACGTGGATACTGCCCAAGCTCGTGGATATTGCCCCAGCAAGTGGATGGATACTGCCCCAGCACGTGGATATTGCCCCAGCTCGTGGATACTGCCCCAGCTCGTGGATACTGCCCCAGCTCGTGGATATTGCCCCAGCACGTGGATACTGCCCCAGCACGTGGATATTGCCCCAGCTCCTGGATATTGCCCCAGCTCCTGGATATTGCCCCAGCACGTGGATACTGCCCCAGCACGTGGATACTGCCCCAGCACGTGGATACTGCCCCAGAACGTGGATATTGCCCCAGCACGTGGATATTGCCCCAGCACGTGGATACTGCCCCAGCACGTGGATATTGACCCAGCACGTGGATATTGACCCAGCACGTGGATATTGCCCCAGCACGTGGATACTGCCCCAGCACGTGGATATTGCCCCTGCTCATGTATACTGCCCCAGCTCGTGGATACTGCCCCAGCTCGTGGATATTGCCCCAGCACGTGGATACTGCCCCAGCACGTGGATATTGCCCCAGCACGTGGATATTGCCCCAGCTCCTGGATATTGCCCCAGCACGTGGATACTGCCCCAGCACGTGGATACTGCCCCAGAACGTGGATACTGCCCCAGCACGTGGATACTGCCCCAGCACGTGGATATTGCCCCAGCACGTGGATATTGCCCCAGCACGTGGATATTGCCGCAGCACGTGGATACTGCCCCAGCTCGTGGATACTGCCCTAGCACGTGGATATTGCCCCAGCACGTGGATATTGCCCCAGCTCGTGGATACTGCCCCAGCTCGTGGATACTGCCTAGCACGTGGATATTGCCCCAGCACGTGGATGGATACTGCCCCAGCACGTGGATATTGCCCCAGCTCGTGGATACTGCCCCAGCTCCTGGATATTGCCCCAGCACGTGGATACTGCCCCAGCACGTGGATATTGACCCAGCACGTGGATATTGCCCCAGCACGTGGATACTGCCCCAGCACGTGGATATTGACCCAGCACGTGGATATTGACCCAGCACGTGGATATTGCCCCAGCACGTGGATACTGCCCCAGCACGTGGATATTGCCCCAGCACGTGGATATTGCCCCAGCACGTGGATACTGCCCCAGCACGTGGATATTGACCCAGCACGTGGATATTGACCCAGCACGTGGATATTGCCCCAGCACGTGGATACTGCCCCAGCACGTGGATATTGCCCCAGCTCGTGGATACTGCCCCAGCACGTGGATTGATACTGCCCCAGCACGTGGATTGATACTGCCCCAGCACGTGGATACTGCCCAGCACGTGGATACTGCCCCAGCACGTGGATACTGCCCAAGCACGTGGATACTGCCCCAGCACGTGGATACTGCCCCAGCACGTGGATGGATACTGCCCCAGCACGTGGATACTGCCCCAGCACGTGGATACTGCCCAAGCACGTGGATATTGCCCCAGCACGTGGATACTGCCCCAGCACGTGGATACTGCCCCAGCTCGTGGATACTGCCCAGCACGTGGATACTGCCCCCAGCTCGTGGATACTGCCCCAGCACGTGGATACTGCCCCCAGCTCGTGGATACTGCCCCCAGCTCGTGGATATCGCCCCCCCCCGCTCGTGGATATGGCCCCCCCGCTCGTGGATATGGCCCCCCCGCTCGTGGATATACTCACCTACATCGGCCCTCCAGCGATGGCGGTCCCGCGTCCCGCTTCCAGCGTCCTCTCTCGCTCCGTTGGTCGCCGGGATGACGTCACGAAAGCCTTTGACCCCCGGGGTCAAAGGCTTTCGTGACGTCATTCCGGCGAACAACGGAGCGAGAGAGGACGCTGGAAGCGGACCGCCATCGCTGGAGGAGCTAAGGGCCGATGTAAGTGAGTATGTGTACGCAACATCCCCCTACATTGGCCCGGAGCCTCAGCGGTGGCTGTCGTAGGCTGCTCGGCCGGCCTCCAGGCTTAGGCGAGCCCCCGGCTCGGCTGGGCCTGTAGGCCCAAGCCAAGCCGGGGGCTCGCCTGAGCCTGGAGGCCGGCCGAGCAGCCTGCGACAGCCGGAGGACAGTCACCGCTGGAGCTCAGGGCTAATGTAGGTGAGTATGTGCTCTCCACACCCACCCTGCTTACTCGGCCGGTATCCAAGCTTAGGCGAGCCCCCGGCTTGGGCCTAGAGGCCCAGCAGAGCCGGGGACTCGCCTGAGCATGGAGGACGCCCGAACATGCAACTCGACCGGCCTCCATGCTCAGGCGAGTCCCCGGCTCGGCAGGGCCTCTAGCCCAAGCCAAGCCGGGGGCTCGCCTAAGCTTGGATACAGGCCGAGCAAGCAGGGTGTGTGTGTGTGTGTAGAGCACATACTCACCTACATCGGCCTCGAGTCCTCCACCGGTTCCACACATACTCACCGACATCGGCCCTTAGCTCCTCCAGCGATGGCGGTCCCGCTTGCAGCATCCTCTCTCCGTTGCTCGCCAGGATGACGTCACGAAAGCCTTTGACCCCCGGGGTCAAAGGCTTTCGTGACGTCATTCCGGCGAGCAACGGAGAGAGAGAGGATGCTGCAAGCGGACCGCCATCGCTGGAGGAGCTAAGGGCCGATGTCGGTGAGTATGTGTTAGGCAACATCGGCCCTGAGCTCCAGCGGTGACCTCCTCCGGCCGAGCAGGCTGCTCGGCCGGCCTCTACGCTTAGGCGAGTCCCCGGCTCGGCTGGGCCTGTAGGCCCAAGCCAAGCCGGGGGCTCGCCTAAGCCTAGAGGCCCGCCGAGCAGCCAGTGGCAGCTGGAGGAGGTCTCCGCTGGAGCTCAGGGCCGATTTTGGGGTGTATTTTTTGGGAACTTCGGCCCCGATCCTCCAGCGGTGACCTTCTCCGGCTGCCGCTGGCTGCTCGGCGGGCCTCTAGGCTTAGGCGAGTCCCCGGCTCAGCTGGGCCTGTAGGCCCAAACCGAGCCGGGGGCTCGCCTAAGCCTAGAGGGCCGCCGAGCAGCCAGCGGCAGCCGGAGGAGGTCTCCGCTGGAGCTCAGGGCCGATTTTGGGGTGTGTTTGTTTGGGAACTTCGGCCCCGATCCTCCAGCGGTGACCTTCTCCGGCTGCTGCTGGCTGCTCGGCGGGCCTCTAGGCTTAGGCGAGTCCCCGGCTCGGCTGGGCCTGTAGGCCCAAACCGAGCCGGGGGCTCGCCTAAGCCTAGAGGGCCGCCGAGCAGCCAGCGGCAGCCGGAGGAGGTCTCCGCTGGAGCTCAGGGCCGATTTTGGGGTGTATTTGTTTGGGAATTTCGGCCCCGATCCTCCAGCGGTGACCTCCTCCGGCTGCCGCTGGGTGCTCGGCGGGCCTCTAGGCTTAGGCGAGTCCCCGGCTCGGCTGGGCCTGTAGGCCCAAACCGAGCCGGGGGCTCGCCTGAGCCTGGGGGCCCGCCGAGCAGCCAGCGGCAGCCGGAGGAGGTCTCCGCTGGAGCTCAGGGCCGATTTTGGGGTGTATTTTTTTGGGAACTTCGGCCCCGATCCTCCAGCGGTGACCTTCTCCGGCTGCCGCTGGCTGCTCGGCGGGCCTCTAGGCTTAGGCGAGTCCCCGGCTCGGCTGGGCCTGTAGGCCCAAACCGAGCCGGGGGCTCGCCTAAGCCTAGAGCCCGCCGAGCAGCCAGCGGCAGCCGGGGAGGTCTCCGCTGGAGGATCGGGGCCGAGTTATGGGGTTATGTATGTTTTGGGAACTTCGGCCCCGATCCTCCAGCGGTGACCGGCTGCCGGCGGCCTGCTAGGCGGGCCTCTAGGCTTAGGCGAGTCCCCGGCTCGGCTGGGCCTGTAGGCCCAAACCGAGCCGGGGGCTCGCCTGAGCCTGGAGGCCCGCCGGCAGCCGGAGGACGGTCACCGCTGGAGGATCGGGGCATCTGGCCGTGTAAACACACGGGTAGCTGCGCGCGGCTCGTGCCGTTTTTTTTTTTTTTTTTTTTTTCACGCGGCCGGCACGCGCAGCTACCTGTGTGTTCTAACGGCCGCTTTCAAATGTCCGTCGCGCATGCGCAGTAGGGTTTTGGCGACGGACAGTTTTTAGCTTATTCTTTTATAGTATAGATTGGTGAGCGTGTGTGTAATGTCCGAGTATTATTTATTTATTTGTAAAGTATTTTATCAGGAAGGATACATTGAGATTTCTCTTCTTTTCAAGTATGTCCTGGGTTCTAGAACATTGTATTTCTGTAAGAACTATAAAAATTTCAGAGTAATAAAATGCAAGATAGTAAAAAAAAGTTACATGTTTACAGGTGCATTCTGTATATAGTCACTGTGTTACATGTTTACAGGTGCATTCTGTATATAGTCACTGTGTTACATGTTTACAGGTGCATTCTGTATATAGTCACTATGTTACATGTTTACAGGTGCATTCTGTATATAGTCACTGTGTTACATGTTTACAGGTACATTCTGTATATAGTCACTATGTTACATGTTTACAGGTGCATTCTGTATATAGTCACTGTGTTACATGTTTACAGGTGCATTCTGTATATAGTCACTGTGTTACATGTTTACAGGTGCATTCTGTATATAGTCACTATGTTACATGTTTACAGGTGCATTCTGTATATAGTCACTATGTTACATGTTTACAGGTACATTCTGTATATAGTCACTGTTACATGTTTACAGGTGCATTCTGTATATAGTCACTATGCTACATGTTTACAGGTACATTCTGTATATAGTCACTGTGTTACATGTTTACAGGTGCATTCTGTATATAGTCACTGTGTTACATGTTTACAGGTGCATTCCGTATTGAGGTATGTTAGTATGGAGCTCTTGAGTGACTTCAGACTGGGGGAAGATTTGATGGCGTCTGGGAGGTTATTCCATATTTGTGGTGCTCTGTAGGAAAATGAGGATCGAGCCACTTTCTTTTTGTATTGTGGTATTGCAAGTAAGGTGCTGGTCCTGGATTCAGAGGTGAGTGTGTCTGGAATGTCAGGATGTTTATCTGTGTATTTCTAGGCCATCTAGTATTCGCTTTATTCCAGTTAAGTGTCATGACATCGTCTTATCGTCAGCCTCCGTTTCTTATGGCTGTCACTGGTGGATTGCCGCTCCTTGCATTGATGCATTTGTCGTTCTGATCTTGATGCAAGTTTCTCATTCGCCTCAATCCCTTTGGCTCTGGTTCATGGTGTCATTTTCAGAGCACTTGTCAGCTCACGCCATTTTTCCATGTTGTTCATGGCATGATTTGGCAGACTGATAAGACACCAACCATTTCTCCCTCCTCGCCAACCTTTTTTTTACTTAATAATTCTATGTGTACATATGCCCCACCTGCTGATTATCTGCAGACTCCGCCAGCTCCCCTGCCCTTGTTTGTTTGAATTACCCTCCCCTCCCTCCTTTTTATTTCTTCCACTGCTTGTCATTCGCTGTCTATGCAGTTGTACGGCTCTCTTGAGGACTGTTGTATAATTCTTATGCTTTCAAAATAAAAATTATTAATAATTATTTTTTTTTAAATTTGGATTGAATATTGACTCTTGCGGCTATACTATATAAAAGGAAATATTGGCTATTTCACTTCAATTAAAATTTATCCAAAAAAATTACAAATCCTGAAAGGTGCCGATAAATCGCTCTTCGGATGCTTGTAGCGATGTTTAATGTATTAGTCGGGCTCTTACTGTACAGAGATTCGGAGCTTTCATATGAAATTCCAGAGATGAGCATACTAATAGGGATGTGCGTTTCGGGTTTCGGAATTTCGGAATTTTCACGAAATTTCCCGATACGTGTTTTCGGATGCGGCCGATTTTCCGAAAATTTTTAGATCCGAAAATAGCAGATCCGAAAAGTTTTCCGAGCCGAAACGAAATATTTTCGGAATTTTCGAATGGACTTGAAATGTGTCAAATCGAAATTTATTGCTTTGAAACGAGGAGAACAGACGTACCGAAAAAACGAAAATTTACGAAATCACGAAAAGTCGATACAAAAAACGAGCAAAGTGACACGAAAATACGAAAAATGGTCGATATTCCGAAAACATGTACAATTCCGAAAAACGAAAATTTCCGAAATCACGAAAAGTCGATACAAAAAACGAGCTAAGTGACACGAAAATACGAAAAATGGTCGATATTCCGAAAAAAAAATGTACACGAAAAACGAGTCGAGCCGAACCGAATCAAAACAGAAATCGGTCGAAACGAGCCGAATCGAAAAGTTTACACATCCGAAAAATCGAATCGAATCGAACCGAAAAAAAAAATCGGTGCACAAGCCTACATACTAATCTTAAATCCCAGAAACGCGAGTCTTACTGTACACCCCTCTATATGCGAGTGGTACTGTCGATCCCGGATATGTGCAGTTTTACTGTAACTGTGGAAACATTACAGTTCCAACTTGTGGGTTGTACATATAACTGTATTATGTTAATGTACGGACTTGCACCTTATGACTGTAATGGGAAAAAAAAATATTTACAGACTTTAGCGTCATAACTATGACAGTGTAAATGTTAAAGTATGGACTTGCGAGAGTTAAATTTACAGCGGTTGTACGTTTTTACTGTTCGTCATCCTAATCAGTCCGTACATTAACATTTCAAAGTTATATTTTCAACCCGCAACGCCCTGTTTTAATAAATCGCTACCAAGATGGTAGAGCGTAACCAATTAACAAAAACAAGAAAAAGATCAAAAATTGAAAAAGTGGAAAATGAAAGAAGTGAGTGAGAGACCAAAGGGTCTACCCCTAATATAATTGTATGAACTTCAATTACCCTGATAAGTAAATATCAGAGTACTAGTGTCTCTCCGAGACGAAATTAATATTTAACTTTTATTGAACTCCATTTAAAATAAAACAAACAAAATAAACATAAGTAGACAGTGCTCACAAAAACAAGATATCATAAAAACAAATTCTGCAAAAGGGTAGTATATAGCGGCAGATAGGTGGTCAATGGTCAATACAATACAATAAGTAACCTTCGAGGGTCACTTCAAGGTATTGAAGAAACGTGAGATATTGTTGAAATTATAAGACCATAAGGTACTGCAAGTATTACAATTATGGAAGCAGAAACAGACAGGAGCAAGATACTTCTGTTGGGGGAAGTGGCGCAAATAGCCCAGTATAAACGTACTGCAAATTGATTGCATAAGTTATCATAATAAGAAAGGCACAAAATAAAGATTTGTATATGTATTCAAAAATTCCAAAAATACGGATTCCCCGGTAGAAACAGAGTTCTTGCCTGCCAAGAGCACCCGACGCGCGTTTCGCCGGAATGGCGAAAGCACTCCTGACGAGCCATTCCGGCGAAACGCGCGTCGGGTGCTCTTGGCAGGCAAGAACTCTGTTTCTACCTGGGGAATCCGTATTTTTGGAATTTTGAATACATATACAAATCTTTATTTTGTGCCTTTCTTATTATGATAACTTATGCAATCAATTTGCAGTACGTTTATACTGGGCTATTTGCGCCACTTCCCCCAACAGAAGTATCTTGCTCCTGTCTGTTTCTGCTTCCATAATTGTTAATACTTGCAGTACCTTATGGTCTTATAATTTCACCAATATCTCACGTTTCTTCAATACCTTGAAGTGACCCTCGAAGGTTACTTATTGTATTGTATTGACCATTGACCACCTATCTGCCGCTATATACTACTTTTGCAGAATTTGTTTTTATGATATCTTGTTTTTGTGAGCACTGTCTACTTATGTTTATTTTGTTTGTTTTATTTTAAATGGAGTTCAATAAAAGTTAAATATTAATTTCGTCTCTGAGAGACACTAGTACTCTGATATTTACTTATCAGGGTAATTGAAGTTCGCCCTGTTTTACTATTCCACTTCTATATATATACACAACTCGCAAGTCCGTACTGTAATATTTCCACTGTTACAGTAAAAACGTGTATATCTGGAATTTACTGTAAAAATTTTGCATGTCTGAAATTTACAGTAAGACGCATTTTTGCAGGACTTCATATTACAAAGCACATGCCTGAGGTTTTCATATTTAAGTCCAGGATTTACAGTAAGACAGTGAAACACGGAAAATGCATCGTGCACACGTATTTACACATTTTTTTTTTATTCAGGCTTTTTAACGGCCAATATCTTTTACTGAACAGAGCCATTTTTCGGAAATCGGCTTGAGTCGAATTTTCAAATAATTCAGCTGATATTTATTTTGAAAACTATCAGTGTTATTAAGAGAGCACATTTCAATGCTCTCCCGTTCCCCGCACGTCAGCTAGTCCGATTCACCGACCCTGCGATGAATTCAGCATTCATCGCAGGGTCCCCGAAGTGCAGGGAACAAGCCACTGAACGCATCCGCAAAACTGCAGAATGGATCCGAAAAACCACCGCAAAACCGCAGAATTGATCGGAAAAACCGCCAAAAAAAAGAATCGATCCAAAAAAAAAAAAGCAGAAAACCCGCCGAATGCATCCAACGATCCACCGCGAAATTGATCCAAAAAAAGCAGACGACCCACCAAACACAGCGCTGATCAGCCGCTGGAAAAAGCTGTCAAGACGCCGAGCGGGGTAAAAAAAAGAAAAAACACCGAACTTTTAACTAGGGATGGGCCGAACACCCCCGTATTCGGTTCGCATTCGAAGTCAAACATTTGAAAAAGTTCGAACACGATTCGAACGCAATGCAAGTCAATGGGGCTCGAACGTTCGAAAATTAAGGTCCCCTCCAGAGGGCATATATGCAAGATATTAGTCATAAAAGGTGTATGGGGGGCCGGGTAGTGCCCTGGGGGACAGGAAACAATGAGAAAAACAAATTTAAATAAAGCGTTTTTAATCAAAAAACTTTTTTTCGAGCCATTTCACCGCTGTGCGCTGAGCTAGTTTTCACCACTTTTGCTCATGTTTAAACGCGATTTGAAGCCCTGGGAAATGTTTGAGCAACAACGAGTGGGAAAAATTACGATCTTAACGCAAACGTTAACGCTCACTTGCGTGAGCATTAACATTTGCTGCGGCGTTCACCGTATACTTGTAACGTTTCCCCAGGACAGACCTGGTAGGATCCCTGGGTAACAGACCTCTAACCCTCCGATCCTTAGGATGGTCGGGACTCGGGACCACTAAACCTAACCTCTAGCAGCCACACAGTCCAGGGAGACAGCACCAACAATATACACCACAGACTGAGATCAATATATGTTTGTACTGCGCTATAGTATATGGCAGGATGGAAGCGCAACAGCAGTAACAAGCAGCAGAATATACCAGACAGGGGCGCAGAGCGAGAGTAGTTGTTATAACAAAACCGGGTCAGCAACATTTAGGCACTTGTACTGCGCTACTCTATGTGGCAGGATCTGTAGCACACATCAGCAGTAACAAGCAGCAGATATACCAGACAGGGACATAGATCGAGAGTAGTCGTTATAACAAAACCGGGTCAGCAACGTTTAGGCACTTGTACTGCGCTACTGTATATGGGGAGTATCTGTTCACACCAGTAGCAACAGGAGGCAAACAGAACAGGCAGGGAGTACACAGAGAGAATAGTCAAATGGCAGGCAAAGTCGGCAACAGATCGGGTCCTCAGAACAAGCAGGGTCGGTAACAAGTATACAAACTGATTTGGTAAGCTAGCGATGCGGGAATGAAACTCCACGGCAAGGCAAGGTGTACAGCGTGCGCTCCTGATTTAAAGGTCCCGGCTGCGCCGCGCCCTGCCCCCTGATCAATCACAGCTGCGCTGGGTGCCGCCGGAGCTCCTGGCATTTGGCCAGCTGGCGACACCATGAATCCGGGGCCCCCCTGATCGCCACCCGGGGCCCTGGATGTCACAATATTATAATCCAGATGCAAACGGGTTAAGTAACCAAATTTGTAAGAAGAAGAATTAATGCCGCATATGAATCCTCACACTGCCGCGCAGCACCTCTACAGTCTGACGCTTAGCTTTAACCGGCGCGCTGTGTGCAGCTTCTGAGAAGATACGCTATTAGTGTAGCGAGGAAGCTGGCTGCGCATTTTGCATCGCTCCCTCTACACGAATAGCGTAACTTATCAGAAGCTGCACACAGCGCGCCGGTGTATGCAGCGTCTAACAGCGTGGGAGACAGGAGGCTGCGCTTGTTGGTAAATCCAGGAATCAGGTGAGTATTAGTAAGAAAGAAAAAAAAAAATATTTTATGTTCCCGAGGACATTTAATAATGCCCTCGGATTTTTTTTTTTTTAGAAATGTGTCGCCTGGTGGTCAGTCAGTGGAGGCTCCCTGGATCCTGGTTGTGGGGGGGGGTCTGCTGTGGCCGCAGGTGCAGTGGCTCCCTCCCTGCGCCGCCTCTCTGCCACATGCACCTGGCCGGCCAGCCCGCACAGTCGCAGCTCTGTCATCCGGCGGTCGCATGCTCCTCAAGGGATCCTTGTAAGGCCCCAGCGGGCTGCCCTCTACAGTGCCTGATTAGAGGGCCTCGTCTGCCTGATGTTTAGCAACAAGATTGTTTTATCCCATAGGTTCAATGTTAAAAACATTCCCATTTTAATTCAATATCTAATAAACCGTTCATTATAATATTCTTCAGTAAAGAGTCTCTTTATTTTTAGTTTTTTTTAAGCTTTTTTTTTTTAAAAAAATATCAAATTTATTATTTTTAGAACTTTTTGCGAACGGCCTGAAAAGTTCGAAGTTCGCGAACTTTCGAACAGCCGATGTTAGATGCGAACATCAAACCGATTCGAACCGGCAGCCCATTCCTACTTTTAACATGTGTTTGCAAAAAAAAGCTACTGCATGAAAATGCCTTTAAATAATATATAAGGTCCTATGAATGATAATAACGAGGTCTGTTACAGAAAAAGGAAAAAACCTTGCCATTTTAAAATAAATTTGCTGAATTTTTTTTTAAATAATGTCTAAAAAGAAATAAAAAATAAAGAGACTTTTTGCTGCAAGTGAAAAGAATAAACGGTTAAGTACATATTTGATAAAAATGGGGATTTTTTTTACATTGAAGCCTATGGGGTTAAACCTGTCGAATGAAACCACCGAACAGCAGGGCATTTCACTGACATTTCACTGATGTTCGGTGTCTGTGAATAGATTAACCATTACCTCTCTATGGGGATTTCACTGCCGCTGAACAGGCACCATATTTCACTGGCAATTCGCCAATATTTGGCGAACTGTCAGCTTTGTGAATAGCCGATTGGTTACAAAATGGCACCATATGGGGAAATTCACAGTCCGGTGCAATTTCAGGATGATGGAATCCAGACGAGGCCAATGTAAGGGTAAGTACAGAGTCCTTGCCGTCTGGTTACATGTTACGGTTGAGCTATGGTGACAATACACTGACAGCTAGGGATGTGCGTTTCGGGTTTCGGAATTTTCACGAAATTTCCCGATTCTTGTATTCGAATTCGGTTGATTTTCTGAAAATACTCAGATCCGAAAACGGATCGAGCCGAAACGAAAACTTTTTGGACTTTTCGAATGGAGTAGAAATGTGTAAAATCGAAATTCATTTTCGTTCCATTCCTGATTTCGGTTCCATTTCAGTAATTTCGGACATCGTATTTATATCGCTGATTCTGTAATTAAATTTTGTATCATTCCCATCTCAATGTATCCTTCCTGGAAAACATGAGAAATCTCAATGTATTCTTCCTGGAAAACATGAGAAATCTCAATGTATCCTTCTTCTAAAACATGAGAAATCTCAATGTATCCTTCTTCTAATACCAGAGAAATCTCAATGTATCCTTCTTGTAAAACCAGAGAAATCTCAATGTATCCTTCCTGGAAAACCAGAGAAATCTCAATGTATCCTTCCTGGAAAACCAGAGAAATCTCAATGTATCCTTCTTGTAAAACCAGAGAAATCTCAATGTATTCTTCCTGGAAAACATGAGAAATCTCAATGTATCCTTCTTCTAAAACATGAGAAATCTCAATGTATCCTTCTTCTAATACCAGAGAAATCTCAATGTATCCTTCTTGTAAAACCAGAGAAATCTCAATGTATCCTTCCTGGAAAACCAGAGAAATCTCAATGTATCCTTCTTGTAAAACCAGAGAAATCTCAATGTATCCTTCCTGGAAAACCAGAGAAATCTCAATGTATCCTTCTTCTAAAACATGAGAAATCTCAATATATCCTTCCCGGGAAACCAGAGAAATCTCAATGTATCCTTCCTGGAAATCCAAAGAAATCTCAATGTATCCTTCCTGGAAAACCAGAGAAATCTCAATGTATTCTTCTTGTAAACCAGAGAAATCTCAATGTATCCTTCTTGTAAAACATGAGAAAACTCAATGTATCCATCCCGGGAAACCAGAGAAATCTCAATGTATCCTTCTTGTAAAACATGAGAAATCTCAATGTATCCTTCTTGTAAAACATGAGAAATCTCAATGTATCCTTCTTGTAAAACATGAGAAATCTCAATGTATCCTTCTTGTAAAACATGAGAAATCTCAATGTATCCTTCTTGTAAAACATGAGAAATCTCAATGACAGAATTATCGTATCGGCAGAATTATCGTATCGTATAATTATCGTATCCGAAAAACCATTAGTTTATGTCAAAACGAATAGACACTTTGAAACGAGAACAGACGTTCCGAAAAACCTGAAAATTTCCGAAATCACGAAAAAAAAAGTCGATACGAAAAACGAACCGAAATTTACCAAACCGAAACAGAAATCAGCCGAAACGAGTCGAAACGAAATTTTTAACTATCCGAATGAACCGAACCGAACCGAAAAAAAAATCGGTACACAAGCCTACTGACAGCATTTGTCACACAATGTTTCATGACTCTCATTTCAGTTTTTAGTTTATATAATCACCTGCGGAGAACGACACATCACACATTTATCTTCCCATCTTTACCCGCCGGGCCTCCTAAACTCAATGCCATGGGCCATTTTTGGATGCAGGTTTTCAATAGCCAGGGCTCAGCAGCCCGGTATGCGCAGGAAATGATCTGCAAATCTTCCATCGCAGAAGATAAAATTACGCCGCAATAACACAGGCCGAGATCGCTTTATTACCAGGAAACATAAAACCGAAGCTTTTGCAGAAACTGTGGCTTTTCATGATTTGCTGGACCCCGTCGGTAAGACCAAGTTAAGCTTGGAATGGGTCGGGGGACTCCTGGTGTGAGCGCTGCATCCCATTTACCTAGATTGGAAAGCCATTCGACGCGTTCCGCACGGATAGGCCTCCTTTGTGATTTCCCGTCGCCAGATGCGACTCGTAACCATCACGAAAACCACCATCTTGAACCCAGCTGGGTTGTAAAATCCTGTCACATCCCTAAAAATAAAGTTGTATTTCTCCGGAAGATCAGAGCCAGGGATTCCAGCTGCGCCACCGGAGGATATTGACCTTGACGCTGCCGTGGAGGATACGGAGATAAACTCTGCCCCGTTCAATTGTACGGCGGATCATTCATGGAGCCAATCGTCTTCCCAGACCTTGTTACTTTGGAAGAATTGTAACAAATGTCGGCTTTCCCTAAGCCGCTCATATGAACCGGATTTTCCTTTATGTGTGTATTAAATTCCCCAAAATCGAGGCTGAGAGATGTTGTGTGATGGGATTCCAGTATGGGGCATGTTACTTGTTCATTTTGATTATTTTTTTTTCTTCTTCCATCCAGCGGAAAGTACAAAGGGCAGCACTCGCGGCTTCTAATGAAAAGAAAGAAATAGAAATTCCAGTCATTATTTATTGGCTACGAATTTGAGAACTGGGACTAGTCCAAGGGACTTCCACGCACCCCCTACCCCCCACACACCACCACCACCACGACGACAAACAGGGACAGAGACGGAGCAGCCCAGCAGCATGTGTTATTGACAAATAACAGTTTAGTGATTTGGGAGCCTTGTTCCACATCATTATTTGCAGACGCGCACCACAGGCGGAAAGGCCAAGAATAATAATTTACACATATTTCCCAAAAAAGAAGAAAAAAAAACAAAACATTGTTTGATTTATTCTCGTTGTTGTCGTTTGTTTTATTTCCTTCCAGATTCTCATCAAGCTCCGGATTGAACAATAGTCCTAGGTTTTGACTTGGGTTCTCTGCGCACATTCTGTTATTACACAAAACATTATGGAGTGATTATAGTCGGCTCCGACCGAGCCAACCTGCTGTTAACCCCTTCAGTGCCGCGGGTACGAGCCAAGCAGCCCAGGACATCGCTAACGGGATTTAACGTTTTTATGACCAGCCGTGTGTATCGCGTATAGTTTCTGTGCTGTGTTAGAATATTATCCTTCGAAGCTTCCGTCAGGTTTCTCTGCCTTTAACAGAGGGAATGTATATGAGGTTAACTCCTCGACTGCTGTACGGGTGCCTGTGAAGCTCAACGTATAGCGCACCAAAAAAAGAAACCTTGGGAGAGGAGTAGGGATGGGCTGCCTGTTCGAATCGGTTCGAAGTTCGATTCGAACATCGGCTGTTCGAAAGTTTGCGAACTTCGAACTTTTCGGGACGTTCGCAGAAAGTTTGAGAAAAAAAAAAGTTTGAGAAAAAATTCCAAAAACTGCTTAAAAGATCCTAAAAAAATCTAGAAATAGAGACTTTTTACTGCAGAATATAATAATAAGCGGTTTATTAGATATTGAATTAAAATGGGAATATTTTTAACATTGAAGTCTATGGGATTCATAAACATTTCCCACTCATTGTTGGTCAAACATTTCCCACTCGTTTGTTGATCAAACATTTCCCATGGCTTCAAATCGCATTTAAGCATGAGCAAAAGTGGTAAAAATTAGCTCAGCGCACAGCAGTGAAATGGCTCAGCACTCTGCAGTGAAAGGGTTAAAAAGTTTT
Source organism: Leptobrachium leishanense (assembly GCA_009667805.1). Classification (NCBI taxonomy): domain Eukaryota; kingdom Metazoa; phylum Chordata; class Amphibia; order Anura; family Megophryidae; genus Leptobrachium; species Leptobrachium leishanense. Next base: position 547,672,595 of record CM019063.1, read on the forward strand.
TTTGAAAAAAAATAATGGTTTCCTGTCCCCCAGGGCAGTACCCGGACCCCCATATACCTTTAATGGTCAATATCTTGCATATATGCCCTCTTGGAGGGGACCTTAATTTTCGAATGTTCGAGCCCCATTGACTTGCATTGTGTTCACATTGTGTTTGAGTTTGCGGTCGAACCTTTTCGGGCGTTCGTTTTCGAATGCGAACCGAACACGGGGGTGTTCGGCCCATCACTAGAGAGGAGTAGGTTAGGGCCACTATTAAGGCAGTAGAGGGGAAGATGGCTTCTCTGGCCCAGGGACTTCGGGGCTCAGCAGCAGCAGACATCCCTGGCATGCCCCACAAATTCCCTACTTCCCTCACAGCTGGGCCTCCCTGCAAGCTGAGCAGCCTATAGAGACATTCACCGTGATGGGCCTCATATTAACGTGCAGCAGGCACTGTGATGGACCACTGAGAGGGGGGTGTTCTCAATAGCTTCCTATCAGAATCTTGTTAAGGATTCCTCCACTGTGTAGGCCATTGCCTGCCCCCATGGAGACATGAGAGGTTAAGCATGCTGCCTCTCTTTTAAGGCAGCACAGTGTGTAGGGGGTCCGGCTGGGAGAATGAGGTAGGGGATTTGGATGCTATGTGTAGCTGGTGGCCACGCTAAAGGGGGCTGAGGGAGGATTGGAGGCCTGGTGGCTAAACAGGGCAGAGAAAGTTATGGGGTCCTGGTAGTTAAAGGGAATGGTGGATTTTGGGGGACCTAATGGCTAAAAGGTATGGAGGAGCTATGGGGACTCAATGGCTAATGGGGGAATGGAGACAACATGGGGACTGAGTGGTTATGGGGCTCTGGTAGTTAATAGTGGCTGGGAATGTTATGGGGAACTGGGCTAAGGGGGGCAAAGGTGAGAGCTATGGAGACCTGGGATAATGGGGGACTGGGGAAGTTGTGGGGACTTGGTGGCAATAGGGGACTGGTAAAGAGAATGGGGACCTGAGCTAAGGGGGGTGGGGTGCTTGGGACGTTACGGGGGCCTACTGGTTATCAAGCACTGGGGGGTTCTAAGGATTTACATTTTTACATTAAAAATAAAAAACATTTTGTTCAAAAAAATTTTTACCTCGGAGAGGGGGGTGTCCAGAGGAGACAGCTCCAAGATTTCTGAGGACAGCCCTGGTAGGGGTTGTCCACAAAATAATTTCTTCACCCAAGCTTTAATACACTTCAAATCGTACCTAATTTTAATAGAGAAACAGCGCCCTGAGAGCCGGGATTCAGGCGGTATAACAGATGGTTTTCCAGTTCGTCGGCTGCGGCTCTGATCCTAGACAATAAAATCTACTGTAAATAAATTGGACTGAAAATATTGGTGGTAATGTTTTGGTTTTTCACACAGGTCTGGAGATAACCAGTAATTGAGCTGCTAGAGTGTCACTTAATGGATGATAAGGACACAATGCTGCTGCTGGTAAATGTATCAATTCAAATGCAAACGCTTGGGTGAGAAGGTATAGAGGAGAGATGGAGATCACATCTTCTAAAAATAACATGGTAGCTCTCAAGAAAGATTCTCCGTGGTGACGTCTCTGCCTTTTGACTGTGAAAAAGTCAAAATCCCATTCAGCACATCCCTCCAATACAACTGGGGAGAAGCAAGTCTTGACTTTACGAGAAGTGGGTTCAACCTAACTAGGGATGAGCTGTTCGGTTCGATCAGTTCGGAGTTCAAGTCGAACATCGGCAGTTCGAAAGTTCGCAAACTTCGAACTTTTTGGCGTGTTCGGTTCGAGTTCGAAGAATTTTTTTTTGTAAAAAGTGTAAAAAATGCTTAAAAAAAAATACTAAAAAAATCTAGAAATAAAGAGACTCTTTACTGCAGAATATTATAAGCAACGGTTTATTAGATATTGAATTAAAAACTAATGTCTAGGTGCAAAGATTCTCACCTCTAAATGACCTGTGCTCTCAAACGGCGTAAACAAAAGGTGTTTAGTTAGTGTTTGGAAATAACATGTGCTTCTAATTAGTCCGGTCTCATGAATTTGATACATTGTATGCAGACTGGGAGTGCTAGGTGTCGTGTGTGGGTCTGTGATGGCGATGTTTCCATACATCCTACAAATCCGCCACTTCACGGGCAGGTTATGGGGACCTCCTAGGCACGATATTTGAAGGAATTTTTCGTTTTTATTTTCAACCCTTATTTTATGGAAAACTCACTGTCCCTTTAAAAACATTTTCTGTTTTTACTTTTTGTCCTTGTTTCCTGTCCCCCAGGGCACTACCCGGACCCCCATACACCTTTTATGGCAAATATCTTGCATATATGCCCTCTTGGAGGGCACTCTAAAAATCGAACTTTGAGTACCATTGACTTGCATTAAGTTCGTGTTCCAGTTCTAATTTGAAATTTTGAAAATTTCGAACTCGGGGGTGTTCGGCTCATCCCTAAACCTAACCACCAGGTCGCTGCTCTACAATCATGGAAAGACGACTCAATCCCACTCAGAAGACACCACCAGCATCAAGACATCTAACCATATGGATGCGCCATCCTCACAAAATACTTGTACATCTCATATATTGTAAGTTCCCTTGGGAATAGGACCCCCTGAATCAGGCCACATCATCCATGTGTGGTATTCCAATGTATCAACTCCTTGTACACCGATCTTGTAAAGCGCTGCAGAATTTGTTGCGCTATATAACTAAAGTAAAAGGAACAAAATATAAATTCCTGGCGCACCTTGTATATTAGAACATTGTTTTAGAATACAATATGTATGATACAATTGTAAGTGAACAGTGGGTAAAAAATATTGAGTATGTTTTTTTTTTTGTGGGTTTTTTTTTCCTCTTAACACTGAAAACATTCAAAAAAATTCAAACAAATTCAAAAAAATAGAGAAATCAGAATACTTATATTAGTAATGATGGTATCTTTATCTTCCTCCTTTCCTCCTTGGCAAATCCTCTGGAGTTAGCTTCCCCCCCCCCCCAATGGTGACTCGTTATCTCATTAGCTCATTCGATGGTATATGGAGGTGCTATATAAATTCCAGGGAGGGGAGGGAGCAAACCTTATATAGACAGGTGCTAAAGTAATAAATATGCAGCAGGACGATATGCTACTATATTCAAAAATATATTCATATAAATTCATATAAAAATAGACCATATGGTATGCATAATTAAAAAAGTTATTTAAAAAGTAATCGTAAAAGGGGATCGCTTAAAACGCGTTTTCGCCTACCGGCTTCCTCAGTAAGTGTCCTCAGATAGTCTCTGGTGAAAAATATCAGTTAAAACGCGAAAACGCATTTTAAGCGATCCCCTTTTATGATTACTTTTTAAATAACATTTTTAATTATGCATACCATATGGTCTATTTTTATATGAATTTATATGAATATATTTTTGAATATAGTAGCCTATCGTCCTGCTGCATATTTATTACTTTAGCACCTGTCTATATAAGGTTTGCTCCCTCCCCTCCCTGAAATTTATATAGCACCTCCATATACCATCGAATGAGCAAATGAATAAACGAGTCACCATTGGGGGGGGGGAGCTAACTCCAGAGGATTTGCCAAGGAGGAAAGGAGGAAGATAAAGATACCATCATTACTAATATAAGTATTCTGATTTCTCTATTTTTTTGAATTTGTTTGAATTTTTTGAGTGTTTTCAGTGTTAAGAGGAAAAAAAAAATCACAAAAAAAAAACCACATACTCAATATTTTTTACCCACTGTTCACTTACAATTGTATCATACATATTGTATTCTAAAACAATGTTCTAATATACAAGGTGCGCCAGGAATTTATGTTTTGTTCCTTTTATATTATTTGTGTCCTTGGAGGTGTGTGGACACTGCACATTCCACTACGGCAGCACCTACCCTAATTAATATCTATTTATTTTGCACGGAAGCGCCGCCTTTTATTATTATTATTATTCTTTATTTATAAAGCGCCAGCATATTCCGCAGCGCTGTACAATAAGCACAGTATAGACAGGGTTACAATACATTGAATAACATTTGACAAACAGTACAGGAGGAGATGAGGCCCTATTCCCGTAGGAACTCACAATCTGGGAGGGTTGGGGTTGGAAACAGGAGGAGAGGACTGTAAGGTGAGAGTGATTGATGGTTGAGTCAGTGAGTTGGGTGGTAGGCTTCCCTAAATAGGAATGTTTTAAGGGAGCGTTTGAAGGAAGAGAAGTTAGGGGAAAGTCTGACAGTACGTGGGAGAGCGTTCCAAAGAGTGGGGGCTGCGCGTGAGAAATCCTGCAGTCTATCATGGGAAGAGGTGATGCGGGGAGAAGCTAGGTGCAGGTCACTGTTTGACCTTAGGGAGCGGGCTGGGGTGTATTTGGTGATTAGTGAGGACAGGTAGTGGGGCGCTGAGTTAGTGAGGGTTTTGTAGGTAAGGATAAGGATTTTGAACTTAATTCTGCAGTGGATGGGGAGCCAGTGAAGGGACTCGCAGAGGGGAGCGGCAGAGACAGAGCGGCGGGTGAGGTGAATTAGCCTGGCGGAGGCGTTCAGGACAGATTGTAGGGGGGAGAGGCGGGACAGAGGAAGGCCAGATAAGAGATTATTGCAATAGTCGAGTCGGGAGATTACCAGGGCGTGTATGAGTTGTTTTGTGGTGACATCCGGTAAGAAATGGCCGAATTCTGGAAATATTACGCAGTTGGTATCGGCAGGAGGAGGAAAGAGACTTGATGTGGGGGATGAAGGAAAGAGCAGAGTCAAGTGTAACTCCAAGACAGCGAACTTGGTTTGATTCGGAGATGGTGATACCCTCCACCGTGATAGAGACGTCAGGAGGTGGGGAGGCATTGGAGGGAGGAATAAGTAGGAGTTCAGTCTTTGACATGTTGATCTTTAGGTGGTGGGAGGCCATCCAGGAGGAGATGCCAGATAAACAGTCACTGACTTTTGAAAGGACAGGGGGAGAGAGATCAAGGGTAGAGAGGTAGATCTGAGTGTCATCAGCGTAGAGGTGGTAATTAAAACCAAAGCTGTTGATGATTTTGCCCAGGGAGGAGGTGTAGATGGAAAAGAGCAGAGGACCAAGGACAGAGCCTTGAGGTACACCAACAGATAGAGGCAATGAGGAGGAGGAGTTACCAGCAAAGGACACACAGAAGGACCTGTTGGATAAATAGGAGTCAACCCAAGCAAGTCCAGTGTCACCGAGACCCAGAGAGTTGAGGGTCTGTAGAAGGAGGGGGTGGCCAACAGTGTCAAAAGCAGCCGAGAGGTCAAGCAGGATGAGAATAGAATAGTGGCTGTGTTTTTTAGCAGTTAGGAGGTCGTTGGTGACTTTGGTGAGGGCAGTTTCAGTTGAGTGTAGGGGACGGAAGCCAGATTGCAGGGGGTCAAGTAGGGAATTGGAGGACAGGAAGAGGGAGAGGCGGTTGAAGACTAGTTTTTCTAAGAGCTTTGATGTGAAGGGAAGCAGGGATACAGGGCGGTAATTGGATGGAGAGTTGGGATCTAGGGATGGTTTCTTTAGTAAAGGGGTAACTAGCGCGTGTTTGAAGGCGGATGGAAAGGAGCCAGTGGAGAGAGATAGGTTGAAGATGTGTGTGAGAGCAGGGGTGAGGGAGGAGGAGAGGGGAGGAATTAGATGTGAGGGAATGGGGTCGAGCGGGCACGTGGTGAGATGTGAGGAGGACAATAAGGAATTGACTTCCTCCTCAGTGGCTGGGAGGAAGCGGCAGAGGGTGGCAGAGGGGACCTGTGGGAGTGGAGGTGGCAGATAACTATCTTGTGTTGGGATGTTGCTTCTGATAGTTAAAGTTTTACTGAGGAAGTAGTCTTCCAGGTCTTGAGCGCTGAAGGCAGCTGTGGGGGGAGGTGCAGGTGGGTAGAGGAGGGTGTTGAAGGTGGACCAGAGCCATTTAGGGTTGGAGGACAGCGTAGATATAAGAGATGAGAAGAAGGATTGTTTGGCCAAGTGGAGGGCAGAGGTGTATGACCGGAGAATAAACTTGAAGTGAACAAAATCAGCTTCAGAGCGGGATTTCCTCCAGGCACGCTCTGCGGTGCGGGAGCATCTTTGCAGGTAGCGAGTCTGGAGGGTGTGCCATGGCTGAAGCTGGCGGCGTGGGGCTTACAGAGTCGAAGAGGAGCAAGAGTGTCTAGAGCAGAGATAAGCGTAGTGTTGTAGTGATTAGTGGCAGCATCAGGGCAGGTGAAGGATGAGGTATGAGGGAGGTGGTGAAGTAGGTTGGAGAATTGATGGGGTCCACAGCATGTAGATTTCTGCGAGTGTGTGTGCGGGGTGGGGGAGCAGGGTGTTTAGGAAGTCCAGATAGGTTGAAAGAGAGAAGGTGGTGGTCAGAGATGGGGAAAGAGCAGGGCTCGAGTCGAGCGGGAACGCGCAGGAACGGCATTCCCGCACTTTTCCCACAGCGGGAACGCTGCGGGAACGCAGCGTTCCCGCTGTGGCCCGAGCCCGAACGCCGCCGCCGCACATTGCCGGCGGCCGGCGTGCTTCCTGTTACAAGGGCCAGCTGACAGGAGGTGGAGCCACTCGCCTGGCTGTTTCATAGTTCCCAGGCGAGCGGCTGCACTTCCTGTCAGTGGCCACTGAAGCAGGAAGCACGCGGCCGCTGGCAGAGGAGCAGAAGCAGCAGCAGCAAAGGTGAGCTGGGCTGGGGGCAGTTTCCCTGAGACCTGGGGGGGCAATATCCATGAGACCAGGGGGCAATATCCATGAGACCAGGGGGCAATATCCATGAGACCAGGGGGCAATATCCATGAGAGCTGGGGCAATATCCATGAGACCAGGGGGGCATTATCCATGAGAGCTGGGGCATTATCCATGAGAGCTGGGGCAATATCCATGAGAGCTGGGGCAATATCCATGAGAGCTGGGGCATTATGCATGAGACCTGGGGCATTATCCATGAGAGCTGGGGCATTATCCATGAGAGCTGGGGCATTATCCATGAGAGCTGGGGCAATATCCATGAGACCTGGGGCATTATCCATGAGAGCTGGGGCATTATCCATGAGAGCTGGGGCATTATCCATGAGACCTGGGGCAATATCCATGAGAGCTGGGGCATTATCCATGAGAGCTGGGGCAATATCCATGAGAGCTGGGGCAATATCCATGAGAGCTGGGGCATTATCCATGAGAGCTGGGGCATTATCCATGAGAGCTGGGGCAATATCCATGAGAGCTGGGGCATTATCCATGAGAGCTGGGGCATTATCCATGAGAGCTGGGGCAATATTCATGAGAGCTGGGGCATTATCCATGAGAGCTGGGGCATATCCATGAGACCAGGGGGCAATATCCATGAGAGCTGGGGCATATCCATGAGACCAGGGGGCAATATCCATGAGAGCTGGGGGGGGGCAATATCCATGAGACCAGGGGGCAATATCCATGAGACCAGGGGGCAATATCCATGAGAGCTGGGGCAATATCCATGAGAGCTGGGGGCATTATCCATGAGACCTGGGGCATTATCCATGAGAGCTGGGGCAATATCCATGAGAGCTGGGGCAATATCCATGAGAGCTGGGGGCATTATCCATGAGACCTGGGGCATTATCCATGAGAGCTGGGGCATTATCCATGAGAGCTGGGGCATTATCCATGAGAGCTGGGGCAATATCCATGAGAGCTGGGGCAATATCCATGAGAGCTGGGGCATTATCCATGAGAGCTGGGGGCATTATCCATGAGACCTGGGGCATTATCCATGAGAGCTGGGGCATTATCCATGAGACCTGGGGCATTATCCATGAGAGCTGGGGCATTATCCATGAGAGCTGGGGCATTATCCATGAGACCTGGGGCATTATCCATGAGAGCTGGGGCAATATCCATGAGAGCTGGGGCAATATCCATGAGAGCTGGGGCATTATCCATGAGAGCTGGGGCAATATCCATGAGACCTGGGGCATTATCCATGAGAGCTGGGGCAATATCCATGAGAGCTGGGGCAATATCCATGAGAGCTGGGGGCATTATCCATGAGACCTGGGGCATTATCCATGAGAGCTGGGGCATTATCCATGAGAGCTGGGGCAATATCCATGAGAGCTGGGGCATTATCCATGAGACCTGGGGCATTATCCATGAGAGCTGGGGCATTATCCATGAGACCTGGGGCATTATCCATGAGAGCTGGGGCAATATCCATGAGAGCTGGGGCAATATCCATGAGAGCTGGGGCATTATCCATGAGAGCTGGGGCAATATCCATGAGACCTGGGGCATTATCCATGAGAGCTGGGGCAATATCCATGAGAGCTGGGGCAATATCCATGAGAGCTGGGGCAATATCCATGAGACCTGGGGCATTATCCATGAGAGCTGGGGCATTATCCATGAGACCTGGGGGCATTATCCATGAGACCTGGGGCATTATCCATGAGAGCTGGGGCATTATCCATGAGACCTGGGGGCATTATCCATGAGAGCTGGGGGGGCATTATCCATGAGAGCTGGGGGGGCATTATCCATGAGACCTGGGGGCATTATCCATATGAGCTGGGGCAATTATATCCATGTGAACTGGGGAAAATATATCCATATAACCAGTGCTGTGCATATTATTCTTGGGGTTCAGTGCTGTGTATATTATCCTGGAGGCTCAGTGCTGTGTATATTATCCTGGAGGCTCAGTGCTGTGTATATTATTCTTGGGGTTCAGTGCTGTGTATGTTATTCTGGGGGCTCAGTGCTGTGTATATTATCCTGGAGGCTCAGTGCTGTGTATATTATTCTTGGGGTTCAGTGCTGTGTATATTATTCTGGGGGCTCAGTGCTGTGTATGTTATTCTGGGGGCTCAGTGCTGTGTATGTTATTCTGGGGGCACATTGTTGTGTATATTATTCTGGGGGCTCAGTGTTGTGTATGTTATTCTGGGGGCTCAGTGCTGTGTATGTTATTCTGGGGGCACATTGTTGTGTATATTATTCTGGGGGCTCAGTGCTGTGTATATTATTCTGGGGGCTCAGCGCTGTGTATATTATCCTGGGGGCTCAGTGCTGTGTATATTATTCTGGGGGCTCAGCGCTGTGTATATTATTCTGGGGGCTCAGCGCTGTGTATATTATTCTGGGGGTTCAGCGCTGTGTATATTATTCTGGGGGTTCAGTGTTGTGTATGTTATTCTGGGGGTTCAGTGTTGTGTATGTTATTCTGGGGGCTCAGCGCTGTGTATATTATTCTGGGGGTTCAGCGCTGTGTATATTATTCTGGGGGTTCAGTGTTGTGTATGTTATTCTGGGGGTTCAGTGTTGTGTATGTTATTCTGGGGGCTCAGCGCTGTGTATATTATTCTGGGGGCTCAGCGCTGTGTATATATTATTCTGGGGGCTCAGCGCTGTGTATATTATTCTGGGGGTTCAGCGCTGTGTATATTATTCTGGGGGCTCAGTGCTGTGTATATTATTCTGGGGGCTCAGCGCTGTGTATATTATTCTGGGGGCTCAGCGCTGTGTATATTATTCTGGGGGCTCAGCGCTGTGTATATTATTCTGGGGGCTCAGCGCTGTGTATATTATTCTGGGGGTTCAGCGCTGTGTATATTATTCTGGGGGCTCAGTGCTGTGTATATTATTCTGGGGGCTCAGCGCTGTGTATATTATTCTGGGGGTTCAGCGCTGTGTATATTATTCTGGGGGCTCAGTGCTGTGTATATTATTCTGGGGGCTCAGCGCTGTGGGTAATTATTCTGGGGGTTCAGCGCTGTGTATATTATTCTGGGGGTCTGTGCCTGGAGATATATATATATATATATATATTGTATATAAAATGCGTTAGTCCAGTTGCCACAATAACGAGTATACCTGTACGTAGTGATACCTTTCACTGATCAGTATAGTTTCCAGTTTACACTCTTGAAAGCTTGTCTTTTAAATGTAAAGTTAACCCAATTAAAATGGTATCACCGGCACGCGCTGCTATACTCGTGATATATATATATATATATATATATATATTTTCTTCAGGTAATGGGGGTTGTGGAATTCGTGGGTGAGTTCCCTCACTTTTTTTCCCAGGACTTGACCCCTGGGAAAGAGCGACAGTTGAACTCAGAAATGGAGCAGAGGTTGGAAAAGACAAGGTCAATAGCGTGACCATCGCGGTGGGTAGGGAGGAGGGAGGATTGTGTGAGTCCAAGGGAGAACGTGAGTGAAAGAAGTTTGGAGGCAGCAGGGGCGGAAGGATCGTCAATGGGAATGTTGAAGTCCCCGAGAATTAAGCATGGAAGATTAGAAGACAGGAAGTGAGAAAGCCAGGTAGCAAAGTGGTCAAAGAACTGGGAGGTTGGTCCCTGTGGGCGGTAGATGACTGCCACCCTGAGAGCCAGAGGAGAGAACAGGCGGATGCAGTGTGTCTCGAAGGAGGAGAAGGAGAGGGATGGGGGTGGAGGGAGATGCTGGTAGGTACAGGTGGGAGAGAGCAGGAGTCCGACCCCGCCACCATTTCTCTCACCTTTCTCTCGCCTTCACATATACACGCTTTTCCACTATATAACTAAAGGATAATAGTAGTTGTGGTTTTGTGGTGGGGCTCCAAGGTGGCCAGCATCCCATATAGGAAATAAGTAGTCTCAATTTCGCAGTTATTGTGCGTTCTCCCCTGTGTGGACCCTATCCCTGATGTACCAGTAATAGAAAGACATAAATGAAAAAATCTGACGTTAACAATCAGGGCTTCCCGATTACCGCCTCGATCACAAGTGAGCGGCTATTGTAAGAATTGGTAGCTAGCCGCTATGAGTTACCGGTAGCGGAGCTGCGCTCCACAGCTGGAAACATCTCCTGGAGTCCTGTGGATTGCAGAAAGAGTTCTCCGTCTGATTGCGTGTACGCAATCCCGCCAATGCCAGTGGAATGCAACTGGGAATTTTTGTAGAGGACCTCTTCATTCTGGTGTCCCCCCCGGAGTTAGTCAAGAGCTCGGGTCTGGTGCTGTCCTATCAAAAAAGTGACGGCAGAGTACACTGTGTCTTGCATCTATGTCCACCTGTACCATAAGAGGACATAGAACATATCATTGTGTGAATCCAGCTGGGAAGGACTTCCATGGTTGTGTTCCACCTCAGACTTGTAGTTGAGGTTTGGTGGGTGAAGCTTCCATTAAGTACCTTTAATGGAAATGTGACCGGTGAAGGCTGGGAAGGAGAAAAAGGCAGCATTGTGAGCCGGTCACAATACTAATGAGCCAAGACGTAGAAAAGTTAAATAGAAGAAAGATAAATAATCACCGACCCATTATCTCATTTGGATTAATATGGCATATATTTAAAGCTCTGATTGGTCACAGGGGATATATAGAACACATATTGTGTAAGCCTTGGCTGGTGTAAGGGGCCATTTACACACACATCATTTCCTTCAGTTAATATAAATAGCAGTCTATTGAGGAAATCCTTGGATTTCCTGTTTGATGTTTAATGTCGCGACCTCGCCTGTCTTTGACCATGTCCCACCTGTAGTGGGATGATAAATGCATTACTTGTGCCTAGCGCACGCATTCTGCGGGAATTGGGAACACATGCTCCTCCAACGAAAGTCTGGATCAGGATATGAAATGCACAGCGGCTTCCTGGCCAGACGAGAAACACCATCCACTTAGTCACAGCTTCTTAGGACGATTCCGACCCAAAGGGTCTTCAATGTCACGAACTTACATGTTAAATGACACGTCGCCTAACCAGACTGAGAAACCACAACACCTACCACCCAAATGTCCAACGTTATCTAGCTGCCCGTAAGGTGATGCCACCAGGTATTCTATGGGATAGATGCGTGTTTTTAGATACGTAAAAAAAAAAGTTGATTTACTTATAAAGTATTTTACCAATAAGGATACATTGAGATTTCTCTCGTTTTCAGTATGTCTTGGGTTCAAGAGCATTGAATTGTTACAGTTACAGAAATACAAAGGAATAAAATGCAAGATATTAAAAACCCAAATATACAGATTAACCCAGAAAATAAATATGTAGGAAATATAGTCATTATTTTACATGTTTACAGGTGCATTCTGTATATAGTCACTGTGGTACATGTTTACAGGTGCATTCTGTATATAGTCACTATGTTACATGTTTACAGGCGCATTCTGTATATAGTCACTGTAATACATGTTTACAGGTGCATTCTGTATATAGTCACTATGTTACATGTTTACAGGCGCATTCTGTATATAGTCACTGTGTTACATGTTTACAGGCGCATTCTGTATATAGTCACTGTGGTACATGTTTACAGGTGCATTCTGTATACAGTCACTATGTTACATGTTTACAGGCGCATTCTGTATATAGTCACTGTGGTACATGTTTACAGGTACATTCTGTATATAGTCACTATGTTACATGTTTACAGGCGCATTCTGTATATAGTCACTGTGTTACATGTTTACAGGCGCATTCTGTATATAGTCACTGTGTTACATGTTTACAGGCGCATTCTGTATATAGTCACTGTTACATGTTTACAGGTGCATTCTGTATATAGTCACTGTGTTACATGTTTACAGGTGCATTCTGTATATAGTCACTGTGATACATGTTTAGAGGTGCATTCTGTATATAGTCACTGTGTTACATGTTTACAGGTGCATTCTGTATATAGTCACTATGTTACATGTTTACAGGTGCATTCTGTATATAGTCACTATGTTACATGTTTACAGGTGCATTCTGTATATAGTCACTATGTTACATGTTTACAGGTGCATTCTGTGTATAGTCACTATGTTACATGTTTACAGGTGCATTCTGTATATAGTCACTATGTTACATGTTTACAGGTGCATTCTGTATATAGTCACTATGTTACATGTTTACAGGTGCATTCTGTATTGAGGTATGTTAATAGAGATCTCAAGTGACTTAAGACTGGGGGAAGATTTGATGGCGTCTGGGAGGTTATTCCATAATTGTGGTGCTCTGTAGGAAGATGAGGATCGAGCCACTTTCTTTTTGTATTGTGGTATTGTAAGTAAGGTGCTGGTCCTGGATCTGAGGTTATAGGATGAGGGAACTGCTAGGGGAAGCAGCCTATTCAGGTAGGGTGGTACCCAGAAAAGCTCTTAAACACCAGGTTGGAAAGCTAAAGGGTACATCTAGATTCCAGCAACGGCCAGTTTAGCTCTTTTAACATGTCTTAATTTTGGATCATGTAGTTACATTGTAGGACAAAACGGCAGAATGAGTTATACAATGTAGTAAGTTTATGAAGGTGTGTTTGCGGGGCAGTTTTAGAAAGAAGCATCTTTAATAATGACATTCCAATTCAGATGCAGCCAAAATATACACATTTCCAATTCGGAGGTGGCCGATTTTGAACCCACAGAATTTGGCACTCTGCTTTTAGGGTTAAAAAAAAGGGTTAGTTTAAAGGTTTGAAATTAGGGTTAGGGCAAGAAATTAGGGACAAATTACCATTTTAGCTTCTTTTAGGGTTGGGGTTACATTAGGGTTAGCCACTAATGCCGAGACGCAAGCTTTGCTTGCTGCGCTGTCCAAACAGTGTCTCCAGTTGTTAAAGGCTGGTTTGGCTGGCACCATGTTTGTTACCATTAATAGGCAGAAAATGGAGAAACCCAATATAAAACACTTTTGGGCACAGAAAAATAAAAATATTACAATGTTTATTAATTTGTATGTTTAAATAAGTGCAAAATAGCAAAACTGGCTTTTTTATATATAGATATATTATTTTTTTATATAACTTTTTATGTTTTTGTATTTTTTAAAAGACATTTTTGTTAATTAGACGTTTATTATTCAAACAAATTCAAAAAAATAGAGAAATCAGAATACTTATATTATTATTAAAGATGGTATCTTTATCTTCCTCCTTTCCTCCTTGGCAAATCGTTTATTATTATTTTGTAACGGACCTTATCATTATTTTTAAAGGACTTTTTTTATTATTTAGACACATTTTTACAACATTTTTATTGATTTAACCTTTTATTTAGGAGAATAGAAGACTTCCTATTATTTTTAATTTCCAGTTGGGTGCAATTCGCCAAAGAGAAGTTGGCACTTATCGGCGCTTTTCTCCAAAGTCCAATAACTGCGTCAGCGACTCTATTTTCGGTGCAATACAGTGAACGTTTGATAAATAGTGAATGCACCAAATATTCGATGAAATGGAATCGCCGACGTGAGCCGGAATCAAAATGCATTTATTGACCTTATGGTTTCGGTTTTAGTGAATAATCCAGAATGACTTTAATTCGAAGGGATGTTTGCGTCCCTATTCGATAAACCAACGCAGTGACTTGGCCGTAGCGACGGCCAAAGTGGAATAATTGGAAAGTATTATCCTGCTAGGCCGATTAAGAGATTTTATCCATGGTGATGTTTTAGCCTATGGCTTTGCCGGCTCGCAACTTACTGCAGCGAGCCGTTTGGTGAAAAGACCCAATTATGGGGAAAGCTTGGGCCTTTCAGCATAGAGTTCACCCGATCCATATGTAAGAAAAGATTGGGCTCCGCTCACCTAGAAGGACAAAGAGTCATATTCTCCGGCCCGTCTTATGAACAGTGCTCCCTCCCCTGCACAACATGCTCAGCTTTGTCCGTCTATCGGGGCGAACAAGAGGCATTTTGTGTCTGAATAAAGCACAATGAGCTTTCCTCAAAACAGAAACAACACTGTCTGCTGGAAGCCAGATTCTTTGCTCTGTCCTCCCAGGCAATTGTCATAATGAAGTTGATTACTGGGATCTGATTGCTATCAATATCACCATTAAATGCCATGTTATGTAAACATCAAGCCTTGTCAGTTTCAGCTGACCCCCTTACTCCCATTCTCTGCCCGGAGTCATGTTCTCCGACTTCACTCTCTGGCTTCTCTTTCAGGCTTCTCTTTCTACCTTGACATTTCCCTCCCGCAGAAACCTCTTCAGTCCTCAATTCAGACAGCTCCTTATCTCCCTCCGCTGTCTGAATCCAGAGCAGAGAGAAGGCCAGGTGCTTTATTCTCCTGTCACTTGGGAAATCCCTTCCCTTTTTCAGGCCCAAGATGTTACATTTTGTATGGCAATGAGATTCAAGGCCTTGTCTTGCCTGCCATCAGAGGGCTTTGTCTCCCCGGGCCTGTTTCTGGTATACTCTTCCGTGGACGGAGGGGAGATGTGTGTCTGGCTGGTCTTCTTTGTTTTATCTCCACTCCATCGTCTAGTGGACAGGCGGGATATTTTTCTCAAAATACGACACTAAACGGGTCCTCGAGAAGGTATCGGTTAAGGGTGTGTTCGGCAAGATGCCGTAAGACGGAGGAGCTTCTCAGAATTCCGGATCCGTAAGAAAACCATCTAAAGGTTACTGATATCCACAGAATTTTCAAGTTTTCTACATTTCGCAAAGAAACTTTTAATCGATTTGATATACCCATATGATTTAAGTCTGAGTTCCTAATTACAGAGTATCTGTTAATCGGACATTATTGACTCGCCCGTTGACTTTGTAGCTACTGGTGGGGGTGGGGGTGCTTCATACTTTTTAAAATCTCCAATCTCCTACAGATCGCTTTATCACTAGATACGTTCCTGGTCACAAATTTAGATGATGGCTCACTCCGACATGTTACCAATGGCTCCGATGGCAGTTTTTATCTTATTTTCGTTACACATTTTCTACGGTTTCCGAGTATAAAGTGTTTCGTGTATACTCTGAATCAAACTTTGCTTCGAGCAGTGGGATGCCCTTACGACGAGGAGCCGATAGTAAGGTCTGGTGACAATGGGACAATAACGAGGGGGAGTACTATCTTCTGATCGGAGGTCTAAGTGCCTCGGTGCAGGTGGAATCGGGCACTCTTTCTGCATTCATCTTGTCTCGATATGTTTCATTCAAAGCCTCCTTCTTTGTTTGTTCTTTTTTAGGAAGGGGGGGGGGTCTTTTTGTTCCACTTCTTTGCACTTAGTTCAAATTGAAATGAATTCAGGTGAAGTTTTTTTTTCCCTTTTACGTAAAGTGAAAACAACGAGCCCCACGATTTCGGAGTCGGAAGGAGGGAACGCTGATTATGAGACATAAGCCCTTCTCCATTACACGGACTCAAGGATGAAAGGTGGCAATTTGCATGGCTCCTGGGAATGGATGGTCGGAAAAAAAATTGTTTATGCCCATTTATAATGAGAGTAAGTGTCTGAAAGCACAAAGCAAGATGGGAGACGACAATCTTTCAATGCTCCTTTGAACAGACCCTTTCCAATGGAGCCCTGAAACGCAACCGGTCAACACGCAAACCGGTTAAACTCTAAGCAGTATTTCTGAGAAGAACATAGCATGAGTACTTAACGACATGGCTCCTTGGAAATTTCAGGTTTATTACCCAATGCCGCTAGCGACACCCATAGCAGAAGACCTTCATGGAATCTGACTAGCAATTTGGCAGTCAGTTTTTTGGTAGAGGTCCTCACAAAGTCTGATAAACAACCTTGTAATACAGGAGCTTCCTTGAGTATAAAAAACTAGATTGGAATCTATTTTATAGCAGAGGATCTTCATTGAGAATGACCACTACCCATGAGGTCCATTCTGTAGCTTAGAATCATTGTTGAGTTTCATCCACAGCATGGTGGCCTACTCTGTAAAAGCACAACTTCTTTTAGATTGACCAAAAATCTGGCAGCCTAATCAGGTTCAGAAGAACATTGTTCAGCTTGACCAATGATTTGGTGACCTATTCCGAAGCAGAGAAATTCAGTTGAGTCCGACAGATGGTTTTGTGGCCTGTTCAGCCGCAGAGGAATGTCGTTGAGCTTCAACAACCTTCTGGTACAGTAACCCATAGCAGATGACCTTCTTGTTTGAGGAAGAACCTCATTTTGGTCACAGAAAGCCCTTGTGAGGTTTAGTCAATGGAAGATATAGAAGCAGTATGATTGGTCTCACCCGGAAAACCTTTACTATGAATAACAAGAAAGTTAAGTTTTGGTGGAGACATACTGTAGAATAAAAAAGCGACAAAAGGCATGAAAGTGCGCATCGCGAGGTTCTCACGGTGGTTGAAATTAAAGATATCATTTTATACAGGTGACTTGAAAATCCTGACCCATAAGCTAATGTTTCCTGTTTTTCTGAATATTATATTTCGTAAGTTACCCGAGGCCCTTCAGGCATTGAACAGAATGTCGAAGCATTGCCCCCAGGAGATCTCTGAGACCTTTTGATTAATACATTCTCTAAACACGTTTACCCACAGCAGGCTACACCTAGAGTATTGCACCATCTCGAGAGAGTTATTAATCTTCTGTAAGTGGGAAATGAGGTATAAAATATAACCTCGGGAGATTATTTACATTAAAGGAGTTTGCAGAGATTTGAGGAAGCACATGCCTAGGTACCAATCACCACTGGTTCCACACAGCAGGGCACGGCTATCAGTCCCCCAAATGTTAGTAGTCAAGAACAAAGGAATGCCGGTCGAACTGTGCGATATGATAAGGCTGGTTTAGTAGGAGCAAGGTGACACAACATGGATGGAGTAGAGGTAACATCACTGCTCTATAACCGTGGAGATCCAGGTTCGATCGAATACCGGCCAGAGCACCTCTCCTTGGGCAAGACACCTAATGGTACATACTTGCTACCACACAATATCGGCTGTGAAGTCCAGTGGTGACGTCTCTACCCTTCGACTGTGGAGAAGCAAGTCCAATCCCGTTAAGCAGCACATCCCTCCAATACAACTGTGAAGAAGCAAGTCTCGACTTTACGAGAAGCGGGTTCAACCTAACCACCAGGTCGCTGGTCTACAATCATGGAAAGCCGACTCGATCCTACTCAGAAGATACTACCAGCGAGTGTCCTTGCAAGACACCCAACGATATGGATGCGTCTACCTCACAAAATACTTGTACTTCTCATAGATTGTAAGTTCCCTTGGGAACAGGGTCCCCTGAATCAGGTCGTATCATCCATGTGTGGTATTCCAATGTATCAACCCCTTGTACACTGATCTTGTAAAGCGCTGCGCAATATGTGGCGCTATATGAATAAAGGATAATAGTTCATAAAATAAAGGATAATGATATAACATTTCGGCTCGCTACATGAGCCTTTATACATGATATAGTCTCATGGATGGAGCCGAAACGTTGTCTCTCCTTGCTCTGAATAAAGCAGCTTTATCACATCGTAACGAGTGACCGGCACTACTTTATTTTACTACTAAAATTCATATTAAAGTCGATTTGAGCGCCTATACATTTCTTGCACAATGTGATCACAAATAATCCAATATGGCTTCAATTTTAAAGTCCTGTCTAGAGATTAGTCGGAAAAAAGTCTCCTTGCACTTTCAGCGTCTTAATTCTCTTACGATAATGTCTTCCATGGTGAGGTCACAACCACTGGTTCCAGATACAAGTTGCATCCCCCCCCCATGTTTGATCGCCTTTATTCCCCGATTTTCCTAGGACAGATAATGGATGGAATGGATAACCGAAGCGATAAACACATTTTGTGCACTACTTTACAATATAAGCAGGAAATGGGGGAAAAAAAGACAATTTTAACAAAGACATTAACAAGACGTGTACTCAGACGACCTCACGATATAAAGATATGTATGATATATCGTATACTTTATACTGTACGCTTATACTTTATTTTGACACAAACCCTGGTTTTTTCACACTTGAGGCATTTTAAGAAACAGGAGATAGAATTGTGCAAAACCTTAAGGGAGGGTGGAGGACAAACATGTGTTCTATGACATTCTTCCGCTCACTGTGTTACGCCCTGGCAAAAAATATACACCTACATTCTGTAACATTCCTGTCTCGTCTTTGCTTTGACACATTCCACATTCTAGATAACAAAATCAAAGATCAGTTCGCCAGCCTCAAACCCATGATAGACACGTTAAATAGCGCACAGCTGGTCACATCTGTGGTGTAAAAATCACACGGTGAGCTAATAACTGTATCTTAATTTACATAAATCTATATGCAGAGCTCTATAATGTGCTAGGATTATATTCATTCTTACATTGTTAAATTGTATTGTTATTATTTTGTTACATAAACTACTTGGCCAAAAATAAAAAAATCACCACCGTACAAGCCTGTTATGATCTGGGGTGGCTTCAAGTCGGTCAGGTCTAGGTTCAGCAACGTTATGTGCCCGAAAAATTAGGTCATGTGACTCCCTGAATATACTGAATGAGCAGGTTTTTCCATCAATGGGTTTTTTCTCCCCTGATGGCACAGCGGGCATATTCCAAGATGGCAATGCCAGGATTCATCGGGCTCAAATTGTGCAAGAGTGGTTGAGGGAGCATGAGACATCATTTTCACACATGGATTGGCCACCGCACAGTCCAGACCTTAACCCCATTGAGGTTAATCTTTGGGATAATGTGCTGGAGAAGACTTTACGCAGCGCCCCGACTCTCCCTTCAAGATCTTGGCCACAAATTAATGACACACTAGACGCGAATAAATGCTGTGACATTGTATGAGCTTATCCAAATGACGCCACGGTGAATGCGTGCCGCAATCACAGCAAAAGGTGGTCCAACAAAGTATTAGAGAGTGTGATTTTTTGACCAAGCAGTGAATATTACAGAGAGCGGCCACATTCTGAATTACTTGAATTTACGCATTGTTGATATGTGCCATTTCTTTCTGACATAAGTTTGCCTACCAGGAGTTTGATTTCTGTCTGAAGCTTCAACCTAGAATCCAGGATCCCACCACTCCCGGCCATTAATTCATGAGGAGACCAGGAATAACGAGTCGACAGTGCGAGGTGTCAAGAGACTAAATACATGCAAAAAGATACAATGAAATAAGGAAAAATCAGTTGAATCAAAATCTAAGGCAATGGCAAGAACCAAAGCATTCAAAATCTAAAAAAGGTATGGAGCGGAATCCAGGTCTAGTTCAGTCCAACATCAAGGTATGTAGAGTAGACTCTAGTCTAAGTAGGAAATCAGGCACAGAAGAAGTATAGTTCAGGGTTTCGTAAATGCTGGGAATGCTCTTATCTACCATGCAATGTGGGTTTAGTATTAAAGAATGAGTAGATGGGAAGACTCGTAGGAATACTTGCTGCCATTTTGAAAAAAGGAAGAAACACCCTTTAGGTACATTTACTTTCCAAACATTACGGGCCCTTTCCCGACCTTAGTGTATACTCAACCAGTACCATTACAGTCTATAGAGTTGGTAAGATTTCACCAGCTCTGGTTAAGTTTACACTAATGTTGGAATATGGCCCTACATTGGCTGATAATACAGTTCATGCACAGATTAGATTTTCCAAATGGAGTTAAAGCTGACCTTCCCATCAACTCCATACATGGGGATAGAGGACAGGTTCACTTAACAATCAGGTAAAAGGAAATATATTACAGACGCCTGCATGAAGAGCAGTGACGGCATCAAGTTTTGGAAGATCTATAGCACCAGGATGACTTGGATCTTCTGACAATATCAGTAATGGTCTTGATGCCGGCATTATCAAAGCATGCAAGAATAAAGCGCCAACCACCCAATGATGGCGCTGAGTGTAATAATAAAACAGGTACGCTTCGAAGCTTCAGGAACCGCTGGTTACTCGATGAACTGGTTTTGGTTTTCTCTATTACTTTCTGAAAGATCAAGATACATTTCCCTTGCTGTCATGATAGTCCCAACTTCACCAGGTATTTTCCGTTGCCAAATATGTAGGGGGTTACACTTTGAGTTGGTCAAAGGCGACTCTCTTGTTTGTCTCCGTAAATGGCCCAACCGATGCTTTCAGCACCTTCTACGTGCACATAATATGTTCAGGTGATGCCAAAATTCACTTTGACAATTTATTAGGCAGGATTTATGAGATATGAATAAACCACTGAATGAAAAAACTGGTCGTCCACCATTGGGATGTAAATTGACCTCCATAAACCAAACACACTCAGGGTTATCCAAAGAGATTCGAAAAGTCACCGCACGTTCGGTGACTTTTCGTTCTCTTCAATTCGGTTCCTTTTGCCGATCCCATTTCGGTGACCCTGCGGTGTATTCAGCAAGCACCACAGGGCCCCTGAATTGCAGGGAAAAGCTGCCGCAAACCCGACATAAACGAACCGCAAAACCCAGCGAATGCACGCCGAAAACCCTCAAAAACATCTGGATTAACCTGCGAAAACCACGAAAAAAGCCCGAGCAGGAGCCGATCACACACAGCCAAAGCCGCCGAAGCAGCTGAGACGCAGAAGAGGCAGTGAATAAATTAGCAAAACCGTTTGTATGAATGTGTGAAAATGAAACGCTGTTTGCAAAGAAACTACTGAGCAAAATGTCTGAAATGTACATATGAGGTCCAGGGAATGATAATAAAAAGGGCTGTGACAGAAAAAAAAGTAAACTTAAAAAAAAAATTAAAAAAAAATCGGACTTTTAAAAAAAAAAAAAGAATAAATTCTGAAAAATGCTTGAAGTATCCTAAAAAATCTATAAATAAAGAGACTTTTTGCTGCAGAATTTTATAATGAACGGTTTATTAGATATTGAATTAAAACGGGAATATTTTTAACATTGAAGCCTATGGGATTCTCCTGAATAAACTTGCCGAATTAAACCACCGAATGGCAGGGCATTAGGGGAACCTTTCACTGCTGGTTTGTGTTCTCTGAATAGCCGAAGCAGTGCTTTTTCATGGGGATTTCACTGCCCTCGAACAGGCACCGAACAGGCACCATATGTGCAGGCAATTCGCCAGGATTTGGTGAATTGCCTGCTCTCTGGATAGCCGAATGGCCAGGAAAGGTAACCGAACGCTGATTTTCAGCATTCGGTTACCTTTCTCAAGCAATTCGGATCTCTTTGGATAACCCTGACTGTGTTCTGGGTGATCCAGCCATAGGATTACTCCAAGCCATACAGAGAAGAGGTGACTCATGCAATGTTCAATATTGTTCCCCTCATTCCTCACATTCTACATTGTCGGACAAGAATTCGGTAACACTTCAAACTTTCCGGGGCATCTTATTCTCCGTACTTTGCTGCCTTTTCGGAATATAAGAGCTTGCGATTTGAAGAAAGATTAAAGAAGAAGATGAGACAGAAATACTTTGTGGCAGCAGCTCTGGTGCAGGATGGAGGTGAAGTGACAAGCCCTGGGCAGGATGTGGGACGGAGAGGTATGAGGAGCCC
The DNA here is from genome assembly GCA_009667805.1 of Leptobrachium leishanense. Classification (NCBI taxonomy): domain Eukaryota; kingdom Metazoa; phylum Chordata; class Amphibia; order Anura; family Megophryidae; genus Leptobrachium; species Leptobrachium leishanense. The sequence continues at coordinate 547,694,749 of CM019063.1, forward strand.
GGATGTGCATCAAACACCTCTCGGTTAACTTGAAAAAGACACAGCTGATCTCCAAGTGATGACTATCTGACCTGCATGAGTGGTCAAAAAAAAGAAGAGCCAGGAGCCCTGAGGGCTTAAAGAAATACCAGAAGCCAGGTAGACACGTCCAGAGGATGTGAAATGCAGCTCAGAGTGTTGACATCAGCCAAGTGACCCATGACTATGGAAAAAGAGATCGATTTACCAATCGGATGGACCATGTTTCTGAATGTGTCAGTGTCCCTGTCAGTCATTGAAGATATGTGAAGCGCCGGGTGGGTGGGGTGGGGTGTATTTGGCTTTATTTCATTTACATAAACTGTTTATTGAAAGTGTTTTTTAATCGGGGTAATCAAGGTGGGACGCAATGCTTTCAATATGGTTTCATATCTATTATTACCATTTTTAAATAATATCATTTAATTGAAAGTGAGCGTCGTTGCATCAGGAAACTTCCGAAAGAGAAAGATGCTTTAGGATTTATTTCTCTTTATCTTTTCCCATAAATAAGCCTTTTTTATTCTGTAACATTTCTTACAACCGCCTGGGTGGAGTAGAGGTAACATCACTGCTGTGCGTGGAGACATGCTGGGATATTCAAAGAGAATCGAAAAGCCACCGCACGTTTGGTGACTTTTCGTTCTCTTCAATTCAACTGTACATACGTACGCAGACGACACCGTAATCTATACCAGCAAACCAAATCTCCCGCAGCTGGAGGCCGCGCTGCAAGAACAATTCACAGAGGTAGAAAAGTGGATCAAACACAACAAACTTTTTTTAAATAATGACAAAACTGTAACGATGCTCTTTGGAACAAAACCTAAACTACACAAATTGCAAAATCCCCATCTATGTGTTGGGACAAAATCAAATGACACGCTGACCACAGTCACTTCTCTCAAATATCTAGGTATGTGGTTAGACCCAAATCTATCCTTTGGCCCCACATTGAAAAACTCTCATCAAAACTTTACCCCAAACTAGGCGCCCTGTATAGAAACAAATCCTGCCTGAGCCCCGCGGTAAGAAAGCAGATTGTACAACAAATGCTTATGCCGGCTATTGATTACTGAGATGTAGTGTACGCAGCCGCCCCGCAAACACATCTTCATAAACTTACTACATTGTATAACTCATTCTGTCGCTTTGCGTTACAATGTAACTATATGACCCACCATTGTGACATGTTAAAAGAGCTAAACTGGCCGTCGCTGGAATCTAGACGCACCCTTCACCTTTCCAGCCTGGTGTTTAAGAGCTTTTCTGGGAAGCAACCACCCTACCTGAATAGACTGCTTCCCCCAGCAGTTCCCTCATCCTATAACCTCCGATCCAGGACCAGCACCTTACTTGCAATACCACAATACAAAAAGACAGTGGCTCGATCCTCATTTTCCTACAGAGCACCACAATTATGGAATAACCTCCCAGACACCATCAAATCTTCCACCAGTCTTAAGTCACTCAAGAGCTCCTTACTAACATACCTCAATACAGAATGCACCTGTAAACATGTAACCTAGTGACTATATTTCCTACGTATTTATTTTCTGTTAATCTGTATATTTGTGTTGTTAATATCTTGCATTGTATTACTTTGTATTTCTGTAACTGTAACACTTCAATGTTCTTGAACCCAGGACATACTTGAAAATGAGAGAAATCTCAATGTATCCTTCCTGGTAAAATCCTTTATCTACACTATAATTGAGTGAGGCTTGGCGTGTCCGTCGAGCCGGCTGTGCGCTCGCCGCGGCGGTTACAAGATGCACACAGCAGCCGGGTAGAGGCTGCGCTCGCAGCCTCTACCCGGCTACCGCGCGCATCCAACCCCCGAGTGGCGAAGGGAAAGTTCCCTCGCTTCCGCTCTTTGAACGACCCAAGCCCCGGTCACGTGGGAGTCCCACGTGACCGCGACTTGGGTCCTTCAACGACCGGAAGCGGGGAAACTTTCACTTCCCCGGCGCCGCTCGGAAAGGTAAGTATGGAGCGGAGCTCATGGGGCGGCTGTTCGAATGCCGATAGAGCATTCGAACAGCCGCCCCATGTCTGGTCTGGGGTCTGATCTGGGGCATATATCCATGAGAGCTTGGGGGGGCAATATCAACCAGCTGGGGGGCAATATCCATGAGCTGGGGACAATATCCAGGAGCTGGGGGGCAATATCCATGAGCTGAGGGCAATATGCAGGAGCTGGGGGCAGTATCCAGGAGCTGGGGACAATATCCATGAGCTGGGGACATATCCAGGAGCTGGGGACAATATCCAGGAGCTGGGGGGCAATATCCAGGAGCTGGGGGCAGTATCCATGAGCTGGGGACAATATCCAGGAGCTGGGGGGCAGTATCCATGAGCTGGGGGGCAATATCCATGAGCTGGGGGCAGTATCCATGAGCTGGGGGCAGTATCCATGAGCTGGGGGGCAGTATCCAGGAGCTGGGGGCAGTATCCAGGAGCTGGGGGGCAATATCCAGGAGCTGGGGGGCAATATCCATGAGCTGGGGGGCAATATACATGAGCTGGGGGCAATATCCATGAGCTGGGGGGCAATATCCAGGAGCTGGGGGGCAATATCCAGGAGCTGGGGCAATATCCACGTGCTGGGGCAATATCCACGTGCTGGGGCAGTATCCACGAGCTGGGGCAGTATCCACGTGCTGGGGCAATATCCATGAGCAGGGGCAGTATATCCACAATAGACTGCCCTCTGGTCAGGCTTTCCACCTTGTAAATAAATAAATAAATAAATTTGGTTCCTTTTGCCAATCCCATTTCGGCGACCCTGCGGTGTATTCATCAAGCACCACAGGGTCCCCGAATTGCAGGGAAAGGTCAACACGAACCAGCCGAAAACTCACCGCAAAACCTGGCGAACGCACACCGAAACCCACAAAAACATCTGGATTAACCCGCCAAAAAGGCTGGAAAACCCCAAGCAGGAGCCGATCACACGCAGCGAAGCCGCCGGAAAAAGCCGACACCGCAGACGAATGCAGTGAATAAATTAGAAAAAACGTTTGCTTGAATGTTTGAAAAGTGAAACACTGTTTGCAAAGAAACTACTGAGCGAAAATGTCTGAAATTTACATATGATCCAATGAATGATAATAAAAATGGCTGTTACAGAAAAAATAAGTTAAAAAAATAATAAAATCGGATTTTTTTTTAAAAAAAAAGGAAATCCAGAAAAATGCTTAAAATATTCTAAAAAATCTATAAATAGACTTTTTACTGCAGAATATTATAATGAACGGTTTATTAGATATTGAATTAAAACAGGAATATTTTTAACATTGAAGCCTATGGGATTCGCCTGAATAAACCTGCCGAATGAAAACTCCAAATGACAGGGCATTTAGGGAAATTTTCACTGCTGGTTTGTGTTCTCTGAATAGCCGAAGCAGTGCTTCTCTATGGGGATTTCACTGCCCTCGAACAGGCACCGAACAGTCACCGTATGTGCAGGCAATTCGCCAGGATTTGGCGAATTGCCTGCTCTCTGAATAGCCGAATGGCCAGGAAAGGTAACCGAACGCTGATTTTCAGCATTCGGTTCCCTTTCGGCAGCCATTCGGATCTCTTTGAATAACCCTGATGGGTTCGATCCCGACGAGCACCTCTCCAGTAAGTGTCCTTGGGCAAGACACCTAACGGTACATACTCGCCACCCAGGACATACTTGAAAACGAGAGAAATCTCAATGTATCCTTCCTGGTAAAATACTTTATAAAAAAAAAACTACAACACCACAAATGGAAGTTTCTTAAAGGAGATTTACTGGCACCGCTCGACTTTCAGCAACCGGCGCTGAGAAACATGTTATAGAAAAAAACCTTTGTAGATTATTAATTTATTTTCTGTAAGTTTTAACGTTGGTAACTTTACCCGTCTAAACCAGAATTATCCGGCCCATTCCATCCAGTGCATGAGATAAGATTCAATAAGAGCCGAACTTGCCACCGAATTGCACTGAACGGTGAATTTCCCCCGTACGGTGCAATTTCGTGGCAGTTCAGCTATTCAGAAAGCTGGCAATTCGCCAAATATTGGTGAATTGCCAGTGAAATATGGTGCCGTTCACCGCAATTCGACTGCAGTGAAATTGTCTGAGAAGTAATGGATAATCTATTCAGAGAACGTTGAACTGCACCGAAATGTCGGTGAAATGCCCAGATTTTCTGTGATTCAGTTCGGCAAGTTTAAACAGGTAAATCCCATTGGTTTCATTGTAAAAAAGGATTTGCATTTTGATAAATTTTTTATTCTACCATTTAGTCTTTTCATTTGCAGCCAAAAAAGCCGTTTTATTCATTTTTGGTAATTTTTTGGTATTTTTCTGGATTTTTTTCAGCTGAATTTTTGATTTCATTTTGTTTTTAATGGTCTTTTTTTTCTAAATTCTTAAACAGACTGTTTTATTATTTTTTAAAGGACCTTTTCATTTCCGTGCGTTTTTTCGTTTTAAACGCCTTTTATTTTTAAAATTGCAGAATTCAGGTTTATTTTGCTTTATCAGTTCGGCAGCTGATCAGCTTTTTACGGCAGTGTTCGGATATTTTCGGTGGTCTGTTCAGTGGGCTGATCAGCATTCGGGGACCCTGCAGTGATTGCTGAATTCACCGCAGGGTCAGCGAATTGAAATCGCCGAAGAGCACTTAAGTGTGACCAAAGGAGAGACCACAGAAATTTCGCTGCTCTCTGAATAACCCTCTGTATATTGCTCAATGGTAATAGTAAAAAGAACGGGATGCGGCGCTTCCCAGTGTATAGTAGATTGAAATAATCAACGTTATTTACCAGTTAACCAGTATTGGCACACAAACATCGACTGATGAAGAGTCAAGACCTCGGAAAAATGGAATAAACAGACATAGCATAATACTGTTTATATGCAAACAAAAAAATTCCAAGAGGTATATACACTCACACTATGAAGAGCCTCATCCGGCTCTGGTTATTTTGCCTATGGGTAGATTCATATGGGCTCACCCATTAGCCACTTCATTAGTTTAAAGCTTTCCAAAAAGGACATATAAAAAGGAGAGAAAAAATAGCGACATAGAGTAGTTCAGCAAAGGTATTTATATTACACTTTAATGAGATAAACTCAGACCACTCACGTGCTGGAGAGCCACCATGGCTCAAGTAATGGACTTAAGGGTTGTTTAAAATGGGCACAACTCTCATGAAAGCCACAACGAATCCCCAGTTCAGCATAGGTGAAAAACCAGGCAGTATAAAAATAAAAACATTTATTTAAAACTAAAGTAATAACAAAAGTAGCCGAACGCGTTTCGCCTGGGTCGTTTAGACCTTATGGCTTCCTCAGCGGCAGTGTACAATGAACCCTCTGGTTCCTTTTAAATACATGTCCTTTTTAATTGTCCATCCAATCCAGAAGATTTCCTAAGGCGGGAAGAACGGTCTGTAGCGTCTCCACGTTGGTATCGTTAATTCGACGTCCTCTCCCCATGACATCGTACTTCCGCCCATAGTTGAAAGACGCAAAACCGAAAGTAACTCCCTCTTTTTTCAGTGCGCCTGCGTCCAGGTCCCAAAATCGAAACCGGAAGCGGCGTGCTTGTATCCATGTATCTCCGTAACGAAAGCGAGAGTTCAAAACGTCCGGATGTATAGTAAAAATATTATGGTCGGAATCAGAGGAGAACTTCTTAATCCAGAGGAAAGACTCTCCATAACACAAGGGGCGATGGTTACATATAAAAAATAGAAAGGCACAATTTAGACAATATCTCAAACATGATATTACATATATTTAATAAAAATTGAATGTGATGCCTAACAGCATTTTTCTTGACCCAAGTCTCAATATAAGGGGGTACATAAAAAAGCATATAAATTGTGAAACGGCATCTTTCAACGCCATAATCAATTTTAGAGGAATAATGAAGGATAAAAATTAAAATAATGAATGATAAGTAAAGAGGCACCTTTGGACATCATATTTGAATTGGACCAGAATTGATTATTAAAGTGGTGGTAGGGTAGAAACATAGAAAAATGTCGGCAGATAAGAACCTTTCGCCCCATCTAGTCTGCCCAATTACATGGATACTTGACCTGGATTTATCTTTTGTTTAGGATAGCCGTATGCCTATCCCATGCTTGCTTAAATTCAATCACTGTTTTGGCCTCTACCACTTCTACTGGAAGACTGTTCCATGTATCCACCACCCTCTCAGTAAAATAATGCTTCCTGATGTAACTTTTAAACCTTTGCCCCTCTAATCTAAGACTATGTCCTCTTGTTTTGCTACTTTGTTTCCTTTTAAATATACTCCCTTCCTCTACCTTGTGGATTCCCTTTACGTATTTAAATGTTTCTATCATATCTCCTCTGTCTCGTCTTTTTTCCAAGCTGTACATGTTAAGATCATTAAGCCTTTCCTGGTACTATAGGAAGTGTGATAGCTCAAAATCTAGGTTACGTCCCCCCGGCTGTAAAGTGCCCAGATTGTGAACCCACCGCATCTCCTCCCTATTTATCTTCTTGTGGAAATCCTCCCCCTCCAATTCCTATAGACCAATTGGATTCCCACAAACGTGGAGCCCAATGCACTACAACCAGTGGCGACTCTAGGAACAATATTTAGGGGGGCACAGAAGATACCGCAGTCAAAACTGGGGGGCACTAATAATTTTCACCACTAAATCATACCACTGAATGAAACTAAGGGCACTATCACCTGGTGTGAACTAAAACACCATCACTAAAGGAAAAATTTAGCGCGAGTCGCTAAAACTTAGTGCCTGACGACCCACTAACAGATCACCTTGTCTGCAGTAGTCCATAAACAAGGTCGTTTGGCGCACGCTAGGAAAACTCTAAGACCTGAGCTGAGACCCAGCGCTAATGCGGTTGTATACAGGATAGAACTGTTTTTTCTTTCCAGTGCAGAGTGCCAGGCCATACCTATCCCCACCTCACAAGCTTGAATATGAACACATACAGTGAATAACCTCACACCCTGCATTACTAAAAGCCTCCAAGGGGGCCGTATCATCCATGTTTTGATGCACACATATATTAAGGCTGATGGACATTGCATGATAAATGCCACCCAGCAGCATGTAGAATCATTACACTGCATTTAATAGATCCAAAAGGAAGGCCAGGTGAGCGACAAAAATTTCCCTGCTGCAGCATATAAATAATACATGTTTCAGGGCAAGACTTATCCATGTGTCACTTTAAACATGGTCCACACGGTCACTCTAATAATCAACCACTTCCATACTATGAATAACCTCCAGCATAAAATGTTTAAAATTAGGCAATATATTAGGATATATGTGGATAAAGGATACATTTATAATAGAGCCTACTGCAACAGCAACGACAATGCGGACCAGATCCATTGCTATGGTGTATGGGGCCAAGAGAACACCTGTGCTGCATTCCTTTCAATTGCCTGTTAATTTTGGGTGAGGACCTGTTTTTTCTGTTTTTTTGGAGATAGCGCCAGGGTTGAGCAGTAGGTAAAATGTTGCAATTAGCGCCCCAAAAAAATTAGCGCTGGCACCAAGTGATCTGTTAGCTGCAAAAGCGCTAGAGATCTCTAGCGCTCTCCGTGTTAAGTAAAGGACGCGGAAAGTACAGTAAGCTCGCGGTACAAATCGCTAATAGCAACACACTAAGTGATTTTTCCCATTTGTAGCGGGAGGCAAACAATCTGTTGGTCAGGCGCTAGACTCAATTAACCTGGCACTAACGCAAAACCATGCCGACGCAAGGGTTAACCCACACCAGGTAATAGTTCCCTAAATAAGTATATATAAATAAGATTCCAAAACCCCAGAGTAATGTGATGCAATGAGTAATGTGATGCAAGGAGTAATGTGACGCAATGAGTAATGTGACGCAATGAGTAATGTGACGCAATGAGTAATGTGACCCAATGAGTAATGTGACGCAATGAGTAATGTGACCCAATGAGTAATGTGACGCAATGAGTAATGTGATGCAATGATGCCTTTTTATTGTACTAACCTGAAACTTTATTTGCCGCAATTCGTCAGTTTTCGCTGAATGTCTGATTGCTCCTTCAGCGACTACACTTTTAGCAAATTACAGTAACCATTCGCTAAATAGGAATTCACTATATTTTCGGCTAAATGAATTCCCCGAAATGTGACGAAAAGCAAAGGATCTAAAGATGATTAGACGCTTTAGATTGTAACTTCCATAATAACCCCTAAAATGCCATAAACTCAGGGAAATACAATAAAAATAATAAACAATGTGGCATTTAGCTACCCCTTAACCCCTAATATGCCATTAATCATGGGAAAACATGAAATGAATACACTGTGTAGCATGTAGCCTACCTATTAACCCCTACAATGCAATTAATCAAGGAAAAAATAAAATGTATACTGTGAGGGATGAAGCCTACCCATTAACCCTTAATATACAACTAAACCAAGGCAAAAACTAACGTAATACACAATGTAATGTATAGTCTGAACATTAACCACTTCACTGCTGAGACATTTCAACCCTGTGAAAATGCTTAAGATTAAGTGCCCGTTATTATTTAATGTTTTATGACTTTTATTTCAAACTGAATATGGTCATGTTGGGTATCATTGGAAAGGCCAGAATCTGCCCTTTCCAATGACATATAGATTGTACATATACGATGCACAGGGACGGAGATACAGCGGTCTGAAAAAGTGTGGGAAGCTGGATGCTGATTTTTGGTGGGGGGGCACATGGGGGGGCAAGGAATAACCTAGGGGGCAATTGCCCCCCTTGCCCCCCTGTAGAGTCGCCTATGACTACAACTGTGGGCCTTCTTAAAGTGACTAGGGAAAGAGTGATGTTCCATACCTTTTCCAATATTATATATATGTTCTCTAATCTGTATGGATAGAGAACGTGTGGTATGACCAATGTAATGTAGCCCACACGGGCACGTAAACCTGTAGATTACGTTTCTGGACCTGCAGGTGAGAACACTTCTAATTCTAATCTCCTTTCCATCTCCCTCACGTTTATTAAAGATAGGTACAAAGGTTCTGGATAAGAGTAGATTTTTACATGCAGGACATGTTCCACATCTATAAAATCCTGGTTGTAAACTGAAATGATTACTTCTCTTAATTGGATCAACATGACTGCGGACCAAGTGATTTTTAAGGTTCCTAGCTCCTCTATTAATAACCATCGGACTAATAATTCGTTGAGGAGAGGATCCTGTCTAAGAATGGGCCAATGTTTTTTTTTACGAGGTTCTTTATTTTACCCGCCTGCGTATTGTAGTCAAATACAAAGGTAACTCCTCTGTTCTCCTGTTTCTTTTCCCTATATCTAAGGAGTTTTTCCCTCTCTACCTGTTCTATTCCTACAATGGTGGCATCTAAAGTTTCTTCTTCATAGCCCCTTTCTAAAAAATCATTCTTGAGTTTTATTGCCTGTTCTTTAAACTGGGATAACTCCGTGCAGTTCCGTCTCATCCTCTGAAATTGGCCTTTAGGGACAGCTCCAAGCCAGTGTGGTGCATAATACTCGATTGGTGAATAAAACTATTGGAGTCAACTGCCTTAAAAAAGGTTTTAGTTTTAATAAGGCCATTTTCTATATAGATGTTGAGGTCCAAGAATTCGATCGATTTTGAGTTATATTTCATATCTAATCTTATACCCCACTCGTTATCAGACAAATGGGTAAAAGACTTGAGTAGACTGACTTCCCCTCCTTTCCAAATGAACAAAATATCATCTATGTATCGGCCATAGAGGACCAGGTGATGGGCCCAGTCGCGCCAACCGTAGACAAAACTGGATTCCCAGTCCGCCATAAACAGGTTGGCGTAACTGGGCGCAAACCTGGTCCCCATGGCCGTCCCTGACTTCTGCAAATAAAAAGTGTCTTTGAAAAAGAAATAGTTGTGATGTAATATAAATTCTATTGATCTAACTATAAAATCAATTTGAGACCTAGGCAAAAGTGGATCCATAGATAGTATTTTCTCCACTGCCCTACAGCCCAGTTGGTGTGGTATGATCGTATACAATGAACACACATCGCATGTTACAAGTAGGAAATCTTCCTCCCAACGTATTCCCTCTAATGACCGAATGACATTAATGCTATCTCTAAAACGTGATGGAGATTGCAATACATATGGCTGAAGTTGTTTATCAATGTATTGGGACAGTAGACTGGTTAATGAATCTACTCCCGAAATAATGGGTCGACCGGGGGGATTGGAAACATCCTTATGGATTTTAGGAAGCCAATAAAAAAATGGTATCCGTGGGTGTGATATTCGTAAATAACTATATTCCCTTTCGTTAAATATTTCTTCGGATTTACCATAATTCAAAAGATCATCTAACAGTTTTACAAAATCCTGTGTTGGATCCCTACCTAATGGTTCGTAGGTTGTCCTGTCAGATAGAATTCTTAACGCCTCTTTCTTATACTGTTCTTTGGATAAAATAACGAGGCCTCCGCCTTTATCGGCCGGTTTGATTACAATCTCTCTATTTTCTGTGAGTTGACATAATGCCTCCTTCTCATGCCGGGTTAGATTCTGAGTGGAATTATTTGATGATAATTGCTCGATATCAGTTAATACAGATAACTCGAACAATTTCATCTGATCCGAAACCATGTGTTTGGGATAAAATGTGGATTTAGGTTTTAATTGGGTGTGCCTATAGGTGTCATTTCCTTCGATCGTAGCTCTCTCAATAGGGTTTTTAGCAAAAAAAATTTTAGACATAGTTTCCTTTTAAATTTTTGCAGATCTATATATAGATCAAACTTATTTGCATATGTATTAGGAGCAAACTTCAATCCCTTCTGTAGGTGTTGAATTTATTTCCTTTCTAAAACTTGACCACTTAAGTTGAAAATGCCCTCCATATTTAATATCTGTCAGGGCTGCGGGTTCCGGGACGGCTGGTCCGGCGGTCCCCTCCACATCGGGCTGCTGCTCAGGGGGTGGGGTTGCGGCTGGCGCATGGGCCTGGCGTTACCCGGAGACCCGGCTTACCTCTGTCGCGGGTCCATGACTCCCGGGGGGGACGACGAGTGGATCCCCGGGTGTCCGCCGTGGGCTTGCGTCGCAGCCCAAGACTGCTGGCCCAGCACGTGCCCCAGAATGGACGCGCGCGCGGCCAGGCTCCACCAATATGGCGGCCGGCCCGCGGCGCGCGTCTATGACGTCACCAGCGTCTCGGAGTAAGGGAGGAGCTCCATGGGTACTTAAGGGCAGACTTGCCATTCTATCTTCGCTTCACTATTGTAGCAGTTCCCTCAGTATTGCTCTTCCCATTCCATATTTTATGCCTTCCTGTGATCCTGACTTGGCTTGTGACCCCGACCTCCGTGTACCGCTGTGATCCTGACTTGGCTAGTGACTTTAACCTTGCTTTCTTCACCAACTCCTTGGGCTCCCTGTATCCTACTCCCGGGATCCCTGACAATATCTCTCTCTTTTCTCCCTTCTGATACAGTCTTCCTCCTCTATTACCTCGTCGTACTCTTCTAACTGTCTTTTCTTTATTGGACGTTGAGTAATGTGGATGTTTGGTTCTTTTGGAACATGTCCCCGTCCATCGGGTTGGGTGTGGAGGTGATGTCCCTCCTGAAAAACCTGCTTCTTTGGACGAGATTCAAGGGAATACACATCCTTATCATTTTCTAAAACTTGATATTTATTTCTGATGGGAACATTATATTGGTCCTCATTAGATCCTCTTTTATCCTGATGTTGATAGGGGTCTCTTTTAGGAGTTCTTTGGTTAGAATATTGGGATGTTCTTAACTTAGTTATCTGGTTAGACTGATGAGAAAAGTTTTGTGGAGTTCTTGAATATTCATTCCGGGGAAAATTTCCTCAGGGATTCCTCCTCCTGTTGTCAAAAATATTCCTCCCTCTTGGTGTTTTGGGATTCTGATGGGAATAGCCATTATTACTATTTTTAGATTTGTTAAAGGACTTATTATTGTCCTGAACATTCTTTTGTGCATCAGATTTGAATATTTGACCTTTGGCATAGTCGTCCCTATCTCTCTGGAATTTTCTTTTCTTAATAACAGAGACTTCTTTTTCTACTCTATTAATGACCAATTCTAGATCTTCAGAGATTCCTTTCATTTCTTCCTCTGTTATATGGCTTTCTATATAGTCAATAGAGGTATTAATATTGGCCGACAAAATCGGAAGCTCCTCTTTGCGATCTTCTATAATATACTCCATAGTCCGAAAAGAGAAACCCTCCAACATTTCTTTCCACCCATCAAGAAATGTTTGTTTATTTCTATTATATGTAGGCATTTTATCATATCTAAGCCCCCTTGGTGTAATTTTTTCTTTAATATATTTCTCCAAGGTGGCTATCTCTAATTTCAATTTGACTTCTTGAGAAAGGTTTTTCTTTAAAGTTGATATCATTTGTTGGACATGTTCCCCTTTTTCAACTTCTGACTCTATTTGAACCTCTTCATTGAAGAAGTGGTCAATACTCTTACCCACATTCGTTCTAATGTCTATTAATGGCATTATGCTGCCAACCAATTTATTGGGATAATAGTAATAACAAAAATAGAAGAATTGGTATAGGCGCAACAAGAGTATATAGAATGTGGAGAGGAATCTAATACACGATCGCCAGTGCACCCACAAATGTCATCCCAAGAGTGACAAAAAGGCAATGGTAATAGTAAAAAGAACGGGATGCGGCGCTTCCCAGTGTATAGTAGATTGAAATAATCAACGTTATTTACCACTTAACCAGTATTGGCACACAAACATCGACTGATGAAGAGTCAAGACCTCGGAAAAATGGAATAAACAGACATAGCATAATACTGTTTATATGCAAACAAAAAAATTCCAAGAGGTATATACACTCACACTATGAAGAGCCTCATCCGGCTCTGGTTATTTTGCCTATGGGTAGATTCATATGGGCTCACCCATTAGCCACTTCATTAGTTTAAAGCTTTCCAAAAAGGACATATAAAAAGGAGAGAAAAAATAGCGACATAGAGTAGTTCAGCAAAGGTATTTATATTACACTTTAATGAGATAAACTCAGACCACTCACGTGCTGGAGAGCCACCATGGCTCAAGTAATGGACTCAAGGGTTGTTTAAAATGGGCACAACTCTCATGAAAGCCACAACGAATCCCCAGTTCAGCATAGGTGAAAAACCAGGCAGTATAAAAATAAAAACATTTATTTAAAACTAAAGTAATAACAAAAGTAGCCGAACGCGTTTCGCCTGGGTCGTTTATACCTTATGGCTTCCTCAGTGGCAGTGTACAATGAACCCTCTGGTTCCTTTTAAATACATGTCCTTTTTAATTGTCCATCCAATCCGGAAGATTTCCTAAGGCGGGAAGAACGGTCTGTAGCGTCTCCACGTTGGTATCGTTAATTCAATATCTAATAAACCGTTTATTATTTTATTCTGCAGCAAAAAGTTTTTTTCTTTTTTCTGTAACAGCCCTTTTTATTATCATTCATTGGATCTTTATATGTAAATTCCAGACATTTTCGCTCAGTAGTTTTTTTGCAAACAGCGTTTCAATTTTCAAACGTTATGGCATACTGTTTTTTTTTTTCCACCGCATTCGTCTGCATGCCAGCTTATTCCGGTGGCTGCTCTGCGCTGTGATCGGTGGCTAGTCGGGTTTCTCCGGCGTGGTCAGCGGGGGTTAATCCAGCTGTTTCTGCGGGTTTCGGTGAGTGTTCTAAGGGTTTGCGGTGAGTGTTCTGCAGGTTTTGGCGAGTGTTCTGCGGGTTTCGGTGAATGTTCTGTGGGTTTCGGTGAGTGTTCGGCGGGTTTGCGGTGAGCGTTCGGCGGGTTTGCGGTGAGTGTTCTGCGGCGAGTTTTCCCTGCACTACGGGGGCCCTGCGGTGCTTGCTGAATACACCGCAGGGTCAGCGAACTAGGATCGCCGAATCGCCCCGAAGTGCGGGGAACAAAAAGTCACCGAACGTGCAGTGACTTTTCTAATGTCTTTGAATAACCCTGTATGAAAATGAATATTTGGGTCTTAGCTCGGCCCACTGGTTCTTACCCAAATGATTTATGATATTTTATGTCGTGCCGTACAAGTTCTTGGTGACGATCTCTTGAGAAAGATTTTGTTGATGTGGTAGATGTGGAATGTCTAGTATCAGGTTTATAAATGTCCAGTAGGTTCTCTCACAACAAAGACACAGAGAATCAGGCAAAGGTTCCGCCATCTCTTGACTAGATTAACCAAAGTAAGGGTAATATTGCCCCATCCTTGGCTTGCATAATACATGGAAGCTAATAGCTCAAACCCCTGATGGGTCACTGTCTCGTTTACACATCACTCTGTCAGGAAGGTTTGCGTCTCTACACATATGTGGAAAATGTCCATCTTGACCTGAGTACCATCTTCATGCTTGGAAAGAAATGTAAAGAATGGTGGAGCCATGTGTTTGGCAGTCAATGTCCAATTCACTGTATTCCTCTGTTGAGCAAATAAAGCCCCACAAAACATTGAGAGGTAGGAAAGAAGATATTACAACATCATTCTTTAGGACTTCATGAAGTGCCCCTAGACAATGAGGTCAGAGGGGTCTTTCGATGATGGGTTCAATTACTTTGGATGAATAAAGTAGAAGCTCTTTAAATAGCTGGACTTCATTTGGACAAACCATAAACCACCTTAAATTTGCTGAATTTTTCAAAATGATATAATGAATTATGTATTATACTCTGTAAATGGACACACAGAAAGAACCACGAATGGTGAACAGACTTTCCGATGTGGTTGCAATATATCTTCATTATTATATTTATTCGGATTAAAAATTAATTAAATTTTCCAAATTATAAAATACACATGTAATTATTTTATAGTATCACAACGCCCCAAGTCATCGTGACTCACGGTTTGTCAGGACACAGTTTGCCATGACGCAGAAGACGAATAGCTTGGGTTCAGATATTTTTAATCATCAACATAAAGGTACCATTGTTCAAGAACTTTGCTGAACTGAATGGGTCATAACTCCAATCTCCTGAACGTGTGTGGTGAAAGTAGAGATTTCAACCCAAGTTTGTTTGGGGGGTTTTAAACTTTTTAGTGGACCATTTACCATACTTGGACCAGTAATTGCTTCCCAATACACCTACAAACAACTGCAGAATGACGAAAGAATGGGCATTAAGCTTAATAAAAAAGGGGTACTGCATCACCCCTGATGTTTTGCCACGCATTAGGTTGGCTTCATCCTAACTCCAATTCCAGTGTTCTGCATCTGACCTCCTGGCTACAGATCTTCTCATTGTTCCTGACTACGCTCCTGCTTGACCTCTTGCCTACAGATCCGGGTTTTGCTCCTGATCATGCTCCTGCTTGACCTCCTAGCTAGAGACCCCGGCTTTAAAATTGACCAAGTTCCAGTTTGAAAACTTGGCTGCAGACCTTGACTTTGTTCTTGACCATGTTCCTACTCGACCTTTTGGCTAAAGATCCTGGCTTTGTTCTTGACCATGTTCCTACTTGACCTTTTGGCTACAGTTCCTGGCGTTGTTCCGCACCATGTTCCTGCTTGACCTCCTGGCTAAAGACCCCAGCCTTATTCCTGACCACATTCCTGCTTGACCTTCTGGCTACAGATCCTGGCTTTGCTTCTGACCAAGATCCTTCTTTCCATGTCCTGGCTACATACCCCCACTTTATTTCTGACCACACTAGTGTTTGACCATATGGCTACAGATCCCGGCTTTGTTCCTGACCAAGATCCTTCTTTCCATGTCCTGGCAACATACCCCCACTTTATTTCTGACCACACTAATGTTTGACCATATGGCTACAGATCCCGGCTTTGTTCCTGACCATACATTCTGCTGGTTTAGAATTAGGCAAAATAGAGAGTGGCCTCATATGATGATATCAGAGTGTAACGTTGGATGCACATAGATAATACACATGTGCATAATGCCTGCAAACACAAATACACTCCTACATTCACAAACTTCTATCTAGTATACGAGCCTGAAATCCATTTTTTGGGGGGTTAATTCCAGCATTTTTGCATAAAGCTTCACTAACACGTAGAGCCGCCTCTGCCGATCTGCTCATAACAATTAACATGTGGCACTGATTTAACAACTGGAGATTTTGGTTAATTAGGTCTTAATGTTATCCGACTATAATTTGGTGATGAAAAGCTTTCTCAATGTTGGAAGTCTCATGGGTTCTCATTCTGACATCTACAACCCGGTCAAAGGTATTACATCATGGCCAGTGAGTTACAAACGACCCTCCCCAACCTAACGCACACAGTGAGTGATTTATCACACTTCCCAAATGATTAATGGCTGCGCAGAATTCCTAATCCACATTACCGTGACGTCATTAAACACATAAACAAGCGATTCTATCAAAATCAGAACAAAGTCTGTGAAAAAAAAACCTTTACAGTAAGTTAATAATGATACAACTGAATCACTATGGGCGTTATTCAACGAGAGTCGATCTGGCCCCGAAATGTAACCGAATGCTGAATTTCAGCGAACGGCGACATTTCGGGGCCATTCGACTATTCAGAGAGCAGGCAAATTGCCTGCACATACGGTGCCTGTTCGACGGCAGTGAAATCCCCTATAGAGAAGCAATGCTTCATCTATTCAGAGACACCAAACCGCAAGGAAAAGTTGCCGAATTGCGGTGGTTTCATGCTGCAGGTTTATTCAGGCGAATCCCATAGGCTTCAATGTAAAAAATATTCCTGTTTTAATTCAATATCTAATAAACCGTTCATTATTTTATTCTCCAGTAAAAAGTCTATTTACAGATTTTTTAGGATGTTTTAGGCATTTTTTGGGATTTTTCTTGCAAACTTTTTTCCGTTTTTTTTAAGCGTTTTTTTCATTTTTCTGTAACAGCCCTTTTTATTATCATTCATTGGATCTTTATGTGTAAATTCCAGACATTTTCGTTCAGTAGTTTTTTTTGCAAACAGCGTTTCACTTTTCAAACTTTCAAGCGTACGTTTTTTTTTTTCACCTCATTCGTCTGCGTGACGGCTTTTTCCTGCGACTGCTCTGCATTGTGAAAGGCGGCTAGTCGGGTTTCTCCGGCGTGTTCGGCGTTGTTAATCCAGCTATTTTCTGCGGGTTTCGGTGAGTGTTCGGTGAGTGTAAGGTGGGTGTAAGGTGGGTTTGCGGCGAGTGTCCGGCAGGTTTGTGGCAGGTTTTCCCTGCACTACGGGGGCCCTGCGGTGCTTGCTGAATACACAGGAGGGTCGGCGAAATAGGATCGCCGAATCGCCCCGAAGTGCAGGGAACGAAAAGTCACCGAAAGTACGGTGACTTTTCCATTCTCTTTGAATAACCCTGTGTAGTGCTCACTCCCGGAGGAGCCGCTGAATTTAACCTCGGGCCAGTCTCCCCGCACTAGGGAATAAATATACACCAGCACTGTTGTGGATTTTATAAGTTATATAGGTTACTGGTCTCAAATAAACTGGCATATATAAAGCAAACACGGTATATATATATATTTACAGGAATTCGTAATGCGAGAAACGCGCAGCGGTAAAAAAGGAAATTTTAACCCCTTCGTTGCCGGAGTGTAAGTCCCGTACAGGTTGTGTCCCAAGAAGGTGTGCGTGTATGTGTGTGTTGGTACCCGGGTACCAGATTCGACTGGCCAGTGAATGGATTCAGTGTATCTTCGACTACTCACGTTGGGGCCCTGTAGATTTAAGCAAACTGCAGCGTGCTTTGTTAACTTTACTGTGGCCTGGAAGGCCTCTCACCCATCCGCCAGACAATCTGCTCCGCTGCTCGACCAAGGACGTCTCTCCGCTCGATTTGGCTGGGACTCTGTGCCACCGGATCCGCTGTTCTTGCTTGTCCGTCTTTGCAACAAGATTTTCAGCTTACCGCCTGCACTCCCATTGGATCATCGCGGTCTCCTAACTCGGGGTCCAATCTGCAGCTCTGTGTCTGTGCAAACCTCTCGGCGGTGGATTACTAGGTCTCTGGCAAGTCACTGAAACCAATCTCCAGCGTCCGCAAGGCAGCACCTGCTCTCCGGCCTGGTCACAATCGTTCCCTGTCTCACGTGCGTCTTGCTCTGTTCACGCCTTGGCGCTCACTGCTCTCCTCCGACGAGGCTGCGGATGTCTGTCGGTTCTCCCCACCCACTTCCTGTCTCTGCCCCAAAGCATGCTGGAAAATGTAGTCCCAATGTGTCCAGTATAGTTTACATTGCGCTTGTCTCCCCTGGTGGCAAAAATGAGTAATTACAGCAACAGAACTAAAACAGCGCTACACTCTCCCCCTCCTAGAACACTTGGGTCTCTCCAAGGAGGTGTAACAGTTACATTACATCAGTCAATATATACAGGCTCAGCAGCAACCATACAATGGGTTAGGTATACGTCCTCAAGTTTACTCATGCTTCTGGCTACCTCAGCTAACATAGCAGACACTTCGGGCAACCTTCGCACTGTGTTGACAGCCTCTTCAGTGCTATGCCCTGGTGAGTCGTAAGTAAGTCTCTGGGGGGGTCGAACAGAATGTTTTGGTTCTGGCTCAATCAGCTCCTCTTCAGGCGGAAGTACTACAGGTACAGGTTTGGTTCTTTCGTCCACAACTGGAACAGACATCTCTTCGGAGTATGATCCTTCCAGTGAAGGCATAGAGCTATAATCATAGCACGCGTTTTCAGGAACTACAGGAATTTCAGAAGTTTCAGGAATTTCCAGTTGGAATTCAGGAGCCTCAGGCCTCAGGTTACTTTCCCACCGTTCGGGAACTGGAATGACCTTTTCAGGCTCGGGTAAGCGCACCCAGTCCAGACAAAAGCTTTCTTCCCCACTATCCCCTTCACTTTCTTCAACAACCCGTGTCTGCTGAGACCGAGTAACGGGAGTCAAACGTGGAGCAGGCAGGTTCGGCAGAGAAAGTTCGTCTCCAACTGGTATCCTTACAGCCTCTCTCAAAGGTAGCAGGTGATTCCGGTGCCAGTTTTTAGAGGCCCAGCCTTTCCATCTGGTCGAATTTGGTAAACTGGCAGACCCGGCAGTTGCTTGCAGACAATGTATACTTGAGAACTCCATCTATCCGCCAACTTATGCCTGGCAGAAGCCCCCAAGTTCTTCAACAAAACCTTATCACCGGGTTGTAGATCCTGTATCCGAACTTTCAAGTCGTAGTTTCGCTTATTCCTCTGTTCCCTGTTCCCAGAGGTCAAACGGGCCTGTTCAAACGCAGAGGCCAAATTCTTCCGAAGTCTATCCACATAATTTCTATGAGAGGCTACAGACGTCTGATCCAGAGATAGCCCAAACGCCAAATCAACCGGCAGTCCAGCTTCCCTTCCGAACATAAGACGGTACAGTGAGTATCCAGTAGCGTCACTCTCTGTACTGTTGTATGCATGTACTAGCGTAGCTATGTGACGACTCCAGCTCTGCTTCTCTCTGTTTGATAATGTCCCCAACATATTTAGCAGTGTGCGATTGAACCTTTCTGGTTGAGCATCACCTTGAGGGTGATATGGTGTAGTTTGGGTCTTCTGAATTCCCAGCAGTTCCAGTAATTGCCCAACAAGCCGGCTCTCAAAGTCTCTACCCTGATCCGAGTGTATTCTCCTTGGTAGGCCATAGTGAACAAAAAACTTTTCCATTAAAACCTTCGCCACCGTAGGAGCACGTTGGACTTTCGTAGAAAAAGCTTGGGCATAACGCGTGAAATGATCAGTCACTACTAAAATATTTCCCTGCCCACTAGCATCCGGCTCTAAGCACAGGAAATCAATGCACACCAAATCCATGGGTCCTTGACTTTGTAGGTGGCTCATTGGAGCAGTTCGGGTTGGTAGGGTCTTCCTTTGGATACACCTCAGGCATGAGTGGCAGTAACTTTCAACTTCAGATCTTATGCAGGGCCAATAGAATCTGTCTCACACCAGCTTAAAAGTTCTCTCTGCACCTAAATGTCCATGTTCATCGTGTAATGACCGCAGCACATCCTCTCTGTGTTTGGTGGGAAGGAACAACTGTTGGGTCTTTCAGCATTGTTTGAGGGGCCCCTTCGGTAGACCACCCCATCCAACATCTTCAACCGTTCCCACTCTTTGTATACCAATCTGGCCCCTTCTGGGGAATTTGTCAGAAGAATTTCCCGCTGGTTCGCGTTTAGGGCCTTCATGGTTAATGCAATCAAAGGGTCTCCAGCCTGATCAGCTCTCAGGTCCTGTTTCGAGAAAGTAGGCAAACTTTCATCCCTCAGCTGCGTAGGATTACAATAGAACTCTGGAACAGCCGCAGCCATAACTCCTAAGGCTTCTGCTTCAATCCCTCCCTTGACCCGGCGCTCTGCTCCTTGACATAAAGCTTGCACCCCATCTGGAGTTAACTGAGACCATTCTGTAGTGTAGGGTCTTCTCGATAAAGCATCGGCATCTCGATTATTCACTCCATGGCGATACTTCAGGCTGAAACGAAACCCTGACAGAGCGGCCAACCACCGATGTCCCGTTGCATCCAGCTTCGGAGTAGTCAGGACGTAGGTAAGAGGATTGTTATCAGTTTTTAATCACAAATTCGGCTCCATACAGAAAATCCTTCAGCTTGTCTACTACCGCCCACTTCAACCCACAACTTGTGGGTAGGATAGTTCTTTTCTGAAGGCGTAAGACTCCGGCTCACATAGGCTACAGGCCTCAACAATCCACCATATTCTTAGAAACATAGAAACATAGAAAAATGTCGGCAGATAAGAACCTTTCGGCCCATCTAGTCTGCCCAATTACATGGATTATTCTTGGTATAGGACTCCCCCTAGACCTTCTCTGCTGGCATGCACATGCAATTCGTACGGCTTATGAGGATCAGCGTAAGCCAAGACAGGAGCTCGAGTTAGACTCTCTTTCAGCTTCATGAAAGCACCTTCGCATTGACTAGTCCATTCTCCTTGGATAGATTCTCGAGTCTTCCTCGGCCCGGGAGCTGACGAATTTCGGTCAGGGGCCTTGTGGCCTTCTTCTGCGTCTTCCTTCTGTAGGAGCTTGTTCAGTGGTTGAGCTATCATGGCAAATCCTCCTACAAATCTTCGGTAATAGGAGCAGAACCCCAAGAAAGATTTAAGTTCAGTAATATTTCGGGGTCTAGGCCAGGAAGCTACGGCTTCCAACTTTCGAGGATCCGTCGAAACGCCTTCTGCTGAAACAACATGTCCCAGATACGTAACGGAAGGTAAACAGAATTAACACTTCTCCAGAGACAGTTTCAACCCCTCTTCATGGAGCCGCTTCAAGACCTTCTCCAACCGTTGCTCATGTTCTTCCAAAGTCTTTCCGAACACAATTATATCATCCAGATACACTAACACTTCGATCAGGTTCATGTCCCCGACTGTCTTCTCCATTAACCGTTGGAACGTGGCTGGAGCCCCCGTAAGGCCTTGAGGCATTCTGTTGAACTCAAAGAACCCCAGTGGGCAGATGAACGCAGTCTTCTCTTTGTCTTCAGGATGCATTGGTATCTGGTGATACCCACTTCGCAGGTCTAGTACACTAAACCATTTTGCTCCAGACAAACGCTGTAAGGCATCTTCTATCCAAGGAGTGGCATATTGATCTGGGATGGTTCTCCGATTTAGTGTGCGATAGTCTATACATAGACGGATAGAACCATTCTTCTTCCGAACCATCACTATTGGAGATGCATAAGGGCTCCTGGACTCCTGAATCACCTTAATTCTTTGCAGTTCGTTCAGCTGTTCTCTTAGGTCATCTAAGTCTCCCAACGGAACTTTCTCGAAACGGCTTATCTTCCTGTAGTCGAATGCGATGCTCAGTACTCTTAGCTAGGCCCACGTCGAACTCATCCTTTGAGAACAAGTCCCTCCACTTTAGGACCTGGGACTGAAGACATTTCTTCCATTCAGGCGAGATGGGAGCGTCCTTGGGATAGAACCTGTCAGCTGGAATCTCTTTATTCACTCCCCCTCCTAAATCGGTAGGAGAGAGAGGCGTAGCGGACGCTACTTGCCCGATAGGCATTCGTGCTTTCAGGATCACTGGAGAATCGGACACATTGCATACATACACTGAGACTCTTCCTCGTGTTCGTTTCAAAGCTTTTGTGGATATTATTTCAGGGATTACTTCTACTCCGGCTTCACTCCCATGATTGAAATCAGTTTCCAGTACCACATAGGGACCTGGTTGCGATCCGTTCAACTTGACTGAAGCCCGGAAACTCGCCACTTCTCCTGATTGCAGAACCTTTTCTGTTCCTCCCAATCTCCACAGGTGCCCCACTTCGGCAGGTGCCTTCTGTTCTTCGACCATTCGCTGATAGACTGGACGTAACATCGGGTGTACTCCCCTGGTGGAACCTTCTTCCAGTACTATAGGAGTCAGGAGACGTCGCACCAGATCAGTATTCGTCCCCACTATCATAGAACTTCTGTTGGCCCCTGAAGGCCGAGGACACACAATGGCCAATGCATCACAACCTCCAGACTGTCCGATGACTTCGGATCCGATCTCTAACTTCACCTGTAGATATCCGTCATAGGGAAGTTTCTCAGTTCCTATACCCCAGATTTCAAGGTCCTTTAACTTCTGTAGAGGTATGTGTTTCAAGTGCTTCTCATAGAAGTCTCGGCAGATCAATGTCACTTGAGCCCCTGAGTCCAACAGAGCTTTGGTATAGACTCCCTCTACTTGGATTGGAACGATGGGAGAAGGACCTATCAGCTGGTCAGGAAACTTTGTCGTAGTAGCAGGAAGTTTAGACCCCGTTTGTTGTACCCTGGCCTCCTTCTTGGCCCGTGTAGGTTTTGGGTGTGCATTGCTTCCCCATGACGTAGGACCGGATGCTAAGGGAGTGACTCTTTCAGTCCTGGTAGGCGCAGCAGTTGGCCCTCTCGGCCTTTTAGTCCTGGCTTGATTTCTGGAGCGGTTTTTAACCATTGGGCACCTAGTTTGCGCCTTCACTCCCGGAGGAGCTGCTGAATTTAACCTCAGGTCAGTCTCCCCGCACTAGGGAATAAATATACACCAGCACTGTTGTGGATTTTATAAGTTATATAGTTTACTGGTCTCAAATAAACTGACATATATATAGCAAACACGGTATATATATATATTTACAGGAATTCGTAATGCGAGAAACGCGCAGCGGTAAAAAAAAGGAAATTTTAACCCCTTCGTTGCCGGAGTGTAAGTCCCGTATAGAAAAACGGAAAAACAAAAAAAAGGTTGAGGCCAATGGGTACTCTATTAAGGATTAAACCTTAGGAACAAGTTTACACTGAAAAAAATCTGAACAAAGTGTTCAGAGAAAAGTACCATAAATAACCATGGGAGGCTTCAGAACATCTTTCCAAAATCCTCCAACTAAACTTTATTAGACACAGAAGGAAAAGACATGACTATACATTTAAAAAACATTAACAACGTGATGGTTTGGGCGATGTTATGGTAATCTGATTGTAGTAACTCTGCATAGGGTGAAAGGACCTGTACTGAAAAGGAAGGATTGCTCTATATAGACGTAATGTCATGCAGTCAAGTCTGCCGCTAGACCACAGATTGATTATGTATAAATAACATTACTTAGTTCATGGTCCTAAATAATCTTGACATGTACATATATTGACAATGGTAGAAGAGGATTTGTTCATGTGTGAAAAACCATATAAAAATTACTCATGGGTATCTAAGGATGGTATTAATTAGCCATCAGACATATATGTCTTGTAGGGGTAGTATCATGATTATAAATATCTACTTATGTCCTTCAAAATTGCGCTTAATAACTACTGAGAGTCGATCGATCTTGATTACACCATTCTAAGTTGATTTAGCAAGCCACAGGTGGTGATATGGTAGTGTAGTGATAAAGATATTGAATAGTTGATTCGATTTATGTAGAAAGAAGGCAGTCGAACTTAATTACCATTATTTGTAGTTGTATTAAGCAGAGAGATAATTGTGGTCTCTCTATTGTCAAAGAATAAGGTGGTAATTACATTCAAAGTACCGCAGTACCAAAGCAATAAAAGGCTAAATTTAGACGTGATAGGAGCACCCCATGGTTGTAGCCAAATGGACAGTGGGTGGGATGAATAGACCATCTACAAATTTAAATTACCCAGTTTATAGAGAGGGAATAGGTATTAAATGGTGCATGATCATGTATTCGCCATATCGCAGGTTAAGCTTATCTTAAGTCTCATGAAGTGACTATCAAGTATATACAATTGTATACACAGTGCTAAACCAATTAGTTGATATTAACCATACTGCAGATTTACCTTACCTTTAAGAGGAATCCTATAATATAGACAGTATTGTCAGAATTTTGCTTAATAAAAGCTGTTTATATACAGCACATTGGCTGCTAGAGGAGCAAAATACATTTAGTTCTAAATGTTCGTTAACGATAGATAGATTGATCTCTCTTGCTCCCAAATGATCGATTCAGCAAGATAATTAAGGCATCCTACGGGTATAGCCAGTTAAACCCTGCAACAGTGATTGGTTAGGGCACCCCAACTTGACGGCACCTTGACTGCTAAAAGAGTAACAATTGATTCTAAATGTTCGTTATAAATAGAAAGGCTGATCTCTCTTTCTCTCAATGATCAATTTAGCAAGATAACTAAGGCACCCCACGGGTGCAGCCAGTTTAGACACTGCAGCAATAATTGATTAGAGCACCCCACGGGTACAGCCAATTGAACATTGCATCAATCATTAAGATAGTAGAACTTCCAAAAGTCTATTTTGTCCAGTTTATACGCCAAACATTATATATTGCACAATACACAGATATAAACTTTTTAAACAGGATAATGAGTAAAAAGAAAGATGTTTTTTTCTTGCGGTTAATACTCGATATAGTGGAGGGAATAAAAGGAGGGAAGCGAAAATAAATCCGATTTTTAGTTCCTAATGGTCTGATATTCCACCACAGTTATACTCTTCTACCAATATCCACAGAGCAGAGTAACTGGATTATCTAGAAAATAGCATTGCAATTGTGATATATCAAAAGATCAAGTACTTAAAACGCCATCAATAAATGCCAGACTGGGATAAATCCCAGAAACAAACTGTTAAAACAAAATAGTATGTATTGCTAGTGCTGTACACTATTTTGTTTTAACAGTTTGTTTCTGGGATTTATCCCAGTCTGGCATTTATTGATGGTGATTTAAGTATTTGACCTCTCTGATGTACTTTAATTGTAATGCAGTTGTTAGATATTCAAGCTAACCCTATGTGTGGGTTAACCCCTGATCTAACTCCATTGATGGCGTTTTAAGTACCCAACCTGACAGAATGTGAGTCCACGGTGATCCAAATCGTTATGGAGTACCGCAGAAAAGCAATTCAAGACATCCTGCAACATTTGAACTCCTTATTTGGAAATATGCAGCAGGGTTTAAATGGCACCTCTACTAAGGTGTGCACTCCAACTCCAATGAAAGTGGGTAGAGGACCCCTAATGTTTGAAGAAATTGCTAGGAGAAGGTCCCAGAAGCTCTGCTTCTACTGCGGGGAATCATCCCATTCCATCTCAGAATGTTTAGTGCGCCCCCCAAGCTGTCCAGCACTTTCCCTGGAGTTGCAAACGAAATCCTGCAATCCCCAGTGCTAACTGGTGCTACTCCCAAGTCTGCACCTGTTAATCCAAAAAAGACTTTCTATCAAGGCCAGAGAACCCTTGTCTACTCTGTGTTCCCAATGCCTAGTGAAGCACTGCCCACCAAGTTCAAGAAGGCAGTGCCTGTCAAGTCTGCTCCCACCAGACCAAAAAGGGAAACTGTTCCTACCAAGTCCTTGTCCAGAAAACCCACACCTGCTAAAACAAAGACTGTGTATAAAAAGTCTATGGAGGCCTACTCTAATAAGCTCCAAAGGTGCCAGCCAAATAGGATGGTGTCACTGGAAACATATCCTGAGGTCACAGACCATGAAGACTAGGGATGTGCGTTTCGGGTTTCGGAATTTCGGAATTTCCACGAAATTTCCCAATTCGTGTCTTCGGATTCGGCTGAATTTCCGAATCGGATCGGACCCGAAAACCGACAGATCCGAAAAGTTTTCCGAGCCGAAACGAAATATTTTCGGAATTTTCGAATGGACTTGAAATGTGTCAAATCGAAATTTATTTTCGCTCTATTCATGATTTCGGTTCCATTCGTGATTTCGGTTCCATTTCGGTAATTCTGGAAATCGTATATTTAACTATTATCGGTTATATCGCTGATTCTATAAATTTTGTATTTGTAATGTAAATGCGTATCACTTGTTTTTGTTTCCAATGATCCGATAATTCTGTCGATACGATAATTCCTTCGTATTCGGGTCGGATCCGATTCGTCCGCGGGTCGCTCATGCGCGCGCGGATGTCGTAACTTTATTGAGCCAGTTTTTTTACAACTTTTGGACAGGCCAAAAAATATTGTTTTTATTATTTATCATGGCTGCAAGAAGAGACGAGTGCCATTCGGACACCTCCTCATCTACTTCTTCCACCCATGAGACACCACCCAGGAAGAAGCGGGCCAGCAACATGGCATTTGACGAGATGTTGGAGCTGGTCCGCATCTTTGATCGTAAAGACTACGACTGCCATAAGGGCCCTTACGGCAGGAAGAATAATGCTCAAAAGGATCGTATCCTCAATAATGTTCACACCACCATCCTGGAGCTGTTCGGGAAGGACCGGACAAAGGACCAGCTCCGAAAACACTGGTCCGACCTCAAGGTGCGCGAGCAGGAGCAGCTGAGGCACATCCGTCGCGTCATAGCCAAACGTAAGTGTCATGTTATATTGTAAAGCGCTGCGCAAACTGTTGGTGCTATATAAATCCTGTATAATAATAATAATGTGCTTGCATGTGCTAATGTGCACAGAAATATGTTGATTTATCTAGTCCTTTTTTCATGCAATGTGATTGTGTATAGCTTTGCGTTTTCACAACTCGTCATACATGCATTTTTGCCATAGCTCTTCTTTTTTGTGATTTTACGTATTCGTGAAAATTGTGACATTTGATGTATGTAGATGAAGTTACAATGCTGGATTTCTTTTGGCACTGTGTGTAGTCTGTAGTGTGTTGGGGGGGGGAGGTTGTTGTGATTGAGTGATGCATACGAGATGACCCGCAGCTTGCCCAATATTGGCTCCCACCTGCGCATCAACAAAAATCTCTGTGTCTTTGCTAAGTGGTAGGATGGGACATGTAGTTCTTCTGAAAGTGCATCCAAACAGAGCCGCGTTCAATACATCCTCAGCAGCTGCTGAATTGTTGCAGCGCAGCAATTCAGTTTGCTGCAGCAGTGTCATTATTGAACACTTTAGATGCAAATTTCAAAACAAAATGGCGGATTTCTGTTGTTTCTGCAATATCCACAGTTTTATTCGCAGAAACTGAAAGTGAAATTGAGGCTGAGGCCTTCTATAAAATAACTAAAAGCAGTCGCACAATGCGTTTTGTATGCACACAACACAAATAATAGTTTTATTGAATAAACGTAATGTTTACTTCTGAAAAAAATATATAATTAACCGGTAATATATGTCTATGTGCAGGGGAAATAAATAAATATTTTGTGACTTTAGACCTATGAGATGGGAGTAGTGGTGGGTCAAGCTGGTAGTGCTAGTGGGTAGTGGAGGAGTGTCGCAATACTTTCGGCAATATATTGTATAGATATACCATTTTTTCCAGTCTGCATTATTTACGTGTTATTTTTTGGATTTGGCAGAAGACAGGAAGAAGGCAGCATCTGCCCCGGCGGGCACCAGTGCCCCAGTGGAGGAGGAGGAGGAGCCACGGGCGACCACCAGCGCTGGTATATACTGTTTTATTTTGCAGTGACTTTTGGTCAAAAACAGAAACATTTTTTGTTTACTGTATTTTAATTTAATTTTTTTATGTATAGCACAAGAGGAGCAGGAGGAGGAAGAGGAGGAGCAGGAGGAGGAGCAGGAGGAGGAGCAGGAGGAGGGCGATGGAGAGAGGGAGCCGGAGCCGCAGCAGGAGGCCGCGAGTCCAGGTTTTTTTTTTTTACTGTTGTATTTTGCATCGACTTTTGTTCAAAAATAAATCAGTTTTGTTGTTTACTGTATTTTTTATTTCTTTAATTTCTTAGATATAGCACCGGATGAGATGCTGATGGTGGAGGAGGAGGAGTCGTCGTCGTCGGAGGAGTCGGAGGCTCAGGAGGCCGCCAGCACTGGTATATACTACTGTTATATTTTTTCAAGACTTTCAGTCAAAAATAGAAACCTGCTTTACTTACTGTATTTTCCTTCTTTCATTTATTGGATATAGAAGGAGAAGCCAGACCGGACACGTCCAGCATTAGAATAATAAATCGGATGGTGATCGGCGAGCTACGCCTGGCTGTTACGACCATAGATGCCATCCAGGAGTTGCTCCAGGAATTGCGGGAGCATATAAGCAATGCCACTGACATCCTGGAGCGGCAGTGAGACCAGCCTCCTCCTCCCCTATGTTTGTTTGTGTTGTTTGTGCCCCGTTGGGCAGTTTGCCATCCTTGGCATGTTGTAAATAAATTTTCTATTTTTTTCTATATTTTCCTGTTTGTGTGCGTTGCTTTTCCTTACTTAATAAGTTAATATGTATTGCTTGGTTTCCACACTGTTAAAATTATATGTACATAAATTTATTGACATTTCTATGGACCCTTTGTCATAAATTTGTCAACATATTTGTGGCCATGAATGTGACTGTGCACATTCTACACTTCCTGCCAGGCCAAAAAATGTCTCACACTAACACAACCTTGTTGTACTGCCTTGAGATTTGATTACCGACGTGGCATGGTTTTGTTAAGCTTAGGCAATGTCACAACAACACGGATTTTTGTCCACAGTCACATTCATTGTATAACCAAGAATTTATCAAAAAATATTGATGGCAGCACTGCGTGAAGTCTTCTCCGACACAACCCAAAGATCCTTAGTGCGGCTCAGGTCTAGTTTATTTGTCCTTGTTTGCAGCTTCACGCAACACCTCCTCCCAGCTATGAGCTCTCTCTCTCCCACCGCTGCCCGCTAAGACGCTGCCCGCCAACATGGTCACGTCTTTGCAGGAAGACAACAGCGTGGGGGAACGGCAGCTGCCGACAGTCCCAAGACCTCATCACAATGACGTCAGTTCTGGAGTTAACCCCTAACTGCGACCAATGGTGGAGATAGGGGGTTCATTGGAACCCCCTATCTCCCGATCCGCGGCAGCTATCGGTTGGTTAATGTTTGGTATCTTTGGATCGACCAGAGCATGGCCTTTCCAACAATACCAAACATGACAATGTTAAAAATTATAAAAAATTAAAATATAAAAAAAAATAAACAGGTTTTTGTTTTGTTTTGTTAATGCAGCAATATTGTTCCCATTTCAATTATAATGTGAACAATGATGCTGCACTAAGGATTTTTATATGGGGTGCGTTTGTTAAAAATAGTGTAATGTTCACCCAAAAAAATATAACAAGTCCCCTTTTCAATTTTTTTTAACAAACGCAACTCATAAAATATAACCGCAAATACTCGCATGTTAAAATGTGAAAAAAATACTTTACACCTTGTAAAACAAACATTGAAAATTCTAATTTTATTGCATTTTTTGTTATAATATACAGACAGGACATGACGCATACATATGATAATGATATATTACGAATCATCTGCCGAGTCTGCCGGAAAGAACGATATATAACATGTCTGGGTCATATTATAAAATAAGGCTTCAAAAAAACGCGTTTAAACAAGAGGAGCGAAACTGTTAAAAATTAGCTCAGCAGCAGACCGCAGTACCGCACACAGGCGTGAAGGGAAGCCGTGAAATGCCTAAGCAGCGAAAGGGTTAATTTTTTTTTTGCCTGTTTTAAATCATTTTTTTTTTTTTTCGTTTCAGATCATTTTGATCAACTATTTTTCCGTTTTAAAACCTTTTGTTCTGGTTTTTATTTTTAAAGTCAGACCATTTGGGTCAGTTTAGCGTTTTTTAAATCGTTTTGTTCATTTTTTTTGTTCCTTGGCTTTCATACCATTTTTTTAATGTGATTAAATAAAGTTGTGAAATTTATATTCATAAGAAAAAAAGGAGCTTTATTTAATTTAAAAAAAACACGATAGAATCGCCAGAATTATCGTATCGACAGAATGAATTATCGGATCCGAAAAGCAAACCAAAAATTTAATATAAAAAAATATATAAAGTATAAAAAAGTAAACCATAGTAGTTTACATCAAAACGAATAGAGTTCGACACTTTGAAACGAGAACAGACGTTCCAAAAAAACGAAAATTTCCGAAATCACAAAAAGTCGATACAAAAAAACGAGCAAAGTGACACGAAAATACGAAAAATGGTCGATATTCCGAAAAAAAAATGTACACGAAAAACGAGTCGAGCTGAACCGAATCGAAACAGAAATCGGTCGAAACGAGCCGAATCGAAAAGTTTAAACATCCGAACAAATCGAACCGAAAAAAAAAATCGGTGCACAAGCCTAATGAAGACCCCAATCCTGCTGAAACCATGGAGTTCGAGTCGACCCTACCTCCAGAATATGAACCTGAAATCACCATGGAGATAGATGCCGCCTCCCCTTCTCAGAAGACACCCAACACTCTCAACCAGCATTCCAGGTACCTTGGCGTCGCTGTCTGCTCACCGGCAACCGTCTTCATGTCACCGGTGAAACCAGAACCCTGAGATCTGGAAGCCAACTCCTGCCTCCTTGACCTCGAAGAGTCACTGTTGCTGCAGAGTCCAGCTGCCTCCATACCAAGGAGGACTCTGGGATTCAAAAAGGTTGAGACTCCCATCCCTCACAGCCGTAAAGCTACACCTGTGGAAAACCTTGTCACAGCTTGTATCACTCCATCTGTTGCACCCACAACACCAGCTCAAGATGTTGCTAACCAAAACCTGGTGCTTACTTCAAGAGTCATCGCTCTTGCCACCCAGGTTGGCAACCTCACCCATACCATACAGGGTCTGCAAACTAACCATGCCTCCTTGCTATCACAGGTCCAGAATGCCTTGGCGTCCATCATGTGTCGACTTCGGATCCGGTTGTCACCAGCACCCCCAGATGTCCAGATAACTCAGGATCAACTGCACCTGATGACACAAGCTTCCTGAGTAAGGACTCCTCCGAGTCCGCTGCCCTGCTTCCCGCAGGATCTCCAGAGCCCGCTGCCCTGCATCCCGCAGGATCTCCAGAGTCCGCTGCCCTGCATCCTGCAGGATCTCCAGAGTCTGCTGCCCTGCATCCTGCAGGATCTCCAGAGTCTGCTGCCCTGCATCCCGCAGGATCTCCAGAGTCCGCTGCCCTGCATCCCGCAGGATCTCCAGAGTCCACTGCCCTGCATCCCGCAGGATCTCCAGAGCCCGCTGCCCTGCATCCCGCAGGATCTCCAGAGTCCGCTGCCCTACATCCCGCAGGATCTCCAGAGTCTGCTGCCCTGCATCCCGCAGGATCTCCAGAGTCCGCTGCCCTGCATCCCGCAGGATCTCCAGAGTCCCCTGCCCTGCATCCCGCAGGATCTCCAGAGTCCGCTGCCCTGCATCCCGCAGGATCTCCAGAGTCCGCTGCCCTGCATCCCGCAGGATCTCCAGAGTCCGCTGCCCTGCATCCCGCAGGATCTCCAGAGTCCGCTGCCCTGCATCCCGCAGGATCTCCAGAGTCCGCTGCCCTGCATCCCGCAGGATCTCCCGAGTCGTCACCGCTACGGGGCCGCCGCCATAGAGCCAAGCCGCTCATTGCCCAGCTTACTGCCCAGCAGAGGGATGATACCCAGGTCGCTCAAGAGCCGTGCTGTACCCAGATCGCTCAAGAGCAGTGCTGTACCGAGATCCAAGCCCCACCGAGCCTTGCCGAGGGCGCTGCCCCACCGGTCATCGCCGAGGGTGCTGCCCCGCCGAGCTGTACCGAGGCATCACATGCCCAGACTGCTGCCACCAAAGCAACATTTGTGGAGACTGATACCGCTGCAACTACCCTGCCAACTCCTGGTAAAGCTAATCCATCTAGTGAAGTCCTGGTACTTGTCTCTGCCATGGCAGCCCAGGTGAATACCCTCACCCATACCCTACAGGACATTCATCTGAACCACAAGTTCCTGCAGTCTCAGGTACAGGTTGCATTAGCCCATGGACATATTTCTGCTCCCGATCTGGTTACCACCAGCAACCCCATATATCTAGACAACTCCGAACCCACTGTGCTCGATAGCACCTCAGGTATGGACCCCACGATACCCTACAGTGTGCAAGGTATCGTGATACGCCGAGCAGACCTTGAAACCCCGAGACCACCTTGACCGCCCAAACCTCATCCTTGGAGGAGGTGAAGTGTCATAGCCCCCACCGGCGGCGGTGCAGGAAGAAATAAGTGGTCCCCTTGCTGTACATCTAATTGTTCGCGCCCGGAAGGCGCTCCTTGGGGTGGGGTACTGTCAGGAATCAAGCCTGTGCCTGCACCTAATCCCTGGCAAACCCTTATTCACCTGCCTATGTTTGTATACAGGTTACAGGATCCTCCTATCTGGCTGTTCATCTTCTGTTGTGGTGCCTACAGGTGTATGCTATTACTCCTAATGAAGCCTGCTTAAAAGAGGGATCCACCCTTCCATCAGGGCTTCAACATTAATGTTTCTGGAAGTGCAGACAACCAGTCCTGTGCCTGAAGCGCCCTACTATTGAACCTGAATCCCTCCAGTGATACACCCAAGTGGAACCCTGCTCCCAAGTGGAACCCTGCTCCCAAGTGAAACCCTGCTCCCAAGTGAAAACCTGCTCCCAAGTGGAACCCTGCTCCCAAGTGAAAACCTGCTCCCAAGTGAAAACCTGCTCCCAAGTGAAACCCTGCTCCCAAGTGAAACCCTGCTCCCAAGTGGAACCCTGCTCCCAAGTGAAAACCTGCTCCCAAGTGAAACCCTGCTCCCAAGTGGAACCCTGCTCCCAAGTGAAACCCTGCTCCCAAGGAGAATCTCACTATCAAAAGGTACCCCGCTGTCAAGAATCCTCGTTTTCAATTGTACCCCGCTCTCAAGAATCCTCGTTTTCAAGCTGAACCCTTCTTTCCAGCAAACTCTGAAACCTGCATACAGTCTGTTGCCTGCCTGCTAGTGCTCATATCAATTGCTATTTGTTTTGTTTATGCTTTAATAAACCTTCAGTGCCCTGTAACCTGTGTGACTCCTACAATCACTGCATCATGGGCTTACTTCACCCACCGTCGCACTCCCAACCTGACACAACCTGTGTATTTCACAATACACATTGCTCTGAACCACTTCTTCATTCCAACACATTGAACAATGGAAATGTACCACTGAATTCATGTCTGCAGTGATTGCATGGATTGTATTTTGCATTAAGGAAAAAACATAATTTTGTTAATGTGAACATTAATAAATCTTGAATGATATTTCATAGCATACAATGCCTCGAAATCCATGTGACAGAATTTGTTTACCCTCTAAACATGTTGGTATAGCAATGAGAATACGAGGGGAGGTCCAAAAGTATGGTTAAAATCATTGAAATAATGATGACAACTCAAAAAAATTTCATTTTTTTCAAAGAAAGCTTGTTTATTCAGCGTTACTCAACATAATCGCCAAAAATCTCCATGCAAGTTTTACAAGCGGTGCCCCCACTTCTCAAAACATTATCCTGAAAATAATCTTCTGTCAATGCAGCTTCATCTTCAGTGACATTGCTTTGAAGTTGCCAGACTTCCCACCTTTTAACGTGACCAGGAACATTTTGGCAAATTCAACTCGAGTAGGTTTTTGTTCTGTGTTCAATAAACAAAGAACTGAGTGGACGAACGTCTTGGTGAAGTCCAACTCACCATGAAGACTCCTCAACATGCTTGTTTATGGAATGTCAAACTCCGCCACCAGCTGTCTGAGAATGGTTTGAGGTTCCAGATCAGGAAACCCCTAGTTTGGCCACCATGGAGTCATCTGTGGTCCCTTTCTTCATCACAAGCTTCAAAATGTCCCGATTGAAATCTGCTAAACCACACTGGACCATCCGGGGACATGGGCTTCACTATCACGATGGGTTTTGAGGCATTAAATCACCGTTTCACAAAGAAATTACAATGAAATTGCTAGAGCAATTCTACGCGTGACCACCACCACTATTTGAATCACTCGGTGTCTCCATGACCGGCCGCCTGTGAGGAGATCAATATTTTAACAATAATTTGAAGGATTAGGCTTTCTTCAGAAAAGAATGTTTTGAGTTGGCATCATTATTTCATCGATTTTAACATTACTTTTGGACCTCCACTCGTGGAAGCGGCTTTATTGGAGATGGAATGAGAATATTTATTCTCCATATGTTACATTCGATCATCTAAAAGGATAAAATGATACTGGCCAAATGTGTCTAATTTGTCTAAAAGAGGAGATGACGTCAAAGAGAATTAGCCACTGATGCAACGAAAGAGTTAAAAGCTAAAAATACAGTGACGTAGAAACAGTTGGCTTAGTGGGAGGCGATACCTGGAATAATGTTTGTGATACTTGAAAGTCTCATTAATGAGCCTTTCTCCAGAAATAGGAGTGCCACATCATCCAATTGTATCATTTGTGTTCTCCAAAATAGGCATAAATCAGAACAAGAAAGTCTTCAGAGAAAAGTTGAACCGGACCACTGGAGGACACCGAGGGCCCAAAGGACTTCAAAATTGATTCTGGCAGAGTGGAGGAGTCACGAACACAGCTATCGGAAAGGGTCAAGTGAGCCAGAGATACGTGACCATTAGCTGACACACAAACTCAAAGAGGATCGTGATGGCAGTCAGCAAGTTGAGGTCCTTCCACTATTATATCCAAAACTCACTCCATATATCCAAAACTCCAAAAGGAGGGACAACACAAACATCGCTTTGTCGTTTACCCCACTGTGATAGAATTTCTCATGTAGATAATAAACAGTAAATCTAGATATAGGGAATAAAAGTAGATATAGTGCATTGGTATAACTATAATCTGTGTACAGGGACATATATAATGTCTAACTATATAATCCAAAATCGATCTCTCTATAAATAAATGAATGTAACAGGTAGGGGTCAAGTGATAAGATAAATTTGGGAACCCACCAAGATTTCTGTCCCTCAATTAGTAATTATCATCTTGCATTTAACTCAAACGAAAATCTGATATTTTTATATAAATGTGTATTTCAGCAAAAATATGATGAAACACATTGGGCCATATCACATTCTCTGCGCAGCGCAATTTTTTTACGCGCAGTGTCCAGCGTTATCGCGCGAAAAATAACGTGATATTCAGATCCGAACGCATTTTCTCATCCGTCAAAAAATAACGTTAGTAAAAAAACGCGCAAAACAAAGTGTAATACGCGCGCATTAACGTTGCGCATGTAAATCAGTGCGCGGACTGTTTTTTTCGCGGGCTTCAGCCAATCAGAATTAAGAACCTTAATTGACATTTCACCTGAATTGACTCACGTTTTCGCGCCTGTCAAAATAAATCTGAGTATACATGCTGCAGCAATAAAAAAAATATGCACCAATTCACAATTTTATTGTTTGGGTATGTGTAGAATGTGTAACTATACTGTGCTGTTTTTTTTTTCCGTGATGGTGTATTTTGTTTCGGCCAGAACGTTCAGATTTGCAGTTAATACCAGGTTTTCAAAGACGTTAAAATTATGCACGCAAACGTCGTTCGTAGGAAGTTGCGCATCTATTGAAATACCATCCGCTTAATGCATTTGCGCTCATAATGTTAAGTATAGGACGCGCACAGTTCATCACGCTCACGCAAGTCCATCCGCGTTAAAAGATAACGCGCATAGTTTTCGCGAATGTTGAAATACGACGTTCTGCGCAAATGGTTTTGTTCTCGCACAAATGCGCATTTGCGTGCGCGCAAAACCGATGCGCGAGGAATGCAATATGGCCCATAGTGATTTAACAGGGAGACAAATGATTGAGCCCCTGATTGAAAGCCTTATATGGATGAGCTGTTCGGGTTTGGACGGTTCGAGCAGATCGCGAACACCGAACATTTCCGGGTGTTCGCCGCATGTTCGACCACAATGGACCACAATGCATTTTCCCACTGCCTGAAGCTCGTAATTGGCTACAGCCCTGCACCTGACCACAGGTCTGGTGCAAGACTGGTTCAACACTATGCCAATCACCGCTCAGAGTCCTGATTGGGCAAATTTTGCCCAATCATGGGCTCACAGAGCTAAGTCCCGCAGCACAGTATATAAGATAGAAACATAGAAAAATGTCGGCAGATAAGAGCCTTTCGGCCCATCTAGTCTGCCCAATTACATGGATACTTAACCTGGATTTATCTTTTGTTTAGGATAGCCTTATGCCTATCCCATGCTTGCTTAAATTCAATTACTGTTTAGGCCTCAACCACTTCAACTGGAAGACTGTTCCATGTATCCACCACCCTCTCAGTAAAATAATGCTTCCTGATGTTACTTTTAAACCTTTACCCCTCTAATCTAAGACTATGTCCTCTTGTTTTGCTATTTTGTTTCCTTTTAAATATACTCCCTTCCTCTACCTTGTGGATTCCCTTTACGTATTTAAATGTTTCTATCATATCTCCTCGGTCTCGTCTTTTTTCCAAGCTGTACATGTTAAGATCATTAAGCCTTTCCTGGTAACTTTTCTCCTTCAAGCCGTACACCATTTTAGTAGCCCTTCTCTGAACTCTCTCTAAGATGTCTATATCCTTCTGGAGATATGGTCTCCAGTACTGCACACAGTACTCCAAGCGAGGTCTCACCAGTGCTCTGTACAGTGGCATGAGCACTTCCCTTTTCCTACTGCTAATACCTCTCCCTACACAACCAAGCATTCTGCCAGCATTTCCTGCTGCTCTATTACATTGACTACTTACCCTTAGATCCTCTGAAATAATAACCCCTAAATCCCTTTCCTCAGATGATGAGGTTAGGACTGTATCAAATATTCTATATTCAGCCCTTGGGTTTTTACGTCCCAGGTGCATTATCTTGCACTTATCCACATTAAAACTCCATTGCCACAACTCCGACCATTTTTTTAGTTTACCTAAATCATTTGTCATTTGGCTGATCCCTCCAGGAACGTCAACCCTGTTGCAAATCTTTGTGTCATCAGCAAAAAGACATACTTTTCCATTAATACCTTCTGCAATATCACTAATAAAAATATTAAAGAGAATGGGTCCAAGTACTGACCCCTGAGGTACCCCACTGGTAACAAGACCTTGCGCCGAATAAACTCCATTTACCACAACCCTCTGTTGCCTGTCACTCAGCCACTGCCTAATCCATTCAACAATATTGGAATCCAAGCTCAAAGATTGCAATTTAACGTTTCCACGCAGCGATTCTGCACGCATTTCAGAGGAGATAGTTGTGTCTTGTTACTGCCGGTCTGCCACGCTACTGGGGGGGGTCTGGGGGTGTCTCATTTCTACCAAATATCAGGGAATTTAGGTGATGTGTGTCTTGTCACTGTGCCAGCAATTTTTTTGGGGGTTTACAACTTTCTTTAAAACATTTGTGAATTAAGGTGATCTTCTGGGTCTTCTCACTGTGCCAGCAAGTCTTTTTGGGTCTCATTTCTACCAAATATCAGGGAATTTATGTGATGTGTGTCTTCTCACTGTGCCAGCAATTTTTTTTGGGGTTTACAACTTTAAAACATTTGTGAATTGAGGTGATCTTCTGGGTCTTGTCACTGTGCCAGCAAATCTTTTTGGGGCTCACTAATTTCTTTAAAACATTTGAGAATTAAGGTGATCTGTGTCTCGTCACACAGCCAGCAAGTTTTTTTGGGGCTCACTAATTTCTTTAAAACATTTGTGAATTAAGGTGATCTGTGTCTTGTCACACAAACAGTACCACGCATTATTTTGGGGCTCACTAATTTCTTTAAAACATTTGTGAATTAAGGTGATCTGTGTCTCGTCACACAGCCAGCAAGTTTTTTTGGGGCTCACTAATTTCTTTAAAACATTTGTGAATTAAGGTGATCTGTGTTTTGTCACACAAACAGTACCACGCATTATTTTGGGGCTCACTAATGCTTTAAAACATTTGTGAATTAAGGTGATCTGTGTCTCGTCACACAGCCAGCAAGTTTTTTTGGGGCTCACTAATTTCTTTAAAACATTTGTGAATTAAGGTGATCTGTGTCTTGTCACACAAACAGTACCACGCATTATTTTGGGGCTCACTAATTGCTTTAAAACATTTGTGAATTAAGGTGATCTGTGTCTCGTCACACATCCAGTACCACGCTGTATTTCGGGGCTCATTCATTTCTACAAAACATTTGTGAATTGAGGTGATCTGTCTCTTGTCACTGGCTGCCAGTTATCAGTGTGTCTCACTGAGTTATACCAGAGTTCTTTAAATCTTTATACCAGAGTTGAATCAGAGTTCTGTATATATTAATCTATATATCACTCACCATGTCTGAAAGAACAAAAAGGACAGGCAGACGCTCCCAGACACAGATAAGAGGGCAAGCAGCCCCTGTGTCGGGAGGCTGTGCCTCTGGTCATGGTGGACATGGTACATCCTCTGCAGGGGCACGCTTGTCCTTTATAACTGGTGCTGGCCGTCTTCTTAACCTGCAGCAACGTACAGAGGATTTGGTGGATTGGCTAGCCAGGCCATCCTCATCCTCCGAGTCCTCTGCCAGCCAGGCTTCTAGTTCCCTACAGTCCACCTCAGCTGCCAAAGCATCTAATGCAGCCTATGCAGCCTCCATGTCCACAGCTACTCCTGCCGTAGCCTCGCTATCACACACGGAGGAGTCAGCTGAATTGTTTGACTACAATGAGAGTGACATGCTGCTTGAGGATGCGCAGAAAGTACAGTTCAATCTCTGAGGTTGAGCAAGGGAGTATAATCAACCTAGAGGAAGGGGGTGCCAGTGATGACACACAAATAACTGGCACTCATGTTGCCCCAGCAGCTGCAGCATACTGCCAAGTTGGCTCCAGTGACGAGGAGATAGGGGGTGAAGATGACATTGATGATGAGGTCACTGACTCCACCTGGGTGCCAGATCGAACTGAGGAATCAAGTGAGGAGGAGGGGAGGAGGAGGAGGCACAGCAAACACGAGGCACAACATCCTCTGTGACCAACCGTAGCACTAGCCAGTCCAAGGCATCAGATGTCAGAGCTGCTCCGGTGCAGAGCGCTGTTGTCTCAAAGAACACATGCAGGAACTCTGCTGTCTGGGAGTTCTTTAAGAAATGTGCAGCAGACCCCACTGTTGCTATTTGTAATCTATGTCAGAGGAGGCTGAAGCGTGGGATAAACACCGGACACTTGGGTACCACGTGCTTGAGGCGACATATGAACAAGTGCCACACATCCCGTTGGCGCAAAACTTTGCGTAGGTCCTCCTCCTCCTCATCTGTCTCTACCCACACTGTATGTCCTGCCATGTCATTGCCTACAACCTCCACTGACAGGGATGATGCTACAGTAAAGGATCTACCAGCAGGTCCTTCCTCACAATGTGACATCATCCCAGTAGCTGAAGATTTACGCAGATTACGTTGCCGCAGCTGCTGCAGCGAAAGAAAAAATAGTCCCAACCATCCCCAAGCACAGCATCTAAATGCCAGCTTAGCAAAATTACTCGCATTGCAGCTGCTGCCTTTCCAGCTGGTGGACTCTGTTCCCTTCCGTGAACTTGCTGAATGTGCTGGACCACAGTGGCAGGTTCCAAAACACCATTACTTTTCACGCAAGGCCATTCCAGCACTATACCAGCACATGGAAGAAAATGTTATTGAGTCATTGGGAAAGGCAGTCAGCAGCAAGGTGCATGTGACTTTAGACACGTGGTCCAGCAAGCATGGACAGGGTCATTACATTTCCTTCACGGCACACTGGGTAACTCTGATTGCAGCTGGGAGGGATCCAAGACGGGGCTCTGTGCTGGAGCTTGTTCATCCACCACACCTCCAGAAAGCTGCTTGTATGAGGTCTGTCTGCTCCACCACCACCACCTCTTCTTCCTCCTCCTCCTTCTCTGCCTCTGGCGAAGTGGCAGTTAAACCGACGCCTGACAGGGTCTACGCAATGGCTCAAGGAAAAAGATGCCATACTGTGCTTGAGCTGGTTTGTTTAGGGGACAGGAGCCACGCAGGGTCAGAAATTTTGTCAGCTCTGCAGGGGCAGGTGCAGAGATGGTTAACACCACGCCAGCTTGAGCTGGGAATGATCGTCTGCGATAATGGCAGCAACCTTCTCTCCGCCCTACGCAAGGGTAAATTGACGCATGTACCATGCCTAGAACACGTCCTAAATCTCGGTGGTACAGCGTTTCCTAACCAAGTACCCAGGGCTGCCATAGCTTCTCATCCAGGCCAGAAAAGTCTGCAGCCACTTCAGACGGTCATTCCCAGCAAGCGTTCGCCTGGCAGAAATTCAAAGAGAATTCCACCTTCCCACAAACCGTCTGATCTGTGACATGCCCACCAGGTGGAACTCAACATTAGCAGTGCTGCAGCGTCTACACAAGCAGCAGAGGGCCATCAACGAGTACCTGTGTGAGTATGGCACAAGGACAGGTTCAAGTCAACTTGTTTTTTTTCCCCCCCCGCAGTGGCTGATGATCAAGGATGCATGCACTGTACTGTCACCATTTGAGGAGGCAACGAGGATGGTGAGCAGGGACAGTGCATGCATCAGTGACACAATTCCTTTAGTGTTCCTGCTGGAGCACACTCTGCAGAGAATTATAGATGTGGCTCTAGAGGCAGAGCAGCGGGAGGAAGAGGAGGCCTTCCCTAGCTCTCAAGGCCCCAGTCTTTCCGCAGACAGCATTCCAGCAGGTCCTACTCAGATCAGACAGGAGGAGGATGAGGAGGAGGAGGACTATTTAAGTAGTGGGGGCATTGAAGGTGGGGATTCCTCAAGGGAGGGTTTTGTGTGCCAAGAAACAGAAGGGCTTGTGCGTGGCTGGGAGGAGGAAGTGCACGATACGGTCATCCTCATTGACCAGGAAGACTCGGCAGCTAATGCCTCCTCCAACCTATGCTGCATGGGCTCCCTAATGATGCAAAGCCTGCTAAAGGACCCCAGGATTCGTGCTATCAAGGAGAGGGATCATTACTGGTTGGCAACCCTTCTTGATCCACGATACAAGGGGAAAGTTGCAGAGCTCATCCTGCCCGCACAGAGGGAGCACAGGATGAAAAAACTTGAGGACGCTCTAAAGCGACACTTTCTGTAACACCTTTCCAGGCACTGGTAGATTACCAAGTGCTGACACACGTGCTTCTGAGGCTGCGGGTGATCAGAGGAATAGCGGTTAAGGCCAGGGCCGCTTGACTGATGCTTTTTTAATTTTTTTAGTCCACGACGCCCAAGGACGTCAAATGTAGGCACCCATTGCCAGCGTCTTCACCATATGGTGCAGGACTACATAGGGGCAAGGGCAGACCTGGATACCTTTCCAGCAGATGATCCACTGGCTTACTGGGTGTTGAGATTGGATCACTGGCCAGAATTTAGCCAATATGCTATGCAACTACTAGGTTGCCCTTCATCTAGCGTGCTTTCCGAAAGGACGTTCAGTGCCGCTGGAGGTTTTGTCACAGACAAAAGAATGCGTCTGTCCACCGACTCTGTAAGCCGGCTGACATTTATTAAAATTAATCAGTCCTGGATCAGCAGCTATCAATCCCCTGATGCTGAAGTAATGGAATAGATAGGGGATGTCCTCTTCTGCATTCACAAAACCTCCAGCACTGAACTCTTCCACAATACCACAAAAGGGTTACGGTGTGAAGGCACTTGCTGCCATGAAAGGCACAATATTTGGCTGCACTGACGCCTGTGCCAGATTTATATAATTTTTTTGTTTTGAACCGCAGGGTCCAACCCTGCACTCTTCTACAATACCACAGAGGGGTTACTGTATGATGATACCTGCTGGCCTGGCATTAAAGGCACAATAAATTACAATGAAAGAACATTCTGTCCGTCAAAAATGCTGGACGTATAAATGCAGTCCGTCTGACCTTGTTGCATCACTCACACACAAAGCTATGCGGACGTTGTGGACGTGGCGCACTCTGCACGTCCGTTCTAGCAGTATTACGTTCTTGCCTATCCTGCGTCCATTTGCAGAGTCCGTCAGCCCCCGCACTTCTGTGAGGACGTACTTCGTGTGTGGGGCTCCATTTAACACAATTGTATGCTATCACGGACGTACTTATGTGCGGGCAACACGGACGTTAACACTGCGTTCGTCTGACCCCAACCTTACTGTATGATGATACTTGCTGGCCTAGCAGTCTTGTACCAAAGGCACAATATCTGGGTGCACTGACGCCCATTACCAGATCAAAAACTTTTCAATATAGGACCACATGGTCCACCCCTGCACTCTTCCACCATACCACAGAGGGGTTACTGTATGAGGATACTTGCTGCCCTGGGAGTCTTGCACCAAAGGCAGAATATCTGGGTGCACTGACGCCTTAACCAGATGCATATCTTTTTAATATAGGACCGCAAGGTTCACCCCTGCACTCTTCCACAATACCACAGAGGGGTTACTGTATGATAGTACTTGCATGCCTGGCACTAAAGGCACAATATCTGGGTGCACTGCCACTGACGCTTGTATCAGATTCATATCCTCAGAGGGGTTACGGTGTGACGGCACTGTTGCAGACGCTAAAAGCCCAATTTTAAAGCACCTATTATTATTATTCTTTATTTATAAAGCGCCAGCATATTCCACAGCGCTGTACAATAAGCACAGTATAGACAGGGTTACAATACATTGAACAACATTTGACAAACAGTACAGGAGGAGATGAGGGCCCTATTCCCATAGGAACTCACAATCTGGGAGGGTTGGGGTTGGAAACAGGAGGAGAGGACTGTAAGGTGAGAGTGATTGATGGTTGCGTCAGTGAGTTGGGTGGTAGGCTTCCCTAAATAGGAATGTTTTCAGGGAGCGTTTGAAGGAAGAGAAGTTAGGGGAAAGTCTGACAGTACGAGGGAGAGCGTTCCAGAGAGTGGGGGCTGCACGTGAGAAATCCTGCAGTCTATCATGGGAAGAGTTGATGCGGGGAGAAGCTAGGCGCAGGTCACTGTTTGACCTTAGGGAGCGGGCTGGGGTGTATTTGGTGATTAGTGAGGACAGGTAGTGGGGAGCTGAGTTAGTGAGGGTTTTGTAGGTAAGGATAAGGATTTTGAACTTAATTCTGCAGTGGATGGGGAGCCAGTGAAGGGACTCGCAGAGGGGAGCGGCAGAGACAGAGCGGCGGGTGAGGTGAATTAGCCTGGCGGAGGCGTTCAGGATGGATTGTAGGGGGGAGAGGCGGGACAGAGGGAGGCCATATAAGAGATTATTGCAATAGTCGAGTCGGGAGATTACCAGGGCGTGTATGAGTTGTTTTGTGGTGACAGCGGTAAGAAATGGCCGAATTCTGGAAATATTACGCAGTTGGTATCGGCAGGAGGAGGAAAGAGACTTGATGTGGGGGATGAAGGAAAGAGCAGAGTCAAGTGTAACTCCAAGGCAGCGAACTTGGTTTGATGGGGAGATGGTGATACCCTCCACCGTGATAGAGAAGTCAGGAGGTGGGGAGGCATTGGAGGGAGGAATAAGTAGGAGTTCAGTCTTTGACATCTTGATCTTTAGGTGGTGGGAGGCCATCCAGGAGGAGATGCCAGATAAACAGTCACTGACTTTTGAAAGGACAGGGGGAGAGAGATCAGGGGTAGAGAGGTAGATCTGAGTGTCATCAGCGTAGAGGTGGTAATTAAAGCCAAAGCTGTTGATGATTTTGCCCAGGGAGGAGGTGTAGATGGAAAAGAGCAGAGGACCAAGGACAGAGCCTTGAGGTACACCAACAGATAGAGGCAATGAGGAGGAGGAGTTACCAGCAAAGGACACACAGAAGGACCTGTTGGATAAATAGGAGTCAACCCAAGCAAGTGCAGTGTCACCGAGACCCAGAGAGTTGAGGGTCTGTAGAAGGAGGGGGTGGTCAACAGTGTCAAAAGCAGCCGAGAGGTCAAGCAGGATGAGAATAGAATAGTGGCCGTGTTTTTTATCAGTTAGGAGGTCGTTGGTGACTTTGGTGAGGGCAGTTTCAGTTGAGTGTAGGGGAAGGAAGCCAGATTGCAGGGGGTCAAGAAGGGAATTGGAGGACAGGAAGAGGGAGAGGCGGTTGAAGACTAGTTTTTCTAAGAGCTTTGATGTGAAGGGAAGCAGGGATACAGGGCGGTAGTTGGATGGAGAGTTGGGATCTAGGGATGGTTTCTTTAG
The DNA here is from genome assembly GCA_009667805.1 of Leptobrachium leishanense. NCBI lineage: Eukaryota > Metazoa > Chordata > Amphibia > Anura > Megophryidae > Leptobrachium > Leptobrachium leishanense. Next base: position 547,739,144 of record CM019063.1, read on the forward strand.
TAAAGGGGTAACTAGCGCGTGTTTGAAGGCGGATGGAAAGGAGCCAGTGGAGAGAGATAGGTTGAAGATGTGTGTGAGAGTAGGGGTGAGGGAGGAGGAGAGGGGAGGAATTAGATGTGAGGGAATGGGGTCGAGCGGGCACGTGGTGAGATGTGAGGAGGACAATAAGGAATTGACTTCCTCCTCAGTGGCTGGGAGGAAGCGGCAGAGGGGACCTGTGGGAGTGGAGGTGGCAGATAACTATCTTGTGTTGGGATGTTGCTTCTGATAGTCTGCCAGGTCTTGAGCGTTGAAGGCAGCTGTGGGGGGAGGTGCAGGTGGGTAGAGGAGGGTGTTGAAGGTGGACCAGAGCCGTTTAGGGTTGGAGGACAGCGTAGATATAAGAGATGAGAAGAAGGATTGTTTGGCCAAGTGGAGGGCAGAGGTGTATGACCGGAGAATAAACTTGAAGTGAACAAAATCAGCTTCAGAGCGGGATTTCCTCCAGGCACGCTCTGCGGTGCGGGAGCATCTTTGCAGGTAGCGAGTCTGGCGGGTGTGCCAGGGCTGAAGCTGGCGGCGTGGGGCCTTACAGAGTCGAAGAGGAGCAAGAGTGTCTAGAGCAGAGATAAGCGTAGTGTTGTAGTGATTAGTGGCAGCATCAGGGCAGGTGAAGGATGAGGTATGAGGGAGGTGGTGAAGTAGGTTGGAGAATTGATGGGGGTCCACAGCATGTAGATTTCTGCGAGTGTGTGTGCGGGGTGGGGGAGCAGGGTGTTTAGGAAGTCCAGATAGGATGAAAGAGAGAAGGTGGTGGTCAGAGATGGGGAAAGGGCGACATTTGAACTCAGAAATGGAGCAGAGGTTGGAAAAGACAAGGTCAATAGCGTGACCATCGCAGTGGGTAGGGAGGAGGGAGGATTGTGTGAGTCCAAGGGAGGACGTGAGTGAAAGAAGTTTGGAGGCAGCAGGGGCGGAAGGATCGTCAATGGGAATGTTGAAGTCCCCGAGAATTAGGCATGGAAGATTAGAAGACAGGAAGTGAGAAAGCCAGGTAGCAAAGTGGTCAAAGAACTGGGAGGTTGGTCCCGGTGGGCGGTAGATGACTGCCACCCTGAGAGCCAGAGGAGAGAACAGGCGGATGCAGTGTGTCTCGAAGGAGGAGAAGGAGAGGGATGGGGTGGAGGGAGATGCTGGTAGGTGCAGGTGGGAGAGAGCAGGAGTCCGACCCCGCCACCATTTCTCTCACCCTGTCTGGGGGTATGGCTCAAGTGTAGACCGCCATGTGAGAGAGCAGCAACAGAGGCCGTGTCAGAGGGAGTTAGCCAGGTTTCAGTTAAAGCTAGGAGGTTGAAGGAGTTTGAAAGGAAGAGGTCATGGATTGCTGTGAGTTTGTTGCACACAGAGCGAGCGTTCCAGAGGGCGCAGGAGAAAGAGGACAGGCACTGAGGGATTATGGGAATGAGGTTGCTGGGCTTGCAGGGAGGTGATTTATGTGCGATGGAGATAGGATGAGAGGGAAGTATTGGATGTGTTGTGGGGCCAGGGTTAGGAGATATGTCACCTGCATAGAGTAACAGGAGGGTGAGAAAGAGAAGGTGGGAATGGGATTTGTGAGAGTGGGAGTGATTGGCAGCACGAGAGTTAGAGGGAGACCATGTTCTGAGGAAACAAAGGAGCTCATGTGAGGCCATCATGTGGGACGAGAGGAGGGAGGGAAGAGATGCAGATAGTGTAGGGGTCAGTGGTAGAGGGGCAGGAGTTCCATTTAAGGAGAAAGGTAGAAGTAAAGAGTAGAAGCGTGAGAGAAAGCATGATATAGACGTGTGTTTACCCGGAGTAAAAAGTGGGCCTTGCAGTTCCTTCCTCCAGTCCCGCAACTCCAGGAATAAACTCTGAACGTCCACTTAGGATGCCACTTGGGGAGGTCACTGGAGCCAGTCTTAGCTGTTATATAGGGCAGACTGATTGCATTCAGGCAGTTAAAATGTAAACACCTGATGCTGGATGGGCTGTGTCAATAGGGCAGGAGATTCACATGCTAATTAGCAAAGCAAATGGTGGAGAAAAACAAAAATAAATAAAAAAACAGAAAAAGACCAAGGTAACGTTACAATGTGGGTGCCTGCGAATACTGGGTGATGGGGGTCCTACCAGCAAAAGTATGCAGGGGATCAGTTGAGATGTGGGTGTCTGTGGATAATGGGTGATAATGTCCTACCAGCAAAAGTATGCAGGGGATCAGTTGAGATGTGGGTGTCTGTGGATAATGGGTGATAATGTCCTACCAGCAAAAGTATGCAGGGGATCAGTTGAGATGTGGGTGTCTGTGGATAATGGGTGATAATGTCCTACCAGCAAAAGTATGCAGGGGATCAGTTGAGATGTGGGTGTCTGTGGATAATGGGTGATATTGTCCTACCAGCAAAAGTATGCAGGGGATCAGTTGAGATGTGGGTGTCTGTGGATAATGGGTGATAATGTCCTACCAGCAAAAGTATGCAGGGGATCAGTTGAGATGTGGGTGTCTGTGGATAATGGGTGATATTGTCCTACCAGCAAAAGTATGCAGGGGATCAGTTGAGATGTGGGTGTCTGTGGATAATGGGTGATAATGTCCTACCAGCAAAAGTATGCAGGGGATCAGTTGAGATGTGGGTGTCTGTGGATAATGGGTGATAATGTCCTACCTGTGGAGAGAGGAGACACAGGAATTAGGGATCGTGATGGTGGATGGCATAGGGGATCTTGGATAAAACTCCAGGAATCAACTCTGAACGTCCACTTAGGATGCCACTTGGGGAGATCACAAGAGCCAATTGTTACTTTCATCCAAAGCCTGCATAAGTTTCACAATAATTTAGCCAAAAAAAATCACTAAACTTTTTCTGCGCGTCCTAAAATGTCTTTTCATACAGACTGCCGCCCCAAGCAGTTGTTTATGAATAGATTAAAGGAAAAGCATTTACCGTCATATGAAACGTCATTTATTTGTGTTTAAGTGTTTCTATACATCCTAGAAATCCGCCACTTCACGGGCAGATTACGGGGACCTCCTAGGCACGATATTTGAAGGAGTTTTTGGTTTTTATTTTTAACCCTTATTTCAGACCCCCATACACCTTTTATGGCAAATATGTAGCATATATGCCCTCTTGGAGGGCACTCTAAAAAAATGAATTTTCAGCCCCATCGACTTGCATGGGGTTTGAGTTCGGGTTCGGTCCCGAACAAATGGGAAGTTCGGGTTTGGGCTCGAACCGAACTCGGGGAGTGTTCGGCTCATCCCTAAAGTCTTATAGTGTGTGGGACCAAAAATAGTTACAATTTTGGTCGAACTACCTTCCCACGTGTTCCGTGTTCGACTTGACGTCTGGTAACAGGTCTAACGTTTGCGAGGAGACGTCTTTCACCTTTGGTTCTTCACATTCTAAAACAAAACAATTCAGAGTGCAGACAGGACACCAAAAGTGGAAAAGTCAAGCCCTGACCACATGTGGTGGGGACAAAAGGATTAAAAAAAACTATATAAAATGCCCTTCAGGCCATGTGAATAAGGTGTGTATGAAACATAAATACAGTACATGCTGTGTCCGTCCAGACTTGTGTCCCATTCCCAAGAGATCTCATTATTATATGCAAACATTTCAAAATTCTAAACACCCCAAATTCTGTGATTCCTGAGCATTACAGATAAAAAAACCAGGATGGGTATACCTTATCAAACAATGGTTTTAAAGAATTATCTGTCCTGTCTTGTTGACCTTTAAAAGGACCTTTACTGAAGACGTTAAGACAGAAACATTATGTTGCAAGTTTCCCATTTCTGTGAGAATCAGAGTTTATAAGTGCTCAGAAAAACGTGAGTGATTTTCCAGGAGACTGACAGGGTGTGAATATCCTCCTTCATCAGTAGATCTGTTCTATCCTGTTCCTTAGGGATGCCACCAGATACCCACAAGGATCATACAACGCTAATGGACTGAATTTGGAGACTCACCCATGTATTTTCTGTAGGTTCATAGCACTTCGCGTTGCCATATTGCGACGATTGTGAGTACTAGAACTAAAAAAGGAGTGGCAAGGGTAATTAATGAAACTCGTTTCTGATTTATATTCTATTATTGATACAAATGAGACAGAGGGTCACCAGGCAAGATACGAGAGGACGGATTGGATGGCTGGCCACGTCTTGCATGTAAGAAGATCGTATAGTCATAAAAAACTCGGAACAAAAGAAGGCGAATCAGGACAAAGTTGACTTACTTTTGAGCCAAACATATTTTCTCTGTTAATCATCTTTTGAAGCATACACGAACATTTTACCAGTCTGCTTCCTACAGGGCGTCCAATCCCTAACAATCATTGTACGTTTCTTTTTTATTTGAAAAGTAGTAAATAACAAGTAAAATCTGAAATTTTGCCGAGTTCTACGAAAAAACAATCTGTCCGGGGAGGAAAATTTCAAATTTTTTAGCAGAATATTTCACTTTATTTTTAAACCTGGTGAGTTGGTTTATATTTTTGGGTAGTAAGCGTTATGGTTAGAGGATGGCTGGGCAAATGGAGAACACAGTTCAGGGACCTCTCAGCACAACTACACGATGTTAACATGAGGAGTAAAGAAACATGCAGCAAATGATAAATATATATAGATATACATGCAAAACATCTGACATGTGCAATGATTGCATAATAGAGAAAATCTACACAGCAATTGTTGCATATTTACTGAGAAATTCCCAGATTTACCTATTATTATGATGGGAAATCTAATGTTTAATGAAGAGATGTGGGCGAGTAAAATCCTACCCGTTATTTAACCCTTTCGCTGCTGAGGCGTTTCCCGCCCCTGTGCTGAGGTCATTTTTACCGGTTTTGCTCATCATGTTTAAACGTGTTTTGAAGGCTTATTTTAGTATATGACCCAGACATATTATATATCATTCTTTCCGTCAGACTCGGCAGATTCATAATATGTCATTATTATATGTATACGTTATGTCATGTCTGTATATTATAACAAAAAATGCAATAAAATATGTATTTTCAATAATTTACAATGTGTAAAGTGTTTTTTTTCACATTTTAACATGCGAGCAATTGCGGTTATATTTTGTATGGGGTGCGCCTGTTAAAAAAATTAGAGATGGGGTCTCGTTACATTTTTTTTGGGGAAAATTACACTATTTTTAACAAACGCACCGCATACAAAAATCGTTAGTGCAGCATCATTGTTCACATTATAATTGAAATGGGAACAATATTGCTGCATTAACAAACCAAAAAAAAGTGTTTATTTTTTTTTATAATTTTTTTTTACATTTTTTTAATTTTTATTTTTCATTTTTTTTTACAAACTTTTTCACAGTAGTGTTTGGTATCGTTGGAGCGGCCATGCTCTGGCCGATCCAACCATACCAAACTTTAACCCCTAGCTACCACGGATCGGGAGATAGGGAGTTCATTGGAACTCCCTATCTCCACCGTTGGTGGCAGTTAGGGGTTAAGTCCAGGACTGGCGTCATCGTGCTACGCACGATGACGCCAGTCCTCAGGGGGAGTTCCCGGAGGCTTGGCTGACATCCAAGATGTCGGCCAGCTCCGGGAAAGGATTGCGAACCGGCGCTTTTCAGCGCCGATTCGCGATCCAGCTCCCCAGGGGTTAATGCCAGGCACCATTTGGAAGGGCAGGCTGTGCCCTTCCAAATGATGCCTGGGTTAACCCCCGCAGAGCCGCCGATCGGGAGGGAGAGAGGTCCGAAGGACCTCCCCCCCCTCCCTTTCAGGCGCCTCCTCCGCACATGCGGGGGGGGGGCGCCTGAATTAGGTGTCATCGCGCTGCCGCAATGACACCTAATACCAGCGGCTGCGGTTCCGGATGCGCGGCTGACATCGAGGATGTCAGCCCGCACCGGAGGGGCCAGCGATCGGCCGGAACCCGGCCGAACGCTGACCCCAATGGGAGGACGCGCTCAGCGCGTCCTCCGCACAGCAGCGGTAATGCGGAGGACGCACTGAGCGCGTCCTCCGCATTGAAGTGGTTAATAATTACCTCCCCCACACTTAGCACCAACTATGTAATATGGCCCTAACTTAACCAGAGCTGTTGTTAACTTAACAGCTCCATAGGCTATAATGGCTCTGGTAAGTTTACAACAGCTCTGGTTAAGTTAGCACCAACTATGTAATATGGCCCTCATTCCTTTATCTTGGACTATAATTTCTTATTTGTGACATAGTTTTGATTCTTTGTATATACAGTTTTGTTCAAAATTATTCAACCCCCAATGCTGTAAAGGGTTTTAGGGAATTTAGTGTACATTTGTAATTGTATTCAGAATGAAATCCTACAAGGACTTTTTAAAGAACCATATGCAACTAAAATGACATCAATTGGTTTTGTAATACAGTAGTAAATGTTTCTTTTGTGAATTCTTCATTGACACAATTATTCAACCCCTTAAAGACTACCACTCTGAAGAACAGAGGTTCATTCAAGTGTTTTTAATCAGGTATTGAAAACACCTGTGGATGTCACCGAGCAGCAATAAAGCATAATAAGCACCAATTAGGCAGCTTTAAAATGACTGTGATACTCCGCTCCTTCTAGCCATTTACTGGTGTGGTTACAAACATGGTGAAGTCAAGAGAATGGTCCAGGAAGACAAGAGAAGAGGTGATTACTCTTCACAGGAAGGGCAATGGCTATAAGAAGATTGCAAAGATGTTAAACATACCAAGAGAGACCATAGGAAGCATCATTCACAAATTCAAGGCAAAGGGCACTGTTGAAACGCTACCTGATCGTGGCAGAAAGAAGATGCTGACTTCGACTGCTGTGCGGCGCTACCTGAAGCGTAGAGTGGAGAAAAGTCCCCGTGTGACTGCTGAGGAACTGAGAAAAGATTTGTCAGATGTGGGTACTGAAGTTTCAGCTCAGACAATACGGCGCACACTGCGTAATGAAGGCCTCCATGCCAGAACTCCCAGGCGCACCCCCTTGCTGTCTCCAAAGAATAAGAAGAGTCGACTGCAGTATGCCAAAAGTCATGTGGACAAACCACAGAAGTTTTGGGATAGTGTTCTGTGGACTGATGAAACAAAATTAGAACTGTTTGGGCCCATGGATCAACGCTATGTTTGGAGGAGGAAGAACAAGGCCTATGAAGAAAAGAACACCTTGCCGACTGTGAAGCATGGCGGGGGGTCAATCATGCTTTGGGGCTGTTTTGCTTCTGCAGGTACAGGGAAGCTTCAGCGTGTGCAAGGTACCATGAATTCTCTTCAGTACCAGGAGATATTGGATGACAATGTGATGCAGTCCGTCACAAACCTGAGGCTTGGGAGACGTTGGACCTTTCAACAGGACAATGATCCCAAGCATACCTCCAAGTCCACTAGAGCATGGTTGCAGATTAAAGGCTGGAACATTTTGGAGTGGCCATCGCAGTCACCCGACTTAAATCCGATTGAGAACCTCTGGTGGGACTTAAAGAAAGCAGTTGCAGTGCGCAAGCCTAAGAATGTGACTGAACTGGAGGCTTTTGCCCATGACGAATGGGCGAAGATACCCGTAGATCGCTGCCAGACACTTGTGTCAAGCTATGCTTCACGTTTAAAAGCTGTTATAACTGTAAAAGGATGTTGTACTAAGTACTAAGATTGAATGTCACTTGGGGGTTGAATAAAACTGATAATTATGTGAGCACAGAAAAGACATTTGTGGTTATTTCATTATAAATGTTATGTTATATTTGTCTGACCTACACGTGCCTCTTTGATTTAATTGTAAGCAAGATGACTGAATGGCCAAAACACTCAATTTCAGTGGGGGTTGAATAATTTTGAACACAACTGTAGGTTTTAATTGTTTTACACGTAGAGATGATTAATTCTTTATTAACGATTGTTTTGTTACTAAACGTTTAGAACTTACTGAAAATTAATGATTTATTTTCTTCTCTTTCAGTTTGAAACGTCACTGAAGATTCCACACTTCTGCGCTAATGATTCTACAGCACTTTTTGTCAATATTGAGCTTTTCTGCATTCGAAGGACCTATTTTATTTCATGGTCTTATCCACCGTCAATGAAAGAGGAAGTATGGAGTCACCTTTTGCTATTTATACAGATCACCGGATGAGGATTGGCTGCTCCTCCATATTTCCACTACACCATTGGTCATTGGATGGTCTATATCTAGCCATCTTAAAGTTAAGACCACAGTGTCAAGACTTTCTCCATGGGTGTCATGGGAGTGAAAAATGGTCTTCATTGACCTAATAAATCCAAGAACCAGGATTTCACGATGTGCTTCTACAACGGGGCTTCCTTATTCCTCGCAGGGGCAGATGTTTGATCGGTTTTGTTCTTTTATTATTAGATATATTTTTGTATTTTATTTTCTATCATTTATAAAATATGCCTCCAAAAAAAACGGTCTTTTCATTACCTCAAGTCCTGGAAAACAGAAGATTTTCTGTTTACTGGCAGGCTTAATCTCAGACGAGAAACACTACTAATCTGCAAACTTGCAACATAGATAGTCTTTAAAATTAGCAGAATTTGATCTAGGAAATTCGAGGCTAAAACAGCTGAACTGGCTCTACTTGACCTCTTAAACTGAACATGTCTTCTGGTAGTATTCAATGCATGTCCGGACCAGCTGTGTGGTATTTCCCCGGTGGGCCAATGGATGTGAGGGCTGTTCGGCTGGTTTACAGGAGGAGTCAGTCTGCCACCAAGCACACCATGACCAATTAATTCAGTTTATTAGGATACTGAAACTAAAAAGGTTATAAAGGACTGGGATGGGTCAGAAAGGGTTAATAATACTATATTTAAATAATGTGGATTTGGTCACACTCCATATGGTTGTAATGTTTTAGCCTGGACCACTATTACCAAAAACCCCATAGGTAAGAAACACAAAGTTGCGTTATCTAACGCTCGCTTTACAATGTTCTGTTGACGAAAATGGTTCATATATTATTTTTTTTAAGTATCATGAACACAAAGTCACATTAAGATTATTATTGCTTTTGGATGTTGTTGTTGAATGGATCTTTTATTCCCCCTATGTATCAGTGGTTTTGCGTCATCATTCATTGACATCTAGTTCAGAGTACTCGAAGGCCAAGTACGCGGTCGGCCTACGGTAATGTTGTGAGTTGTGAAGGGTTTTTAATTTAAAAATAATAACTAAACCAATAGCCAGTGTTCAACTAATGACCTTTAATAGTCTTACCTACTCGTTTCGAGTGTCTGTCTCTGGCCAGATGAGTGTGGAAGGTAGATCGTGCACAAGCCGTACGTTGCATCCTATTGCTCTCATTCTGTAGATATTACGCCCACGACTACAATATAATTGCGATGTAAGACTACGAAAAGCACGTCAGCAGGACACTTATATTGTCCAATACTGAGATGTACGTCATTAACATTTATGAATCACAAGATGGTAAGTAAAGATTTATTCCTTCCTCCATTACTTGGTTCTCACATAGACTTTATGGAGATGTATTTCTAGGCAGGATCTCCGATGTAGACATTGGGGGCGCGTGCATAGAAATGTGTTTAGGACTGTTTCCACGGGACTGCCTGCTCTGTATAAGCGCAGTGTTTCTTTGGAAATGATTTTGCCATTTCGTAGCATTAGGCCTTCTTTAGAAAACAAAGAGACTGATGACTTGGACCAAGGTACATTACGGAACATCTCAAAAATAACCATATATGGTATATAGTTGTAGAACATAGTGACACAGTGCCTGGAAAACATAATATAGATACAATATATGCATTTCATACCCGATAAATTAGGTTTGAGGTGGAAATCCTCAGTTCTTTTCTGCAAATGTGAATGAGAAGCACTTTCCCATCGAACTGGACACTTTCCCGTTGAACCAGGAAAGAGAAAGATCTACTTGGGGTTGAACGAGTCCTCCCCTTACTGTATCTACAGACCAAAGCTGTAAAACTTTGTCTTGGATTCCGATGAAAGACACCATAGTATTAATTACCTTGGGGATACTTTGGATTTGATGCCAAGTCAGGAGTAAACTTTACCTGAGCTCTCAGCTCTGGTTAACTTGACAACTCCATAGACTTCATTGACTCTGATAGCTCGACAAGATGGCAGATAAGGGGTGGGGGTCTTTCTTTTAGCCAAGCGTCCCCTTTACATTTTATAACTGTACATCAGTTTCACATTTCTAGATTACCTCTTGTTCTTGTACAGTTATTTCATGCTCAGATTAATGTCACGTTACCTTCACCGTCGCATCGGTCAAGGGCTCCAATCTCTTGGTTTGTCATGGCCTCCTCCTTGCTCACTAGAACTCTTGGCAGTCATTTTGATGCTGGCCGCTTGACAACACTATCTTCTTAGAGCCTCAATGACATGCGATTTTCTTGGTCAACGCCATGATTGGCATCAGTACCGAATGTTCTTGCACTCCGATTTGACACCAGCCAATGGGATCACATCTGCTATTCGGACTTTTCTCACATTTTCTACAGTGCCCTTTTGTGGTTCTGTATACCCGAGAGCGCTTGTTATTCTATTCGGTTATTGTGTTCTGACTTTGGCTATCCATTATCCACTACTCTGGTATCTGTGTCCCTATTTCTCTGACCTATACGACTACTCTCTCTGTTATGGACTTTGGCTTGTACGACTGCCCTCCTTTTTACTGACGTTTGACTAGTACGACTGCCTCCCTCTGGTTATCTGACCTCACTTTTTGTTTCTGTTTGACGGATAGAATAAGTGGGGAAATCTAAGAACCAGCAGTTTAGGTCGTGATACGGTTTTGCGTGTTAGGGTAAGGAGACGTTACAGTGGCAATCTCAATATACCTGTCCACGACGATTTGGCATCTTGGTCCTTTTGTAGTTGTTAGAAGGATTTTGATCCCTTCCTCGGCACGTCCTCACATGATTGTATAATACGTTACCTTTTGCATTGGCTTGAGTTTACTCTCAATTCTGGCGTTTCGTAATCCACTTCCCTTCAGGTCATTTCTTTGAATCTTCAGAAGGCATCATCTAATGTACCCTGCATGATTTCGCCATCATTTGCTGTCTGTCTCTGCCTTCACATCTGGATATATGGGTTCGATTTATTTCTAGTCTCTAATCTAATGGATGAAAACCCTTGAAGTGAATTAAACTATTACAATCTGTGGGCTGAGGAACAAGATCAATAGACGAGGTTAATTCGTATCTGTAGGCCACTGTATCCAAAACATGTACCTTTGTTGAGATCTTTCTATACAGCGAGTTTAGATTTATTTGTTTCCACTCAATTGATTAAAAAAAGACCTCAAATATATTAATCCATCATGGCTGCCATGACACCAAGGAGATACAAAGATTGAGAGACTGGACGAAATGTTCCTGATTGAAACCTTGGATTCCCATCAGGTTCATTTCCATTATTGTTCTATTTATCCTACTACAGTTTATTCAAAGACACCAAAATGTACAACAGCTTAGGTTATGTTGACTTCAGGGCTGGATTGGGGCCATTTTATTATTATTTAAGTACAAGCAAAACGTACAACTACATTCCTGTTCTATCGAACTGGTTGTAAGTTGATACATATCACAAAGCACCAAAATTGCCGGCAGTCTCTGTCCTTTGTGTTTCTCCACATTTTGGCTCACTTCGGGAATTGTGTTTCAAAGAAAACACGGTGAATTCACTATTTAGTGAATGGTCACCCTATATTGCCTAAAATTGGAGTCGATGAGTTTATCAAACGTCACCAAAACTGCCGAATTGCACCGATAACGTCGAAAAAAAAGAGGTCTCCCATTCTCCTAATAAGAGCTTAAATCCATAAAAATGTAGTAAAAAAAATGTGTCTAAATAATAAAAAATGTCCTTTAAAATATAATAAAAAGGTCTGTTAAAATATTAAAAAGTCTTTAAAAAAATGTCTAAAAATACAAATAGGTGGTTTAAAAAAAATAAAGTTTTTGCAACAAATAAGAATAAAAGGTCTTTAAATTTTTTTAATATAAAGATATTCCATTTTTTACATTGAAACCTATGGGATTCACCGGTGTAAACCTGGTGAATTGAAACACCGAATAATCAGGGCATTTTTCAGGAATGTCGGTGCAATTCGGCGTTCTGTGAGTAGAAGACAATAGTCTTCCAGGGGACAAATTTGGTATTTTGCCCAATTCCCCTGTATTTGGTGAATTGACAGCTTTGTGTATAGACGACTTGCATGGATTGGTGAGATTCACTGTTCGGTGCAGTTCGGACGTTAGTGAATAACCCCTATAGTATACTCAATAATACGTAATAGTCGGCAGCTTCATTTTGGTCGACATCGTAAGGGTTAGCAATGACAGTAAATGCGAGTCAGATGGCCGTAGCTGGTTGTCTGCAGTTTGAAAAATCAGTTGTGGTCTTAAGAACGGACGATCTTAAAACACTTACATTATAATAAGCCGATGAGTAGCTGTACCATGAATCTGGATGTGGCCACATGGTTAACACCAATACGGTAAATATCAAGACTTTCAAACCATGTTAGGTGTGAGCTTTGTTGCATGTTTTATATGATCTAGATATTTTATATATGCCTTTAATATCCATTCTTACGCTGGTCTCCACATATAAAGCCATGCCTTTGGCATAACTGGTCTTTGAAGCATTCAAGCCACCTGCTACCTTCTTGACACCCGCCATTAGATGTCCCCACCTGGCATGTTTGCTTTTCTTGCAGACGCCCACCATATTTCCTCATTTTATAGATGGCCCTCAGCGCTCCCCCCTACCCCCAGAGTTCCATATTTATAGCTCAGTCTTCTTTTTTTGGCTGAAGTACAAAGAACTGTAAATCAGAAACACGTCCAGCTGTGCACAGTAGAGCATTGGAATAATTAGGAGATGTGGAAGGTTGTACTCCTGGTCTGTCTCACTAATCAAGGAGATTGGCATAACCAGCTAAAGCCATTCCTCAATTCATGCATTTAACCGTGTGTGTGTTCTGCGGATGAAGAGCATCTTTCCACCACACTCTGGTCATACATACACTGTGCGTATCTGTGAGCATCAGGCATTGACTATTCAAAGGGATACTCATCCACGCCCTTGTAATCTCCCAACTTGACTACTGTAATATTCTTCTTGCTGGCTTCCCTCTCTCCCCCTACAGTCCATCCTAATTGACTCTGCCAGGCTCATCCACCTCCTCCGACGCTCCGTCTCTGCCGCTCCCCTGTGCGAGTCCCTTCACTGGCTCCCCATCCACTGCAGAATTAAATTCAAAATCCTTATCCTTACCTACAAAACCCTCACTAACTCAGCTCCCCACTACCTGTCCTCACTAATCACCAAATACACCCCAGCCCGCTCCCTAAGGTCAAACAGTGAACTGCACCTAGCTTCTCCCCGCATCACCTCTTCCCATGATAGACTGCAGGATTTCTCACGCACAGCCCCTATCCGCTCAAACGCTCTCCCTCATACTGTCAGACTTTCCCCTAACTTCTCTTCTTTCAAACGCTCCCTTAAGACATTCCTATTCAGGCAAGCCTACCACCCGACTCACTAATACACCTCACTGCCCCAACCAGTCCATCACTCCCACCTTGCAGCCCGTCACTCTCACCTTGCAGCCCGTCACTCTCACCTTGCAGCCCGTCACTCTCACCTTGCAGCCCGTCACTCTCACCTTGCAGTCCGTCACTCTCACCTTGCAGCCCGTCACTCACTGTGCAATCCGTCGCTCTCACCTTGCAGTCCATCACTCTCACCTTGCAGTCCATCACTCTCACCTTGCAGTCCGTCGCTCTCACCTTGCAGTCCATCACTCTCACCTTGCAGTCCATCACTCTCACCTTGCAGTCCATCACTCTCACCTTGCAGTCCTCTCCTCCTGTTTCCACCCCCAACCCTTCTAGATTGTGAGTTCCCAAGGGAATAGGGTCCTTGTTTCCTCCTGTATTGGTTTATCAAATGTTGTTCAGTCTCAATGTATTGTAACCCTGTCTATAGTGAGCCCATTGTTCAGTGTTGAGGAATATGTTGGCGCTATAGTATATATAAATAATAATAATATTAAGAAGAGTTCTCTTTTCTTTGCCGTTAAGTAATTGGGAAGATGATGCAGACATCCTCTGCCCAATTATTATTATTTTATCTTTCTAGGCTCACCTTTTGTCCCTCACTGCGCAGCTCCCACTCTTCAGCTCAGGAACTCCCGAACCTGGAACTTTCTGAAGCTTTCTAACACAACTTGGGTAACGTAGGCACCGCTAACTGCACACCACTACAGGACTCGTGTACTTTACGTGTGCAAGTTGCGTAGCGCCTGCGCAGAGCCATGGATTATAGCAGCACTCATGCATAGATCTGATCCATCGGCTGCATCCCGGAGTCCAGAGGCTACACTCTCTAAACCTCCCCCCCCATTAAATCCCATACTCGCCTCTCATCCAGCTGTGAAAAGGTCATCGGGATCCACCTCTTCTTGCCGGGAGCAGAGCGGGACTGGGAACAAGTAGTTTCTAGTCTCCCTCCGTGGCTCTGTGCGACCTCACGGCCGGGGCACACAAGGCTCCACGGGATCCTATGTCTCCACAAGCAGACACTTGCGGCAGAGGAGCGTTGCTGCTGATATCTGGCAGCTTTGTGCTTCGTTCGGGGGCCAGACGTTAACAAAGCACCTACCCCGGAATACGACGATAAAAATGGAAATGGTAAGGAAGATCTGCAGGTGCCCATTATACGCTTCCCCTCTTTTGCAGTCAACTATTTAATAGGGTCCACTGTCGGGAGAGTTACAGTCGTGGTCAATCATGTGTCTTTTACCTAAGGGTTAAACGAGAAAGTTTCAATGAAATTGCCTTGTATACATTCCCTAAAATCCCTCAAAAGATACTCTTTAGCCATTCTGAAGCAGGAGGTGAAGAACGGCCATTTGCGATGCCACCAAACTATTAATGCTCATCTCTCCCTCCTATAAATTTGCATAAAATATTAAAATATTGCGAACCGATCTTGGGTTTTTTCAGGGATTGGTATCGGTTATATTAAGCTAAACCGATCCCTAGTCCTACCATGCTGGTCCACCAACATCATGTGGTGCAAGTGGAGACCTGGGTTTGTAGCAATCCCCTGGGGTTCGGCCCTGTCCACTGGGATCCATTGGTATTTCCGGTACACCTGGAAGGTTACCCAAAGATGGCTCCAATCTTGCCTCTGGATGGGGATTGTGCTATCGCCAGCCAGAAACCAGATACAGCCACAGGATCTGCAGAGGCCAGCTTTGATTAGTCTATGATGGCCGCCACATGGCATCGGAGGCCTGATGGAAGGGGGAATGGCACCCCTATCTGAATTTGCAAAAGTATCGGATTGGGACCCGGCACTGGCCAATACTACAATGGTTGAAGGACTTGGGGGGGGGCACAAAGACCCTTATCGGTATAAAAAAAACCCCACAAATAATATAAGTTACTGGAAGAATATTTAACAGATACCAATCTAGAATTTACACGCTCGCCATAAATGAGCAAATTAACCCAGTGTAATCCTCACTTCAGCTGTACTGTGTGTATAGACAGCCCAGGGCGTGAGGCCGAAGGGGCAACTGCCCCTTTGTGGTTCAACCATCTAGCCTGGAACACACAGGATGGCATACTCTCTAGGAATGAGGATCAGCTACATTTAGACAAGGTTTTCTCATGGATCTGGGGATAGTGAACCTTTCCAGCCTGAATTTAGAGAAAATTATCCGCCAATGTATCCCACCTTTAACAGGTCCTATTCTTGTCACCTAATGACTGCCATTATGGGGTCAACTCCGTTACCGAGGACTGAGTCCTTTCTGGAGATCTGTGCATTTCCAGGTTAAATAGAGCCTGTGGGTGAAACACCTGTGACAGTGAGGGGTGCTTGCCGTGGGTTGTCAGCCCTTTTCATACAGAATACACCAGGAGGGCAGCACTCAACCTTTACTAAGCACAGGGGGTGGGTGTTTCTCAAGACAATAAAACACAACAAAGATATATATATATATGACCATATCAAGGTCACAATGGTCTGCGAGGTTGAAGGTGCACAGGATATGAGTAAAGTGGGTGACAATGGCTCCCCTACTCACTGGTACCAGTAGATTACAGCTCCCATCATGCCCAGCCAGCCATGGCTCTTGCTCTAGTTCAGAAACTTGTACAACTGGAAGAGAAGATAAAAATCAACAACAGTGGTTCACCTAATCTGGGGCCAGAGGAACGCGTCCCATGGGACGGTGCCAAGCCGTGCCACATGTGTACATCTGAGACACCTAGATGCCTGGTTGGGATTACTTTGTAAATAATGGGAATCATACAGGACCAGGTTTCTATTAGACAATGCAGGAGCCAAGCAGCTGTTTTCTCTGTACATATTTCATCAGGACCAGGGATTAATCAAAGTGAAGGCTTGGAGGTTCCATATGCTTACCATTATTATCATCCTTTATTTATATAGCGCCACAAATTCCGCAGCGCTTTACAAGATCAGTGTGTAAGGAGTTGATACATTAGAATACCACACATGGATGATGACCTGATTCAGGGGGACCCAGTTCCTAAGGGAATTTACAATCTGAGGAGAGGTAGACGTTTCCATATGGTTAGGTGTCTTGCCCAAGGACACTCGCTGGTGGCGTCTTCTGAGTGGGATCGGGTCGGCTTTCCAGGATGCTTGAGCAGCGACCTGTTGGTTAGGTTGAACCCGCTTCTCGTAAAGTTGAGACTTCTCCACAGTTGTATTGGAGGGATTTGCTGAATGGGATTTTAACTTGCTTCACGTTCGAAGGGCAGAGATGTTACCACTGGACTCCACAGACGATATTGGGCAGTATTACAATGTTGGTGCTAACTTAACCAGAGCTGTTGTACAGTGGCAAGAAAAAGTATGTGAACCCTTTGGGATTACGTGGAGTTTTGCATGAATTGGTCATAAAATGTGCTCTGATCTTCATCTAAGTCACAACAATTTGAAAAACAGAGTCTACTTAAAATAATACAACACAAACATTATATGTTTTCATGTTTTTATTGAACAGAACATGTAAACATTCACAGTGCAGGGTGGAAAAAGTGTGTGAACCTTTGGACTTAATAACTGGTTGACCCTTCTTTGGCAGCAATAACCTCAACCAAACGTTTCCTGTAGTTGCAGATCAGACCTGCACAACGATCTGGAGTCATTTTGGACCACTCCTCTTCACAAAACTGTTTCAGTGTAGCAATATTCTTGGGATGTCTGGTGTGAATCGCTCTCTTAAGGTCATGCCACAACATTTCAATCAGGTTGAGGTCAGGACTCTGACTGGGCCTCTCCAGAAGGCGTATTTTGTTTTGTTGAAGCCATTCTTTTGTTGAATTACTTGTATGCTTTGGGTCATTGTCCTGTTGCATCACCCATCCTCTGCGGAGCTTCAGTTGGTGGACAGATGGTCTTACGTTTTCCTGCAAAATGTCTTGATAAACTCTGGAATTCATTTTTCCATCAATGACAACAATCCGTCCAGGCCCTGAGGCAGCAAAGCAGCCCCAAACCATGATGCTCCCTCCGCCATGTTTTACAGTGGGGATGAGGTTTTGATGTTGGTGTGCTGTGCTTTTCTTCCTCCACACTTACAGGGTAATTCAAAGAGATTCGAAAAGTCACCGCACAGTCGGTGACTTTTCGTTCTCTTCAATTCGGTTCCTTTTGCCGATCCCATTTCAGTGACCCTGCGGTGTATTCAGCAAACACCACAGGGTCGCCGAATTGCAGGGAAAAGCCACCGCAAACCTGATGAAAACTAACCGCAAAACCCACCGAATGCACGCCGAAAACACGCAAAAACATCTGGATTAACCTGTCGAAAAACCCGAGCAGGAGCCAATCACACGCAGCCGAAGCCTCTTGAGAAAGCCGACACCGCAGACGAGGCAGTGAATAAATTAGCAAAACAGTTTGTGTGAATGTTTGAAAAGTGAAACACTGTTTGCAAAGAAACTACTGAGCGAAAATGTCTGAAATTTGCATATGAGGTCCAGGGAATGATAATAAAGAGGACTGGTACAGAAAAAATAAGTAAACTTAAAAAAATAAATAAAAAAAAAAAAAAATGCTTAATATATCATAAAAAATCTATAAATAAAGAGACTCTTTACTGCAGAATTTTATAATGAACGGTTTATTAGATATTGAATTCAAACGGGAATATTTTTAACATTGACGCCTATGGGATTCTCCTGAATAAATTTGCCGAATTAAACCACCGAATGGCAGGACATTAGGGGAACCTTTCACTGCTGGTTTGTGTTCTCTGAATAGCCGAAGCAGTGCTTTTTCATGGGGGTTTTCACTGCCCTCGAACAGGCACCAAACAGGCACCGTATGTTCAGGCAATTCGCTAGGATTTGGCGAATTGCCTGCTCTCTGGATAGCCGAATGGCCAGGAAAGGTAACCGAACGCTGATTTTCAGCTTTCTCAAGCAATTCGGAGCTCTTTGAATAACCCTGATAGTGTTGTGTGTTTTTCCAAACAACTCAATTTTGGTTTCATCTGTCCACAGAATATTTTGCCAGTAGTGCTGTGGACCATCCAGGTGCTCTTTTGCAAACTTCAAACGTGCTGCAATATTCTTTTTGGACAGCAATGGCTTCCTCCGTGGTGTCCTCCCATGTACTCCATTCTTGTTTAATGTTTTCCTTATTGTAGATGTGTCAACAAAAATGTTAGCATGTGCCAGAGATTTCTGTAAGTCTTTAGCTGACACTCTAGGATTCTTCTTTACCTCATTAAGCATTCTGCGAGGTGCTCTTGCAGTCATCTTTACAGGACAACCACGCCTAGGGAGAGTAGCAACAGTGCTGAACTTTCTCCATTTGTAGACAGTCTGTCTTACCGTGGTCACATGAACATCAAGGCCTTTGGAGATACTTTTGTAACCCTTTCCAGCGTCATGCAAGTCAACAATTCTTGATCGTAGGTCTTCTGAGAGCTCTTTTCTGCGAGGCATGATTCACATCAGGCAGTGCTTCTTGAAACCAGTAAACCCAAAACTGGTGTGTGTTTTTAAAGGGCAGGACAACTTTCAGCAACACATCCAATAATATCACACTGATTGGACTCAAGGTTGGCTCACTCTGGCTCCAATTAGCTCTTGGAGAAGTCATTAGGCTAGGGGGTTCACATACTTTTTCCACCCTGCACTGTGAATGTTTATATGTTATGTTCAATAAACACATGAAAACATATAATGTTTGTGTTGTATTATTTTAAGCAGACTGTGTTTTTCAAATTGTTGTGACTTAGATGAAGATCAGAGCACATTTTATGACCAATTCATGCAAAACTCCACGTAATCCCAAAGGGTTCACATACTTTTTCTTGCCACTGTAAACTTAAAACCTCCATAGGCTATAATTGCTCTGGGAAGTTTACAACAGCTCTGGTTAAGTTAGCACCAAGTATGTAATATGGCCCAATGTGTGGTAGGCGAGTATGTACCGTTAGGTGTCTCGCCCAAGGACACTTACTGGGAGGTGCTCTGGCCACAGAATGAGGATCCAAACAGTCCAAATAGACTTAGAGCAGCACAAAAGCAATATTTCAACTGATCATAGCCTTCTAAAAGTCCTTGTCCATCAGCCAAAAACTATTATCTGTTTAAAGCCGCAGGTTTATTCTATTGAAAAGAGTTCCCTTACTTTTTGCCCTTAAATAACTGGGAAGATGATGCGGAGAGGCTCTGCCCAATTATTTATGTGTTTTTTTTAAAGAATTTATTTCTGGGTTTGGCGATGGCGTGCGATCCATTGTGGTTGGTGAACGCGTGTATCCCTTGCCTTTCTCAAGATGGCGGCCAAAAGACCGCGAGTCCGTATATATGGGCGGGGCACAGCCTGATGACACATAGCCGTCGGCTTTACAGGAGAAGGGTGCGATCTGGCTCATTGCCCTGACGTGGAGTTACTTCCCCAGTGCTGAGTGATTCGATTCTTGCGATTCACTATGCCGTCTGTGCATTTGATTCAGTTGTTCTGTGATAGACCTGGCTTGTCTGAGAACCACCCTTTGTGTACCAGTTTTGGCTATTCCTGACCATTCTATTTATATGCGATTTGGCTTACATGAGTGTAATACTGGGACATCGACACAATTCTTACATCTTTGGCTCTATACACCACCACAATGGAGTTGGAATGAAACAAACACAATGTGCTTTAACTGCAGACTGTCAGCTTTAATTTGAGGGTATGTACATCCAACGCAGGTGAACGTTGTAGGATTTACAGCAGTTTGCAGATGTGCCTCCCACTTGTTAAGGGACCAAAGGTAATGGGACAGAATAATAATCATAAATCAAACTTTCCCTTCTTAATACTTGGTTGCAAATCCTTTGTAGTCAATCACAGCCTGAAGTCTGGAACGCATAGACATCACCAGACGCTGGGTTTCATCCCTGGTGATGCTCTGCCAGGCCTCTACTGCAACTGCCTTCAGTTCCTGCTTGTTCTTGGGGCATTTTCCCTTCAGTTTTGTCTTCAGCAAGTGAAATGCTGCTCAATGGGATTCAGGTCAGGTGATTGACTTGGCCATTGCATAACATTCCACTTCTGTCCCTTCAAAAACTCTTTGGTTGCTTTTGCAGTATGCTTTGGGTCATTGTCCACCTGCACTGTGAAGTGCCGTCCAATGAGTTCTGCAGCATTTGGCTGAATGTGAGCAGATAATATTGCCCGAAACACTTCAGAATTCATCCTGCTGCTTTTGTCAGCAGTCACATCATCAATAAATACAAGAGAACCAGTTCCATTGGCAGCCATACATCCCCACGCCATGACAATACCACCACCATGCTTCACTGATGAGCTGGTATGCTTAGGATCATGAGCAGTTCCTTTCCTTCTCCTTACTCTTCTCTTCCCATCACTCTGGTACAAGTTGATCTTGGTCTCATCTGTCCATAGGATCTTGTTCCAGAACTGTGAAGGCTTAGTTCGGTGTTGTTTGGCAAACTCTAATCTGGCCTACCTGTTTTTGAGGCTCACCAATGGTTTACATCTTGTGGTGAACCCTCTCTATTCACTCTGCTGAAGTCTTCTCTTGATTGTTGACTTTGACACACATACACCTACCTCCTGGAGAGTGTTCTTGATCTTGCCAACTGTTGTGAAGGGTGTTTTCTTCACCAGGGAAAGAATTCTTCGGTCATCCACCACAGTTGTTTTCTGTGGTCCCCCGGGTTTTTTGGTGTTGCTGAGCTCACCGGTGCGTTCCTTCTTTTTGAGAATGTTCCAAACAGTTGTTTTGGCCACGCCTAATGTTCTTGCTATCTCTCTGATGGGTTTGTTTTGTTTCTTCAGCCTAATGATGGCTTGCTTCACTGATAGTGACAGCTCTTTGGATCTCATCTTGAGAGTTGACAGCAACAAATTCCAAATGCAAATAGCACACTTGAAATTAACTCTGGGCCTTTTATCTGCACATTGTAATTGGGGTAATGAGGGAATATCACACACCTGGCCATGGAACAGCTGAGAAGCCAATTGTCCCATTACCTTTGGTCCCTTAACAAGTGGGAGGCACATCTGAAAACTGCTGTAAGTCCTACACCGTTCACCTGAGTTGGATGTACATACCCTCAAATTAAAGCTGACAGTCTGCAGTTAAAGCACATTGTGTTTGTTTCATTCCAACTCCATTGTGGTGGTGTATAGAGTCAAAGATGTAAGAATTGTGTCGATGTCCCAGTATTTCTGGACCTGACTGTACGTTTGTGTCCCTAGAGGTAGCTGATTTTACTGACGACCTAAGGATCGGAGGGATAGATCGGGACTGTCTAAAAGGACCTGAGTTGTTTACTCTTTAGGGATTCCGTGACACAAATGCTGCCGACCTCTGATCAGACCGCCAAACCGACCGCCGAACTGCAGAAAGAAAATAACTGTTAATTCTGTAAAACAAGCTTAAAACAATAAAATTGCATTAAAATGTGTGGAAATAATCAAAAAAGGTCCTGTAAAAAAATAAAAAGGTCTGTTACACAACAAAAAACACCATAAATATAAAAATCAAAAATTTTGCCTAACAAAAAATTCTAAAAAATAAATCAAAGGCGTTATGTTGAAACTGAAAAGAATAAACGGTTGAATAATTTTTTATATATATATATATTTTTTATATTGAATCTTATGGGATTTTCATTTAGACCTGTTGAACTGAACCACTGAAAATCATGGCATTTTACTGACACTTTGGTGCAGTTTGCCGTTTAACCATTACTTCTCTATGGGACAATTTTGCTGCCGCCGAAGATCGCCAATTTTTTTTTTCTTTTTTGAGAAAGGATTTTACCAGGAAGAATACATTGAGATTTCTCTCATTTTCATGTATGTCCTGGGTGGCGAGTATGTACCGTTAGGTGTCTTGCCCAAGGACACTTACTGGAGAGGTGCTCTTGCCGGAATCAAACCTGTGTCTCCACAGTCGCTCAGAGGGGGCCCCGGCACCCAGCGGCGCCATCGACAAGCCAGGAGTTGTGCCCGCTTCCGGAGCTCACAGGGCTGGCCAGGAGGTGGGGCGCGACATGATGACACGCGCCCGCCAGGTTTAAATACAGACAGCGCGATCCGGCTCATCGCCCTGTCGTGGAGTTTGCTTCCCACAGTGCTGAGTGTCTCCTGGCGATTCACTACTTGGTTGATTTTTTCAGTCTCTGTTGTTACCTGGCTTGTATGAGAACCATCCCCGTGTACCAGTCCTTGGCTATTCCTTGACCACTCTAACTCAGATTGATTTTTGGCTTATATGATAGATACCCCTTGTGTACCGTTTTGGCTATCCCTGACCTCTCTAACACTGATCGATTTGGGCCTCTGTTAGAATACATCCTTGTATACCGTCTGGCCTATTTCAGGTATACCCTGTCCTGTGTGTTGGTAAAACATTTCCCACTCGTTGTTATTAAAACATTTCTCACCCGTTGTTGGTAAAACATTTCTCACCCGTTGTTGGTAAAACATTTCTCACCCGTTGTTGGTAAAACATTTCTCACCCGTTGTTGGTAAAACATTTCTCACCCGTTGTTGGTAAAACATTTCCCGCTCGTTGTTGGTAAAACATTTCCCACTCATTGTTGGTAAAACATTTCCCACTCATTGTTGGTAAAACATTTCCCACTCGTTTGATAACAGTGTCTAGTAATCCTGTCCTGTGCATACCTGTACATATAGCTGTGTTTGTGTCCCTAAGCGGTAGTCAGTTTACCGACCACTTTAAGGATAGAAGGGGTAGATAGGGACTGTCTAAAGGGACTTGCGTCATGTGTTTAGAGGGATCGTGACAGTATCAGAGCTCCACAGCAATAAAACTCACGCTCATACACACCACTCATTACTGTATCACAGAGCTCCACAGCAATACATCTTATAGTAATGTGCGGTATGATGGCCTTTGGGCTTGGTTGGGCCCTGTGGTCTGGCTGGGCCCTGGGGTTTAGCTGGGCCCATGGGTCTGGCTGGGCCCAGGTTCTGGATGGGCCCTGGGGTTTGGCTGGGCCCAAGGGTCTAGCTGTTCCCTGGGGTTTGGCTGAGCTTGGCTGGGCCAGGGTCTGGCTGGGCCCAGGAGTATGGCTGGGCCTGGGGTCTGGCTGGGCCCAGGAGTATGGCGGGGCCTGGGGTCTGGCTGGGCCCAGGAGTATGGCGGGGCCTGGGGTCTGGCTGGGCCCAGGAGTATGGCGGGGCCTGGGGTCTGGCTGGGCCCAGGAGTATGGCGGGGCCTGGGGTCTGGCTGGGCCCAGGAGTATGGCGGGGCCTGGGGTCTGGCTGGGCCCAGGAGTATGGCTGGGCCTGGGGTCTGGCTGGGCCCTGGGGTCTGCATGGGCCTGGCTGGGCCCAGGGGTTTGGCTGGGTCCAGGGGTCTGGCTGGGCCTGGGTCTGCCTGGGCTCCACTGGTCTTCTCCATCTTTTCCTTCTGCTTCTCTTTCATCCGCTTCTCCATCTTCTTTTCCTTCTGCTTCTCCTGCTTCTTCTCCATGTCTTCTCTTCTCCACGTCTTCTCTGTCTCTGTCACACATGTGACTGGAGGGCGGAGCCAAGCAACGTGCTATGGAGGCACATAAACGCTGCTAGGCCTGCCCAGCCAGCCAGCCAGGAAGCGGCCAGCCTGTACACAGTTCCGGATTCGGACTCCTAGAGTCCGATACCGGAGCTGATAAAAAGTAAGGGCGCCGGCGGGCCATTACTACAGCATGGGGCGTAATACCCTGATGCCGGCCCTGGGAGAAGTTGATCAGCCCAGTGGTGAACAATGGTTTGACTGTTATTCTCCTGTATGACCAAACTGGGGCTATTCTCCATTCGGTGTGAGCTGAACTCTGAAAAATCGAGAGGTGTGCACAGCTGAAAATTTTTTTTTGTTTAGTTTCAAATAAATTTTGTTTGAAACCTTCATCTTCGTAATTTCGTTTCGATTTTTATGATCACTATAAAAAAAAAAAAAACACACAAATCAAATCCTGCTCAACTACTGTTAGAATAGGGTTAATAGGCAAGCTAGGGTTAAATATTGAGCTGTGTATTGGCCTGTGGTGCTGACTACAACAGATCCAGCACCGCAGCCAATTGACAGATACAGGGGTGCTTTGTGAAACAGTAAAATGAAACGGATTCATTTTCATAATTTAGTTTGTAATTCGGGATCGATTCGAAGTTTAGGATCATTAAAAAAAATAATGAATTCTGCTCTATGACGGTTAAACATGAGGGATAAAAGGCAAGCTAGGGTTAAATCACCCTTTCGCAGCAGTGTGCATAGCGGAATCAATCAATGGTTCTCTTGTGAAACAGTATAACAAATCAATTTCGTTATATAATGTTTCATTTTGTTTTCGTTTCAATTCGGATGGAAATAATTTGTTATTTTGGAAGTTTTTCCGAAATACGAATTAACAAATTTTTGGACGAATTGAGATTTGTAACGAAATGAATGCGCACCTCTAAAAACAACAGAAACAGCATCACTAGACATCGATGACTGGTGGAAATAATGGAAATCTACACGGAACAACATCAGCAGACCTTAAATATCACACAATGGATGCACCCAGTGACACGTATAGAGTAAAATATCACACAATGGATGCGCCCAGTGACACATATAGAGGAAAATATCACACAATGGATGCACCCAGTGACACATATAGAGGAAAATATCACACAATGGATGCACCCAGTGACGCATATAGAGGAAAATATCACACAATGGATGCACCCAGTGACAGATATAGAGGAAAATATCACACAATGGGTGCACCCAGTGACAGATATAGAGTAAAATATCACACAATGGATGCACCCAGTGACACGTATAGAGTAAAATATCACACAATGGATGCGCCCAGTGACACATATAGAGGAAACTATCACACAATGGATGCACCCAGTGACACATATAGAGGAAAATATCACACAATGGATGCACCCAGTGACACATATAGAGGAAAATATCACACAATGGATGCGCCCAGTGACACATAGAGGAAAATATCACACAATGGATGCACCCAGTGACGCATATAGAGGAAAATATCACACAATGGATGCACCCAGTGACAGATATAGAGGAAAATATCACACAATGGGTGCACCCAGTGACAGATATAGAGTAAAATATCACACAATGGATGCACCCAGTGACACGTATAGAGTAAAATATCACACAATGGATGCGCCCAGTGACACATATAGAGGAAACTATCACACAATGGATGCACCCAGTGACACATATAGAGGAAAATATCACACAATGGATGCACCCAGTGACACATATAGAGGAAAATATCACACAATGGATGCGCCCAGTGACACATAGAGGAAAATATCACACAATGGATGCACCCAGTGACACATAGAGGAAAATATTTTCAGAATTAAACATACAAGAGAAAAACAAACCCATGTAAGATATCAGCAACATCACATAAACACAATAAGGACATTTCATTTTTTGGTGGTACTGGCCCTTTTTATATACACGGAAGAGATTTGTTGTATTACAGCAACAAATAAGCCTTGTGTTCTCAGCCAATCCTGGTCTGAGCCAAGTGTGTCCTATAAGTAGCAGGTCAGAGCAAAAGCAGAGACATCACTGCAGTGCATGTTTTAAAGAACCAGAACCTTGTTATTATTACATTGATGAATGTCAAATGAAAGCAGCGCTGCTTCCTGACAGCTTAACTACTGGCGTAGAGTATTAACAAAAACAAGGTAACACCCCACACTGCACCTACAACTAATCCGGGGTAACATTCCAGCTACACCTCTGCCGGTTCAAAGCAAAATGTCAACTACTGTCCAAAAACCACTGCTCCAAAAAACAACAATCCTGGAGACCAGGGAAATATGACTGGAGACCAGGGAAATTGGACCAGGGAGGTCCAAGGGTAAAGATTCGATACATTGTATATTGTTATTGCTGGAAAACAATCACATTGAATAATGGAACATCTGTTTCTTTTGTGTTGTTGACTGTGATTGTGTGTTACTGTTGGTAACTTCTGCCAACATTAGAAGCTCAAAAAGTCCGATCTGGTTGAGATTTACAAAGGAGTAACATTTTTTTTTTGTGTAATAATATTTTATTGAGCAGAAGAAAACAAAATAGTACACGAAGACAAATCTATGACAATGTAGGATCAGGACATGTGCCTCAGATTGTCCCCATTACTAACATTGTGTCATTAACATGCTTAGTGAAGAACATTACATTTGAAAATGACTTAAGAGCGCAAGATATATACAATTACCTTGACCCAAATACCCATATCAAACCGTTTTTAACCACGGAATAAAATATATAGCCATCATCTTCAGTATATTTAAGTCTTGATACACATTGCTCCCTGTTAGTAACGTCAGTGAACAAGCAAGGAATATATAATGTAGAGGGAGGAGCGCGGCACAGTAAAATTAGAGTGTAGGGAAAGAAAATAGAGACAGAAACAGAGAGAAGAAAAGAAAGTGAAGAAGACGAACAAAAGAGTGAGGGATAGGGGGGGGGATGGGATTAAGGTGGGAAGGAAGTCTGACACGACATGGCACCCCGAACCGAAGACCGTCCCAGAGTACCGACCAGGTCCACCCTCGCTCAATCCTCTAGGAATCGATCTCTTCAGGATCAAGTCTGCTGAGAATCCTACTCAGTAGTAGGTGGGGCAATGACCCGCAGGCCATTGGATACGTAGTCGTCCCAGTAGAACCACAGGTTCGTGAATTCTGCAATTTGATCTCTGTCCAGCGCTACCAAGCGGTCCACGGCCCTCAAGGTCTCAATTTTGTCAATCCAGGTTTTCCTAGACGGAATTGTCTTTGATCCCCAGTATAGTGGGATCGCGAGTTTAGCTGCCATTACAAGTCTTATCGCCACCGATTTGCGCATAGCCGAGATCGGGGCTTGGAATTGCAATAGAAGGTATGTGGCTGGGGTAAATTGGACCGTCAGACCAGAGATTTGACCCACAGCATCATGTACCATCTTCCAAAAGGGAACGAGTAAACTACATTCCCACCAGATGTGTAGGTATGTACCCTTCATCAGTGAACACCGCCAGCAAACTGGGTCTGTCTGAGGTGACATACGGTGTATCCGATCCGGGGTCCAGTACCAAAAAGAAAGGATCTTATAGGCATTCTCTGCACATCTCAGTGCAGGCGAACTTCTGTGCGTCAAAGTGTAGGTCATGTTCCACGTGTCCTCCGTGTCCGGAAGGTCCAAAAGTGCCTGCCATCTACCCTGAAAACTAGGTGTGTCATTGGAAGAGTTCGTTAA
Organism: Leptobrachium leishanense; assembly: GCA_009667805.1. Taxonomy (NCBI): domain Eukaryota; kingdom Metazoa; phylum Chordata; class Amphibia; order Anura; family Megophryidae; genus Leptobrachium; species Leptobrachium leishanense. Next base: position 547,766,965 of record CM019063.1, read on the forward strand.
CAAATGGTAGATAGTCGAAATGCCCCTGGACAGAGGAAGTCCCAGTCTAAAAAACTTTTCGAAAGGTGTAAGTGGGCGCATGAGACTGTATCCTGCTTTCAGAGATGTAAGAAAGGAATTGATTTGCAAGTAGTTAAAACGTTCGGCGAAAGTGATGGGCTGCGTCTCCTCCGTCCTCGTGAGCGGCGGGGGGTTCCCGTCTCGTAAGTAATCAGAGACCGTAAGTCGAACAGGTAGTTCAAATCTGTTCGTTAGGGCCTGGCATACTCCCGGGATGAAGCCCGGGTTATGTCGGAGTGGTAGAAGAGGTGAGATAGAGGAAGTCAATGAGTGAGAAAAGCGAACCCTTCTCCAGATCTTCAAGGATTCAAGGGGAAGACTCCAGGGAAGGATATGTTCCGGTAGGTCCCTCGGACGAATCCATGGTGCTGCCCATAACGGGAGATTCAGCATCGCCCCTTCCAGGTCTAACCACAGCTTGTGTGGGGACTCCGAGGACCAGTCTAATAGGCGGGTCAGATGTACAGCATAAGCGTATAGTTTAGCATTAGGTAGCGCCAACCCCCCATGTGTCTTAGGACGGCATAACGTCTCGAAGTTAAGGCGAGGCCTACCTTTAGGCCAAATAAATTTCAGTACCGATGAGCGAAAAAGAGAAAAGAACGTTTGTGGTAGCTGAATGGGTACGGTCTGCATGATATAGAGTAATCGAGGCATAATATTCATTTTGATCACGTTGACCCGGCCGATCCAAGATATGAATTTACTTGTCCAGCCCGCCATGTCCTTCTCAAAGGAACTTAGAATAGGTTTGTAATTGCAATCATATAGCCTCAAATGGAAGATGGTATCCATATCCCTAGATACTTCAACTTGTCAGTACACCATATAAAAGGGTAGTGAGTTTGCATGTATCTAAGCAACGGGGTAGGTAAATTAATGGGGAGTATATCCGATTTTTCCTGATTGATCTTGAATCCGGAGAACCGGCCATTCTCCTCCATCAAGCGAAGAACCTCCGGCAGCGAAGAGCCAGCATCAGATAACATAAACATGAGGTCATCCGCGTACGCCGATACAACATGTGTAAGTCTATGACCCCGGATTCCCCGAATACGTTGGTCTCCGCGTACAGCCTCAAGCAGGGGCTCCAGGTAAAGTGCGAATAGTAGCGGGGAGAGCAGACAGCCCTGTCTCGTCCCATTACAAATTCGAATGGGACGAGACAGAGCGCCATTAATCCGAACCCGAGCCGACGGAGACGAATACAAAGCAGAAATCAAGCCCAAGAATCCCTCAGGGAGACCCATTTGTCGCAAGACCTCAAATAAATAGGACCATCGGACCCTATCAAATGCCTTTTCGGCATCGGCCGAAAAGAGCAGTAACTCCTTCTTGGAGCTATGAGCCAAAGTGAGTGCATTCAGGACTCTAGTTGTGGCATCCTTGGCTTCCCTACCAGGAACAAAACCGACCTGGTCCGGTCTTATTAGGGTAGGTAGGAAGATCTTCAGTCGTTCAGCCAGGAGCTTGGCCAGGATCTTTGTATCTACATTCAGTAATGATATTGGTCTGTAATTCTTGCAGTCCACACGGTCTCTGTCCGGCTTAGGTATAACTGTTATCGTTGCCGCTAGGGTGGCCGGGTGAAATCTACCTGTGGGTCCTAACGTATGCAATGCTCGTAACAGGTTCGGTAGTAGTATAGTCGAAAAATGTTTATAGTATTCTGAAGGGAGCCCATCCGGTCCCGGGCTTTTCCCATTCTTCATCATTTTCAGGGTTGCAGCCAATTCCTCTCCTGTAATGGGACCCTCTAAGGCCTCCCTATCCCCGTAGTTAAAGTGGTATGTATCTTATCTTTAAGGTATTCTATTAATGCCTCTGCGGAGGGACCCTGACCCTCCGACAAGTCCAAGTCATACAAGTTTTGATAGTAAGATGCAAACGCGTTTGTGATCTCATCCGGGTGTGGAGTGCAGTGACCAGATGGTAGCCTAATCTTGGGGATGTAGTCCACCTGTCGGCGAGGAGTAATATTTTAAGCCGTTCCAGCTCGCTCTGCGCCAACGACAACTGCTGAACAGAAGCTAAAACCAACCTCTTGCTATTTGCATACGAACACTTTATACATTGGGATGTCAAAGCGTTCAGATTGTTCCAAAGCGCTCAGGTTCTTGTTGTTAAACTTGTCCCGTGTAGGGTTTGCCGGGGTTTCGAGTCCTTATACTGCTGGATAGTTACAAGTATTTACAAAGCGCCAACAAGTCCCGTAGCACTGTTCAATGGGGATAGCAAATCACTGCTCGAGCTCAGGCAAACGGGAAGAGTCATCATACCTGCAACGTACTTCAACCATAAGCCTGGACATCCACTGGATCCGAAGTCGTGCGACCGACTTGGTTGTCAAACTAGGAACTATATCGGTCGTGCAACTTGGTCTGACGAGGCTCGTCCACTGCATCAGACTAGCGATCAGCGACTATGGAACCATCTTTTTTCTGAGACTATTGCATATTGCATTCTGTACATAGATACAGAAAAAAATGGCGTTGCGCCCATACTCACCGGAGCGGCAGCAACTGCCAGGAGTAACAGCCCAGTCAATGTATAAAACATAACAAGGAAAAAAGAGTGTCATCTGCGCTCGTTTCTATGTGTTCCATGTACAACAAAAATGAGGTTTTTGTTTGTTTCAATGGCCATTGCAACGTAAGCCCACTCGCCACTTCAAGGCACCTCTTTACAGAGTGAGTACCTAACAATTGTGACCAAAAGGCCGCTCTACTGAGCAGCTCCAAGCCCCTCCAGCTGCTTTTCAGCCAAGGAGAGGCAAAGATGGTGGCTTTTATTTATACACGCACCAAACACTTCCCATTTGGGATCAAAAACAAAAACATGGAAAGAGGAACAGCTGCAGAACGACGGACTGGTGTTACAAGCATGATATTGCTTTCTGCTTATGGAAACACTGCAGGTCTTTGTGTGCGAAAATGGATATGATATGGAGGAGCTGGATGCGCTAGTTCGGTGTTAATCCCCTTGCGCAGCTGAAAAAGGACCTAAAATTCATTCATCCTGTACCCATCTCAAACATGGCTAGTCCCACCCATCTCCCAAAATATACATTTAAATATCAAAAGAAAAGCATTTTTAACCCTTTCGCTGCTGAGGCATTTCACGCCTGTGTGCTGAGCTCATTTTTACCGGTTTCGCTCATCATGTTTAAGTGCGTTTTGAAGCCTTATTTTAGTATATTACCCAGACATATTATATATCGTTCTTTCCGGCAGACTCGGCAGATTCATAATATATCATTATTATATGTATACGTCATGCCCTGTCTGTATATTATAACAAAAAAATGCAATAAAATTTGAATTTTCAATCATTTACAAGGTGTAAAGTGTTTTTTTTTTTCACATTTTAACATACGAGCGTTTGCGGTTATATTTTCTATGAGTTGCGCTTGTTAAAATTTTTTAGAAATGGGGACTTGTTACATTTTTTGGGGGAAAATTACATGAGTTTTAGCAAACGCACCCCATACAAAAATTGTTCGTGCAGCATCATTGTTCACATAATTGAAATGGGAACAATATTGCTGCATTAATAAAAAACAAAACAAACTATTTTGATTTTATTAATATTTTTTAATTTTCATTTTTATTTATTTTTTCTTAACGTTTAACATGGTCGTGTTTGGTATTGTTGGAAAGGCCATGCTCTGGCCGATCCAACAATACCAAACATTAAGCCCTAGCTGCCACGGATCAGGAGATAGGGGGTTCATCGGAACCCCCCATCTCCACCATTGGTGGCAGCTAGGGGTTAACACCAGAACTGACGTCATCGCGCTATGCACAATGACGCCAGTCCTCAGGGGGAGATCCCGGAAGCTTGGCCGACATCCAAGATGTCGGAAACCAATACTGTGTAAGATCTTGGTACCAATAACATTTTTTTTATATAAGTATCTTTTCCTGGGCTCCCGGAGCGCTCCTCCCTTATACGCTCGAACAGAAATGTACAAAAAGGGTGTGTTTAACACAATTGGGAGCACCACCTAGATACATGAAAACAAGAATAGTGTGATACAGTTTCCACACAAGTATTTTGTTATGAGCTCCGTACAAGTCACACTCACTAGACGCAAACAAAATATAGGCGTATCGTATATCAGGATGTTACCCTCCTCCGGATTCCATCAGTGGATCAATACGGCACCGTAGAGACGGGTCCTTCGTGCTGCTTGATTTTCAGGATGCTCAAAAACTTTTTTCCCTTGGATGTAGGGTGAAATACGGATCACTCTTGCTTTCGCATGCAAAAAGAGATTTATTAAAACAATTAAAACATGTAACACTCGACGCGTTTCGTGGCCCAAGCCACTTCCTCAGGAATGTTACACCCATATTAAAAAACCCTCCTTATATAGTTTAATTAGCAGTCTTTCAGTCCCAACATGCATCTGTCCCATCATGTGACTCCAATTACCAATCCTCCATAGCTCTTCATCTCGGCGCCATCTTTGAAATTCTTATGCCAGAAAGTCTCGCTTGGAGTCCATCGGTAGCGATCCAATATTGTCCCCGTTAATAAAATTCCAAACGCTGATTTTTATTCTCTGCCGGATTCTGTTCTTAGGGACATGAACCTATTCCAATATAATGAAATTAATAACAATAACCAGAACGACAAACCGTTTCGTATTACAAAGATTCTACTCGAACACAACTAAAAACAGTTAACAATATCCAGCTCCAAATTCAAACCCCCGTCTTTCCAAGTTCCTAATTTGTGAATCCATTGACACTCCTGCTTAGCTAAAACCTTAATAAAATCGCCTCCCCTCCAATTTGGTGTTACCAGTTCTATCCCAAACCATTTTAAAACTTGAAAATTAAATTGCGTGCAATTGTTACAGTGGTTCGGAACACCATGGACAATTTTTTCTTCTAATATTATTAGAATGTTCTAAAATCCTGACCTTTAGTTCTCTTATAGTGATGAGCCGAACACCCCTGTGTTCGGTTTGTATCCGAACAGCCGAAATGTTCAAATACGAACTTGAACACAATGTAAACCAATGGGGGCCGAACACGCAAAATGTGTTTGCAGTCCTCCTAAATGTACCGGTGGCTGCCGGTACATTTAGGAGACCTGTGACTGCGGCCCCCAGCCCCCTAACTCACCTGTCCTGCAGCTGTCCCGGCCTCCTGTTCCCCGGTCTGTCAGCTCCTCCAATCCGTCTGGCCGCGGCTACTCTATGCCCCACGTCTTCATGCTGAATGATCTGATTGGGCAAAGTCCTGCGCCTGACCTGGACTTCGCCCAATCAGGGCTCTAATTCAATATTGAGCCCTAATTGGACAAAGTCCAGGTCAGGTGCAGGACTTTGCCCAATCAGAGCTCAGCATGAAGATGAGCTTTAACCAAGCTCTGATTGAAGTTGCAAGTCTGACGTAACGGACGACAGCACATTCACAATAGTGTTGTTGGATTGGTCTGATGACCCGGGCGACTTTGTGCGATGTCGTGGTCGCAGATCCAGTGGACGGGCAACCTAAGCTCGATACAGATGGTATCTTATAGAAAAGACGAGAGACAGGGGGGGATCCAAGTGGCGCAAACTCTTATGTGAGTAGTCAATATAAGCTTGTTCTGACGTGGTCAAAAAGGACCTAAGTGCAATAGTAAGGAAAAAAGGGGGTACTGATAATGCCTTCTGTTAGAAGGTAAGAAAAAGAACAGTACCTATTCATGTGAAGAGTGTACATGAATGCATTTAAAGTGCTAGTATAAAGTGCAAATGGATTGTATGAACGGGCTAATATAAAGTGTATGAAAACCAGAGATGAATTCTTGACAGAGTTCTGGCCCAGTATATAGAAAGTACAAAAGGAAGGTTCAATTCAGACCGTATTGGAATACGGTGAGGATGTCCACTGGGGTAGTCCGGAGGGTATGGAAGTCGTCCTAGGGTCCGGTCCTCACCTAGGTCCTATGTGTGTTTCCAATTCCCAAAAATAGGGAGGCAGGAAGGGGGAAACAGAAAGGAGAGAAGATTGCGCAGTATTGCTTGGTAATGGGTCAAGTAGAAAATGACGAAGGGACACTTACAGTGTGTGGAGCCTTAGTACCGGCTCTGGTGTGAAACGCCTTGGGCCTAAATGAGGGTGGCCTCTGCCCTTCTTTGCGGTTGTTCCTGGGTGACCCTTCGTTTCTTTTCCTTGCTGGTTGCCCGGTTATCTCAGGTACAAAAGAGGGAAAATCCTCATAGCGCAATATGCAGCTGTTTGTAGAGATGAATTTAAATAGAGGTAAAGAAGGCAAACTCACCGATGATGGAGCCTTTAGATACAGGCTCAACTCTAGGGCATATGGTACTGCTACGGTGGGTACCTGCACCTCTTTCCACAGTGGGTATTCTCCTGTGTTCTTCTCGTTGGTGGATGGTTCCCTTGTAAAAAAAGGGTAGGTTGGGCACATACAGCTGAAACTGCTGTTGGGTCTCCAGGTGACCAATAGTAAATAAATAAATAAGGAGATTATGGTCCAAATTAAAAGATAATATTTAATAAGCAAAGGGTTAAAAATAAGGTAATACAGATAAAAGGTGAGGGGTTCACACAGAGTACGCGTTTCGGCTATCCAGTGTAGCCTTCTTCAGCTCAGGGTGCAAAAAATTGGGATGTAGGACACTCCACATGTGTCTGTTTATATAGAAAATGCGGATAACTGAATTCCCGGAGTTACTTCCGGGTTCCGTGGTGGATGCGGTCACGTGGTACGTGCCGCGTCATTACGTAGCGGCCATTTTGGGCGTGCGTTCCACTTGCCTGTTGTTTGCGTTCCATACGCATCACACGTCCAGCGCAAGTGGTGCCCGGGGGAAAAAACACAGCGGCAAGGCAGTTCCAATCCCACGAGCGGCACCCATGGGCACCAGCAACAGAAAAACATAGGCTGGCACCCACATAGACAAGAGAGCACCAGACAAAAGGAATAAAAGGGCATTTTGAATAAATCACATTATACAGTGGGGAAATAACACAGATTGGCATTTAAAACGGAGTAAAACACATTATGAATCATTGGCAAAAAACACAATTTAAGACACGGTAGAGATAAAATACAGAGTGTAAAATGCAAGGTATGACAGTAAATTAATATCTGTGGGTACGCTGATAAGGCAATGGTCTTAATTTTATACAAGGACAAAGTAAAAACGCAATTCGGATGTAACATAAAAAATGGTCACAGAATAAGAAAAATAAGACATAATGATAAAACCATGACTTAAAAATTAAAAATTAAAAATAGAAATTAAAAATAGAGAGATATATTCATAAAACTGGAGGGGATGGTTAGGAAGGATGAGATGGGAGGTAATGCAGGATTTGTAAAATATATTAAAATATATTAAATATACTGTGGTTAAGTGCGTATAGATAATGTCTTCTGAAGCGGGTACGTAGTGGGTATTTGATAAGTAATTAGTCGAGAAAGTGGCATAGTTCGAAGTCAGCGTTTAATCCATATGGTTGGAGGGTACCCAGGTTAAAGATCCAATTCATTTCCTCCTTACCAATGGTCTTCTCAAAATTGCCACCTCTCCAGGGTATCCCGACTTTTTTGATCCCTATAAAGGTTAGCCCCTCTGGGTTCATATCATGTTTGTTCTTGAAGTGTAGCGGAACACTATGTTTTTCACTCCCGTTCCGAATGCTCCTGATGTGTTCTTGGATGCGTACACTCAATGCTCTAGTAGTTCTCCCTACGTATCTCAGGCCGCATGGGCAAGTTAGTAAGTAGATTACATTCTTGGTAAAGCAGGTAATAGCGTCCTTTATCTTTATCGGTCCTGTTTTCCCATCTATTTGCGTAATGATCTGTTTTTTACTTCTAGTATTACGACAATTGAGGCAGTTTCCACATTGGTGGAAACCTTTCTGTATGCCAAAGTGGTTGCTGTTTGATGGGGTCTTTCTGGTGTGTTTCTGCGCTATTTTCATTTTTAGGTTACCAACCCCTCTGCAGATCATCCTTGGTCTTTCAGGTAGGATCTCTTTCAGAAGTGGATCTTTTCTTAATATCGGCCAATATTTCCTTATTGATCTCCTGATGGATTGGTTCTGGGCATTGTACGAGAATATGAAAGGTACGTCCGTTGAAAATTGGGTTTCTTTTTTGGGTTTTTCTTTCAATAGATTAGTGCGCTCGATACTTCTGACCTCATTTCTGGTATAGTCGAGTTTATTTCGATCATAGCCCTTTTCTAGAAAATCTGTTCTTAGTTTATCTGATTGTGTCTCGTAGGCGTCCAAATCCGTACAGTTGCGTCTTATTCTTAGGAATTGGCTTTTCGGAATTCCATCGAGCCATTGTGGGAGATGACAACTTGTGGTCTCGATGAAACTATTAACGTCTACTCTTTTGAAGAATGTCTCAGTTTTAATCTTGCCGTCCTTAATGAAAATACTTAGATCCAGAAAATTGATTCGTTCTTGGCTCCAAGTGGTGGTCAGTACAATACCCATTTCATTCCTGTTAAGTTCTTGTAGAAACATCTCTAGCGTATGTATACCTCCCCTCCAGATGAGGAAGATATCGTCAATATATCTTTTGTAGCAGACGAGATTGCTTTGGTGTTCAGAAAGGAAGGATTCTTCCCAAAATGCCATAAATAAATTAGCATATGATGGTGCAAAACGACTTCCCATCGCAGTCCCATTGACTTGCAAGTAAAAATCGTCTTGGAAATAAAAATAGTTATTTTCTAAAATTAAACGCATCCCCTCCAGGATAAAAACAATTTGTTCAGGTTGCAATGTTTCACCTTTTTTTAAAAAATGTTCAGTGGCCTCTAGTCCGTTTTTGTGTGGTATTATGGTGTATAATGATTGAACATCGCTTGTGACCAGAAGGAGGTCATCTTCCCATGTTACATTGCTTAAAATGTTTAAAATTTCTGTAGTATTTTTCAAGTGTGCTATGGTGTTAGTGACAAAAGGCTGAAGTTGGTGGTCTATATATTCTGATAATCTACTGGATACGGATCCTATCCCAGAGATAATGGGTCTCCCAGGCGGTTTGAGCAGGTCCTTATGTATTTTAGGGAGGAAGTAAAATACTGGTGTTTTAGGGTGTTCGATTTTCAAATATTTGAATTCCTGATCGTTCAATATACCTAGTACGTGACCTTCTTCAAGATATTGGATAAATTTGTCCTGTATGTCCTTCCCCGGGTTTTTATTTAGTTTTCTATATGTGTTCTCGTCGCTGAGGATCCTATTGGATTCGCTTCTATAATATTCAGTTGACATAATGACCGTGCCTCCACCTTTATCTGCCGGTTTGATTTCAATTTTGTCATTAGATGCCAATTTCTTTAGTACATCTCTTTCCCTACTTGTTAAATTGTTCGATTTCGTTGATGTCTTAAGCTTGCCCAGGTCAGTCATTATCATCTCTTCAAAGGTGTTAATTTCCTGTGAGATTAAAGATTTTGGGAAAAAAGTAGATTTTTCTTTCAAGTTCGTGTGTTGATAGAATTGAAAGGTGCTCGGTCTGTTAATAGGGTTCTTTAAGAAATATTTTTTGAGACACAGATTTTTCTTGAATTTCTGTAAATCTATGTACATATCAAATAGGTTCATATGCTTAGTGGGGACATATTTCATACCTTTTCTTAGAACCTTTGTTTCTATATCTGTGAGTGGAGTGTCCGTTAGATTAAAGATCCCTCCATCCTGCTGTGTTTCTCCCTCCTCTTTCCTTCTTCTAGTTCGCCTTCCTCTGCATCCTCTTCTCGGTAGGGTCTTTTCCCCGGTGACCATCCTCTCCTCAGGGTGGTAAGATCCCTGTCTGTGGTTTGGGGATGTTTGTGAAAATCCCCTTGTTGCTGGGGATTCCTATGTAAATCGCCATCTTGTCTTAGTAAGTCATATCGGTTCCTGGTAGGGATCGTGTATGTTGAGTGGGTGTCATAATTGCTCTCTCTTTTATTATGATTCCTGTTCCAAGGTCCTCTATAGGGGCCTGGATGTGCTCGATTAGGTGGGCGATAGATATTCAGAGATCTATTGCTATCGTACCTTGTTTCGGTGTATTGAGGTGTTTCATAGGTGAATTGTTCATTATAGGGCTGTTTGTGTTGGTTATAGCGTCTAATCGGTCTTTGTGGTAGTGGTGTCTTTATGTGTAGTTGACGCCCTTGTGTGGGTGTAGGGAGGTATTGTGTGGGTTTAGATGGTATATCCCACATAGGTGTTTTATTGACTCTAGAGTAATGGTGTTCTGTCGGTTCTGCTTGCTTCCACACATTACCATTTTTATAGTCCTGAATGTCACGTAGGTACTTCTTCCTTTTCCTTTCTTTGACTTCTTCATTTAGTTTGTCAAGGTCCCTCTCTATTTTACCTAAGTAATTCATCGTCTCTAGATCGGATGATAATAATATTAGTTCTTCGTGATTCTTTTCAATACTTGTGTTTAGTTCTTTAAGGATTTCGTTTCTCCTCTCTATTATTATTTTCATACTATGTAGTGAGAAACCTTCTAACATTTTCTCCCATCTTTCTTGAAACACAATATCGTCAGTGTCTCCTGCTAAATTTTTGGAAAAGCGGAGGCCTCTGGGTACCATGTTATCTTTAGTGTATTTTTCAAGTGTTATGATGTCCCACTTTGTTCTGATCTCTTTTTTGAGATCTTTCTCTAGTTGTCTTTTAACTGTGTAGATATTGTTAGGTTTATGGTCTTCATTTTGGATGCATAGATCTCCAAATATATCATCATTGTTGCATTTCCCGAATTTAGACCTAAAGTCCATTATGTTGTGAGCTGCCTCTACACTGGTCGAGTGTTTGGTTTTGAAATGCAAGAGTGGGGGTTCAGTGGAGAGAGATATATTCATAAAACCATAATCTCCTTATTTATTTATTTACTATTGGTCACCTGGAGACCCAACAGCAGTTTCAGCTGTATGTGCCCAACCTACCCTTTTTTTACAAGGGAACCATCCACCAACGAGAAGAACACAGGAGAATACCCACTGTGGAAAGAGGTGCAGGTACCCACCGTAGCAGTACCATATGCCCTAGAGTTGAGCCTGTATCTAAAGGCTCCATCATCGGTGAGTTTGCCCTCTTTACCTCTATTTAAATTCATCTCTACAAACAGCTGCATATTGCGCTATGAGGATTTTCCCTCTTTTGTACCTGAGATAACCGGGCAACCAGCAAGGAAAAGAAACGAAGGGTCACCCAGGAACAACCGCAAAGAAGGGCAGAGGCCACCCTCATTTAGGCCCAAGGCGTTTCACACCAGAGCCGGTACTAAGGCTCCACACACTGTAAGTGTCCCTTCGTCATTTTCTACTTGACCCATTACCAAGCAATACTGCGCAATCTTCTCTCCTTTCTGTTTCCCCCTTCCTGCCTCCCTATTTTTGGGAATTGGAAACACACATAGGACCTAGGTGAGGACCGGACCCTAGGACGACTTCCATACCCTCCGGACTACCCCAGTGGACATCCTCACCGTATTCCAATACGGTCTGAATTGAACCTTCCTTTTGTACTTTCTATATACTGGGCCAGAACTCTGTCAAGAATTCATCTCTGGTTTTCATACACTTTATATTAGCCCGTTCATACAATCCATTTGCACTTTATACTAGCACTTTAAATGCATTCATGTACACTCTTCACATGAATAGGTACTGTTCTTTTTCTTACCTTCTAACAGAAGGCATTATCAGTACCCCCTTTTTTCCTTACTATTGCACTTAGGTCCTTTTTGACCACGTCAGAACAAGCTTATATTGACTACTCACATAAGAGTTTGCGCCACTTGGATCCCCCCCTGTCTCTGCTCTATCGTTTTGCACATTCTTGTCGAGGTTCTGTGTTACAATCCTCGTCGGCTGCACAACATAATCCATAAAAAACCTCACACAATTTATTAGCGCCTCCACTGAACCCCCACTCTTGTCTTATAGAAAAGACGTCCTAAAAATAAAAAAACTAGCAATATTCGGACGAGACTCGACCACAGCTGAATTCAGAGCTCCAGTTATAGGGTTAAGAATTAGGGTTAGGTTACAATTTGAGCTTCTGTTAGAGTTCCATTTAAGGGGTTATTCAGTAAGGTGTGAACTTACTACCAAACCGATCAGTGCCTTTCTCCGTAGGTTGGAATTTCGTGGAAGTTCGTCTATTCACAAGGCTGTTAATTTGCCAAATACTGGAGAACTGACAGCGAAAAACAGGGCAGTTCGATGATCTTCAGCGACAGTGAAATCGTCTCATAGAGAAGTAATAGTTAATCCAGGGGTGGGCAAACTACAGCCGCGGGCCACATGCGGCCAGCCACCGAGTTTTTTGCGGCCCACCAACCAGCAGCGTTCTTCTACTCCCAAGGCGAGCGGCCACTGACATGCAGCTTGGCCGCTTGCTTGGGATTGGAACCACCTGACCAGCGCTCGATCTCGCGAGAACACGGCTGGTCAGGTGGTTCTCATTCCCGGTGAGCGGCAAAGCTGCATGTCCGCGGCCGCTCGCCTCGTGAGTAGAGTAACGCCGGCGGATGCGGAGCCTGGGGCCACAGAGGAGGTGAGAGCTGGTGGCGATATATACACATGTGAGCTGGGGGCAGTATATATCCATATGAGCTGGGGCAATACATACCCATCTGAGCTGGGGGCAATATATACCCATATGATCTGGGGGGGCAATATATATCCATATGAGCTGGGGCAATATATACCCATGAGCTGGGGGCAATATATCCATATGAGCTGGGGCACTATATACCCATGTGAGCTGGGGGAAATATATACCCATATGATCTGGGGGCAATATACAGTTGTGTTCAAAATTATTCAACCCCCAATGCTGTAAAGGGTTTTAGGGAATTTTGTGTACATTTGTAATTGTATTCAGAATGAAATCCTACAAGGACTTTTTAAAGAACCATATGCAACTAAAATGACATCAATTGGTTTTGTAATACAGTAGTAAATGTGTCTTTTGTGAATTCTTCATTGACACAATTATTCAACCCCTTCAAGACTACCACTCTGAAGAACAGAGGTTCATTCAAGTGTTTTCAATCAGGTATTGAAAACACCTGTGGATGTCACGGAGCAGCAATAAAGCATAATAAGCACCAATTAGGCAGCTTTAAAATGACTGTGATACTCAGCTCCTTCTAGACATTTACTGGTGTGGTTACAAACATGGTGAAGTCAAGAGAATGGTCCAGGAAGACAAGAGAAGAGGTGATTACTCTTCACAGGAAGGGCAATGGCTATAAGAAGATTGCAAAGATGTTAAACATACCAAGAGAGACCATAGGAAGCATCATTCGCAAATTCAAGGCAAAGGGCACTGTTGAAACGCTACGTGGTCGTGGCAGAAAGAAGATGCTGACTTCGACTGCTGTGCGCTACCTGAAGCGTAGAGTGGAGAAAAGTCCCCGTGTGACTGCTGAGGAACGGAGAAAAGATTTGTCAGATGTGGGTACTGAAGTTTCAGCTCAGACAATACGGTGCACACTGCAAATGAAGGCCTCCATGCCAGAACTCCTGGGCGCACCCCCTTGCTGTCTCCAAAGAATAAGAAGAGTCGACTGCAGTATGCCAAAAGTCATGTGGACAAACCACAGAGGTTTTGGGATAGTGTTCTGTGGACTGATGAAACAAAATTAGAACTGTTTGGGCCCATGGATCAACGCTATGTTTGGAGAAGGAAGAACAAGGCCTATGAAGAAAAGAACACCTTGCCTACTGTGAAGCATGGCGGGGGGGTCAATCATGCTTTGGGGCTGTTTTGCTTCTGCAGGTACAGGGAAGCTTCAGCGTGTGCAAGGTACCATGAATTCTCTTCAGTACCAGGAGATATTGGATGACAATGTGGTGCAGTCCGTCACAAACCTGAGGCTTGGGAGACGTTGGACCTTTCAACAGGACAATGATCCCAAGCATACCTCCAAGTCCACTAGAGCATGGTTGCAGATTAAAGGCTGGAACATTTTGGAGTGGCCATCGCAGTCACCCGACTTAAATCCGATTGAGAACCTCTGGTGGGACTTAAAGAAAGCAGTTGCAGTGCGCAAGCCTAAGAATGTGACTGAACTGGAGGCTTTTGCCCATGACGAATGGGCGAAGATACCCGTAGATCGCTGCAAGACACTTGTGTCAAGCTATGCTTCACGTTTAAAAGCTGTTATAACTGTAAAAGGATGTTGTACTAAGTACTAAGATTGAATGTCACTTGGGGGTTGAATAAAACTGATAATGATGTGAGCACAGAAAAGACATTTGTGGTTATTTCATTATAAATGTTATGTTATATTTGTCTGACCTACACGTGCCTCTTTGATTTAATTGTAAGCAAGATGACTGAATGATCAAAATCAATGTCAAACTGGCCAAAACACTCAATTTCAGTGGGGGTTAAATAATTTTGAACACAACTGTATACCCATATGAGTTGGGGGCAATATATATCCATGAGCTGGGGGGCAATATATACCCATATGAGCTGGGGGGGGCAATATATATCCATATGACCATAACTGTGTTGAAAGAACTGGGTTGGTGTGGAACTAGATGGCAGGTGTAACAACCGATGGAGCGCATGCTTTGACTGGTAAAAACGTAGGTCTGGTGAAGTTGATGACTAATAAAATTAAAGAACATCCTGACCATACACTCTTACCTCTCCACTGTGTCATCCATCAGGAAAGTCTGTGTAAAGCTGCGTTGAATACCAAGCATGTTATTGACCCAGTTGTCAGTGTGATAAACCTCATCAGAGCAAGGGCAATTAACCACAGGCAGTTCAAAGCACTGCTTGAAGATTTGGAAACTAAATATATATGCGGCCCCCAGATAACAAAGTTTTCAATGTGGCCCTCCGTGGAAAATGTTTCCCCAACTCTGAGTTAATCCATTCAGAGAACGCCGAACTGTACCGAAGTGACAGTGAAATGCCCGGAATTTCGGTGATTCAGTTCGACAGATTTAAACAGACGAAGCCCATAGGATTCAATGTAAAACAATATTATCGCTTTCATTTTTTTTATTCAACCGTTTATTCTTTTTATTTTCAGCACACCAGGTTATTTATTTATTTTTTGGAACACCTTCATGAATTCTTTAGACTAAAGTTTTGATTCGCAACTATTTTTTTAAATTCTGTAACAGACATTTTTATTATAGGACCTTTTTTTATTATTTAAACCAATAAAAATACATTAAATGTGTCTAAACACCTATTAGGAGAATAACGGAGTTCCGTTTTCGCTCCCCTTGCAGTTCGGCGCAATTTGGGGACCCTGCGGTAAATAGGGAAATCACCACAGGGTCAGCAACATGGAATCGCCAAAGCGCGCCGAACGAGAAAGCACTGAAATTTCGGGGATTTCTAAATAACCCCTTTAAGGGTTAGATTTATAACCCTAACATTCTGCTCCATTTTCAGGCAACAGATTCTGCCTCTTCTATTGATGCGAGCGTAGCCCAAATGGTAACCTAACCCTAACCCCAATTTCTAACCTTAGCGAAGAAAAATTACGCTTTTTGAACCTTAACCTCCAATTAAGGACGTGCTTGCGGAGCAGCTTAGACATGTAAGGGGCAGACGAGTTATCGAGCGATTTGAATGTGAGCGTCAGTATTTTAAACTGTATCCTGAAACATACAGGAAGCCAATGGAGGGACCGGCAGAGGGGAGAGGTACGTGAGGTGCGTCTGGTGAGAAAAATAAGCCTGGCCCCTGCATTCATTACAGATTGCAAGGGGGCAATACGGGAGTTGGGGAGGCCAATAAAGGAGCGAGTTGCAGTAATCAAGTCGTGAAAAGATAAGAGCATGAACCAGCACTTTTGTGGCATCTTGTGTCAGGAAGGGGCGGAACACGGGCAATGTTTTTGAGTTGAAAGTAACAGGATTTGGTCACTGTCTGGATGTGGGGAGAGAACATTAGGTCAGAGTCAAAAGTGACACCAAGGCAGCGAGCTTGAGGCGTTGGGCCAATAGGTGGTATTGGGTTTTTCTTGGAGGGAGGAATGAGAATTTCAGTTTTGGCAAGATTGAGTTTAAGGAAGCGGGAAGACAACCAATTCGAGACGGAGGAGAGACAGTCAGTGACTCAATCCAGGAGAGCCGGAGAAAGATCAGAGGAGAGATCGATTTGTCATCAGCGTAAAGGTGGTGCTGGAATCCAGAGGAGCTGATCATTTTCCCTAGGGAGGCCGTGTAGATTGAAAAAAGGAGAGGTCCCAGTAAGAACCTTGGGGCACCCCAACAGAGAAAGGCTGCCGGGAGGTGGTACCTCCATAAAATGAGACACTAAACGATCGTTGGGACAGGAAGAGAACCACGAAAGAACAGTTACCTTGTAGGCCTATATCACTAGTTTAATGGAGGAGCAAGCGGTCAACTGTAGCTTAGAGGGGGTTACACCGTGTGCCCCATGCTCTGCTGATTCCTGTAGAGCTGTGGCCACCAATTCCATCTATTTCAGTACCATAGATTATGGTGTCATACGCACACAAGTGCACAGCCGAGGACCCACAGACGCCAGGCAGATCACCCATGAACACTGAACAGAACCAGTAAGCCAACCAATAAGTCTAACAGTGACCCTAACCCCAATACAAACAAACAGTAACCTGAACCAGGGCCGGCCCGAGAATGTGCTGCCTGGAGCACAAGATGAAATGCTGCCCCCCCAAAAAAAAACACGTGATTTGTAGGAGCGTATCACGGAGCTAAAAACAGCAAAAATACTCATTAATACACAGCGCAGGTTATTGTATTATTAATAGCCCCCTCTGGGCGCCAATTCATTTTAATAGTCCCTTCTGTACACCAATTCATATTCATAACCACCTCCGCACACCAATACATATGAATTGGGGGTAAAGAGTGGGCTATTAAAATGAATTGGGGGTACAGAGGGGACTATTAGTATGAATTGGGGGTACAGAGGGGGCTATTAAAATGAGTTGGGGGTACAGAGGGGGCTATTCGTATGAATTGGGGGTACAGAGGGGCTATTAAAATGAATTGGAGGTAGAGGGGCTATTAAAATGAATTGGAGGTACAGAGGGGCTATTAAAATGAATTGGAGGTAGAGGGGCTATTAAAATGAATTGGAGGTACAGAGGGGCTATTAAAATGAGGGGCTATATAAAATGTTCCATGCGCCGGACTCCAAAGAAGATAGTGCTGCAGCGGCAGTGCAAAATTTTGGGTGGATCCTTGGTCACTGCTCCCATGCGCCGGCCTCCATATAAGATGCCCCGCTGGCGCTAATGAAAAAACAGTGCAACGGCGCAAAAAATTTGCTGCTCCTAGCGGCCCCAAGATATTTGCCGCTTGGAGCGGCCGCTCCACACTGCACCATCATCGGGCCGGCCCTGACCTGAACAATATTAGCACAAACCGAAGCAGTTAACATAATGGTAACCCTAACAGTAACGCACCCCTAGAAGTAACCCTAACAGTAACGCACCCCTAGAAGTAACCGTAACAGTAACCGCACCCCTAGAAGTAACTATAACAGTAACCGCAC
Organism: Leptobrachium leishanense; assembly: GCA_009667805.1. Lineage (NCBI taxonomy): Eukaryota > Metazoa > Chordata > Amphibia > Anura > Megophryidae > Leptobrachium > Leptobrachium leishanense. The sequence goes on from CM019063.1 coordinate 547,784,556, forward strand.
CCCTAGAAGTAACCCTAACAGTAACGCACCCCTAGAAGTAACCCTAACCGTAACGCACCCCTAGAAGTAACCGTAACAGTAACCGCACCCCTAGAAGTAACCCTAACAGTAACATACCCCTAGAAGTAACCCTAACACGGACGCACCCCTAGAAGTAACACTAACCGTAACGCACCCCTAAAAGTAACCCTAACACGGACAAACCCCTAGAAGTAACCCTAACAATTGAAGGTGTAGGGGGTAGTATAAAAGGGAGGGATGGAAGATGGGGCTTTAAAATTAGTGGAACAGAGGGAGGTAGAAGGCAAATGTAGATTAGGCATGTGGTGAAGCCGAAAAAAATACACATTATATTACGACCGCACAATTCTGAGAATGGTTGATTGATGTATTTAGAAGGTTTGTGTTGTCCTCTTTGCTACACAGCGCATGTCACTTCCCTGTGCAGATTTATTCCTCTACATCTATTTTGTACATCCGGACCTAAACATTCAGGGCTGGTGTAAACTTAGCCAGAGCCGTTTTATTTCTACCAACGCTCTAGACCAGGAGCGCCAAACTCCGTTCGCCCCCCTCCCCACACACACGCCGATTGCCTACAATACCCAGGTTTCTTTGAATGCGATAAAGAATTACAGGACTTGTATCTCTGAAACATCTGGGAGGTTGGATTTTCACAGCCGTGCCCTAGACTTTAATGTCTCTGTTTAGGTTTACACCAGGGTTGGAATGGAGTCCGTGGGTGTTTGTTCTGAGCTTGATGCCTGGTTTATGCGCCCAGTGGTTTTTATCCTTTACTAATTTACTAGACATGTGCGTGGTGGTATTTTTCAGTCCTTTTTTTGTTTCTTCAGTTTCGGAACATTTCGATTCGTTATCGATTCGTTCTTTCGGATCGATTCGAAATTTCAGACGGCCGAATTTTCGTTTCGGAAATGCTTCCCACATAACGAAAATGGAAATCTCGTCAGAAAACTAATTTCTGACGAAACGGAATGCATGTCTATTATTTAGCTGATGGACAATGTATCATGACGGGCGCCCCAGCGATTCTCAAATACCATGCGGGGCTTTATTATTTTCACTTCTTTTACTCGCCCCGTAGAAGGTTTGGGCTTTCCTTTCTGGGTTTTTCTCGCGTTTTCAGAAAATAAACACACACAGAAACATTAAGTAAGAAACAGGCAATTAGAACTGTTTATTATTTTGTTTTTTTTCCTGGTAAGGAGTGTTATATTGTACAGAGGGGTTCGTGGACAGCATTCAGGTAGATTTCTAAATCAACAACAACATAAAAACCTATAATCTACAACGCTTGGCCTTGTGGCCGAGGTTAACATTATACTGGCGGTCCTCGGGTCTGCTTTTACGTTACAATCTTCACATATGTGTAAAAGCTCCAACGGGGTCATCATAGCTTTCACTTCACACACATTTACCTAAGCAGAACATCTGGCTCCGTGCCAGTGATCGCCGTCGCCGCATGGCAGCAGAGCAGTTGAAAGTGCACTCTTCCAAGACCACATCCCAAAATATTCTGCGTCTGCAACACAACTTGCCTTTTCCCTTTATCATCCCGGTGACAGGTTTCCACGGTCAGTTTCTCCAGTCGATTTTTTTATATATATATATATATATTTTTAGGGTAATCAAAGTTTCATAAAATCGGAGCAGTCTATATTATGTTATTCTTTTAACAAAAGCAGATTATGTATGCCGTCGCACGCCAAAGCGCTTCAGGAGTCATAGGAGTGTGATCCCATGGATAACGAGCTATAAAATAAATAGAACATGTAAACACCGGTATTACTGTGGGTGCAATACGTCCTTAGGGGCTCCAGCCTGGTACGTCTGTGCTTAACATTCAGTGCCGTAGTGATACGTCTGGTTTAGTCCCTTTTATTCTGACACGGCCGTCTCCTATGAAAGCCGAAAACCTAGAGATCGCATGGGTTCACTGAGAAATAATGCTCTAAGCAAAGCTACAAAATTAGGAAAATGGCACGATGGCTTCCTATCTACGTGTTTGGCCATGTTAAGATACGAGTCCTTTAAAACCCCCCCCACGAGAACTCGTCTTTAACATGTTGCAGCAGTGTCCTATGAAAGATTAAACCGACTGACCAAAAGGGACTTCACGAAGAGCGATGCTAAAAACATTAACAAAACAAAAAAATATGTTATAATGGCACATGGTGGCTTCCTTCTCTACACAAGAATAGCTATGCCAAGCCAGAAGGCCTTCAAACATCTCAGATGAGCATAGTCGGTAATAAAGCACAAAGACTACTCTGTGGTTCACGTGTCCAAGAGCCTATCATGGGGAGATACGGTGCCCTATCCATTAGATTTGCTATATGACTGGTTCATGTTTGCTCTTTGGAAGTTCCTGGCTGGCCGCCTTGACCAGCGTTCGCCCTTCTATACACTCATGGGACAGAATAAGAGCGGGATTGGGTACTCCGTTGAGGTGGTTGCCTTTCATCATGAAAATGGATAGACCATGAAACCATTTACAGTGAACTCCCGATCCTTGAGGTACGTTAAAAAAATTAAAGTGTATTTATTGTTGGATACAGAGGTTGACCAGTTGCCTGGTCCATGCTAATCACGTCTCCACTCAAACAGGGTTGACCAAAGGGGTGAGAACGTTAGCAAGTCTTACATTACCCATCGATCCCACGCAAAAGAAGAAGAAATCTAGGAATAATGGATCTATTGCTTGGAACGCTTTCCGAGGTAATCAATATATCTGCACATTTATTAATGCTCTCACCACCCACTTTAACCCTTCAGTTGAAATCTCGCAGTCAATCCCTGGACATGACACAAAGGGGTGTTATATTGATTGTATTGTGTGGACATTGCCAAAAGGTTCCAACCCTACGTTAAGTCAGTGGAGAGGACCTGTGCAATACTGGAAGTCGGAAATGCACAGGTCAAGTGCCATGAGTCCGTGGATTCCTGCATGGACATGTTATCTGGAAGACAGTATATAGAGTGACAACCCTGAAACAACACTAGCAATAACAAACATACAAAGTGCACGCACTCTTGTCTTGTGCTTTCTTCTATCCATTTGGATGGGGACTGTGCACTGGATGTGGGTTTACCTTCAAGCATGGGCTGCAAGATCTGAAGAGGATTCCAGTAGTACAATACCGTGGAAAGGGTTGGTTAAATAACTAACCACCTTGTATGGGTTTTGGTAAGTCAGTAACATGGTCCTGTAGTGTTTTCAGTCAGTAAAGGCTGTATACATTGTGAAGTCAGCTTCGCCCCATTAATCCGATTTCTCTTAGTGCTTCTGTAGGTCATAGTCAATGTCAAGGAGTTTGCTAAATGTGTTATTTTGTGATGAACGTGTGGTTCTTTTTCATTATGTCAAAGGATAGCATGACAACTCTGCAAAAAAAATAAAAAAAAATGCCTTCCCTTGTGTTACCCACAGCATTATGGATCGAGTCTGGATCTCTATTTGTCGAAGAGCGTATCACAAAAAAAAGGCTTCTGACATCTCACATGGCACAGAAAAATGGCAAAAATAAAGATTTCAGTGCAATAGAACCATCAAACTATCCAGCACCCAGTAAAAGCATGAAAAAAATAAATGTAACCATCACCCTTTCCCCTTAGTTGTGCTGGAACCAAACGCCTGTCTAGAAAGAAGAGCTGAGCCTAGGCCAGCGAAACCCAAGGGGTCATTCTAGCTTGTATACATGGTTAGGAAAATTAGTCCATTGCCATTTAAAAAGAGATACAATAGTATAGATGAGGGATGGAGAATACTCCATCCCATTCAGTGTATATTGATCAGTGCCAACCAGATGGCTCTATGTAAGGTGGTGGCCTGGAATCATGAATGATGACTGTTGATGAGGCTTCGAAGTTGCTTGGCCACAGTCTCGATCAACTTCTGCTTGTCCCTCTCGTTCTTTCTGAACTGTGCAAAAACATTATTCTTCCGACTTGGGTCTTTCATCCTGTAGGAGAAAGCAGAAAAGGATATAATGAAGGTACAATCTACGAGATAGTTAGAGTTCTCTGGTAGTATTCACTGCAAGCAATGGAACAATGTCAACACAGGTAATTAAGTGCAAACACAGGACATATACTGGACAGACCTAGCTCTTAAACACTCTAACCTTTATCTTTGCATCAAATGATCTAGTGATTATGTCCATATCAAATCACAAATGGTGGTGTTGCGCCAAGTATGAGGAAAAAAAAGGTAAATACCATGCAAATTGTCTCAAATTATACCAGTCTTCTATTGTTCCTCTTCCCTCGTCAAAAAAATCTTTGGATAGTTTCAGATCCTGCTGAAAATAGTTCGTATTTCACAATCTTTTTCAGATGAAAACCACTTCTTAGCGATTCATACCAGATGGAATATATATATCTCATGCAAGAAAGAAAAAATACTGATAGTGTTATACCCTTTATTATACGGGTGACCTGCTAACAGTATATATATACATACGTACAAAATAGCAAGTGGGCTGTTGAAATGATCTCATCCACTGCCAAGCATAAAACAGCCGCGTCTCATGTGTCCTTAAAAACCACCAGGAGCTCCCGGTCTGCTTTCGTGGTGGTCACTATAAGGCGTGGATCTGCGGTGATCGAGCGACGTGGTGCTGACGCGTTTCGTCCCACCCTCGGGACTTTATCAGAGCACACGTCACTCCATAATTGCCCTTTTCTTATAGTGTCTCAATCTGACACACCTGTCTTCACTGCGACGAAGAGCTCCTTAATTCATTCATTCTATTTGGAAGTCTTAAATTTGGTCCTTTTACTTCCCAAGAAAACCCACTTGATCTTATTCCTAGAACTTTGTCCATTTATCAAAAAAATAGGGATCAAAATAAGCACTTCCACCGCAGTCTTAAGAGTGTGTCTACGAATCTAGCAAAAACATTGCATCAATATGTATTATATATATTGTCACTAAAATACAACATTATAAAAACATCTTTGTTACAGAAAGATATCAGGATGTCATTAAAAGTTTTATAATACAAGAATATTGCTAAAACCTTATACAGTCTAAGAAAGGTTTAAGAAAAGTTTATAAATACATTTTTTAAAAAATTATTAGAAAAAAATTGAACAGATCGAAATCGACATTGAGACCTAAGGGAACAAAAGTTTTCAAATTATATGCTGTTCTCATCTCCTCCCGTCCCATTGTTTGAATGTTATTACCTCCTCTCCAGTATTTGTCAATTCTTTTAATGCCCAAGAATTTTAACTCCTTTGGATCTGAATTATGGCATTTAAAAAAATATGCAGAGACAAAATGTTGCATGTAACCGTTTCTAATATTACGAATATGCTCGTCTATACGTTTATGTAGAGGTCTTGCTGTGCGTCCTACATACTGTAGTCCGCACGGGCATTCTAGCAAATAAATAATATTGTTAGTTTTGCAAGTAATTAACCTGTTGATAGTGTATTCGACCTTAGTAATATTAGACATAGAATTCTTGATACATTTCCCACTAGTTGGAATGTTGGAATTTTTACAGTAAAAGAAACCCTTTTCTTGCTGTAGCCAGGACATACTTGAAAAACGAGAGAAATCTCAATGTATCCTTCCTGGTAAAATCCTTTATCTATACTATAATTGAGTAAGGCTTGGCGTGTCCGTCGCCAAGCCTTACTCTGCGCATGCGCGCGCAACCAGCGGCGGTTGGTTGCGCGCGCATGCAACTGCCGCGGCACGAGCCGGCTGTGCGCTCACCGTGGCGGTTACAAGATGCACACAGCAGCCGGGTAGAGGCTGCGCTCGCAGCCTCTACCCGGCTGCTGCGCGCATCCAACCCCGGAGCGGCGGAGGGAAAGTTCCCTCGCTTCCGCTCCTTGAAGGACCCAAGCCCCGGTCACGTGGGAGTCCCACGTGACCGCGACTTGGGTCCTTCAACGACCGGAAGCGGGGAAACTTTCACTTCCCCGGCGCCGCTCGGAAAGGTAAGTATGGCGCGGAGCTCATGGGGCGGCTGTTCGAATGCCGATAGAGCATTCGAACAGCCGCCCCATGTCTTGTCTGGGGTCTGATCTGGGGCATATATCCATGAGAGCTGGGGGGCAATATCCATGAGCTGGGGACAATATCCAGGAGCTGGGGGGCAATATCCAGGAGCTGGGGCAGTATCCACATGCTGGGGCATATATCCATGAGCAGGGGCAGTATATCCACAATAGACTGCCCTCTGGGCAGGCTTTCCACCTTGTAAATAAATAATCCTGCTTGTCTGTTATCTTTTATATAACTTTGTACCAGAGTTTGTTTTAAACTTGGGGCGCCTCTGAAGGTAATTGTAGGTCTTTCACTCAGAATACCCCTCAAATCATCATCTTCTCTCAAAAGATACCAGAATTTATTAATGGTTTTTTTAATGTCCATATGTGCACTATCGAAGTCAAAAATCATCCTTGTTACAGGGGTATCTCTCTTTTTAGTGCGATTTGTTGCCATTAAAAGAGTAGGTCTATCAATCTTCTTCACCTCCTGTAGAGCTTCTCTTAAAATTGTTTCTGGGTATTCTTTCTCTTTAAAGTCAGTTAAAAGTTTCACCGATTCTTTCAAAAAATATTCATTGTCGGTACAGTTTCTCTTTAGCCTCATCAGTTGCCCCTTAGGAATATTAGTGAGCCAAGGAGAAAAATGGCCACTAAAATAGTGGATATAACTATTAATATCTATTGGCTTGAAAAAGGTGCAAGTTTTGATGGTATCATTCTCTATATAAATTTTCAAATCTAAAAAAAAAAACACCTCTTTCTGGCTATAGTTAAAATCCAGATGAATATTGGCATCATTCTCATTCAACATGGATAAAAAGTCCTGTAAGGAAGCCTCCTCACCCTGCCAAATAAAAAAGGGATTAGGGATAAAATCAAGTGGGTTTTCTTGGGAAGTAAAAAGGACCATATTTAAGACTTCCAAATAGAATGAATGAATTAAGGAGCTCTTCATCGCAGTGAAGACAGGTGTGTCAGATTGAGACACTATAAGAAGAGGGCAATTATGGAGTGACGTGTGCTCTGATAAAGTCCCGAGGGCGGGACGAAACGCGTCAGCACCACGTCACTCGATCACTGCAGATCCACGCCTTCTATGCTTGGCAGTGGATGAGATCATTTCAACAGCCCACTTGCTATTTTGTACATAGTATATATATATATATATATATATACTGTTAGCAGGTCACCCGTATAATAAAAGGTATAACACTATCAGTATTTTTTCTTTCTTGCATGAGATGTATATTCCATCTGGTATGAATCGCTAAGAAGTGGTTTTCGTCTGAAAAAGATTGTGAAATCCGAACTATTTTCAGCCGGATCTGAAACTATCCAAAGATTTTATTGACAAGGGGAGAGGAACAATATAAGACTGGTATAATTTGAGACAATTTGCATGGTATTTACCTTTTTTTCCCCCTCATACTTCGTGCAACACCACCATTTGTTTTTATTTTTGATTATTTCTGAATTGAGTGGATATCAGGGTGGTGTGTGTGCTGCTCATTTGTGACAGGTGTTTTCTCAGTATTAACTACTTTCCATATCAAATCAAGCACATGCTCCTATCACAGGTCAGGAAAGGGCTAGAAAGGGGAGCGATGGGGGTGTACGACGCGGAAAATGCAGCGATGGGGCAGACGACGTGGAAAGGAGGAGAGCGACAGGGGCGGACGACGTGGAAAGGAGGAGAGCGACAGGGGCGGACGACGTGGAAAGGAGGAGAGCGACAGGGGCGGACGACGTGGAAAGGAGGAGAGCGGCAGGGGCGGACGACGTGGAAAGGAGGAGAGCGACAGGGGCGGACGACGTGGAAAGGAGGAGAGCGACAGGGGCGGACGACGTGGAAAGGAGGAGAGCGACAGGGGCGGACGACGTGGAAAGGAGGAGAGCGACAGGGGCGGACGACGTGGAAAGGAGGAGAGCGACAGGGGCGGACGACGTGGAAAGGAGGAGAGCGACAGGGGCGGACGACGTGGAAAGGAGGAGAGCGACAGGGGCGGACGACGTGGAAAGGAGGAGAGCGACAGGGGCGAGTGACAGGACGAACGACAAGGAAGGGGGAGCGACGGGACGAACGACAAGGAAAGGGGAGCGACGGCGGTGGACGACACGGAAAGGGGAGCGACGGGGGTGGACGACACGGAAAGGGGAGCGACGGGGTGGACGACACGGAAGGGGAGCGACGGGGTGGACGACACGGAAAGGGGAGCGACGGGGTGGACGACACGGAAAGGGGAGAGACGGGGTGGACGACACGGAAAGGGGAGCGACGGGGTGGACGACACGGAAAGGGGAGCGACGGGGTGGACGACACGGAAAGGGGAGCGACGGGGTGGACGACACGGAAAGGGGAGCGACGGGGTGGACGACACGGAAAGGGGAGCGACGGGGTGGACGACACGGAAAGGGGAGCGACGGGGTGGACGACAAGGAAAGGGGAGCGACGGGGTGGACGACAAGGAAAGGGGAGCGACGGGGGTGGACGACACGGAAAGGGGAGCGACGGGGTGGACGACACGGAAAGGGGAGCGACGGGGTGGACGACACGGAAAGGGGAGCGACGGGGTGGACGACACGGAAAGGGGAGCGACGGGGTGGACGACACGGAAAGGGGAGCGACGGGGTGGACGACACGGAAAGGGGAGCGACGGGGTGGACGACACGGAAAGGGGAGCGACGGGGTGGACGACACGGAAAGGGGAGCGACGGGGTGGACGACACGGAAAGGGGAGCGACGGGGGTGGACGACGCGGAAAGGGGAGCGACGGGACGAACGACTAGGAAAGGGGAGCGACGGGGGTGGACGACACGGAAAGGGGAGCGACAGGGTGGACGACGCAGAAAGGGGAGCGACGGGGGTGGATGACGCAGAAAGGGGAGCGACGGGGGTGGACGACGCAGAAAGGGGAGCGACGGGGGTGGACGACGCAGAAAGGGGAGCGACGGGGGTGGACGACGCAGAAAGGGGAGCGACGGGGGTGGAAGACGCAGAAAGGGGAGCGACGGGGGTGGAAGACGCAGAAAGGGGAGCGACGGGGGTGGACGACGCAGAAAGGGGAGCGACGGGGGTGGACGACGCAGAAAGGGAAGGGGGCAGCTGACACAGATAAGGACAGGATGGGGCAGAAAACATGGACAGGGAAGGAAGGGACAGGGCAGACGACACAAACTGAAGACAATATAGAGATGGTAAAGAGGACATAGACAACATGGAGAGGGAAGGGGCAGACAACGCGATGAGGGACAAGGAAGACGATGTGGAAAGGGTAGAGATGGGGAAGATGATGTGGAGAGGGAAAGGACGGGACATTTAACATGGAGAGGGAAGAGACCAGGCAGTCAATGTGGAGAGGGAAGAAACGAGACATTTGACGTGGAGAGGAAAAGGGGAGGGGCAGTTGACACAGAGAGGGAAGGAACAGTAGTTGATGAGGAGGAAACAGAGCAGAAGAAGTGTAGAGAGAAGTGACGGAATAGTAGACATGGAAAAGGCTGATGGTGAGAAAAGGAAAGGAATGAGGCAGACGATGCATACAGGGAAGGGACTTGGCAGTAGACATCGAGAGGGAAGGGCAGTTGATGCATTTGCAGAGGTGGGGAAGTTGCAGAGGAAGGGGAAAAGAAGGTCAACCCAGAGAGGAAAATGACGAGGCAGTAGAATCAAAAGGCTAAGTAAGCTTTAAAAAGTGGGAGTATTGATAAGGAAAGAACAGAAACACAACAAAAAGATTCGTTTTGGCGATTTCATGTCGGTCATGCAAACAAAGGAAAAACAAGGCCAAGTCCTCCCGCATACAGTAATGCAATGGTTAATCTCCGAGAACAACAATGATATATACAAAATATTTTCGATTACAAGAATGTAAATACGTTGTTTAGTTTACACAGCCTCCATCAAAAACAAGAAAGCAGAAAAATTAGTTTCGGGACGTCAAAGGCTCAAACTGGGACAAACCAAAACATTATTTCCATTAGAGACAGTCACCATTACTTACGTTCGATGTATTCTTTACCAGATGGACAATATCAGGAGGAGGAAAAAATTATGTCAAATTAATAATGAGAAGAAATGGCTAAAGTGCAATCTGGGGGAAAAAACAGTATGTACAATAGAAAAAAAAAACAAAATGAAAAACAAAACCAATATCTTTGGCTGGGGTCAGATGAGCGTCTTTGAGAGCGGAAGGAACGTCCATGAGAGTGGACCTCCTTCCACTCTGACGTCCATCTGGCCACCTCACTGAGCGCAGTTAGTGTGCTTGGCGCTGTAAGGCTCGATCCTCCTATGGGAGGATCCCGCTTTGCAGCTCCATCCAATGAGCGTCTAGTGTTTTGACGGGAAGGCTTTCTGCACGTCCGCTTGTAGCGTACGCAATTCGTGCGCGTGCTACAGCATGTGACCGGCTCCCGTCAAAGCGTCACAACCTGCCCGACTAGTGCGCTCGTCTGACCCCGGCCTTAATCTGTAACTGGCAGAGGGATACATTATGGGTTTAAAAAATACATGGTTTTGCACGTCCTGAAAATGAGGCACACAGAAAAGGTTAAATAATAGTTTATATGGAACCCAGTTTACTGACAATAAGTGACAGCCACTATTAAGTCAGGAATCATTACGGCGCGTCTCAGCAGCTTGGTTGGCTCCATCCAAACAATGTTATCTAGGACAAAACCCATCATTCCTACTATCTACACGCCCAGAGCCTCGCACCAAATGCTCCACACCTTCCCGATGACAACGCTTCAAAACTTTGTGTGCTTCAAGAAGATAAAAATACAAGCTACAAGGGTGGATTTAAAAAAAAACTAAAATAAAAATACAACTTGTGATTTAAACCAATCGTCACCAAGAGTTGGTATAAATCGGGATTTTTCTCGTGTAAAGTCACATTCTTGCTGGTTATTAGCTTAATATTTCCAGCCAGATGAGGTTTTAATTTCTTGTAGTAACTTTTCAGATTAAACTTTTCTATCACAAGATATTACATTGCTATTGCCTGCCCCTCCTTCCTCACACAACTCCTTGTGCAGATCTATTCTTCTTGAACTGTAACACTAAAGGGGTTATTCAATGAGCACTGAAACTTCTGTGCTCTTCCATTCGGCGACCTCAATTTGCTGACCCTGCGGTGAATACAGCATTCACTGCAGGGTACTCGAAGTTTGCCGACTCGATCCGTCGATAAACCGTTGAATCGTGACGAAAAATCACTGAATCGATCCAATAAACCAAACGCAGCCGCAAACCCGCCGAACAAACTGCTGAAAAAAAGCCGACCAGCGGTAAAAAACAAAAAATGCAACTTTTAAAGAGCGTTTTAAACAAAAGCAATGCATGAAAATAATATAGAAGGTGCCATGAATAACAAAAAAAAAAAAAAAGCCTGGTACAGATTTTTTTTTTTTTTTAAAAACGCCATAAAAATATGGAATTCTAAATGTCACTAAAAAAATAAATAAATTCAGAAAATGACTTTTGCTGCAAATGAAAAGAATGGTTGAATTAAAATTTAATAAACATGGGGATTTTTTTTTACCATGTAACCTATGGGATTCGCCTCTTGTCAATGAAAGCAACCAAAATTGACATTTCTCTGAATAGATTAAACATTGTTTCTCTATGGGGATTTCACTGCCGGCGAACAGGCACTGTATTTTGATGTCAATTCGCCAATATTTTGGAACATCCAGTTTTTTGTGAATAGCCGAATGGCCACAAAATTGCACCGTATGGGGAAATTCACTGTTCGGTGCAATTCGGCGGCCAGTTCGGCTCTTATTGAATAACCCTTTAAGAGGAAAAGGTGCGGATTCTGTGTCTGTAGATTTATAGACTGACAAAGGGATGGATATTATATTAAAGAGACACGTTATATTCACGGTTTTGAGAAATCTGTAATATCTTCTAGACAGAAAAACAGGCCTAAGTAATCTTGCAGAAACTTCGGAGAGAGCGCGTGACTTTTAAAACGAGGAACAGAAATTTATTTACCAAGAAAGAACATACCGCCCCCGCCTCATCCTATGAGAGCGAACCCCTATTTTATGATTAAGAATAAACCTTCGAACTAGAAGCTTTAACAGAAAAACGACTTTAGATCAAAAATAATCATAAAAACAGATTTCGGTCTACATAAATAATAAAATATATATATTTATTTCTATCCACCCAGCAAACTATATTTCCCCTTCTCTCCCTGAGCAGCACCTAGAGCAAAATTTTAGAAGAGGTTTTTATGGCCCAAACCAACCACATTGTCTTAGCTTTTTGCCTCCAGGGCAGGCATGCACTCCTTTACAATTTGGATTATTTTTGATTTACGAGGTTATGTTGTAGACAAGCCGGGAGCCATACTTTATGTCCAACTTGGTCCCTTCCAGTACACCATGAACTTTACAAACCCAGGTGGTGGCCCAGTAGTACTGTAGATACTCGAGTATACCGCTAGATTTTGGTGACAAAAATTTACCATAAAATTGAAGGGGTCACGTTATATTCGAGACATCTGCATCAGGTGTAAAGAAAAAAAAAATTGCCTTGCTCTGGATCCCAAGTCTCCTAGAAGTTCCGGTAATCTCGGTGAAGTGAATGTGGGCTCCCTGATGCTTGCAAACACTTCAGGAACTCCCGTATTCGGGAGAGGTCGGATCCATCACAGCCAGAGGGCACGCTCGGTTTAAGTCAATCATTCACTTCGCTCGCCTCCGCCGGCCATCTAAATCGCTAGTAAAGAAGACGGATGGCCGGCGGCTTCATACTTAGTAACAACTGCAATCATTCTAGAGCAGAGCACCCTGGCCTGAGGGGGAGCCTGACTGCGTTAAGAGAACCTGGAAGGATTTTAATTGTTTACCGGTACAGTATAAATTTTGTTCCTCGTGTTATATTCGAGTCTTGAATATTCTCTCATTTCCATAATAAATCTCTACCCATCGCGTTATACTCGGGTCGCTTTATACTCGAGTATCTACGGTAAGTCTGAAGAACATGATGTGGAGCATTATGAGAATTTAGAACATCGTGATCAATATGAACATAACAGTGATGGACAAAAATAACCACATGTTCTTCTAGCACCTCGGCTATCTCATCCTGGAGTAGGATGGCTACTCAAACGACATCTCCAGGTAGTGGTGCATGGACCGTGTCCCTCACCCTCCAATACTCTGTTCCCTCACTGCAGTGACAGCTCATCAGTAGGACTGTCCTACCTCCACCTTAAATGAGAGAAGAGAAGGATGCTGGTCACACTGGGTAGCTGTCCATGGGAGGCCAAAAATTTAGTTGGAAACCCGAAAAGCAACGGTTTCAGCTCTAACAAAGAACCTTTGTCAAGCATGCAACTAGACCAGTGCTACGTCAGCAGATAATAGCGACGAAAAAGAGTCGACAAGCTGAACAGTGGCCTTGTTTACCAGGTTTGAGTTGAGCAACCCTTGTACATCTGCCCTACTTTCATGCATGTTGCTCTATGAGAAGCATTTGATGTCATGCTTCTCTATAGATGTCATTGGACGATAGACAGCCAGGTATCTCCTGTAGAGGGATTTGACAGATAAAAAAAGAGGTATGGAAGAAACGAGGGACAATATATATCAACCCCCTCCTGTAAGTAAATATGGGGGGGGGGGGGTTTATTTAAAAATACCAACAAAAGATTTTTTCCCATAAGATAAAAATGCTTTATCCGACACAAATACCAAAAGGAATGTTATTCATGAGCTGAGAAGACCACTTTGGAGGAGGATGTGACCGTGGCAAAGGCTTTTTTCAGCCGAAACGTTGCAGTCGTGTCGTCCAATAGGTCTAAAGAGAAGGTTGAGTGCCCGGTCCAGATCCTCTTTCACTCTGTTAGCTTTTTAGGACCTTCAAGGTAGAGACTGGGTGGCTGGGACACCAATGGAACCAAGGAAATTTATTACCATCTAAAAACACACAAACAGGGAATGCCTGCGGAGCCACGCGGTGTACTCACTTTTCTAGTAAGGTGAGTGCGGTCGTTGGGTTGACTCTCAGATACTTGCAGGTCGGCTGTCCGTAATCAGCGAGGTATGTCGACCAGTCCCAGTTGATGAACAGATCCAATAGCTGCAGGGAAGACATAAAATAAATGTCAGCGGCTTAGATTTATGAATTTTTAATTACTCATTGTCTGCACTCTACTGTGTCAAGTATTTCCACACCTGAATCATAACCCAGTGTCACGCAAGTTCACCGGCAGGACCGACGATATTGCAGGTTATATATACATTAAAGATAGCTCTCTGGGACCCTCTGCAGACTGAGGAGACGTCACCCAGTTTTTGACTAGATTAGAAACTGTATTTTTTCATGTATCATATGTAGATGAAGAGCACGACAACGCAATAGTCTTGCCCAACTTAACGATTGGAATTAAATTTTGAAGAATCGGAAGCCACGAGTGACATCCATGAGCCCATGACATCTGACCCAGAAATATGTACGGTGTGGTACAGATTCATACTTTAACTGACATGTACGTACCGAATGTGACGCAAAGGATCCACAAGAGACGTTTTAAAACTTAATTCAATGAACATTTTCAATCACAAAAACAAACAGATGTAGCAGATTTGGGGCACATGTGCCCAGCAGGCGGTCAATGATTGTTTTTGGTGCTTTACAAGGCCTCATTGTATGAATTATAAGCGATGTCTACGCGCCTCTCCATTCCTCCACGTCTACGCTCCTCTCCAATCCTCCACGTCTTCACACCTCTCCAATCCTCCATGTCTTCACACCTCTCCAATCCTCCACGTCTTCACACCTCTCCAATCCTCCACGTCTACGAGCCTCTCCAATCCTCCACGTCTACGAGCCCCTCCAATCCTCAATGCCTTCAAGTGATTTGTGTTTGACTCACTGAGCGAACTGCTCTTCATCACATGCTATCGTATAAATCACCTGGTCCAATGTTGGAATAAAACTGGTGGGTGAATAAGCCTTTTATGAAGAATTTCTCATCAATGCTCACTGCTACGATTTTGGGCCTAGGGTGTTGGCCAAGGACTATGCAACCGAGCACTCCCTGGTGGAGTTTCTGACCTTACACGTCTCATTTCAAATATTAACAAAGGTTGGGCTCTCCTGTTTGTGACCTTTCGAAGACTGAGATTAACACAATCCTGGGCCTAGAAACGTAATGAGTGGTATTTTGACAGATGCCGTAAAAGTTTAGAATTGCTGAACAGGTAATAAATCAAAAGACAGGTTTTCGACAAATCGGAGAAAAAGACTTTGTCTTGATAGACGCAAGTGAGGTGTAGCAGATGATGCATATACATATCAGACCTCGCAAAAGGAAATAACACATTACTAGCTGCAGAAATGTCAAACACCCCAAATAAAGCATAATGGAAAGGACCTTTTGCACTATGGAAATGAAGTGGTTGTACCTTCTACTACACAGATCCAGATATTGGATGCAGTTAAACATAATGGCCCCAACTTCAACTTAGCTGGTAACAGGGAGCCATTAAAAAGAAATAACGTTGCGTGCCAACAACACAGAGCCGGTAACAGAGAGCTGCTATTACAACCAACTCATAACCAGTGGGATCTGTTAAAGATACTGGCAATGGCATCGCCGGTATCTGCTACAGTAGTCCATAACTCCCTGGAGACAATCATGACTCTGCAGAAGTTTACGTAAGTGGGTTGCACCGACTCCATGGAGGGACTCTAGGAATAATTTGGCAACAGTGTTTTATTGAATACTAGAGATAGATTGGACGATATTAACAAATTAATGAATTACCAGTATCGGTCTTAACTGTATTGAGACTACCGATATTGGCAGTCGGGTCTTTAAAAAGATAATCATTCAGCCATGGTCCAATTTAGGCTCTTCGAATGTGGCCGCAGCCAAATTTGAGCTTATTTTTGTTAAAGTTGCTACTACCAATTCCTGTACATTTAACCCCTTGCTGCTGGGGGGACCGCAAGGAAGCAGGCGGGCCTGAACGCCTCTATGGCAGCTTACGACCCGCCTCCCTTCCCGTAAGCAAGTCGCCATCATTGACTGCAGCTGGACTGCCTGAACTCTTTGGCACAGCACGGCCTGTGGCGTTCAGGCCCGCCCGCATGAAGGGATTAATAGCAGTAATTATTAAATTGTTTAGACCAGTCGATTATCTGTCGACCCTTTCTGCATAGAGTCAGAGGAGGCGGCAGCGAATCACACCGCCCTCTACACAATGGAGTCAGAGGTCAGGTATTTTTTGGCATATTTATTAATATCAGTGTCTGCCAGTTTTCATTTTTGAATACCGTGTCGCGGCAAGAATAATAAAAGACCATGGAGCAGCTCATTATTCTACGGCTGGCCAATAGTCCATGCGATGACCTACAGTAAGCAGCCGCTCGAGCCAAGGAACCGAGGCTCCAACAGTTATCGGCTGACTCGTTAAGTTTAGCAACTGGGGCGCAACTGGGACCAGCTTTGGTTTTATGGTCCTTTAGCCCAGAGGAGGATCTGTCAAACTAATAAAGTTCCTAATTTGCTTGTCAAACCGCTACTGTAATGTATTCCTCTCACAGCTCATCAGCAACGAATAGAAACCGGCACAGATTTAGGAACCCTGGGACACTTAATGGCCCTTCTTCTAATCGTTGAGCAGCCACAAGCTGCCTTTAAACATTTGATAAAAGGAGAAATACTTATTTTTAAAGCAGATTTAGAATCGCGGAGAATAAATTGAAAGACCACAGCATTGACGGAACTTGGTAAAGCTTGGCATGTGTTGCCTCACAGCTCAGATTTTTCCTTTCGCCTCAGGTTCTCCCGGGGTTCCTCGGTTTAATGCGAGGCCACCTGTAAGCTGCTCTGCTTCTAAACTTTTCACCTCTGGAGCTGCAGCATCGCTCACCGACTAAAAACAGAATAAAACTCAAGTGCGAAGGCATTGAAATGTCACGGGAGTTGGAAGAGTTCAGACTGTGCCTGCTGGGGAAGATTCCAAGATGAAATATGCAAATACCATTAATTCTTTCAAGGCTGCCGTCTCCGCGACAGAGGCCCCATACATCAGACGTGACAGCGCACACTCAGGGAAAAATAATGTATTTACCAAAATCCTATTTGAGTGTGGGATTAACATAGCAGAGCCGCGGCTTCCCCTGGGTGGATGCGAGTTCGTGTCACTCACACCTACAAAATGTCAAGGCACCGCAGCCAGCTGGACGGACACGCGATTTAGGTTAGCTTGACGATGCTCCTCGTTATTATGGGGCTACGTGAAAAATAATACAAACTGGGCTCCCAAAAACTTGTTTGTAGGAGTTACAGCCAGGAGGAGAGCTATAAATATCAGCTTCATTGAAATAGGAATTTTTTTCTTGGTCGCTGTCATCAGTAAATAATTCACATTTTGTACAAATACCCTTATCGCCGTAACTCCTTGCAGATCATTCGTGATGTATCTTTTCTGGCAGGGTCTGTGGTGCCCGGAGGTTTGCAGAACTCATGTGTTTTTGATTTGAAATCTATTATTAGATAATCATGGTTGGGTCCCAAGAGAAACCTTTGAGATCAATTCTCATATGAAGCACCGGAGTCTCACTTGTCACGGGGGGGACACATTCAAACTCTATAGCGAAACTCACAACTGCTCCATAAAGTCATGATGATCTGGAAACCTAATCGATCGGTCGACCGAGTCATTATGGTTTAGAAAGTGGTGGACATTACCCTATGTTTAATGATCAGTGGTTCCAATTTTAAGGCAGTCATATACAATTCCAATAAATTGATGCTTTTTATCCCTGGCAGAATGGTCAAGATTGACTCAAGAAAGATAAATCTAAAAAAAAACAAAATATACCACCACTCAATGGTTTGTATGGAGCTGAAACATTGAGTGAGATGTGCCCACAATAAAGACTCTCGAGATCTTCTCCACTTGATCATTTGTATTTATTTTTTTTGCTGAAGACCTGGGCCACCCTGTTTCGTTTGACACCTCAAGTTGTGCGTTATTGAGTGGATTGTGCGTCGTGCAATCTTTTGGTTACAGAAAGAAACTTTGTGTAATGAGTTCTAGTTTGGAAGATTGAACCCAAAATACGACACCATGGAGTTGGCAATCAAAATCTATCTTGGAAATCTTGAGTCAATGAACCATCGCCTAAAGAAGTACCAAATTGACAGGATTACTTCCCATGTGATACCCAGAGACCGTGCAGCTTGAACAGATTTTAAACTGGGACCTACTTCAGCAATGCCGCCATCGCACTGCTCAAGTGTTTCAACTGGTCCTCCATGTTGACATCGTGAAGACGGAGACAGTGAGTCCCTGCCCAATCCAGGTGGCTTTCCTGCTCTCTTGTCGCAAATATGGCATGGGCACTCTAACACATACGAGAGCAGAGCATCTTTATAGGAGATACATCTGAGATGTTTCGACTTGGTTAGGAGTCTAGACTTGAGAAAGACTCTAGAGTTGAAAAGTTGTCTCCGATGAAGCCCTAGTTGCCCTGCTCTTAAAGTGTTTGAGTGCCCATGCCTTCTTTGTGAGTACTGGTTGGACATGGCCTCTCTTGGTATGTGTTGATACCTATTACAAGATTTGAATTTCCCGGCTGTTGGTAACCAGATCGGTCACTAGTGATGTCAGGACACAGAGCGTGATGACACCACCCTCTCTGAGACTACCAGCTGTAGCATGTGCGCAGCTCCGATCCATCGCTCGGCAGAGGCACTGCAGACTTGCTTACGTAAAGTGCATACCTGTAGTGGTGAACAATTTGCAGTTCCTACTCTACGCAAGTTGCATAGGAGCGCAAACTGTGCAGCAAACCTTCGGGGATTTCCGGGTTCAGGAGCCCCTGAGATGAAGAGGTGGAGAAGTGCGCGGCGAGGGACAAATGGGGAGTAAAATAACCTAAAATAAAAAGCCAATTATTTAAAGGTAAAAAAAAAAAAAAAAGGGAACTATTTCAATATAGTATCCCTATAAAACGTATTCCTGCGCTCGCCGGTCACACTTTAGTTGGCACAGACCTCTATGCCAATGAAACTGGTGAAGAGGGTACATTCATATATTGAGAACTGCAGTATAAACGGATTTTATCCAATTAAAGCCAATTGGAACGATGAATAAATAAAATGGTACAAGTACATTGTCCGCAGCCGTGTCCATGTTGAGCCTACGTTTAGCCGGTGCCGATAAACTCCTGCGCAACAAAGTACAGGGGGAAAAAAAAGTGATTTACATTCTTCGTGACAGTATTTGAAATATGGAGCCATGGAATAGTTGGCGTGCCGCTCTCTGATACTTTCATTTTATGAGAACCAGCAACTAGGACATTCATGCCGGAGAAGCCCTCAGGCCTAAACTTTCAGGTGGCCGCAGAGCTAGTGCAACCCATTACGGATTTAATCAGCGCTGTCACTCACTGGCGGGTAAGGGGTCAGAGGTAAGGAATGAAAACTGACAGCCAAGCCCACGATGTGAGACAGCATAACGTTACGCACTACCTACACCACGGGGTTGTTCAAAACACGCCGATATGGCATACGGCTCGATCGCAACATGTACAGAGGAATTTCAGAAAGTTTTACATTCCGCTTGTCAAGGGAGATCTATTTAGACCATTATAGTCTAGGTCAGGGCTGTCAAACTCACGGCCCCCCAGATGTGGAGGCCTACAATTCCCAGAATTCTTTCATTGCAATAGATGGCCAGAGAAACATGGGAGTTGTGGTTCAGAAACATCTGGGGGGGCCGGAGGTTGACAGCCCTGGTACGCTAGATATTTTCCATCACTTCAAAAACGATTCGATTTAAATCTTTGAAAGGGCTCACACAAAAAAATTGACATTACTTTTCAGCCGTGCCGTCTTTCCACCTTTTCACTCTGTAATCAGATCCCATTCTCCTTCCCTTCTGAACAGTGCAAAGCTCGAAAACCCGATGTGAGCAAGATGAGCAAAAAAATAAATACAAAACGTGTATTCTGCAGCATCCCCAGGCCTAAGGAAGATTAACTACTCATTAGTAAAAAAAACAACTATTTTGAATTGCTAAAATACTTATTTTACCAGAGTGGATTAATTAAGGCTCAACTAAAAAAAAAAAAAAAAAAACCTATACATATGTATACGTATATATACATATACACACAATCTGGCCATGGCGAGCCTTGGCCCTGGCATCGTTTGGATAAGCCCATGCAATGTCACAGCATTTATTGGCGTCCAGAGTGGCATTAATTTGTGGCCAAGATCTTGTATTGATGATGGGAGAGTCGCGGCGCTGCGTAAAGTCTTCTTCAGCACATTATCCCAAAGATTAACCTCAATGGGGTTAAGGTCTGGACTGTGCGGTGGCCAATCCATGTGTGACAATGATGTCTCATGCTCCCTCAACCACTCTTGCACCATTTGAGCCCGATGAATCCTGGCATTGCCATCTTGGAATATGCCCGCTGTGCCATCAGGGGAGAAAAAACCCATTGATGGGAAAACCTGCTCATTCAGTATATTCAGGGAGTCACATGACCTCATCATGGGATACTTTGTTCCAAAACATTTGGGGTGCAAAAGGTTGCTGCCCCGAGACATCTTGACACGTATGAGAAGAACTTCTTATTCCTATGATGGAAATCACCACAGTGTTGGTCAATGTGGAGATCGCATCGTTGCTACATCTTGTGCTGCACTAAAATTACACACCGAGTCGCTATAACGCGTACGGACATTATATATTTGAGGCAAAACTGGAAGTAGAGGTAACATCACTGCTCTGTAACCGTGGAGACACAGGTTCGAATCGCAGCCAGAGCACCTCTCCAGTAAGTGTCCTTGGGCAAGACACCTAACGGTACATTCTCGCCACCCAGGACATACTTGAAAACGAGAGAAATCTCGATGTATCCTTCCTGGTAAAATACTTTATACAGAAAAATAAAAAAAACAGGGTTATATGTAGGAGAGGTGTGTGGAAATTGCTGGATTGCAGGCCTCTTGCGTTTGTTACTCTGATACTGTAGCAAACAATTGAGTCTTTTGTCGTACAGATGGATCAGTGATCTTTGAGTCCGTCAACGTGACGCAACAGCACGCGCAAAACCCGACATGTGCGACTGAAGCAAGTACGTTTGTCATGTCCACCACCGAGCAACTGGCAGGTGTGAACACAGTCCTACGTACGCCAGAGGTCTTGCGGGTGCACCTGTACTCATGTCGGGGTGGAGGTAGTGTGCAGATGGCTTGCGGCACATGCCTGTGAATTCGCCGATGAGTCAGGCTGGAGAGGAGCACGCTATGCGCTGTCTGCACCTCCCGTCACCTCTCTGTGAACTTTCAAATTCGATCTGACAGGATTCACCCAGCGCTGAACCTGCGCGTCTCCTCCCGGGAATAAAACACGTAACCGTGATTAAACATTACAGCTGCTCCATAAAAGTAATAGGGAACTTCCAGAAGGGTAGGAAATCATTTACACAGGCGGAAGCTGCGCGAGGAGGGAAAGGTTCAGCTGCAGAGGTGGAAATTCAGGAAAGTCCACATGGTCCGGGGTGACCAAAGACACGGCGTGGCAAGATAGTGTACTTGGAACAACAATGAGAAAGTCAATTAAAATGCCTTTTCTTTTTAAAATGCATATTTTTATTATCAAGATCGCAAATAATGGGTTACAGAAAAAAAAAAAAAAAAAAAGGGGGTAAGACATCATCGTACACAAAGGGGAAGAAACCCCGAGTCCAGAATGGCACCCCTTGTGCTACGCTTCAGAAAGCTGGCACCAGAGGCCTGTTCAATACCTCAGCCGCTGCAAGTGCTAAGTTAGCAACTTGCATTGAACGCCGTTCAACCGCTCAGCGCTGCTAACCTAGCACTTGCAGCGACCCGAGGAGATGCTGAGTGTGAGGTTTTAAAGATGGCCGCCGCATGAAGCAAGTAACAATGCCCTACAGCAAGATGGCCGCCGCCTCGAAGCAAGTAATAATTCCGTACAGCAATGTTAATTTTGAGGTTTTTGTTCACCAAAGCACAAAATATTTATTTATTATTTCCCCCTGCACATAGACATATATTACAGCTCAATTTATATATTGTTTCAGAAGTAAACATAATGTTTATTCATTAAAAACTATCATTTGTGGTGTGTGCATACAAAACGGAATTGTGCCGACTGCTTCTCTTTATTATTTTTTATCCGAGTGATCCGAAAAACAATCTGAATTTTTCATTAAGAAATCGTCGGCCATTTTGGATTCAAAATTCGCATCCAAAGGGTTCAACGACACTGCTGCAGCAAACTGAATTGCTGCGCTGCAGCAATTCAGCAGCTGCTGAGGTATTGAACAGGCCTCTGGGCTCTAGTTTGCGGTGCAAAGAACCTAGGTGTTGTAAGGAGTAGCTTCCGGAAGCAATCAGAGGGTACATCTGGGATGATCCAAAAGATGAGGGGGAAGACAGAAAGAGAGGAAGGAGAAGAAGAGAGAAAAAAAAAAAGGGGGGGGGAGAGAGAGAGGAGGATACCACAGCCGCACCCCCGCTGCGACCCCCGAGCCCCACCGCAGCAACTGCCGCCTAGCCCGAAAAAGCCAGGGCCGTAAGAAGGGAGGGGCAAACATGGCGATCACACCTCTCTGGAACTGGGCCATTTGATCGTGCACCACCGCCGCCGTCAGGTGCTCCATTGGGAGAACGTACCATATTTTGGAATCAATCATAGAAGGGGGGGGGCCCTTCCACGTACGTGCCAAACAGATACGCACCGCCGCGCAAATGAGAGTGACAAGCTTAAGCTCACAGCCCAGAAGTCGCACGAAGGGGTGAGGCCTATTCAGCAAGGCAGTCCACGGGGCCCAGAAGTCGCACGAAGGGGTGAGGCCTATTCAGCAAGGCAGTCCACGGGGCCCAGAAGTCGCACGAAGGGGTGAGGCCTATTCAGCAAGGCAGTCCACGGGTCGGGGGGGGGAGAATTAAAATTATTTTAATGAATTTTTTATAAAAAAATTCTGGGGGGGGGGGGGGAGTGTGAAAAATTTAAAAGGTGCAAAAAATGTAACGGTGTCATGTCTGAGCAAACTGAAAATAAATGCAGAGAATTTATGGGAATTATTATTATCATCATCATTTATAAAGCGCCAACAGTTTCCGCAGAGCTTTACAGTAACCAATGGGCACAAAACACAAACATAGGAACAGAAACAAGAGGTGTAGAAGGCCCGGTTCTAGCAGTGGTTCCCAACCCTGCTCCTCAGGTCCTCCCAACTGGCCAGGTTTGCCAGATATGTGAAGCACAGCACAGGTGATCTGATTTGCTGCTCCGTGATTGCAGGATACAGGCTGCATTTCCCCAACGCAATCCTTAAAACCTGGCCTGTTAGGGGAACTTTAGGACTGCGTTTGGGAACCACTGGTCTAGAGGACATCTAGATATTCTTTCTTGAATTGTCGAGCGAACATCCTCCAAACACACCTGAAACGTCTCATGCTCAGACGAAAAGAAGGCGGCCTGCAACACGTGCCTTTGTTTAGTCAACTGGATAATCAGGAAAAAGACAAACCCCCGTAGACCAAGAGATTGAAGATTGCCACTGACTTGAACAGGTCATGATAGGGAAATAGCTACACATCCTATTAAATCTTCAGGGATCAACTAGAGTGAATTCACCTGGAGCTCGCCGTAGTTTATTCCTGCCTTGGGTACTTTGTGAAGAGCTCAACGTAGGTTTCAGTAGGCTTTCTACTGGTGGTTCCACCATTGTCGCTGCCCTAGGTAGAATATGTATAATTTATCGTAGGAATTGCCTAACATCGTCAAGACTCCTGTTGCCATTACATTGGAGGTCTATAGAGACCGCTGCCTTAATGTCACCAAAGTGTATACGCCATGGTTTCAAACAACGCCGAAACAACTGTAAAGATGGAGCAGCTGCAGATTACACAGCAACAACGTTGGTCGCATTGTTCAGCTTACTGCACCAAGGTTTCTGCACCCCTTCCTGTTGGGGTGTTGGATATTCCCCTCTGGATCGATGTTCACCATCAATGCAACAACAGTGATTCCCAACATAGTTTGCAACAAAGGCGCTTAGTGCATAATCACATAATTCATTATTCAATAACCTCCGAACTGGCCCCGAATTTCTCTGTTCGGTGCAATTCATCTATTCACTAAGCTGTCAATTCGCCAAAAATACAGGCGATTGGACAGCAAAATATTTGCAATTTGCCGTGATCTGGTGGCGTTTGTCACAACTCCTTGCAGGGGTTGCAGCTCGGAGCTCAATGTGCAGTAACAAAGTGGGGTGGCCCAGATATACAGGGGTTCAAGAAATATTGGTTTATTACACGAGAACAATAGGTGTAAACCAAAGGGGGGGGGGAGACACGGAATAATAATGGAAGTATAGGAGGTGGCTGAGTGAGACAGGAATGGAATGGATTAGATAAACACAATACACAGGACAGAATACACCAAGCAAACTGAACAGGAAAGGGTTTGACAACAGATAGGTGGACAGGACGAGAATGTAAATGGAGGGTAGCAATGGAAGGTCACAGTGGGAGTCCAGGAATATGGATGGAAGGTGGCAATGGAAGGTCACAGTGGGAGTCCAGGAATATGGATGGAAGGTGGCAATGGAAGGTCACAGTGGGAGTCCAGGAATATGGATGGAAGGTGGCAATGGAAGGTCACAGTGGGAGTCCAGGAATATGGATGGAAGGTGGCAATGGAAGGTCACAGTGGGAGTCCAGGAATATGGATGGAAGGTGGCAATGGAAGGTCACAGTGGGAGTCCAGGAATATGGATGGAAGGTAGCAATGGAAGGTCACGGTGGGAGTTCAGGAACATGGATGGAAGGTAGCAATAGAGGGTCACGGTGGTAGTCCAGGAATATGGATGGAAGGTAGCAATGGAAGGTCACAGTGGTAGTCCAGGAATATGGATGGAAGGTGGCAATGGAAGGTCACAGTGGGAGTCCAGGAATATGGATGGAAGGTAGCAATGGAAGGTCACAGTGGGAGTCCAGGAACATGGATGGAAGGTCATGATGGGAAGCCAGGAACATGAATGGAGGGTCACGGTGGGATATCCCCGACAGAGTAGATGTGCGCTGCAAGCAGGTCAGAATACAATGAAGGACTTTAATGTGGAAGCAATCTCCTGAGGGTGGATTGTACCTATAAAGGAAGTCCAGGCCCAGCCCACACCTGAAGCGGGAGAAGAGAGGGGAAACCTGGCGTGGACTCCTGGGCACCTGTACACCAGACAGGGCAGGGGTAAAATCTGGTCCGGAATAACATGAAAGGGGAACGGCACCTTATTTTGCCTTCATATGACGCCGACAGCTGTGATAGTGCTCAGCGGAACCGGAATTGTCCCATGTATCATGCCTTCTATTCACGGAATGCCAAACAGCACCAAAATTTTGGTGAAACGCCCTGGTGATTCAAGTCGACAGGTTTAACCAGGAGAATCCCATAGGTTTCATTGTAAAAAAAATAATATATACGGTATATATTTTTAATGACCGTTTATTCTTTTTATTTCTTGCAAAAACCCTTTGTTTAGATTATTTTACAAGACCTTTTTGTATTTTAGACGTTCTAATTTTTTTAAAAGACTTTGTTATTTTTTATTTATTTTTTTAAAAAAGGACTTTTTATTATTTAGAAGCATTTTTATAGATTGAAACCACTATTAGGAGAATGGGAGACCCCCCCCCCCAGTCAGTGGAATTCGCCAATACCAATTCAGCAGTTTTCACCGACGTCCGATAGCTGCTTCTTCAACTCAAATTTCGGGAAAATATGGGGACCATTCGCTAAATATTGACATGACCGTATTTTCATCAAAAAGCGTAGGGCCATATTACATACTTGGTGCTAACTTAACCAGAGCTGTTGTAAACTTCCCAGAGCCGTTATAGCCTATGGAGGTTTTAAGTTTACAACAGTTCTGGTTAAGTTAGCACCAACATACTGCCCGTAGAGTGCCGAAATGCAAAGACACCTATAGTGTCAATCCAAGTATTAGCAGTGTTGCACCTATGTAATACCTTCCCCCAGGAACGAGTAAGGTTCGTATTCATAAATTTTTAGCGATTGTCCAAAATCTTGAAGCAAAAGAGGAAAAAGAAAAATTCCAGGGAGAGGCATCACTTCTCGTTTGTCCATTGTTCTCAAAGACAAACATTATGAAGAGGTAGTGGGACCATGGTATACAATCAGCTAGAACTTACGTGGATGGATGCGTAAACCGGTGTCTACAGAGTCACGGTGAAGATATAGTGACAATACCTGGAAAGTCTGGATGGATGTTCTGAGCTGAGGATACCCTGAGGACCCAACAGCTTTTTGTCTAGACGGACTGCCCTCTAGCCAAGCATCTTAAACATCTAAGGGTCAAGGTGTCCATCACACTGACAGAATGCATACCTGTTTGGAGTTATTAGGGCAAAAATGTATGAGCAGAAGAAAAGCCATGAAAAGATCTGGTTTTACGCCCAAAATTTGTTGAAAAGGTGCATTTCTGGGACAATTAATGCAGCTCAGTAAAACAGATAAAAATATTCAAGTATGATTTGATGCCGTCTATCTTTAGCTGAGTAAAGGCAGAATGAAGCCCATTGCTCAGCGTCAGCGGAAGCCTCAATCCCGAGCTGGCTGCCCGGAGTACGGATCTTGACGGGCGCTCTCCCAACACGTCTGGAGGGGTCATTCCAGTTACAGGGGGCTGTACAGTGGCCAGGATCACGTAGTCAAATAAGGAGCTGGAAACGGTCCCTGTGCTATGTCAGAATAAACTCTGGACGGCCTCGTCAGAGCAATACTTCATCCAGTGTCACTCTCTCATACAAATAAAAAGCATGTGGAAGGGCTCCTCGGCTTTCTGCCCATATTTTCACCGATCTTTTTTTGGCTTGGAGATGATACGGCCAAAATCGATTCTTCTAAAAGACCTGGAAGCAAACTATTTCACTGAACGAAGACGAGAGAAAGAGGGGTTTGAGGTTAAAGTGACAGATATAAGGGATTGTGGACTTCGATTGATGAGGTGTTCCGACAATCCAGGATGTCGATATATCAATTCTTACTCTGCAGGACACACACAATGTGAACGTCTGTGGGACAAAATATACCCGGGGCTCACAAAATGGGATCGAGTTGTCTGCGCATACAGCGCTTACGATCTGGATCATCAAAACTTTGAAACTAAGGAATTTTTTAAAAACTGCATTTCACGTGTTTCTCATACACCCATGAGGCTGGTTGAGGACCAAGGGAATCGTAGTTCCAGAACACACAGTGCAGAGTTAGTTGTCCAATGAGTTAGGAAATGATGTGAGGTGTTACGCAGACTTTAGGGTGAACCTGCTGTTGCAGTGGTTAGTAGCAAGTGGGTCAGAGGTGAAGTAGAGCAGGAACATGTGGGAACGCGAGGCCTCCACTATTTTAGCAGAAGGACCCGAGGTCCCATTTGACGCACACACACCTATTTCCAAAAATACAATTGGGGGGGGGGGTGAATATTTTAATCAGGATACGTATATGTAAAAAAAACAAAGATGTTACAGATGTGAAAATTGGTATTTAGATTCTTCTTGAACAATAAAAAAACATTTTACCATTTTCAGAGAATCCAGTAAAGGGGGAGGGTGCGAATATTGTTCTCAGTATATCAATATTTCAAAAATCAAATATGTTACAGGCATGAAAATTGGTATTTACAATCTTCTTGAAAAATAAAAAAAAATGTGTTTTACCAATTTTTGCGCCTGTAACATCTTTTTTTTTTTTTAAATATAGGCATACTGATAAAGTATTCACCCCCTTAACTGGATTTTCGTAAAATGGTAAACCACGTGTTTTTTTTTTCTCTCTCAAGTCGAACTGCCAGCTTTGTGTATAGCCGAACTGCCAGGCAATTGCACCGTATGGGGAAATTCACTGTTCTGTGCAATTTGTTGGCAAGTTTGGCTCTTATCGAGTAACCCTTGTTGGGAATGACTTTGTTAGATAGCGTGATGAGTGGAGTCCCACCTGAGATGGATAATTGCATTTCAAAACAAGTATTTGAGTGATAAAACAGGGATGATGGAGCGTTAAAACATGTAATAAAGCAAAAAAGTATTTTAAAATCACCTAATAGATACTTTGTTGAAAAGTGTCACGGAATGACCCAAGAGGCTCGGCGCAGCGAGCCCAGGACTCAAACCCAAGACATTTTTTAAAAGGACCTATGTCATGGAGCTGAGGTAACGCTCCATGCTTCAAACCTCAAAGGACTTTATGGTCATTTATATCGTGTGATTTTAAATATATTTTACATCGTTTGGTTTTAGTTTAATTTAGTTTAGTAAATGACATAGCTTTGGTTTTAAAACATACTTATATTCCTGTAGGTAAATGTGTGTTTCTGTAGCTAGTAAACAAGTTTTGCTGCTGTGTAATTTATGCGTCAGGGATTTTCCCCATTATCTAGCTACATGTTTAATTTAAGGGATCTCTGATAGTGTGTGTTTAATCTGATGTGCTGGAACAATGGATGTACAAACGTTGTGTGAGCTGAAGGCTAAGAGAATGTGAAGAATGTTTATTGTAAATAACTGACATAACTAATTAGTATGGGTATGCTACTAATTAGTATGGGTATGCAAATTATGACTGTTGTACTTCAGCATAAATAGTGGCGTTGTTCATTAAAAGTCAGTTCATCTGAGTGTTTGATACATGCAGCTTCGTCTGGTGTTGTCATTTCACGCCGGCTATATATCACCACCGCCCAGGAACGGGTCACTCTAACTCCGCAGCAGAACATCGATTCGCCGCGCCGTTGCGCCACCTTGGATCGGTACCTCGGGATACCGCAACCACCCCGAATCGGGACCTCGACTCAACGCCGTGCCCCGCATCTTCAAGGAGACTCTACCGAACCGCGGTTCGCCACGCAGACTGTCTCCAGCCTTCCAAAGGTCAGCAGATCCGCTGCTCGAGACGCCGAGTGCCGTGCCACTCGGTAGTCGGGCGGATTTCCACCGTAGGTGCCCCATATACTCTCCAGATCTCCACCGCCACGTGGTCTTCTACCCAAGCCGCTCGAGACGCCGGGTGCCATGCCACTCGGTAGTCGGGCTTGGCAACACCAAAGAGGGGGTCAGATAGAGCAGGACCGCAGGCGGATACACCCATTCCGCCACACTGGTGGCAGCGGTGGGATAAGCTCTCTGCACCCCCTAGAAGACCCCCACCATGGCTGGGTACAGTGCCTACAGACGGGACGTCCTGCGGGGCATGTTGGAGAATCGGGGAGGAACTTCCGGCAACAAAAATAAGAAAACCCTAGTGAAGGAGCTGACCAGGATGGACCGGCAAATGGTGAGCACCCCAACCCTGACTCAGGACCCTAATGAGCACCTTCGGCAGAGAGCTCGGGCCATGTTCGAAGGATTCGGCCTCACCCCCTCCGAGGACACGGTGAGCCGACTAATGATGGACCTCAAAGCGGATGAGGAGAAGGACCGTCAGCACGAGCTGCGATGGGCAGCGCTCCGTGCAAAAAGGATTGAATACTTTACCCCTGAACCCTACCCCGTAGAACCCTGGTGCGAGGTTTACAGCCCGCCTGGAGCTTCATCCAGGGAATCTACACCCCCCAGCGATACCTCTTTTGTGACTTACAGCGCGCCTGGAGTTATAATGGAGGACACCGCACATCCCAGCGACCCTTGGATGGAGGCTTACAGCTCGCCTGGAGCTGCATCCGAGGACGCCACACCCCCCAGCGAGTGGCGGTGCCACTGTCTCAGCACCCTCGCGGACTCGAGGGCGGAATTTCCGAGAAGGCTGCAGGAGGGCCTGGATCGGTACCACGGGTCCACAGTGGAGCCCACTGGGCTTGAGTGGCGGGACGAGATCCGCCAAGAACTTTGGTACGAGGCCCTGTACCATGAAAGGGACTACCATGATGTCCATGTTCCCTCCGACGCTGTCATCTACCAGGTGCAGTATAACGCCAGAGCAGTGTTCCTGCAAGATCGACCCCCAGAGGAGTGGAAGGCAGAGCTCCAATACCTGGTGCAGCAGGAGATTGCACTGGACGCCGCGTACCGCGCGCTCCGGTGGCTAATAGGCCCCCTGCTACCCCGCACCATCGACGGCGCCTCCACCGCAGGCCCCCACTACGGCGGCACAGGGGTGCTTTACGAGAGAATGGCTAATGACCCTGGGTTCGGAGAAGAGACAGAAGAGCGGTCGGAGGAGATACTGGAGCGACGGGAAGAGGAACTCCCGTACGATAGCAGGGACTCTGAGTTAGAGGAACTGGAGTTCCTGGTGGAGCGAGAATGGGAGCTCGAGAAGGCCTACAGGAGATTGTTGGACAGCGTTCCGCAGTTAGGTCTGAGTCCCATGTCCTGGGACTGTCCGGCTGAAGAAACAGACAGTCCAAGAGACCCCGAAGTATGGGAGGCCGAGCCGCTACCATGGGTCCTCGTTGGGGCCACAGCAGAAGAAGCGATTCCCTCAAACCCGCAGGAAGACACGGTGGCCGTATCCGCGGGTCCAGCAGAAGAGCTGGCAACGGGGCAGAGCGCCGCTGGCCTCTGCCCACTTCCCACAGTCTGCCAGGAGGAGCAGACAGATGGTTCCCCCGGGCTGGGTTGCTCGCAGCCATTGATCGCCCTGGGGATGGAAGAAATCATCCTCCCGCAAGGAGACCCCCACCCAGCCGAAGAGCTGGCCACGGGGCAGAGCGCCGCTGGCCTCTGCCCACTTCCCACAGTCTGGCAGGAGCAGCAGACAGATGGTTCCCCCGGGCTGGGTTGCTCGCAGCCATTGATCGCCCTGGGGATGGAAGAAACCATCCTCCCGCAAGGAGACCCCCACCCAGCCGAAGAGCTGACCAAGGGGCAGAGCGCCGCTGGCCTCTGCCCACTTCCCACAGTCTGCCAGGAGGAGCAGACAGATGGCTCCCCCGGGCTGGGTTGCTCGCAGCCATTGATCGCCCTGGGGATGGAAGAAACCATCCTCCCGCAAGGAGACCCCCACCCAGCCGAAGAGCTGGCCACGGGGCAGAGCGCCGCTGGCCTCTGCCCACTTCCCACAGTCTGCCAGGAGGAGCAGACAGATGGCTCCCCCGGCTGGGTTGCTCGCAGCCATTGATCGCCCTGGGGATGGAAGAAACCATCCTCCCGCAAGGAGACCCCCACCCAGCCGAAGAGCTGACCAAGGGGCAGAGCGCCGCTGGCCTCTGCCCACTTCCCACAGTCTGCCAGGAGGAGCAGACAGATGGCTCCCCCGGGCTGGGTTGCTCGCAGCCATTGATCGCCCTGGGGATGGAAGAAACCATCCTCCCGCAAGGAGACCCCCACCCAGCCGAAGAGCTGGCCACGGGGCAGAGCGCCGCTGGCCTCTGCCCACTTCCCACAGTCTGCCAGGAGGAGCAGACAGATGGCTCCCCCGGGCTGGGTTGCTCGCAGCCATTGATCGCCCTGGGGATGGAAGAAACCATCCTCCCGCAAGGAGACCCCCACCCAGCCAAAGAGCTGGCCACGGGGCAGAGTGCCGCCGGCCTCTGCCCACCTTTTCCCAGCTGTCCCGAGGAGCAGGAGGGGGATACCCTGGGGCTGCCTCCCCCACAGCCGCTTACCTCGACCGACCCCCTGGACTTTGTTCCGGTACCCACCTCCCCAGCAGAAGAGCTGGCAACGGGGCAGAGTGCATCTGGCCTCTGTCTACCCTCCGACGTCTGTCCCGAAGGGCAGAAGGAGGATTTCCCCGGGCTGTTTGTTGTGCAGCCCTTGACCCCATCTTCCCCGCTGGATGTTGCTACCGCACCCGCCTGCCAGCAGAAGAGCTGGCAACGGGGCCGAGTGCATCTGGCCTCTGTCCACGCTCCCTTATCTGCACCGAGGAGCAGAAGGAGGATTCCCCTGAGCGGGTTGATTTGCAGCCACCAACCCCACCAGAGATGGAGGACGTCCTTCTCCTGCCGGGTGGTTCTTCTCCAGCATTCACCACCCCAGCCGACGCGCTGGTGACGGAGCAGAGCCGGTTGCCAACCTGCCCCTCTTTGCAACCCTTTGGCCCGGAGGCCCTCTGCCGCCACCGTCTTTATCAACGGCTGACCAAAGCACTTGGGGCGCATGCCTTTAGCCCCCTTTTTCCCCGAGTACCCGAGACCACTGGAGATGGCACAGGTGGTACCTCTCCCCAACCACGGGACACTTATTCCGGAGGGGGTACCCCGAAGGACTTACAACCTGCCAGGCACGGCCGCGAGCACCACTGGAGAAGCCTGGTGGCTCGCCTCTTGCCCACGGACTATGGGCCGCAGAGACTGCACCGACTCCCCCTATACGACCCGTGTGGGTCCAACCGGGCTCGTCGGACTTTGGAAAGAGGGAGGAGTGTCACGGAATGACCCAAGAGGCTCGGCGCAGCGAGCCCAGGACTCAAACCCAAGACATTTTTTAAAAGGACCTATGTCATGGAGCTGAGGTAACGCTCCATGCTTCAAACCTCAAAGGACTTTATGGTCATTTATATCGTGTGATTTTAAATATATTTTACATCGTTTGGTTTTAGTTTAATTTAGTTTAGTAAATGACATAGCTTTGGTTTTAAAACATACTTATATTCCTGTAGGTAAATGTGTGTTTCTGTAGCTAGTAAACAAGTTTTGCTGCTGTGTAATTTATGCGTCAGGGATTTTCCCCATTATCTAGCTACATGTTTAATTTAAGGGATCTCTGATAGTGTGTGTTTAATCTGATGTGCTGGAACAATGGATGTACAAACGTTGTGTGAGCTGAAGGCTAAGAGAATGTGAAGAATGTTTATTGTAAATAACTGACATAACTAATTAGTATGGGTATGCTACTAATTAGTATGGGTATGCAAATTATGACTGTTGTACTTCAGCATAAATAGTGGCGTTGTTCATTAAAAGTCAGTTCATCTGAGTGTTTGATACATGCAGCTTCGTCTGGTGTTGTCATTTCACGCCGGCTATATATCACCACCGCCCAGGAACGGGTCACTCTAACTCCGCAGCAGAACATCGATTCGCCGCGCCGTTGCGCCACCTTGGATCGGTACCTCGGGATACCGCAACCACCCCGAATCGGGACCTCGACTCAACGCCGTGCCCCGCATCTTCAAGGAGACTCTACCGAACCGCCGTTCGCCACGCAGACCGTCTCCAGCCTTCCAAAGGTCAGCAGATCCGCTGCTCGAGACGCCGAGTGCCGTGCCACTCGGTAGTCAGGCGGATTTCCACCGTGGGTGCCCCATATACTCTCCAGATCTCCACCGCCACGTGGTCTTCTACCCAAGCCGCTCGAGACGCCGGGTGCCGTGCCACTCGGTAGTCCGGCTTGGCAACACCAAAGAGGGGGTCAGATAGAGCAGGACCGCAGGCGGATACACCCATTCCGCCACAAAAAGGTTTGTTGAATACTTCATGGAGCAAAGATAAAGTTTTTTTGTGTGCTTTGAATGGTTTGTAAAGAAGGAACCATTTATGAATACAGGAACAAAGCCAATTTCTATGTGCTCAGCATCTGACATTGTCCATATGAACCGGTGTGAATGAACGCATGCACGTGCCATGACGCTCCACATTCCAGACCGTCCTTTCTCCACTCTACTGAGCAGCTGTGGGGAAACAACACTTTAAAACTTGTCTGAAAAAAACTATTTATGGCACTTTTCAGGGTCCTTTTACATTAAGTACAGGAGTTATCGGAGGCCATGTGCACTAAAGTACAGCCGGTCTATCCAGTTGGCGAGGATCTACTATTGGCGCGTCTTGGTCTTCTCGCTTAGGTGTGAACAGACTTCTGCATCACTCTAGAACAAAAGGTGACTCCATGGACGGTATCTAGAGCCCAGAACTACACAGTTCGATAAACAAAAGGATCCACCATACGGTACTCCACCCTCAGGAGTACGCAAGTATGTGTCAAGGAACACTCAAACATGTGCCATGGAAAATTCCTTTGAAGAACATTCATCATTAGAGCCCTGTCCAATAAATCTAACTGCAACAAAAAAGACCCAAACGCTTCTCGGGAAACATAAATCACAGGGCGAGTAAGGAACCACCCAAATACCTGGAAGAGTTAAAAGTTAGACGGATCTCCTAGTTACTCAATATCAAAGCGTGTCACCAGTATCTGAGTGACTTCACCCACGCACAAAAAAAGAACAAAAAAAACTGAAAATGGAATCCCATGTCACGAATTTAATATCCGGCCCTGTGCAACGTTCTTTTTCCTGATCTTGAACCGCTTAGCTTTGAGAAGAGATATTCCATTCATTTGAATAGGAATCAGATTTGAAAAGCATCAGGAACTAGGAATCTGGTCTATGGCCTCGATCCCAGGAGTCTACCCGTCAAGCAACGACACACATACAATCAAAATAGGAGCTGGGGAGATTATATTGGTTTTATGGATTTCCTTTGTTTTTTAACAACATTGTTTTATTCCTATATGGTATATATTTTCTATATATATATATATATATATATATCGCAGCATTCAAAAAGGTGGGTGGCTGCGATAACCGCATCGACTACTTATAGCAATAAAATGTGTTGAGTGGACAATTCTGTGTTGGGTGAGAGAGAAAATGCTCATGAAAGAGGATACTCCTTGTTTGGAGTCTCGTCAGGTCTTCCTGTCACGGGGGATCTCATTTTGCACGGTTCCTCGACAAGGTGCGCACCATTGTGTCAGTATTGCGTCTCTCTGGTGATATCCTCTGCACTGGCACCACTCCATGCCAGGTTTCTTGCAGCAAAGATGGCCATTCCGACGTGAAACACTTGACGCATGCACCCATTTATTCTAAACTGGAGCATCATGATGATGACGACTCCGAAGCCCCAGCGTCATTTTGGCGCACCAGCACACGCACCATTTGGTTTATGACTATGGACACGGACCTTCCTATATACCTCTGTGTAAAGACTTCTGCTCGTTTAACGGTTTACAATCTGCGTGCTTGAACTGTGGTCCTGTTATAAGCCCAGCCATTTTAAGAACTCTTCTTCAGGTGCGGTGTAGGTTATCCTTACCACCCCGGTTAAACCCAGCGACTGGTACTACATCTGTGTTAAGGGGTTTTATGCACTTTCTTCACATGGTCTAGCCCGATTAGCATAGTCCTTCAACCTCAAGCTACGGATGCCAGTTTCTTAGCCACATACTTTATAGCAACTTTACAGAATCATTATCACCATGTTCAACCTAGACAAAATACTAAAGCAGTCACAGATCTATTCTAAGTCACAAAAATAAAAGTCAAGGACTATTCTACCTAACCAGGAGATAAGCAAATTGGTAAACCTCTCCTTTATGTCACCAAAGCCCATGTAGGCTTTCCTGTGACACAGAGATACCGATCAGGTAATAATACAGGTTATGCATTGAGGTCTATGTAAACATCAGAGGTGAAATACATGTTCTGTGTTACGGGAGCTCGAGTACGGAGATATTATCATGAGAACACGTTGGTCGGTTTGGTCTTCCAGGGAAATGAAGGGAGTGGGATACATTACATCACTAAGCACTTCATACAATGGACTTTTGTATGATTTGCTAAAGAAAGGAAGGTGGAAAAGGCAGAGAAAATTGAAGGAACTATGTTTTAGCTTTTTTTTCTTTTCTTTTAGGGTTATGAACTCCAACAGGAAGCATTTATATCAATCGCATGGGACGAGGAACGCATGTTCCCAAAAC
This sequence comes from Leptobrachium leishanense, assembly GCA_009667805.1. NCBI lineage: Eukaryota > Metazoa > Chordata > Amphibia > Anura > Megophryidae > Leptobrachium > Leptobrachium leishanense. The sequence goes on from CM019063.1 coordinate 547,820,324, forward strand.
AGTGGAAGAGTGCGAGAAGGCCAAAGAGTGGGTTGGAAGTTAACAAGCAACTCGAGAGCTACGGTTTTCTCCAGGGCTTGGGTCATTAAATACCTCATTAATCATCATTAAATCAAGGTACTTATGGAAAGAAACCTACGCAGTTTACAGAAGTCAAACACATCAACAGGGACCTTATTTTCTCGACCATTCTGCCATGACACAGACAGAGCCTCGAGGACCAGTAGGTCGGCCATCGGGTGAAGCATCTGAATTTCACAATTGTTCATTAAAACGTAATTCGTTAGCTCATTAAAAAAATGATTACAGTCAAGAAGTCATCTGTGTGTCTGGAGCAGCCTCAATTATGACAGGTTTGACCTGTGTCATATTTCTTAAAAACAACCACAACACTTAGATTTTATGCTGACGCAGGTGGAGGGCATTCAGTTTAAACAAATGTGTAGTCTAAAGCCGTGACAGCCTGCCAATAAATGTTTCAAAGAAGACTTCCTAGGAGTCCAATCAGATATTGGTTGTGTGTCCGTCAGGCCTGACAAGTTGAATGCAAAGGGTCTTCATTTAATTGCAAATGGGAACCAGCTCTACTTGCCCGGACGTGTACGTATCAAAACTGCTCAGCAGTTCAAGCTTCTTACCAACATCGCAATCTATGGCCAAATGGTAGCAACATTGATGATCGGTTTTAAAAAGAACATACTGTAACTTTAGCAGTAAAAACCCCTTTTGGAACCTCCTGAATATGAGCAATCCATGGGACAAACCGGTATTCACCCTTTATTCTCAGCTACTAAAACAGTCGTAGAACCAGGGCATTCCTCAGTGGTGTCACGTTTACTTTTGACTTAAGCACAGAGAAGCAACCAACCACAAACACAAACATAGGTCCTTGAAATGGTCAGGTAAACCAACTAAAAGGAAGGAGAGGGTAAAGGGGAATCCGATCCAAAACAAAAGCCTAGGTCTGGAAATACAGAAGTCAGCATAAGCGGTATGACTAGCCAGGAGACGGCACAGGAGAAGATAGCAAATCCAAAATACACAATCCAGGTTGGTACACAGATATGAAACAAATGCCCTCTTGGAGGTGAAATAACTAGGAGAGGACACCATGGGAAGCGTTGTGCAGACTTGTATAGGTCTAGATCTACTCTATTAAGGTTAGTGTCATTTTTTGGGCGCCAGAAAGGTATGGGATGATGCCAATGGAATGACAGAAGAGACGCAGTCGCAGGCCACATACACATACTAGGGTACATCTAAACAGGACTGACACAAGCGAGCAACGTCAATAACAATAGTCTGCACGGGTGAGGACGCAAGATGCATGGTGTCAATCTGACAAGTGGAAGAACCTTGAACATGGCTGGCAGACCACATGTGAGCGACAATTCGACAAAAGGTCAGTTGGAGAGGTGTTCAGAAAATAAAATTGAGCAGCTAAACATGAAAATGAAGCAATTCCATGAAAACGTGGATAAACAACTTTAAACTTATAAAGTTTCAGAAAACTTATCCCGTTGTGTTTAAAGACCCACTTCATTCAGTATATAGATAGATATCGGTGTCTTTGCATGTGGACTGATCACCGCAAAGCCACGAGTCGATTTATTTACTCTGGCAAGCGCATACTGGGAACACGATCTTCTAGGTGTTTTCCATTAATGACCTCACTATCGCAATCCCTCCCGGGTATTACATATAGAAATCAATTAAAAAGCCTCCACAGCCTGTCAGCTTCTATATTTAATCAAATAAAAGGGAAAAACAGTCTACCACAAGAAAGCCACCCTTGCCTGGGGATATGTACATATGACACCAGCCAAACTAATGGTGATGAAATGTGTATATCAAGCAGCCACATGCAGTGACAAGGATTGTCCACACAACACAGGTTTTCAGCAGATTTTATTCATTTTAAGAGTAGGATTGTGCTCATGGTTGCACCACGTACCATTAAAGTAAGAATGAAGCAACTATGAAGGTAAAGGTACAGATGGTGTGGCAAACGCTAAAGCTACAATCCACCGAGGGTTATGAGCAAGAAAAGGAACTGTGAAACTACAAGGACCGGAGTGTTTTAGAACATATCAATAGAAAAGTAGGTTATTGATTGTAACTTCTAGGTCGATGGAAAGATTTGCTTGGCACTTCCGTTCTGGCTGCCATTTGGTGTGGGGTCAGATTGACATGAACTTGGCATAGGCACAGGAGAACTAAAGCTTCTGTTAGATCTGAGACGCCAGACAATCAACAGAGTTGTTCCAAATGTTCTCCATGTTCTCCTATATTTAATTGTGGCTTATTTATCTATACATGGAGGCTTTCCATAAGTTAAAGGGTAATCTAGACATGGTTCATTTGCTCACGTTTCCTAGAGGCCCAAATGAGTCTGAAACGATTGTTGGGGGTTTGAATGTCTTGTGCAGAATAGACGACCTTGGCATGTCAGTTAAGGAGTGTTCCTTGTAGGCATGACCCGTTCGATAGGTGCAATGAATAAGCATCCTCTGTAGAGGTCAACAAAAACATCTGAGATCCTTACATTGACTCGAGAAAGGGTAAGATTGAGCATTTTGTCAAAAATTTATTGTTTAGAATTCTTTTGCACATATTTTCACTTTTCTGCTCTTCTGTAAACAAATGAAGTCGGAGAGACCCGGCATCTTTACATTGGGTAGGCTTGTCAAGATGTTTGGTAGAGATTCTATTTTAGCTAAAAACAGACCTGTTTTGGCAAACTGTCAAATTATATCATAATGCCAAGGACGCAGAGAATGGTGTAGACAAGGGCTGTCAAACTCCTGCCCCCCAAATGTTTGATCTACAACTCCCTTGATTTCATGGCCATCTATTGCATTGAAGAAATTTGGGGAAATGTAGGCATCAGCATCTGAGGGAACTGGGAGTTTGCCAACCCTGGTGTAGACCATCGTTTTGATCCACCTATGTTACCAGGTTCACTGAAGAAAACATTGATGGGAGCTCATGTCTTATCCGTGGCATACATTAGTTTACATAGAATCCAACTGGGCAATGTCATAGAATCGAGAACCATTCACGGACACAATTTTGAGACAATGAGATGTTGACCGCCAACATTGAAGAGTTACAACTCTTGGCTGCTCATCAAGACTGACAAGATCAGAATATTATAAAGCTGAAAACATGTATTACTTTCCATGGAAAAATCCCAAGGATGAAAAAAAGGTTTGAGGTATAAAATGTTAATGGGGAAAAAAATAAGTTTTAATTAACTAAAAGCCTATTTGGCAGGTATAAGGTAAGCAGCGCTGGCTCAGAAATAAAGTCTCCTGTTCTGGAAAATAAACACTCACTCTGTCCTTGTAAACACATTGTATGTACTGCATATTAGCAGTCTGAATCAGTAGAAGTGATTATGGTTGGACATAGTTGGCCAGGCTTGCATGAAGGTGTCAGAGTTTACTAGATCTTCCCGTTTTTCCAGAAGATAGAGGGTGTTGAACACCAGAAAAGAAGAATGAAAGGTGTTTTCTTAAATTTCGTGTTCCAGAATTTCTCTCTTGTGAAGAGACCAGATCTTACCGTGGTCTTCTTCCCAGTCGTCCAGTACCAGACACTAGACAGTGTGGGGCAACTCTGGGTCACAACAGATTTGGATTATTTTCTGGTGTGTTGAAATTGAACCCCAGCCATCGTAACCCAATACCAACCATATAAACAGGCAGACGGAGGTAAGAAAAGCATTTTTTCCCCAGGATAAACTTGCATCTGTGTATTTACATAGATTGTGTACAGATACTTGTAGAACGAGAAACCAATATTGTAGAGAAAAGAACGTTTCCATAAAAGCCCTCTGGAAACTACAAAGAGTTGAACCGAAGGTGTTTCATTTCAAGCTGGAGTCGAAAGGTTGGGGCCCAGATGGGGCCTTCTTTCAGAGGATGGGGACTTGTATTATAAGGGCACCAGTGGGGGGGGGGCAAGACCAATGTGTAAAAACTGAACACCACTTTTGCTGTAAGACAGGTTGTGTTACTTAAGAGCCTTTCATAAGAGGAGATTCAAGTGGCTCCATCGCAAAAAATAATGTGAGGTTCCAAGCTGTCAAAATGTTTTACCGTGTGCAAATGGAAACGTTTACGGATATCGTGAATGAACGTGCTGCAGGAAGAGTTACAGAAGAAGAAAACAAAAACCACCCGTGTGAAACTCGATGCAAGGTCTGCTTTAACTCTACACTCGGAATTTCTAGTATTTATTCAAATTGAAGGTTGAGAGTTCACCGTATTCAGACGATCCCATGTGCTGCTCCGACATATACTCTCAGCTAGACTAGTGAATGTGCACGTGTGAGTTACCTCCTAACGGATGTCTAGTAGGAACGGGGAAGTTTACCCTGGGTTCACACCTGAGCGTATCTCATATGCGCGTTTTAGAGGCGTATTACCTGGCGTTTTCGACAATTAGAAACGCGCGTCGTATGCATGTTTTTTGATGGACTACGGAGGCGAATGAAAAATACTTCCCGCCTGAGTGTGTCTGAAGTCCCCAGGGTTTGGTATTTTGTGCCTGTTGCCATGTGCGGAACGCGCTTTCATACTCACGTTTTTGATGAAGAAAATGCACAAACGCCCATTTCAGAGCGTTCATGTTGAAGTCTATGGCCGCAAACGTGCTGTAATACGCTCGAAAGAAGCTCCTGTACTTCTTTGGGCATAGGGCGTTTTAAAGCGCATTCCTACGCCCAGATGGGAACTATGCCCATAGGGAATAATGGGATTTCAGTGTTTGAGCGTTTTACAGTGCGTAGGAACGTGCTGTAAAACGCCCAGTTGTGAACCTGGCGTTACGGCTGGTGGTATATGCTCTCGGCTTAGAATTCCTAGCGTGTGTTTCAGAATACCAGCAGTAAAAAGCCTGTGGTAGTGTTTTAAAGCATAAAAGGTATTCTTCAGATGCCACTAGCACCTCACCACTCGACTCTGAATATGCCCTATTAAAGTGACACCCCTCATATCCGGACCATTTTTAGCATTCACACAGCTCAGATCCATCTTTCTGTGCAGACACTAAGGAACTTACGTACATGAAGTGCGGTTCCTACATTATGCAAGCTGCTTAGGAATGCGAATTGTGTGAAAAAACAGTAGGGACTACCACGTTCAGGAGTCCGTGAAAACGAAGGAGTAGTGCGCGGTGAGGGACAAAGTGTGTGTGTGTGTGTGTGTGTAAAATAAAAATTGGAAAGAGGCCGACGTCAGCCTCTACTCAAATATTTAAAGGTAAGAAAGGGAAATATTATTTAGTAAAGTACTTCTTTAAGATCAACAAGGAGCCCTAAAACAACATGTTTTTCTCTTAAAATAATCAAATCCAGGAAAAAAGCCTGTAACTCTGTTTTACGGCATCCTCTGGGCTGCATCTCCTGACAGCGACCAGCATCCCCGGGCAGCACAGCAGCATTTGTCTTGGAGGACAAGGCAAGGGCTAATGGAGGTTAATAGATCTGCTCCGCGTGAGTGCAGTTTAATAGCAAGTAGTGACCAGGGCACCGGCAGCAGCAAACCACAAATAGTCCAAGAGATCCACTGGCTGGAAATCCATACGCTCCAGAAATAAACAGTAAGGGGTGACTGCACAGGGGAAGCAGATAAGTCTAATAGCTCTCTGGCCTCCATCACCTTAATCTCCACTGCCTGGTGAATGACGAGATGACGGATTGGCAGCCCATCATGGATTACTACACAGGAATATGTCCGGGAGGGTGAAGTGAGGCCACCAACAATGGAAAGAGAAACAAAAATGAGACAGCTTTAAAATCCAAAACAAGAGGAGCAATCTGTTACGGCTATGTTAGCAGACTAGTAGGACAACAGGTCAAAGCTGGAGAAAAATCTTCCATGTCCAAAACGTCAATGAGTTGCTCGCCAATATTTAACGGGTTAATGTTTGATGCAAACAAATATGTTCATGAGATGCTGAACTACAAATCTGTGTGTGTGTGTGTGTGTGTGAGACGACAGAGTTTCATAGCCTTCTTCTAAAGAAGAGAGTATGACCCCTATTGTCAAAAGTCTCAAATATATCCAGACTGTAAGATCTCGGTGGAAAAGATGCTGCCACCTGGTTAATTGTCCACATCAACTCATACCATAAGCAGTTTATTTCCTACCGTCCCTCAGCAATTTATGTGACAAGACGATGACATCTCATTTCACAAGCAAAGCATGGAAGATCGGAATACTTCCAGGCTAAAAATCGGTGGGGATTTCCGACACATAAAGGGACCAACCACCATTTTAGATTGGTGCCTCTGGGAGAGTTGAAGGCCTTGGATTTTGGTCCCAACACTTGGAGATAGCTAACTAGAAGATGGGAATTCACCAAAGATTGGCTGAAATACAATTGGATTGTAAATTTGCGGCCAAATAGGTCTTTACCCATTTCAGGTGGATATTCATAGAAAGAATGACAGGTGACAAAAGTTGACTTGACCCAGCATTGAGTCAAACGAACAAGATCACTGAATTACACTTTCCGCAGGAAAAGTTTCAACTTTGCAGACAAAGAATGAGAGGATGGACATGTGAGGAGGCTCGTTTAGATTCCACTTGCTATAGTAATGACCTTGCGGTGACATACTGAAAATAGAGTCACGTCGGGTAGCATGGCTCTGTGTCATGAAACATCCAAAAACAAGCCATTCTTCTCCAGAACCGATCCGAGACAAAACAAAGGTCTGCGGTACTCTCTGTAAACCCGACTTCATGCCTTAGAAGTGAGTTCTGGCCCCGGACCAACTATGATTTTATGTAGTAGTGATGACATTTTTCGGGCAAAACAGGTTGGACAGAGTTCAGAGCGAGGAAATGGCACAGGGTGACAGGAAGTTAACGAGCAGACTTCTGCTAAATACACTTTGTGAGCTAATTAACTCTACATGTAAATGTTTGATCCCGGCAAGAAGTCCGAAAGAAGGAGAAAAAAAAAAATAGAGGGGGGGAAAAAAAAGGAGGACAATAGTGGAATGTTAACGAGCATGTCAGATATGCATCTGCTTGGATTTTTCCAACATAGTAATTATAAAGGTAACAATGGAGCAGGAACTGTGTATAAGAGGAGTCGGAAGGAAGATATAGAAGGTAATGTTCTCTATAGACAGAAAAATTGAGTTTTCTTCAGTCAAGCAGTCAACACGGATTGTGTTACCATGGTGGAAAAACAATTTAATGCAAACATCGGTCTCGTTGCTAAGGACTTAAAGGCATGGATGTATTCTGATTGAACTGAGCATCAGACAATTTTTTGTATTTATTTAATTTCAAGGATCTTGGTTCAACTGTGACATTATTAAAGACACAGAACGTTTCAAAAAGACAGTGGGAAGCACACAAGCAAAGTTATACTCCACCATCCAAGGTCCCAAGCAGTCCCATGGTCACCAACCACAAGACATTTCTCCAAAAGGAACAGAAGGACCGTCACACAAGGCTTGATATGAAAAGAAGCTTTTTGGGGTTCTGTCCAAAACGTCAGGATCAGAAACAGAACTAGAAGAACTATCTTTCAAGTTCTAGACCAAGGCTGCCAAACTCATGGCCCTTCCAGATGTTGATACCTACAATTCCCAGAATTCATTCAATGAACTGATGGCCAAAGAGTCATGGCAGTTGTAGTTCAGAATCATCTGGCAGGGGAGGGGGCTGGAGTATAACAGCTCTGTTCTAGACTACCCAACTGGCAACCCTGGCATCAAAGAGGTGATCCAGAGACGAGCCCCATCAACAACATCCAGACACACGATTCTTGGAGTAGGAACAGAAGAATTTAAATTAATCCCAGAGATTCCCTTTCACCCGCTACTTGAAACACAAAGCGAAACAAGAGAATAACCCGATTAATGGTTACAACAGTACATGACTCCACCCAGATAAAAGGTAAACACAAGAACAATGGTCAAACTCTAATCACATTATATACACATCTTGAGGACTAAGCGAACCTTATGCATGGAGACAGATTCTGCTGGAGGTCCATTAAGAGATAGAAGGGGCTTCCTTCGCTGAGCTTTAACCTGGAGCTGCAACATTTCAGTCCAGCACAGAGAACCTTTCTACAGAGATGACAAAGGCCCTCTGTGCAGGACTGAAATGTTGAGGCTCCATAATAAAGCTCCTCTTCGTACCAAGCCGAGGAGCTGGTTGCTCTGTTCTTTTGGACAATGTTCGGCATAGGCCGCCCTCCTCCTGAAGTCCACATATAGAAGATCTGTTGCGTAGTTATGTCTATTGCAAGAAAATGGCCACTAGCAAAATGTTTCGCCCCTGGTGACACGGTCACATTTTATTCTTATTTCGTATCGATTAAAAATGAACAGGCAGTAAAAACTATTTTTAAAATTTGGTTATTTTTGGCTAATTGTTCAAAGTCCATTGTCCACCCGCTGCTTAGAGAACAAACCCCTTGCTCTTTAACACACATGCAAAAAAAAAGCTGTTTATTTAATCTTTCCCTTTCATTCTTGGGAAGAACAATCATTTTGGGGCATTAAAACCTAAACACAAAGGCAAACACTTGCTTGAAATGTTATCAGGTTTTAGAGTATGCATTACCGCTCTCCCTTTCAATCTCTGTGACCTATACTTTGCATATTATTTTTGGATGGAAGGGAAAAAAAAAACCTCTATAAATTATGCGATAATTGAAACTTTCTCCATCGCCGTACGTTAGTTTCTGCCGGCCGGAGGTTACGGGTAGTTAACAGCAAGGTGTGAGTGAATAAAAACTCTACACCGGTGAGTTCGACTCCCAGGGAACCGGACAACAAGCACAACTAGTGCACGCACTACACAGTGTGGCCCTCCCCGTCAAGCCGTCACAAAGCTGCGATAGAGGCAGGGAAGAGCTGTCACACGGACGCACTCTGTGCACTCGTGTGACCGCAGTCTGGGACGTCAATGTTGGAGAAAGAGGACCTGTGCACCCAACATCAGGTTGTGCCTGGGCATACTGGGAACACCCCCTGTGCACGCCTATGATTTTATATACTGTGGGGCCAAGCGCTACCCATCAGAATGAAAAAAGATGTATCCAGGAAAACATGGCCGATCTGGCAAGCCTATGGAGACAAGGGAGGGCAACGCAGGAGACGAGGGCGGGCAACACAGGAGACGAGGGCGGGCAACGCAGGAGACGAGGGCGGGCAACGCAGGAGACGAGGGTGGGCAACGCAGGAGACGAGGGCGGGCAACGCAGGAGACGAGGGCGGGCAACGCAGGAGACGAGGGTGGGCAACGCAGGAGACGAGGGTGGGCAACGCAGGAGACGAGGGCGGGCCAACGCAGGAGACGAGGGCGAGCCAACGCAGGAGACGAGGGCGGGCCAACGCAGGAGACGAGGGCGGCCAACGCAGGAGACGAGGGCGGGCAACGCAGGAGACGAGGGCGGGCAACGAAGGAGACGAGGGCGGGCAACGAAGGAGACGAGGGCGGGCAACGAAGGAGACGAGGGCGGGCAACGAAGGAGACGAGGGCGGGCAACGAAGGAGACGAGGGCGGGCAACGAAGGAGACGAGGGCGAGCAACGAAGGAGACGAGGGCGAGCAACGAAGGAGACGAGGGCGAGCAACGAAGGAGACGAGGGCGAGCAACGAAGGAGACGAGGGGGAGCAACGAAGGAGACGAGGGCGAGCAACGAAGGAGACGAAGGCGAGCAACGAAGGAGACGAGGGCGAGCAACGAAGGAGACGAGGGCGAGCAACGAAGGAGACGAGGGCGAGCAACGAAGGAGAGCAACGAAGGAGACGAGGGCGAGCAACGAAGGAGACGAGGGCGAGCAACGAAGGAGACGAGGGCGAGCAACGAAGGAGACGAGGGCGAGCAACGAAGGAGACGAGGCGAGCAACGAAGGAGACGAGGGCGGGCAACGAAGGAGACGAGGGCGGGCAACGAAGGAGACGAGGGCGGGCAACGAAGGAGACGAGGGCGGGCAACGAAGGAGACGAGGGCGGGCAACGAAGGAGACGAGGGCGGGCAACGAAGGAGACGAGGGCGGGCAACGAAGGAGACGAGGGCGGGCAACGAAGGAGACGAGGGCGGGCAACGAAGGAGACGAGGGCGAGCAACGAAGGAGACGAGGGCGAGCAACGAAGGAGACGAGGGCGAGCAACGAAGGAGACGAGGGCGAGCAACGAAGGAGACGAGGGGGAGCAACGAAGGAGACGAGGGCGAGCAACGAAGGAGACGAAGGCGAGCAACGAAGGAGACGAGGGCGAGCAACGAAGGAGACGAGGGCGAGCAACGAAGGAGACGAGGGCGAGCAACGAAGGAGAGCAACGAAGGAGACGAGGGCGAGCAACGAAGGAGACGAGGGCGAGCAACGAAGGAGACGAGGGCGAGCAACGAAGGAGACGAGGGCGAGCAACGAAGGAGACGAGGGCGAGCAACGAAGGAGACGAGGGCGAGCAACGAAGGAGACGAGCGAGCAACGAAGGAGACGAGGGCGAGCAACGAAGGAGACGAGGGCGGGCAACGAAGGAGACGAGGGCGGGCAACGAAGGAGACGAGGGCGGGCAACGAAGGAGACGAGGGCGGGCAACGAAGGAGACGAGGGCGGGCAACGAAGGAGACGAGGGCGGGCAACGAAGGAGACGAGGGCGGGCAACGAAGGAGACGAGGGCGGGCAACGAAGGAGACGAGGGCGAGCAAGGAAGGAGACGAGGGCGAGCAACGAAGGAGACGAGGGCGAGCAACGAAGGAGACGAGGGCGAGCAACGAAGGAGACGAAGGCGAGCAACGAAGGAGACGAGGGCGAGCAACGAAGGAGACGAGGGCGAGCAACGAAGGAGACGAGGGCGAGCAACGAAGGAGACGAGGGCGGGCAACGCAGGAGACGAGGGTGGGCAACGCAGGAGACGAGGGCGGGCAACGCAGGAGACGAGGGCGGGCCACGCAGGAGACGAGGGAGGGCAACGCAGGAGTTCAGCAGAGGCAATTCAGCACATGAGAATGCAGTACACTGTGGGAATACAGAAGATGGTGTGGAGCATGTAGGAGAGAAGTGTTGAAAGGAACGGTGAAGTGCTGGATTCATGTGGGATAACATGGTAATGAAAGTGGGAAGTGTACAAGAATTGCGCAATAGCCTTTAAGAAGCTCCAAAATGTAAAATACAGCAATGTAAATGAATTACGTGATCTTTAGGAAAATCTGATCATAGAACATGCTTTAGAAATCCTTTAGAATCCACCGCTTCCTCACTTTCTAGGCTTTAGGTGCCTACAAGGGTATTGGATCCACTACGAACCTGGCATCTTAACAATCGGTCCTAGGAAAGTGTCTGGATGTGAGGTCCTCACCACTGGGACTCTCTACATTCCCCTCAAGTGCTGTCCATAATTCTTGTGGAAGTGTATATATCAACTCTATGTTGACGCTCTACTCTATTTACCCCGAAGGACTGATCTCATGAGGTCCAGGATAGAGCGGGAGGTTTGAGTACCAAGCGAAGAGTGTTGTTTGAAGTATCCAGCCATTCGCTGTATATAACAACTGTCTATTGTTCAGGACAAAGTGCGTCAAGTCCACCGTAACCATAACAGTTCTGTCAACACCATTTCGCCTACACTGTCCACCATAAACCCTACCAGGCGTGCTCACGTTGGCTATTTACAAGCTATTCTAAGCACTGCTACTTCGGCTGTTTAGTCTTGTACAGATTGTATGGAGCAGCCGTCTGACAGGTGGTTCCCAGTAGGTGGTAAATCTCTCTTAACTCACAATGCCAGCAGCATGACAGTTTTATGGACTTGTAAAACAAGTGTAATTAACCCGAGCTTCAACTCTGGGTGCTCCGGGAACCTGTACCTTAAAGGTCTAGGGAAAATGTGATTTTACGACCTTGAAACGTGGCGAGATAACATTGTGCGCCTTAGATCAGCGTAAGAAATCATTACAGAGGACACAGTAGTTTTGACATTTACACCGGTTTCCTGGAGAGATAATGACAGCCGAACTTTTGTTTTAACATATTGGGTTGTAAAGGGTTGCGACACCCTTACAACACGGAAAGAATCGCCGAACGCTTTAATCTCCATGCATAAAGGGCACTTCAACAAATACACAACTTGGAGAAGACCACCAGGGCCTATAATTCTTTAGGATAAACAGGGCCACTACCACCAAAAACTGAAATGTCCTTATTGGGTTTATTTAATGTTGCTGATATCTTACACGTAAAAAAACAACATAGGGTAATGATGTTACACCATGGAATTCAGTGTAGACAAATGGCCACTCACAACATGCTCCAGATATATAGATTGGATGCCAGGTTGGGATGATGGACAATCGCCAGTCACAGATTTCAATGCAGAGAATGCTCGGCAGCATGTATATACATATAGAGGGGGGGGGGGGATAATAGTGCAGACTCTGCTAGCCGTTAAAATGCAAAACATTTATTGCACTCAAATCAATGCCAAAAAGGCACATCAAGGTTAAAAAACCTGCCCGTCTGGATGAACAGCAGTCCTAATCCCAGCAGGCATCCCAATTCAGGTCAACGCGTTTCGTCTCAACTATGTTGACTTCCTCAGGAGAAAAGATAATATGCCGGCTGAAAACAAAAAGAAGAATGAGTTTATGCGTCCCATGTGATGCTGGACGCATAGACTCATTCTAATTTTTGTTTTCAGCTGGCACACTCTTATCTATGCTCCTGATGAGGTCAACATAGTTGACGAAACGTGTTGAACTGAATTGTGACGCCTAAGGCTAGGGTCAGACGAAAGCATTTTTCCCCGCGAACGTGAAAAAAGTGCGTCCGAACGCATTGACGTATTTTTTCACGGAATGCGCAAAAACGGTCAGAAGACGCTCATTTTCGGGCGTGATTTTGTACGGATCGTCAATAAAACTCTTTTTGCGTCTGGACGTTATGTAGGCTGGACATTAGCAGCGTCTGACATCTCCTAATCACGCAAACACGCCGCTATGCCACAGCTGCGCACTCTGTACGTCAGTACTAGCGGTTCTGCGTTCAAAAAAATGCGTTCAAATTCCACTTGCGTTGCACGGCAGGACTTTAGTGCGGCCGTACATCGTATATTGGCCGTCATTGCCCGTCATCTGCTGCTAGTGCGGCCGTAATTAAGTGCGCCAGAACGCACGTTAAAAGTGCGCTGGTCTGACCCCAGCCTAAAGGGTCACGACCGCTTCCATAAACTTTAACTAATTACATGTGCATTACAAATCTAAAGACATTATAAAACACATGCTGCTGTTTTTTTCTTCTTTGACATAATTGTATGTAAAAGAAAAATGCATTTAAGTTTTTATCTCCTGTTTCCATTTTGTGTATTTTTCTCATTATGCAACTGTGACACAGTCCAGTTTTAACCACGTCTTCTAGGGCAACATAAATATGCAGAGCCACAGTCTTTTTGTTCTTAGGCAAGACTTTTATTTACCTCCACCTTTCACAGGCAATCAGTGGGAGAATCAGTGGATCACAGCAAACATTTCTTTCAGCAACAGAGGAATAACTTGGTTCTTTTCCCTGTCTCTCCAGCTCTCTCTCCTGGAAGGACAGACACCCACACTCTTCAGCTACAAAGGAAAACCTTCCCTTAATAAAGCCCAACTAAATGGGACCACACCTGTATGCCATCGTTGGCTTTATTCTCAAAAACCTGGCCTGGCTAGTGAGCCGGGCTGCTGGGATAGTGGCCCGCCCTTCTCTCCACTATCCCGACCCCAGGGACCCATAACACATTTTACTGGACGCTCTCCATTGCACCAGCGAAACACAAAATATATTTTAACCATCTCCCTGGGGTTATTTTTAAACACAGTGCACAAGGTCCGGTCTCACATATCGCCCATTCAGGACCATACCCTGCTTCCTGTCACACACCCTCCCCCTCAGCTCAAGACCATCGGGACGAGCGACCACGGACATCAGCGAATGCACCCGAGACAGCCGTCGACATTTCCCTGCAGAAGACCGGCCCTGTGCTCCACCGAAAAACTAAATGGCTGTAGGCTAAGGAACCACCTCGTGACCCTCGCATTAGTCTCCTTATTGCGATACATCCATATGAGAGGAGCGTGGTCAGTTATCAGCCTGAATCTCCTACCCAATAGATAATACCTAAGGGTTTCCAATGCCCATTTGATGGCAAGGCATTCCTTCTCCACAACAGAATAGTTCTTCTCCCGCGGCAACAGCTTCCTGCTGAGAAAAAGAACAGGGTGTTCCTCTCCCTGACACTCCTGGGAGAGGACGGCCCCCAAACCAGCCTCAGAGGCATCAGTCTGGACTATGAAGTCCTTCGCAAAATCAGGGGACACCAAAACGGGATATACACACAGGGCCTCCTTCAGACCTATAAAAGCCTTTTCGGCTTCGGGAGACCACTTCACCATCACAGGGGATCTCGCCTTTGTGAGATCAGTGAGGGGAGCGGCTATCGCAGCAAAATTCGGGATGAACCGCCTATAGTATCCAGTTAACCCGAGAAAAGCCCTCACCTGTTTTTTTGTCAAAGGTTGTGGCCAACTCTGTATAGCCTCAACCTTCGTTGTCTGAGGCTTGACCAAACCTTTGCCAATAGTGTAGCCTAAGTACTTGGCTTCCGCTAGCCCAATGGTACTTTTTGTGGGGTTGGCCACTAGGCCCGCAGACCGAATTGCAGTGAGCACCCGCTGAACTTTAGGAAGGTGCGATTCCCAATCTGGACTATATATAACCACATCATCCAAGTATGCCGCCGCATATTGAGCGTGGGGTTGTAAAATCCTATCCATCATCCTCTGGAACGTGGCAGGGGCCCCGTGCAAACCAAATGGCAACACTGTGTATTGGAACAAGCCATCTGGGGTTGAAAAGGCCGTTTTCTCCCTCGCTTGGTCAGTGAGTGGCACCTGCCAATACCCCTTAGTCAGATCAAGGGTTGTGAGATAGCGTGCTTTCCCAAGCCTCTCAATCAGCTCGTCAACCCTAGGCATGGGGTAGGTGTCAAATTTAGAAATGCAATTCAATTTACGGAAGTCATTACAAAATCTAATGGACCCATCCGGTTTAGGGACAAGCACAATGGGACTGTTCCACTCACTGTGCGATTCCTCAATCACCCCAAGTTTTAGCATTTTCTCTACTTCAGTCTTTATAGCTTGCCTACGGGCCTCAGGTACTCTGTACGGCTTCAGACAGACCTTTTTCCCTGGCTCGGTTATTATGTCATGTCTGATTATTTGTGTCCTCCCCGGTATCGCTGAGAACACTTCTCGGTTTTGCCTAAGAAACACCTTAACCTCCGCTTTCTGGTGTACAGAGAGGGTGTCAGAGATGTTTACCTCGGGGTCCGTGATAGGGAGGTCCGTAGGCTTCAGGGCCACTAAGACCTCTCTATCCTTCCATGGCTTTAACAGGTTTATATGGTAGGTTTGCTCAGGTTTCCTCCTTCCCGGCTGGCTTACCTTATAATTTACCTCTCCTATTTTTCCCATCACCTCATAGGGACCCTGCCAGGTAGCCAAAAATTTATTTTCCACCGTGGGGACTAGAACCAATACCCTATCTCCCGGTTGAAACACTCTGACCCGGGCATTCTTATTGTAGCTATACCTTTGGGCCTCCTGGGCTTTCCTCATATAGTCTCTAACGAGGGGCATGACCGCCTCCATGCGGTCCTGCATTTGGGATATGTGCTCCACGACACTATGGTAGGGTGTCGTTTCCTGTTCCCATGTCTCCTTAACGACATCCAGCAGTCCCCTGGGATGCCGGCCATATAACAGCTCAAACGGGGAAAAACCTGTAGAGGCCTGAGGGACCTCTCGGATGGAGAACATTAAGTAGGGCAAAAGAAGGTCCCAATTCCTGCCATCTTTATCAATAGCCTTCCTTAGCATACTCTTAAGCGTTTTGTTAAACCGCTCTACTAAGCCATCGGTTTGCGGGTGATATACTGAGGTTTTTAGCTGCTTGATGCCTAGCAATTTACACAACTCTTTCATAACCCTGGACATGAATGGAGTCCCCTGGTCTGTTAGGACCTCTTTTGGTATTCCCACCCTGCTAAACATCAGCATGAGTTCTTTTGCTATGGACTTGGCAGTGCCATTGCGGAGGGGAATCGCTTCAGGGTAGCGTGTTGCATAATCGAGGACAACGAGTATGTACTGGTGCCCCCTCGCAGATTTAACCAGGGGACCCACCAGGTCCATAGCAATCCTTTCAAACGGGACATCGAGTATGGGCAAGGGCACTAACGGGCTCCGGAATCCTGGAGCCGGTGCAGTAAGCTGACATTTAGGGCAAGAAGTACAATATCTATTGATGGCAGCAAACACCCCTGGCCAATAGAACCTCCTGAGGATCCTCTCCTTTGTTTTATCGATTCCTAAATGTCCCCCCAGGATATGGTTATGGGCAAGGTTTAACACCGTATTCCTAAAGTTTTGCGGTACCAATAACTGTTTGACAATGTCCGTCCCTTTCTTTTCCACACGATACAACAGATTGTCAGACATTTCAAAGTGGGGGTACAGCAACAACTTCCCAGGCTGGGTCACATTTCCATCCACAACCTGGATATCATTTCTCACTGCCCCTAGGGTGGGGTCCTCCCATTGGGCCCCTTTAAAGTTTACCGGGCCACCCGCTAAACCCAATAACTCCGCCTGGTCAGAGTTAGCACCTGGCTCATTACTCTGAGGCGGTTGGGTGCCCACTAATACTGGCATAGGACCACAGGTCGTTTCGTTGAACTCATCATCTAGATCAACATCAGAAAAAGGAAAGACATAGCCCTCCTTGATTTGCCTCAGTTCAGGGAGTTCCCATAGTTCCAAGAAGTATGGAAAATCTCTCCCAATCACAACGTCATGGGCCAAGTTTGGTACCACCCCCACACAATACTTCAGGGTACCACACTGGGTTTCGATATCCACTTCAGTAGTGGGGTACTCTCGTTTGTCTCCATGCACACAGACGACCCCAAGTTTTTTCACATGGTTAAACACCACCTTAGATAGAATGGCTTTAGTCACCAGGGTGACCATACTCCCCGAATCCAGCAAGGCGTTACACCGTCTGCCATTAACCTTCACGGTACACCAATGCGGATTATCAACTTTACCAGCAATGTCATACCCAGAGTACAGTGAATGTGCTTCATTATAGTCCATGGGCTCATCGTTCATACAGTCTCTGGCTATGTGGCCCACTCTATGGCATTTAAAGCACCGGATTATAGGATTATATTTAGGTACTCCCTGTACCCCGGGAAACATGTCAGAGGGGTTTTCTGCATGTCCTTGCTCTTCTACACCCCGCACCCGCTGAACAGTCTTACCAGTTCGTGTGGCGTTCTGGGATTTAGGGTTGCGGGACTGAGTCACTGAAGGCGGTTGCACAGCTTCTCCCGAAGCTATAAATCTTTCTACCAAGGTGATCAACTGGTCTGCTGTTTGGGGGTCTCCTTGGTTTACCCAGCGGCGCAGAGAAGCAGGTAATCCACGCTGATAGCGATCCATAACTAGGGTCTCCACTATTTTAGTAGCGGAGTTGATTTCCGGCTGTAGCCACTTCCTGGCAAGATGAATCAAGTCAAACATCTGGGAGCGTGCAGCCTTGTTAGAAGAGTACGCCCAGGACTGGAATCTTTGCGCCCGCACTGCGGTGGTCACCCCCAGGCGCGCCATGATCTCTGTTTTTAATTTCACATAATCACTGGCCTGGGTTGGCTCCAGATCGTAGTAGGCCTTCTGAGGTTCCCCACTCAAAAAAGGGGCAAGTATGCTCGCCCACTCAGCCGCCGGCCATTCTTCCCTTGCTGCAGTTCGCTCAAAGGCCAACAGGTACGCCTCCACATCATCTGCTGCGGTCATTTTTTGCAGGTAATGGCTGGCCCGGATCACCTTGGTACCCTGGTAGCCATTTGCAGGATCAGACTCCAGTTTGTCTGATATGGCACGAATCTCCTTGCGTAGAGTACTGGTGGTAGTTCGCTGTTCCTCCTGGACCATGCCGATCGCCTCCACTTGGGATGTCATAAGCTGTCGCACTAGGACCTCTGTGCTTTCCTTCTGAGCTCTAGCCATAGCCAAAGCATTCTCCGCCTGGGCCAAAATTAGTCGCTGCAGGGTTTCCTGGGTCTCAGCAGTTCTCCTGTTTGCCTCCTGCTGTGCCGCAGTAGACTGAACCAGGGCTTTCACGACGTCGTCCATGCTGCTCGTGGTTTATATTGCCCTCAGACTTGGTGTGGTTATCCTCACACAGGGCACCATATGTGACACAGTCCAGTTTTAACCACGTCTTCTAGGGCAACATAAATATGCAGAGCCACAGTCTTTTTGTTCTTAGGCAAGACTTTTATTTACCTCCACCTTTCACAGGCAATCAGTGGGAGAATCAGTGGATCACAGCAAACATTTCTTTCAGCAACAGAGGAATAACTTGGTTCTTTTCCCTGTCTCTCCAGCTCTCTCTCCTGGAAGGACAGACACCCACACTCTTCAGCTACAAAGGAAAACCTTCCCTTAATAAAGCCCAACTAAATGGGACCACACCTGTATGCCATCGTTGGCTTTATTCTTCAAAACCTGGCCTGGCTAGTGAGCCGGGCTGCTGGGATAGTGGCCCGCCCTTCTCTCCACTATCCCGACCCCAGGGACCCATAACACATTTTACTGGATGCTCTCCACTGCACCAGCGAAACACAAAATATATTTTAACCATCTCCCTGGGGTTATTTTTAAACACAGTGCACAAGGTCCGGTCTCACATATCGCCCATTCAGGACCATACCCTGCTTCCTGTCACACAACATTTACCAAATTTTCTCAAAAGCTTTACTTTTTGGCTGTTTATTTAAACTACAGTAATTAACAGTTAATGAGGTGGAATAGGAATCCTTAGATAAGGCTGCCAGAGGTCTATTGTAATGACCAAGCTATCTGAGACCAGAGCAAACAATCAACGGAGCGCCAGTAAAAACTGGTATATAGGATTAAACACTAAACATGTCCATCTGTATTTCTTCTGAGTCCTCCCAGAATCCACTCTTCAGTGTATAAACGTCTCTACAAAAGAGGAAAAAAAACACACATAGTGCAATATGTAGATTCAAATGCGCAGAAGGAATAGGAAACCGTTGTCCAACTCACATATTTCTGAGCCTGACCTAGGCTCTAGGATGAATTGCGTATATGGGTCTTCAGTTGTGTTCAGGTGCCCATAAACTTCCGATCTCCTCGTAGTCTTCAATCGAATTTCACAAGAAGTCGCTCACTCCCAGGACCCTGAGTCTGAATCTCCTCTCTGGCTTCACCAGGCGGATCTGCCGCCTCACAGGGCTCAGGACACAAAGGACAAAGGGGATGGAGCTTTTTTTCAGGTTTGATGCTCAGCTTCTCACACACACCATCTCCTGCAGCTCCCCTTGTGTTGCTGCATTTGGTGGTACTGGCCCTTTAATTCTCCTTAAGGTCTTACCAATAATATAAGTAACGTTTGTTTATATTATTATAGCTATGGTTGTAAAAAAAATTAAAAAAATAAAAAAATAAATATATATATATATATATAAAATATAAATAAAAAAGGATACAAGCAATAGAAGAGATTTTTCTTTTTTCCCAGATCTCCCTTTGTCTGGAATGTATTTTTCCCCTCGTCAGGGAGATTGATCTGCATTAACATTCCATTGTGTCCCTGTACTTTCATAGATCATGCATTGTTTGGTAACATATGATGATTACCTGTGCTGGAGGACAACTTGATACTGGACAGATTAATATATAACCTCACTCTTCTACTCGGTCACGTGTACGAGTTAGGCTGAGTTCACGCGCGTTCGTGCGCGCTTTAAAACGCAGGAACGGGGAAATCCCATGCTTTGCTATCGGACCCATTCAGACCTAAGCGTTTTACAGCTCGCAGGAACGCGCGTTAAAACGGCCAACGCAAAAAGAGGTTCGGGAGCTTCTTTTCGGGCATACAGCAGCGCGTTCGCGGCCATATAATAGCCGCGAACGCGCTGCAACGCGCGTTTCTTGTATGCGCGAACGCGCGTAAAAAAAACACGCGCATTGCGCGATGCAGCGCTACACCCAGGTGTGAACCCAGCCTAAAGGAACGATGCTGCATATGATTGAGAACACAAGCTACATCACGGGTGGTCAAAGTGTAGAACCTTTTACCAGTTGAACATCCATAAATCTGTTTATAGATATACGACACACACACGTGCAATATTCCAAGGCTGTATATACTGTATGTAACTTGGAAGAAGCACAGCTAAATACAACTTTACCAAAATTGGCTTTTCCAACCCAAATGGAAACATACAGGTCCTAGGATGGCAGGTTTGCATTCTAAACTTTTACCGGATCACAAACATGAACACCCCCGGCTTCCCAATCTGCAGTCGGATACGTTTCCTCTGAATTTCATTTATGGACTAGACAGGCACCATTCCTTCAGCTACACATGCAGAGGCAGCGACACAAAACCAATCAATACGGCAATAAAAGCGCTCTACAAGCTCAGCCACATTGTGTGTTAATGTCGGCCACTTGGCAGCTTTAAACACAGATCAATTGATTTATAACTGTCTGGTAATTGTCTTGCAAGTGATTCGGAAATTCCACACGTTTAAATGTTACACTTAAAGACCGCAGTGCCCTGCTGTGTCCTAGCAGGTTGGTGTGGCACTGGAAAGTCCAGCCGAGGAGCCCTCAAAAACTGCAGAGGACCACAAGACTCTACGAAGTCAACCATGCGAGTTTCTCACCAGATCATCCATGTTCGATGACTGCATAAGCACGAAATGGACAGAAAAATGCCGCCGGGTCGTGGGGCAAGCATTCATGAGAAGTGATGAAGACCTGTTTAGCCCACTTACGTCACCTCAACATCCCTCACGCCGTCTTTATTATTTCACGGAGGTCTGATTTGTGTTTTTCAAGAAATTAAAAAGTTAAAGTATACAGTTGTGTTCAAAATTATTCAACCCCCACTGAAATTGAGTGTTTTGGCCAGTTTGACATTGATTTTGATCATTCAGTCATCTTGCTTACAATTAAATCAAAGAGGCACGTGTAGGTCAGACAAATATAACATAACATTTTATAATGAAATAACCACAAATGTCTTTTCTGTGCTCACATCATTATCAGTTTTATTCAACCCCCAAGTGACATTCAATCTTAGTGCAACATCCTTTTACAGTTATAACAGCTTTTAAACGTGAAGCATAGCTTGACACAAGTGTCTTGCAGCGATCTACGGGTATCTTCGCCCATTCGTCATGGGCAAAAGCCTCCAGTTCAGTCACATTCTTAGGCTTGCGCACTGCAACTGCTTTCTTTAAGTCCCACCAGAGGTTCTCAATCGGGTATCTTCGCCCATTCGTCATGGGCAAAAGCCTCCAGTTCAGTCACATTCTTAGGCTTGCGCACTGCAACTGCTTTCTTTAAGTCCCACCAGAGGTTCTCAATCGGATTTAAGTCAGGTGACTGCGATGGCCACTCCAAAATGTTCCAGCCTTTAATCTGCAACCATGCTCTAGTGGACTTGGAGGTATGCTTGGGATCATTGACCTGTTGAAAGGTCCAACGTCTCCCAAGCCTCAGGTTTGTGACGGACTGCATCACATTGTCATCCAATATCTCCTGGTACTGAAGAGAATTCATGGTACCTTGCACACGCTGAAGCTTCCCTGTACCTGCAGAAACAAAACAGCCCCAAAGCATGATTGACCCCCCGCCATGCTTCATAGTAGGCAAGGTGTTCTTTTCTTCATAGGCCTTGTTCTTCCTCCTCCAAACATAGCGTTGATCCATGGGCCCAAACAGTTCTAATTTTGTTTCATCAGTCCACAGAACACTATCCCAAAACTTCTGTGGTTTGTCCACATGACTTTTGGCATACTGCAGTCGACTCTTCTTATTCTTTGGAGACAGCAAGGGGGTGCGCCTGGGAGTTCTGGCATGGAGGCCTTCATTACGCAGTGTGCGCCGTATTGTCTGAGCTGAAACTTCAGTACCCACATCTGACAAATCTTTTCTCAGTTCCTCAGCAGTCACACGGGAACTTTTCTCCACTCTACGCTTCAGGTAGCGCACAGCAGTCGAAGTCAGCATCTTCTTTCTGCCACGACCAGGTAGCGTTTCAACAGTGCCCTTTGCCTTGAATTTGCGAATAATGCTTCCTATGGTCTCTCTTGGTATGTTTAACATCTTTGCAATCTTCTTATAGCCATTGCCCTTCCTGTGAAGAGTAATCACCTCTTCTCTTGTCTTCCTGGACCATTCTCTTGACTTCACCATGTTTGTAACCACACCAGTAAATGTCTAGAAGGAGCTGAGTATCACAGTCATTTTAAAGCTGCCTAATTGGTGCTTATTATGCTTTATTGCTGCTCCGTGACATCCACAGGTGTTTTCAATACCTGATTGAAAACACTTGAATGAACCTCTGTTCTCCAGAGTGGTAGTCTTTAAGGGGTTGAATAATTGTGTCAATGAAGAATTCACAAAAGAAACATTTACTACTGTATTACAAAACCAATTGATGTCATTTTAGTTGCATATGGTTCTTTAAAAAGTCCTTGTAGGATTTCATTCTGATTACAATTACAAATGTACACTAAATTCCCTAAAACCCTTTACAGCATTGGGGGTTGAATAATTTTGAACACAACTGTACCTGTTAAGGGAGGAGATGTAGGCAGTGGCGCGGTTATGGAGAGCTTTGTAAGTGAGCACCAATATTTTGAAATGGATTCTAAAGGAAACAGCGAGCCAGTGTAGAGATTGACAATGAGGCAAGGTGCGGGAGGTGAGGTGTAGGAGTCTGACACAGGCGTTAATAACAGACTGCAGAGGGAGAATCAGAGATCTCTTAAGGCCAGAGAGAAAGAGGTTACAGTAGTCAAGGCGAGAGACCATAAGAACTTGGACGAGCATTTTAGCAGAATCCTGATCAAGACGGGGCAGACGCATGCAATGTTTTTTAGGTGGAAATAACAGAATGCGGTTAGCAACTGAATGTGAGGAGTGAAGGAAAGATCAGAAGTAGAATAGGACCCCGAGGCAACGAGCCTGAGAGGTCATTCGCCTGAAGGGAAATAGATGCAGAAATTTTGGTTTTGGAGAGGTTAAGCTTTAGGAAATGGGAAGTCATCCAGTCAGACAGCTGACCGGCAGGTTGTAAATGCTCCAACACAGGAGTAAAGCCATCAGGGGAGGAAAGGTAGATTGGGTGTCGTCAGCATAGTGGTGATATTGGAGACCATAGGAAGAAATAAAGTTGCCCAGAGAGGCCGTATAGATCGAGAAGATTAGGGGGCTCAGAACAATGCCTTGAGGTACCCCAACGGAAAGAGGAACTTGGGGTGAAGAGGCACCAGCAAAGGAGACCCTGAAGGAGCAAAGAGAGATAGGAAGAGAACCAGGAGAGAGCAGAGCCACTGAGGCCAAGATGACACAGAGTGAGGAGCAGGAGAGGGTGGACAACAGTGTCAAATGCAGCAGAACAGTCAAGAAGATTAAGCAGGGAGAAGTGACCTTTTGATTTAGCAGCAACTAAATAATTAGTCACCTTGGTCAGAGCAGTTTCAGGGGAGTGCTGGGAGCGAAAGCTGAATTGGTAGGGATCAAGTAGAGCATTAGCAGAAAGGAAACCGGTGACCTGGTTATAGACCAGGCGTTCTAAGATTCTGGAAGCAAAGGGGAATGGAGAGATGGCTTCTTTAGAATGGGGTGATCAGAGCATGTTTGAATGCAGAGGAGGAAGACTCCAGAGTTGAGAGTTGAAAGTATGAGTCAAAGCAGGGACAATGACTGGTAGGACAGACCGACTAAAATGCAAGGGGATGGAGTCAAACGGACGGGTGGTCGGGCAGGAGGACATGAGAAATGCTGAAACAGCCTCCTCCAAAACCAGAGAAAAGGAAGACCTACAGGTCTATTCACTAAAGGTGAAACTCCGGAGAACTGGCAGGAGAAGTGAAAATTCTAGGTCACAATAGACAAACCAGTAAAATTCTCCCATTTATCTCGCTTTCCAAATCTGCTATTTGGTCTAGATTGTTATCTTCTCCTGAGGTTCACCTTTTAGTGAATAGACCTGATAGTAGAAGAGGGGGCAGGGAGTGACTGAGTGAACGAAGTAATGCAGGAGGGAAGTGAAGAGATTTCAAGTCCAAGTTTAGTAATCTTATCGGTGAAGTAGTCAGCAAAGCTGTCAGGTCTGTGGAAGGTTGAGTGGAAGTGCGGCGGATTAGAAGATTGAACATATGAAACAGAAGTCAAGAATCATGAGAAAAGGTGGAGATAACGGATGAGAAAGAAGATTGTTTTGCGATGGATAAAGCGTGACTGTAGGAACGGAGCATGAATTTGTAGTGCAGGAAGTCAGCCGATGTGCGACACTTGGCAGATAAGAACCTTTCAGCCCATCTAGTCTGCCCAATTACATGGATACTTAACCTGGATTTATCTTTTGTTTAGGATAGCCTTATGCCTATCCCATGCCTGCTTAAATTCAATTACTGTTTTGGCCTCTACCACTTCTACTGGAAGGCTGTTCCATGTATCCACCACCCTCTCAGTAAAACAATGCTTCCTGATGTTACTTTTAAACCTTTGCCCCTCTAATCTAAGACTATGTCCTCTTGTTTTGCTACTTTGTTTCCTTGAAAATATACTCCCTTCCTCTACCTTGTGGATTCCCTTTACGTATTTAAATGCTTCTATCATATCTCCTCTGTCTCGTCTTTTTTCCAAGCTGTACATATTAAGATCATTAAGCCTTTCCTGGTAACTTTTCTCCTTCAAGCCGTACACCATTTTAGTAGCCCTTCTCTGAACTCTCTCTAAGATGTCTATATCCTTCTGGAGATACGGTCTCCAGTACTGCACACAGTACTCCAAGTGAGGTCTCACCAGTGCTCTGTACAGTGGCATGAGCACTTCCCTTTTCCTACTGCTAATACCTCTCCCTACACAACCAAGCATTCTGCCAGCATTTCCTGCTGCTCTATTACATTGACTACTTACCCTTAGATCCTCTGAAATAATAACCCCTAAATCCCAACCCTCAGATGTATCAAATATTCTATATTCAGCCCTTGGGTTTTTACGTCCCAGGTGCATTATCTTGCACTTATCCACATTAAAACTCAATTGCCACAGCTCCCACCATTTTTTTTAGTTTACCTAAATCATTTGTCATTTGGCTGATCCCTCCAGGAACATCAACCCTGTACAGCTGCCCCAGAACACTGCCGAAGATGGCATGTGTATTTAGTTTGCCACGGTTGGCGGTTAGGCCTGCGTGTAGGACGGAGAAAAGTATGAGTGAGTATGTCAAGTGATGGGGAGAGGGTAGAGTTGTAGATATCCGTGGCTTTGTCAGTGCAGTTGAATGTTGAGATCGAAAGAAGATGAATAGCGGTGGAGAGTAGCTTAGGATTCAGGGCACCAAGGTGCCTTCGAAGTAGAAGAGGAGTGGGGATAGAAGCAGAAGTCTGGGTTGGCAGCAGGAGAAGATCCCAGGATGGGAGGTGGTGATTGGAAAGCGGATAGGTGTGTTGGAAAAGTTAGATATAGTACAGAGGCTGGAGAAAATAAGGTCCGGGGTGATGCCAGCTTGGTGGGTAGGAGAGTTGTACCACTGTGTAAGGCCAAGGAGGAGGTAGTAGAGAGCAATTTGGAGGTGAAGGGGGTTGGAGGGAGAGTCAATGGGAATGTCAAAGTCTTGGCCAATGTTAAAGCCTTAAGTAAGACACCCAACGATGTGGATGCGCCTACCTCACAAAATACTTGTACATCTCATAGATCTTAAGTTCCTTTGGGAACAGGATCCCCTGAATCAGGTCATCAAAGTGTGGTATCCTAATGCATCAACTGATCTTGTAAAGAGTTGCAGAATTTGTGGCGCTTTATAAATAAAGGATAATTAATCTGTGGCCCCCCTAAAGCCAGGCAGTTTCTCAATGCACCTGCGATGGACAAGGTCTTGTGGAGAACCACGTAGTAAAAAGAAAAAAAAAGTGTGCTAAAAGCAAAGTCACGGCCGAGAAAGTTAATCGCAGGTCAAACTTTCAATGTTTGGCCTCCATCCAAGGTTGCCGGGAGGTCAGGCGCAGTTTTCTTTCCACCCATTACTTATGTACACACAGATATGCTTTATAACCGACCGCAGCAGAGTCTTATCAGCACCCAGGGCAGGGGAAGGCAGAGGGGGTCAGGTGCGGGTCATGGCACTGAAAGGGCCCCCATGGCGTTATCGTGGAGCTGGAGAAAGTGATCCCACCTGGGTTGTCCCTGGCTGTTAAGTTGTGGAAGGTCAGCCAGGATGTGAGGAGGTTATTCAGAGTTCACTTTATCGGGTCCCTCTTATCTGCAGGATTAAGTTCAACAACTTTCTCCCTAGCTGTAAGGACTGTTTCCTGCTCCGCTCCTCTGCCCGGCAGCACGACTCGAGAGAACGAAACCTAGATGGCTTTGGTTTGTTTTTTTTGTCTCCCTCTGAAACAACTACATTTCTTACACAGATGCCACACAAGGTGTCGAACCAGGTTGATTTTTCGCTAACCTGTAGATACACAAACCAAATTCTCACCCTGTGTATCGCATCGAATAATAAGTGTTGGGTATACAAGAGGGTCACTTATCCAGAGCTGCCATCAGCGGGTGATATGTTCATGGTCCCTGGCACAACAAGATAAATTTCCCAGTGGGCCGTGACATCTGGGGTCCGTAAGAGAACTCTGACTCCTCACTGAGGGAGGGATTACTATGGTCTCCACCAGTAATAGGTGCAAACAAATTCTACCCACCAGGGAACAGGTTTTGTCCCCATGCTGGACCACCAGAGATGCATGGGTACCTGAGAAGGTGGACCCTGGTCAGTGTGTTAGTAATTGGCCCCAAGATTTCTGATGGCGGCCCTGCTTGCAACAGGTATCAGGCACGATTTAATTCTGTCAGCCATTTTTTTTTTAACAATTATCGTCTGCTTGCGTTTTGAATATATATATATATATACCTATTTAGTTGAAAAAATTCCATCTTGTACGGATGGTCAAAAAAAACCTCAATGTGCTTTTAAACAAGACTATTAGAAAAATCCGATGTTTAAAAAAAGATTTCAGTCTTATTCCCTGTATTTTTCAGCCTGGAAATCCATTTATTAGCAACTTTCACCACTTGAAATTTTTGTTGGATATCACCCTACCGATACATTCGAATGGAATCGCTAAAGCCGATATTGAAAAGTATGGCGGCGACAGACGTTGTTCGATCGGAAATTTTATCGGTTGGTAAACCAGCATCTGAATCTCCTGAACTGAAAAATGGCCAAAAAAGGTTTCTGGCCATCGGGGCAAATTAATTTGAGCCAAAGATCAATCTGGTTCACTAAAACAATTGAGACGTAGGCCACACACCAGATAAAAAGCAAAACAAAACCCAATACCTGGAGAGGAGCCAAAAATATGAGATGTTTTGGCTTTTCTGTCTTAATCCTGTGTAATGGGTTATGCATGATTAAGGTGGATACGTCAAAACGTCACTTTTTGGCCTCTCTCCATGTATTACATAAGGAGTTTTATTTTTGCGTTACAGTTAGTGTGGCCAAGTGGATCCTCGTTTTGGATACATATTGTTGGTCGGTGAAGCAATACCCACATGCGGAGGATGTACCAAGACGTGAAACGTCATTACATTTTGTTTGAAGGATCAGGTCGCCTATCGCTTACAAGCCCTGTAAGGACCGATTGCTTGGAAACCCGCTCTCTGAAGAGGTCTGTACGAAGAGGTCCTGCCAAGTGAGCAGAGCTAGAGTTGTATTGATAGTTGGGGATTTGTGCTACAGCACCGGTATCTAGAGATCGAGAGACAAACACAATCTTGAGTCTAGATGTCCTAACCCTAAATGAACGGCTAAACTCAATCCAATATTTAGACCAACACAGGGATCTCAAATTCTGCCACTCGGGATGTTTCTGAACAACAACTCCATTGATTCTTTTTCAATCTATTGCATCAAAAGATTTTTTGGGGATTTGTAGGCAATTGACATCTGGGGGGCTGGAGTTTGAAATCCCTGGTCTAAAATGGGGTTTAACCTCAAATGTCTTCTCTCATGGTACTGAAGCACTCATAACCTTTCCCATGAATGTAAACTTCACGTTTTCAAACATCTTGGTGTTGCCAAAAGATCAGGTAACCTCTACCATGAACAAACTGGCAAAACTCAGGGCTTTGTCCTTCTAAGACGACGTAACAGCTTTAAGATAACGTCTTAGAAAACCTGTTTCTGGGGAAAAATAAATAATTTCTCATGATTTAATGGTTTTGTTCGAGGCCCTTGTTTTAACAGTGCCAGACAAGCCTGGACTGACCATCGGGAGTACTGGGCCGTTGGACCACCTGCAGTCAAGACCTCGAGGTATACGACGGCCTAAGACCTCGCGCCACTCGAGAGCTCGTGTACGGTTGTCACAGCACGAGGCAGAATGCAGGCGCCATCTAAGAACCGGCATGGGGGCAGCGTGCAAAAATCCAAATCCCCAGTCACTGATTGGGGATTCGGATACTTGTGTTGCCTCATGCTAGGAGCAATGCGGTCTGTGCTGTGATCATGCACGGACTGCATTTGCACTGAGCCCCGCTGCTCAGTGAGTCTGAGGCGCCCAGTGTACTCTGATGACGTATCGGCGTGAGAGGAGCCACAGCACCCCCTCTACCTTACACCTCTGCCCACTGGACCACCAGTGATTTGGCCCCCTCCCTGCACAAAAGATAAGGAGATGGGGCAATAATTCATTTTTAGTATAATTTGTTAAAGAAATTGAATATATGCATTTTAAAATGTAATATAATTATTTTAACAATAAAATTATTTTAATAATCTACAATATAGATTCTTATACAGTTTAATATTTGAATATAATGTACTATATTTTAATATAGAATTTGTATTTAATATTTAAATTAGTTTTATTGTAATTACTTTATATTTTCAATTAAAATATACATTAATTCATATTAATTTATCTTTTTTTTTATTGCTGTGGAGCTCTGTGAAACGCTTGTACACAGCGGTAGACAAAAATGAGCTGCTCGCCTTAAAATGCCCCGGCATGTTTCTTGTCCCAGTCTGGCCTGGCTAGAGATAAAGTTGGTGTACTAACCACTGGGCTCGGTAACCTAACGATCGCTCCTACCAAACAATTTATTATAAGTGCATCTTCAATTGAAGGTTTAGGACGCAGAGCATTTCAAATTTCTTTGACTAAACCTCTACAATAAACAGGTCCTTGCCAAGCCATGAGTAGAAAGAGGATTACTGCATCATCATCGTGGTTTTCAGCTCTGCCATGAATCTACTCCCAGGGAAACCAGGGTTCATCAGATTGAAGTTTGACACCTCCCCAACTCCATGGTTTCACAAACTCCCTTTTAAGTGTATTTAAATATAACCATGTTGTTTAGGAGGGTAATAAAGGGACTTTCTGACAATGCAGGGGTCTGTAAAGATGGAGAACAATGCCATAAAACCAACCGGTGCCACTGAGGCCTGGTAATGCAACATTACAGTACCCACACAAAACACCAGATGACTTTGGACGTCATCGGAGGCTAAAAGCACAAACACAAAAAAACATGCTCATAGCACGTAATAAAACCTAAGCAGGCCATCATTCAAATGGTTTATTCTGTCTAAACTCTACAGCTCACCTTACCAAAGCCAAGAAGGCACCACTGTGCGCCGAGACATCTGCACAGCAGATCCTACAGGCAACACGGTGATAAACAAAGTCAAGGGAAGACCAGGCTTTTGTCACGACCTCCCGAAGAATTTCTGAGGAAACATCTGCTAAATGTATTCGTTTATCACTACCCCTATCTAATGTCTAAAGGGACCCCTGCCAGGAAGTCAATGGAGCCAATAAGGGGCTCTGAACCAAAGCTACTCTCTCCTGAACTGGACAACTTATCAGGGGGTCAAGCCCTAAAACAATTAGTGCAGGAACTCACCAAGATTTGTCCCCAATTAGCAATTGTCTCACTTGTAACAAACATAAATATACACTCAAATATATGATAAGTGACAATATAAAATTTAAAAGGGAAACCTCAAACACCTGAATACCCGCTGTATAATATACGGGACCAATGGGAACTCCGCTCCCTCTGCAAAAAAAAGCAGAGGAACAGTATTCCCACTTGACTTATTAATGACCTGAAACTAAACATTTTGGTTCGTATCCCAAGAAACCATTTGCCAGGGTTCTGTTCAGTTATGGTATCTCCGCAGCGGGGCCGTAAACCATGTTCCTCCCCTTATCGTGCTACAGTAACACTAAACGGTAGCGCGGCTGGTTTAGACAGGCCTTGGAACACTCAGACTGCACCACTAGCCTGCAAAGTCTTCCCCATGTGGTTAAACACACACACATACAGCTCAATTTCAAAAGGCGACGATTTAGAAAGCCGGGCCATCCACGTCAGCTGCCGGCTCGCTTGTGGCTGACTAGGCCAATGCGGGACAGGCAGATCCAGCCACAGCAGTTGCATGGGAAAGTCTGGTGTGAAATCAAATTTAATGCCACGGTCCTTCCTGTGTGTAATATACATTTATGCCGGGAGCAGAGTGAGACTAGGGAAAACAAGTCACCAGTCTCCCTCCGTTGACCTGCAGGATCTCACGAGAGGAGAGATCCTGGCGGTCATGTGATCCAGCAGCAGAAGCCTCCACCATGGAGGGGATGCTCGCAACGGCGCTTTAGCGCTGCCCCGAGCATCCTGGAGCCTAGCGGTCGCTAAGGAGTGGTCTGATGGACTCGGCGCCTGCCCCGTAATCTACAGGTAAAACAGGGACGCTAAGGGGAGATTATAGAACACTAGTTTTTCCCCTTAGCGTCCCCGTTTTAGCTGTAGGCAGCCGGTAGTGCCCTACATGTTTAAAAAAAAAATCTACTATTCTCCTGACCTTGAAGGGAGCAGAATTTGAATACACTATTTTAACTAGTTACCGATTAAAACATCATTTAACATAACTATTATCAACCACGGCTTAGCTGAATAATTGGTGAAATATCTATTGTCTTAAAGCACCACCCACTGCGCACATTCAAACCTCCATTAGAATTCGGCCATTTCTTACCGCTGTCACCACAAAACAACTCATACACGCCCTGGTAATCTCCCGACTCGACTATTGCAATAATCTCTTATCTGGCCTCCCTCTGTCCCGCCTCTCCCCCCTACAATCCATCCTGAACGCCTCCGCCAGGCTAATTCACCTCCTCCGCCACTCCGTCTCTGCCGCTCCCCTCTGCGAGTCCCTTCACTGGCTCCCCATCCACTGCAGAATTAAGTTCAAAATCCTTATCCTTACCTACAAAACCCTCACTAACTCAGCGCCCCACTACCGGTCCTCACTAATCACCAAATACACCCCAGCCCGCTCCCTAAGGTCAAACCGTGACCTGCGCCTAGCTTCTCCCCGCATCACCTCTTCCCATGATAGACTGCAGGATTTCTCACGCGCAGCCCCACTCTCTGGAACGCTCTCCCTCGTGCTGTCAGACTTTCCCCTAACTTCTCTTCCTTCAAACGCTCCCTTAAAACGTTCCTATTTAGGGAAGCCTACCACCCAACTCACTGACGCAACCATCAATCACTCTCACCTTACAGTCCTCTCCTCCTGTTTCCAACCCCAACCCTCCAGATTGTGAGTTCCTACGGGAATAGGGCCCTCATCTCCTCCTGTACTGTTTGTCAAATGTTGTTCAATGTATTGTAACCCTGTCTGTACTGTGCTTATTGTACAGCGCTGCGGAATATGCTGGCGCTTTATAAAATAATAATAATAATAATAAAAATAATTATATGTTTTTATAAAGCTCTAACAATTTCCGCAGCGCTGTACAATGGGAAGCAGAATAACAAATCTACATACAAGTTCAACACACACAACAGTGGGAGAGAGGACCCTGCTCAAGAGCTTACAATCTAAGAGGAGAGGGTGACACGCTAGGTGAGGGTAAATAGAGCACATGAAGTATTGGGTGCATGTGGGCAGGGTGGGAGGATGCAGTAAGAGATGAACAGAGTGGGATTAGGGAGTGAGCTGATGGGTTTTCAGAGACTTCATGGGAGGACTGGAGAGACTGGGAGAGTCTAATGTTGCGGGGAGGGTGTTCCATAGAAAGGGGGCAGCTTGGAAGAAGCCCTGAAGGTGGGAATTAGGGGTGCGGGTACGAGGAACTGATCGCATCAGATCTCGGCCGAGCGAAGTGGTAGGGATGGGATGTACCTGCTAATAAGGGAGGAGATGTAGGCAGCGGCGCGGTTATGGAGAGCTTTGTATGTGAGCACCAATATTTTGAAATGGATTCTAAGGGAGATAGGAGCCAGTGTAGAGATTGACAGAGGGGTGAGGTGCGAGAGGTGCAGGAGGTGAAGTGGATAATCCTGGCACAGGCGTTCATAACAGACTACAGAGGGATAATCTGGGATCTTTCAAGGCCGAAGAGTAGGAGGTTACAGTAGTCCAGGCGGGAGATAAGAGCTTGGATTAGCATTTTAGCAGAGTCCGGACTAAGACAGGGACGAACGCGTGCAATATTTTTTAGGTAGAAGCAACAGGATTTGGTTAGCGACCTAATGTGAGGAGTGAAGGATAGATCAGAGTTTAAGAGGACCCCGAGACAACGAGCCTCAGATTCTCTAAACAGGATCAACTCCGACTATTGTTCTTCCGATTAAATTAACACCATTTATTGGCCTAGCATCGAAAACTATTACAACAAAGAGTGCGGCTTGTTCATTTGTGCAGACCTATCGATTGTGATGCTGAGTGAACCCCCTTACCCCGGCAGAGTTGTGGGAGCATTAGTATATGGGTCATGTTTTCACATATGAAGTTCTATACGGTTAGGCCAAGTAGAGTTCATTGTGACACGTTGAAGACCTCATAAGTTTGTCTTCCTACTCGAGAAAGTTATGAACGCTTCTCCCCGACCCAGTTATCCCCTCGCCGCTTCCTGACACATGTCTGAATTCTCCCGGTCAGGAAGCCATTTGTTGGAATTTAAGATATCAGTGAGTTGACCTTAAACTTCCAAGCCTCACTATTTATTTTTATTTTGCAGGATCTCATTCCGAGGTCACAGAAACTAATTTTAAATACAATGTGCAGCGAACAGGAGGAAAAAAATGAAAATATGCGCAAGACCTTGGAATCGCTTGGCATGGTGTAACCCGTCGCTGGTACCAAAAGGGTCAAATGCAGCGAAATCCAATACGGGCAATGTTCATAATACAATAAATACAATCCGATAAAGCGATGTGCCTCTATAACAAAGACACTTCCCCGTACACGGCACGCTTGGTTAGTAAGTTGCGTGTGGACCTGCAGGAGCACAGAGCAGCGTGTAATCCAGACTCTGCACCTTTATAAAACTTAACCTCTAACATGCGCCGGACGCTTTCTGATCCGGACCTGGAGGCGGCTGGAAGGGGAGCCGAAGCAGTTAAAAGGGGGGAGGCTGCCATCAGACACTCCCTCGGCTGCACCTGTTCGGCTTGCGTCGGCTCAGGTTCAGCCAGGGTGTCACAGGGACATTCAGAGTTCAGGGTAACACCTTGCAGCAGGTTAATTATAACGCTCTACGCAAAACACATGCCGATTGCCTGACCTGCTCAACTCTCCGTGACCCAACTCGTTTTATTTCAGGCTCGCGGGGAAGGAGTTATCTGGCAGCAGCAAAAAAAAAAAAATATGAAAAAAAACAGGCCACGTAGAGTTCAAAGAGATGGCACATAGACATGTCGATCGAACTCGCAGAGCCGTGTCACTGGGGTCACCAAAAAAAAAGCTAGAGATTAGTAAATAATCTCCAGTGCTGGTTAAATCCTTTGCGACGTAAGCGAAACATTACCGTTAACGTAAATAATTGAGCAGCAATCACTGTGAAGCTCCTGGTAGACGGAGCGGGTGAAACAGATAGTCGTCTTCGGAGAACCCTGCCACCAAACTCCTGTTCTACGACCGTACCAGAGGATCTTAACCGCTACGCTAGGCAGATAATCACACTTTCTAGCGCAAAGATTAACTGTCCAAATAGAAAGAATAAGGCCGCGTTTGAGGAGAAGTCGGTCAATTTCATGACATGAAAAGTCCTTCGGGTGACCGTGGATTCTTTTCTTGGTTGTGTTACTAAACGTCTGTCAGAACTTTCCTTTTATAAAAATATTAGCGGTCCTCAAAACCGCATGTGGGCGTGAATCCACCATTAAGGCTGAGGCACAAACTGCATCGGTTGCGACCTCCCCTATCTGCGTCAGTCGTAGCGCTTTGATGGATCGGCAGGGAGGACCACACAATGTAACTTAGGTACTTTTAACGCCCATTACAACGGACGTGGATTTTACTTACCTGTCAAACCGCTATGAAGGACGTCTGACTGGTCTACAAAGCACGAGACTCCATAGGAGAGGTGTGGGCACAAAGAAGAAACAGTAAAGGTGTGCGCACAGCAAAGTGGCCACAAGGGCATCGGAGTCGAGAAAAACGACCTCACAGATGTTCTCTCCATACTCCTGTACATCCAGGTGGCTGCAGCCTAGGATTATGTTGAAGGACCTAATGAAGTGGAGTTATTTGCTTCATGGTGGGACAGCAGAGTCTTCTAAAAAGGGTCATATGATAAAAGTAACCACATGCGGGAAGAACCTCTGCTCCTACGTTACTTGTCTCCAAGGGAATAACATTTCTGCTTTTATCAGAAACAGTTCTAGCATGCAGATGGCTCGCAAAATGTCCCTCAATATCTGCACAGTGGCCACCATAAAGAACGTTTGGTGATGATTGCATTCATTAACAAGCAAGCACTAGCTCCCAGTTTAGTGTCTCAGAACTAAAAATGTAACTGAAATGACGCTGACGTTTGAGTTTAAAGAGTTAACCAGGTTGTCCGGGAGCTTCTGGAACTTGGTGACACTTATTTTCCAAAAGGAAAAAGAAGTGTGGACTCCTTCCTCCAGGTCTGTAGATATGAACAGCACCGGATACATGTAGGTACAATCAGTCAAAACGACCTTTAGAACGAGTGAGTGCTGGGGTCTGCAAAGGCTCAAGTCCTGAGACGAGGGAACCTTGCACAGGAAGATCACTCCGAAGACATGTAGAGCTAAGCACAAAGTTTCCATAAGACATGAATCTCGCCTGTCACAGGCCATCTGCCTCTTTCCTCCTCTTCTGTTATCTGCAGTATTTATGGACTTGTTTACTGGTCTTCACAGACCCAGAGAAAAGGACAATAACAATTTGTACAGAATTTGCGAACGTGTCAGGTTCAGAAGAAAACCGTGGCAGTGAAATACTTGCTGCTTCCTTCTTCGATTGATCGATGAAGGGTCTTTGATGGTACCAGGCCAAGGTTTCAGACTCTAGTGGCACAATTTACAGGACAACATCTGGCGAGAGTCTAATTTGACCAGAAGAGGATTTCCTGCTGTTCCTAGTTTCCAGGAAGTGATGGCAGACCATGGCATGCTGGAGGTTTTTGATGCTCAGCCTTTATCATTGGGATGATAGTGGACAAACATCTGTGGCGCCAAGGTTGGCCATCATTGCTCTATGCCAGAGGAACATCAGACACATCATTTTTAGAACATGTGTCTGAAAGTACAGTAATTTAATATACTAGAACTGTAGCAAAACCTAGTACAGAGCTAGTACCGCAACTACTATGCTCACGTTTTGGGGTTTTCCGAGAGGCACAGAATGAAGCACTAAAGGCCGACCTTCACAGAACTTTATGTCCCATGAAGCCCCAAGCCATTGTAGCATTGAGAGACCTGCAAGTCTGAATTATCTTGGTTGCGAAGAGGTTTGCCATGACTGATATATGCCAATAAATACAGAAAGTCCACTCTGTTTATGCTCATAAGGGAACATGGGATCTAGACGGAAACGGACCTTAATAATCCGTGAACTTGTCACTTTCCATTGGAGATAACCTACTGGAGGACACATAAGGGTTAACGCTCATCTTGGGGGGGGGGGGTGTGAAATAATTTTACTTTAACACTGCAACACTCTGCAATTATAAACACCCACACATACGTTACACAAAGGTAGTAAGCACATACAGTAGCTTTGTAGACACTTTCATTACAAAATCGCTTTTTGTTGACGCGCACTTAATTAAAATGGTGTTAAAATGGCAATTGTGCAGAAAGATTTTTTGTACGAATGCTTTGTGAAATGTAGACTCATATTGGGCTCTATTAACTACTTCACGCAAACGTTACCGCGTGCGCAAAAACGCATTAACACGAGGGGAAAACCCTTTGCGCAGAACGTCGTATTACAATGTCCGCGGAAAAAATGTGCGTTAACATCTACCGCGGGTGAACCTGCGCGAGCCCTTTGCGAGCGTAATGTACATTGCGCATCCTATACTTAACATTGTGAGCGCAAATGCGTTTGTAATACCATCCGCATACCAGCGCACAATCTATGCGCAAATTTTAACGGACAGCCTTTGCGCGCATAATTTTAACGTCTTTTAAAAGCTGGTGGTAACGGCGCATCTGAACGTCCTGGATGAACCCAAATACACCAGCCCAAAAAAATAATAATACAGCACAGTATAGTTACATATTCTACACATACCCAAACAATAAAATGGAGAAGTTGTGCGTGTTTTTTTTCATTGCTGCAGCATATATGCGCAGATTGACTTTGACAGGCGCAAAAACTGAACGGGAGACAATTGTGGTCTTAATTCTGATTAAAAAACAGTCCGCCCACCGATTTCTGCGCGCAACGTTAATGTGCGCGCGTTTCTGCATGTATTTTTTAGGCGCATTATTTTTTGACAGATGAAAAAATGCACGAGGATTGTAATACCAGCGTTCATTTACGCGCGTTAACATTTAATTCTGCGCGCAAAAAAAAATAGCGCTGCGCATGCGCTTTTGCGCAATGAATTTAATAGAGCCCATATTGTATAACAGCAGCCGCAGAGATGGCACAAACCCGGAAAGGCATCATAATAAACTGTCTCTCAAAATAATAAAAAATGCCAGTGGGTAATCCAGGGACTGATGGGGGCGGTGGTGGAAAAAGGGGGGGGGGGGGGAGAAGCATGGACAAATGCCCAATAAACAGTGTCATTCCTGGCGCTCTCAGGGGCTTCTCTGGACGACCTAAGGCTATGGAAGAGGCCGGGAGACTCCGGGCCAGGGAGGGTACACAGAGCAATGGTGTCTACCCACATGGCACTCCCAAGTCGACCCGAGTACACACACACACACAACCCCCCCAAAAAATACCACGAACTCCCCGAGATCCCACTTTCAAAGTCAACCAAAGATGCAGGCGGGGGATATATACTCAACAACATAGGGGCGAGCCCCACAAAACAGCCACGGAAACGTAAAACTCAGGCCAAAAAAGGTGATCGGACCGGTCCACATAAGCCAGTGTTCAAGAGGAGCGAAGGCCACGCGGCCCCCTTAGACACAGAGAGCCCCAGGCTGCATAGCAGTGCCGCCATTCTCGCTTCAGGGCGAAAATTCACACAGTTCCATGTCAAGGATCGGTACAAAGAAGCCAAACTGCTCCAGCGTCGCTGGTGATACAAGGGGATCCATGTACTCCGGTAAGTCCCCTTCACACAGCTTTAGTGGTTCATCCACAGGCATAAAGTCAGACTGCAGCCCGATAGGCTTAATGATCTTAACATGTACAGCTTGGAAAAAAGACGAGACAGAGGAGATATGATAGAAACAATTAAATACGTAAAGGGAATCCACAAGGTAGAGGAAGGGAGTATATTTAAAAGGAAACAAAGTAGCAAAACAAGAGGACATAGTCTTAGATTAGAGGGGCAAAGGTTTAAAAGTATCATCAGGAAGCATTATTTTACTGAGCGGGTGGTGGATACATGGAACAGTCTTCCAGTAGAAGTGGTAGAGGCCAAAACAGTAATTGAATTTAATCAGGCATGGGATAGGCATAAGGCTATCCTAAACAAAAGATAAATCCAGGTAAAGTATCCATGTAATTGGGCAGACAAGATGGGCCGAAAGGTTCTTATCTGCCGACATTTTTCTAGGTTTCTATGATATCCAGTTCCCCACTTCTGGGACACTGCCCCTCATCCCCCTCCATGGCCGGAGTAACCAGACGTACAGTTCACAATCAAAGCTCCTCCAGACTTACTTCCATGAGGAAACTTGCTGAGCTTTTTATTACAGTGAGGATGGGGGCAGCTTCTTCCACAGTGATACAGGGTAACAGATTTTCTTTTCCCCCCAAAGGAGAGTACTAATATTGCATCAAAGGGTTAGCAAACGTGGATTTTGTATTTTTATAGGTTTTTCGGTTATTTCAAATGTAAAACTGCGCGTGCACTTTTCGGCAGTGAAAGGGTTAAGCCGAATTATTTCACGTTCGTTGTATACGGTGTAAAGGAGGTTTGTTTTTGCGGATTTAAGGTTCAAGGTGAAGCAGAAATAATCCACAGCAGCTTTCAGAGTTCAACAATGACTTGTTATCAATCCAGTGACATACGTCGCAGATATTGCGATTGATATATTGAAAGAGACTACCATTATTTCACAATTTGCACATTATAACATTAAGAAACTCCGGTCTCACCCCATAATTACACAAAAATCAAGGTACCTCCTACGCTATTTTCCTACTGTCCTGCCCGAAGGGACAATTCCGAAGAATATCTGTGAAGATGGATGCTCAGGTAATGTTGGTAACACCCTTGTGTTTTGTCAAAAAATATCAATGTGAAAGAGGAAAGCGATAAAGTAAGCTTGAGAAGACCTAAAAAGAGTGATTTACTGGTATGTCAGCATTACGCAAGAACATAGAGACGGACCAAACTGCAGCCAACTTTTGCGCTGCATTTAGTGGTATCGTAATGTTCTCCAACCCATCCACTTACACTATATGGATATTACCGTATTTGCTCCTTTGAGGCAATCTGGTGCTACTCTCTGCCCACAGAGAAGATCCGATGGCTGTTCTTGCATTCTAGCGGAGCTGTAAATCTATGAACTGCCACCTTAACCAACTCAAGGCTGCATAGCCTCAACATAGCGTTCTGCTCCATCTTCCTCCATGATGTCACTGGACTGTCTCCTGATGGTGTGCATAAACCATAAGAGTGATGGGCTGGTTGGGGCAGTGAGGTGTATTAGTGAGTCGGGTGGTAGGCTTGCCTGAATAGGAATGTCTTAAGGGAGCATTTGAAGGAAGGGAAACTAGGGGAAAGTGTTCCAGAGGATGGGGGCTGTGCGTGAGAAGTCCTGCAGTCTATCATGGGAAGAGGTGATGCTGGGAGAAGCTAGGCACAGGTCACTGTTTGACCTTAGGAAGCGGGCTGGGGTGTATTTGGTGATTAGTGAGGACAGGTAGTGGGAGCTGAGTTAGTGAGGGTTTTGTAGGTCAGGGTAAGGATTTTGAATTTAATTCTGCAGTGGGTGGGGAACCAGTGAAGGGACTTGCAGAGAGGAGCGGCAGAAACAGAGCGGCGGGTGAGGTTAATAAGCCTGGCAGAGGCATAAGGATGGACTGTAGGGGAGGCAGGAAAGAGACCAGCTAGAAGATTGTTACAGATGTCAAGTTGGGAGATTACAAGGGCGTGGATGAGTTGTTTGGCAGTGTCAGCGGTAAGAAATGGTCGAATTTTGGAAAAATTTGTTTTTTTTTGCAACAGGAGGAACAGAGAGAGAATGGAGGTGGGGGATGAAGGACAGAGCGGAGTCCAGTGTAAATCCGAGATAGATAACTTGGTTTGATGGGGAGATAGTGATGCCATCGACTGTGATAGAGAAGTCTGAGGGTTGGGAGGCATTGGGGGGGGGGGGATTAGTAGGAGCTCAGTCTTCAATTTAAAATTTTTATCGCGGGCAACCATGGAAGTCAACCTTTGGGAACCTTAAAACGCAGTTGGTTGCCACGAGTTCCATGACTGAAGGCAAAGCAACCCAGGTCTCATGTGCTCGTTGTAATGTGAGATACTAGTATACATGTTACATGGTGTGGTCCTCGCAGTCGATCCATCGTAACGCCATGACGAAGGCTTGGGGGGGGTCATAATGGACGCACTAGACTTGTGTAGCCCCAGCCTAACAGTGCTAAATTATCATGAATTTTGGCATGGACTATCAGAAAGCTACACTCTTACAGGCCAATATTACTATGGTGGACAAGAGTTACAGCTCAAACTCTATATTGAAATTACATAAAACAAAATGGTCACTGGCCGGGTGAGGGGGCAAATCGCGGTACACCAATGCCATTTAGCAGGCTTCATTAAAAGTCGCTGCGATGAATACACGGGATGAGCGATTCAAATTGATACGAGACCACAAACACGGCCCATACGGAAGCCAAGTAAATTTGTAGGAACGCTACTTTCACGGGTTACAAGTAGATGTAAGCGCTTCAGAGTGTGAAACGCACACGCTCGTATTTATATAGCACTGTAAATAGCCTCGGGCCTTCTCATATCTCGAGGGCGTTCAATGCACTGTGTTGATTTAATGACTCTCCTCTAGGCGTGGGTCTGCTTTCTGTCACCGCGTGAAGGCAACAGTCAAACAATGCACGACCGGTTGGGCTGCAGACTAAAATAGTACGGTCCATTCACAAAAATACAACAACCCCAATAAAATCAAGAGGATACAGACAACGGGATTACGAGATGGATCGATGTTCCTGAGCAATTCACCAGTTTCCATTTATTCTAAAGCTCTTACCCCTTAAAACTACCAAGCATTTCTTCTGGGGGGGATAAAGATACACTATATTGCCAAAAGTATTCGCTCACTCATCCAAATAATCAGAATCCGGTGTTCCAATCACTTCCATGGCCACAGGTGTATAAAATCAAGCACCTAGGCATGCAGACTGTTTTTACAAACATTTGTGAAAGAATGGGTCACTCTCAGGAGCTCAGTGAATTCCAGCGTGGAACTGTGATAGGATGCCACCTGTGCAACAAATCCAGTCGTGAAATTTCCTCGCTCCGAAATATTCCACAGTCAGCTGTATTATACGAACGTGGAAGTGTTTGGGAACGACAGCAACTCAGCCACGAAGTGGTAGGCCACGTAAACTGACGGAGCGGGGTCAGTGGATGCTGAGGCGCATAGTGCGAAGAGGTCACCAACTTTCTTCAGAGTCAATCGCTACAGACCTCCAAACTTCATGTGGCCTTCAGATTAGCTCAAGAACATGCGCAGAGAGCTTCATGGAATGGGTTTCCGTGGCCGAGCAGCTGCATCTAAGCCATACATCACCAAGTGCAATGCAAAGCGTCAAATGCAGTGGTGTAAAGCACGCCGCCACTGGACTCTAGAGCAATGGAGACGCGTTCTCTGGAGTGACGAAACGCGCTTCTCCATCTGGCAATCTGATGGACGAGTCTGGGTTTGGCGGTTGCCAGGAGAACGGTACTTATCTGACTGCATTGTGCCAAGTGTAAAGTTTGGTGGAGGGGGGATTGTGGTGTGGGGTTGTTTTTCTGGAGCTGGGCTTGGCCCCTTAGTTCCAGTGAAAGGAACTCTGAATGCTTCAGCATACTAAGACATTTTGGACAATTCCATGCTCCCAACTTTGTGGGAACAGCTTGTAGTTGGCTCCTTCCTCTTCCAAAATTACTGTGCACCAGCACACAAAGCAAGGTCCATAAAGACATGGATGACAGAGTCTGGTGTGGATGAACTTGACTGGCCTGCACAGAGTCCTGACCTCAACCCAATAGAACACCTTTGGGATGAATTAGAGCGGAGACTGAGAGCCAGGCCTTCTCGTCCAACATCAGTGT
Organism: Leptobrachium leishanense; assembly: GCA_009667805.1. Classification (NCBI taxonomy): domain Eukaryota; kingdom Metazoa; phylum Chordata; class Amphibia; order Anura; family Megophryidae; genus Leptobrachium; species Leptobrachium leishanense. The sequence goes on from CM019063.1 coordinate 547,862,202, forward strand.
GTGACCTCACAAATGCGCTTCTGGAAGGATGGTCAACAATTCCATAAACACACTCCTAAACCTTGTGGACAGCCTTCCCAGAAGAGTTGAAGCTGTTCTAGCTGCAAAGGGTGGACCAATGTCATATTGAACCCTATGGATTAGGAATGGGATGTCACTTAAATTCATATGCGAGTCAAGGCAGGTGAGCGAATACTTTTGGCAATATAGTGTATCTCATTTATATGGAACACCGGATGCGCAGTTTGCATTTAAATGTAGGTTAAATAACAAGTTTCCACAGAGCTTGTAATCTTTAAACCATCACAGTATAACATTGTAAATTTACATAATTTTCATGTATTAGTTTATCCTTTACAGAAAAATTGCAGGGAGGAAAGGTTCTAGACTCTAGATGGCGTCTGTCGAATGGAAACGCAGACTAAATGCTCCAGGGTTTAACACCTTGGCACAGAATTGCTTTTAACACCAACACTGCAACATATATATATATATATATACACATATACATACACACATACATATACATACATATATATATATATATAATATATAATATATTTTTGAAAATAATTTATTATTATTGTGAGTTAGGGAAGACTCAATGACACCAAAATGCAAACGATTGGAACATGTCAGAGGTTGATGGTGCCAAAGAGACGGCTGCTATTAAGAGATCACAGATAAAATAATAAGGAACATTTTTCAGTGGTCTCGTGGTCAGGTTGTCCTAAATTCTTTTGTAAACATTAAAACCCATTTAAGATCATTATGTCTGTTCATCACCAGACCACCATGAGACCAAGATCCTGTAACATGTGACCCTTAAGGGGTTATTCACTAGCCTCTGGATTAGCCCTGAACAGTGAAATTCACTGGTCGTTGGAATTTCGGGGAAATTCGTCTATTCACTAATCAGGCGAATTGACCGTGAAATATGGTGAACTTCACTGGCACCAAAACTATCCCCTAGGAGACTATACTGTCTTCTATTCTCAAAACGGCGAATAGCACCAAAATTCCAGCAAAATGTCCTGATTCAGTGTTTCAGTTTGACAGGTTTAAACACGCAAATCCCATCGGTGTCAGGGTTAAAAAATATATATTTTTTAAGACCGTACACACTCTTTATTTTTGTAAAAACCCTTTTTTTATTTATTAAAAAACCCTCACTAACTCAGCTCCCCACTACCTGTCCTCACTAATCACCAAATACACCCCAGCCCGCTCCCTAAGGTCAAACAGTGACCTGCGCCTAGCTTCTCCCCGCATCACCTCTTCCCATGATAGACTGCAGGATTTCTCACGCGCAGCCCCCACTCTCTGGAACGCTCTCCCTCGTACTGTCAGACTTTCCCCTAACTTCTCTTCCTTCAAACGCTCCCTTAAAACGTTCCTATTTAGGGAAGCCTACCACCCAACTCACTGACTCAACCATCAATCACTCTCACCTTACAGTCCTCTCCTCCCGTTTCCAACCCCAACCCTCCCAGATTGTGAGTTCCTACGGGAATAGGGCCCTCATCTCCTCCTGTACTACTGTTTGTCAAATGTTGTTCAATGTATTGTAACCCTGTCTATACTGTGCTTATTGTACAGCGCTGCGGAATATGCTGGCGCTTTATAAAGAATAATAATAAAAACACTTTTTTAAAAAATATTTTTACAACCCCCCCCCCCCCCAGACTTTGGGCTCTAATCCTAAATTGGTGCTAACCTAAGCAGAGCTGTTGTAAACTTACCAGAGCCATTATACTCTGGAGTTTGCAACATCTCTGGTTAAGTTGGTACCAACACTAGAATATTGCCCTTTGTTTTATTTTGTAACAGACCTTTTAATTATTTTTTTAAAGGGCTTTAATTATCTAGACACATTTTTGTTGATTTAAGCTCCTATTTGAATATATTATTAATTATTATATTAGGAGAATAGAAGACTATACTATTATTATTCTTTATTTATAAAGCGCCAGCATATTCCGCAGCGCATACTATTAATAATATAGGAGAATAGAAGACTATAATTAATATTATATTCGAATAGAAGACTATAATATTCTATTAGGAGAATAGAAGGATAATTATTAATATTATATTAGGAGAATAGAAGACTATATTAGGAGAATAGAAGACTAGAATTATTATTATATTAGGAGAATAGAAGTATATATTAGGAGAATAGAAGTACATATTAGGAGAATAGAAGTACATATTAGGAGAATAGAAGTATATATTAGGAGAATAGAAGTATATATTAGGAGAATAGAAGTATATATTAGGAGAATAGAAGTATATATTAGGAGAATAGAAGACTAATATTATATTAGGAGAATAGAAGAATATAATATATTAGAATAGAAGACTAGAATATTAGAATAGAAGACTAATATAGAATAGAAGAATAATTATTAATATTATATTAGGAGAATAGAAGAATATATTAGGAGAATAGAAGACTAATATATTAGGAGAATAAAAGATTATAATATTATATTAGGAGAATAGAAGAACATAATTATTATATTAGGAGAATAGAAGACTATAATATATTAGGAGAATACAATAATTAATATTATATTAGAATAGAAGACTAGAATATTATATTAGAATAGAAGACTATAATATATTAGGAAAATAAAAGATGATAATATATTAGGAGAATAGAAGAATCTAATACTATATTAGGAGAATAGAATAATACAATAATTATTAATATTATATTAGAATAGAAGAATACAATATATTAGAGAATAAAAGATTATAATTTTATATTAGGAGAATAGAAGACTAATATTATATTAGGAGAATACAATAATATTATATTAGAATAGAAGACTAATATTATATTAGGAGAATACAATAATTAATATTAGATTAGAATAGAAGACTAATATTATATTAGGAGAATAAAAGATTATAATTTTATATTAGGAGAATAGAAGAACATAATTATTATATTAGGAGAATAGAAGACTAATATTATATTAGGAGAATACAATAATTAATATTATATTAGAATAGAAGACTAATATTATATTAGGAGAATACAATAATTAATATATTAGAATAGAAGACTAATATATTAGGAGAATAAAAGATTATAATATTATATTAGGAGAATAGAATAATACAATAATTATTAATATTATATTAGAATAGAAGAATACAATGTATTAGGAGAATAAAAGATTATAATATTATATTAGGAGAATAGAAGAACATAATTATTAATAACATATTCGGAGAATGGAAGAATAAGAAGAGGATCTTTTTTCTTTCAGTTCAGTGGAATTCGCCAATGCCAATTCAGCAGTTATCGGCGCAATATGACGACATCCGATTAATACTTCAACGACTCCAATTTTGGCAAAATATGGTAACTATTCGATAAATCGTGAATTCACTGTATTTTCTCCTAAGTGAACCAAAACACAATGCTTTGTGAATAGACCCTTCGGTGTATGTGGGTAAGGTCCTGCACCTCACATTAAACCGAGCCGTTGCAGGAATATCTGCTAGAGCTTCACTTATTTTGCAATGTGTAGAGGGCAGACACCCCAAACAATTTTATCATAGTCCTATTCTCATCCAGCTGAAGCACGACAACCCTGGCTGCAACCGGTCGCAGACACAGAAAGAGGGGAACAGGATTCACCCATTGGAGAGACTCGAGGTCAACGTATTCCAAGCACAGGTACACAGTGCCACCTGTCTGCGAGCAAACACCTATCATCAGCTCCAACTCGATCAGGAACAAAACCGACCTTCCAGAGCTAAAGTATGAATGTGACCAAGAATAAAACAGGCCAGGCCTTTCAGACCTCATATATGCTTTGAGACATGGTGTACGCCATGTTTCAGATCCTGCATTTCTTTGCACAATTGATACTGTGAAGGAATCAAAAGAAATCACATCAGAACAAAGCACGGGAAGAGCACGAAACAAAAACACCGAGTACGTAGTACTATTGGGTCTAGACACAAAGCATGGAAATTGCGTGAAGTTTCATTGCTTTGCGTCTCGGGAGATACCATTTCCCAAAAATACGGCACATTCCCTATTTAGCGAGTGGTCCCCTTATTTTGTAGAATTTGGAGTCTCCAACGCAGTTATCGGACGTCGGCTAAAACCGCCGAACTGCACCGATAACAACCACCGCCGAATTGCACGTAACAAAATTAAAAGGTCTCTTGTTCTAATAGGAGCTGCAATCAGTAAAAAGGTGTCCAAATAAAAAGTCCTTAAAAAATAATAAAAAAGGCCGTCATAAAATTTTAAAAAGTCTTTAAAAAAAAAAAAAGGTCTAAAACCTACAAATACAAAAAAGCTTGAAAAATATTTAGGATTTTTGCCCAAAAAAATAAATAAAAAAAAAATAAAAAAAAAGAATAAATGGTCCTTAAAAAAAAATTAAACACATTTTTAAAATGGAAGTCTATGAGATTCGCCTGTTTAAATCTGTCAAAACGCTGAAAATCAGGGCATTGTCAGAATTTCGTCGCTCTGTGAATACAAGCGACTAGTCCTCTATGGGACAACTTCAGTGGCGCTGAATTGCGACAAATTGCATCTTAGTTCGCTGTCAATTTGCCAGTATTCGGTGAAGTGAGCTTAGTAAATAGACAAATCGACTTGAAATTTCACCGTCTGGTGTAATTCGGGGGTTAGTGAATAACCTCTTAAGTGTTATTACTTCAACATAAGTTGGAGTCACACGAGTGCGAAAAGATAGTCCTTGAGAACGGACTTCTTTCCGCACGGATGCCCGTGTGGCCACCTCGCTGTGTGCCCGTTTGTGCGTATAGCTCTACAAATCAGTCTCCTATGCAGGACCGAGCTTTGTAGACCTGTCGTAGTGGCTCAACAGGGAGAAAAATAGCACACCCGTTGTAACGTGCCATACTGGTACGCACGCTACAGCATGTGGTCTTCCCAGTTGATCCATTGTACTACTAGGATGGCCGCAGGGGACACAACGGATCCTCGAATGCAGTCGTGTGGCTCCAGCCTTATAGAACTCAATGTAATGTGCTGACTGCATTGCCCATCTCTGGTGTTAGAGTTCTCAGTTTCCAATTAAAACGGATACTGGTCTGTGCACCTATCCAATCTGCATTGTCGGGGTATTAATGCCACAGGAAGCCAGACTACATTATTAGATACCATTTAGTATCTGTAGTGAGTCCGTAACTATCTCGTACTATAGAGAACAATCCATAAGGAGCACCAGAGTATGAATGAGGTGTCCAAGAGAATGGGAACGTTATCCCTGGAGTCAAACGAAAAGAAGAGGGACCAGTAGCTCCAATAATGCAGCAACAGACTGAAATATTGAAGGGTCGGATAAATTTGCTCAAGAACTCAAGAGCAGCAGGAACCAGGGATATCTTATGGGCCACATCAACACAGACATTCAGCAATGGAAAGTCGATTTATGCAACAGTGTCTCGCAGGACAGCGTCCATAAGGATTCTCAAGAACTCTACACACATGGCTCGCTTAGGTCTACTGGAGGCAACACCGTAGGACAGAAATCGGGCTTCAGGACAATGTGTGATGCAATTTTATTCCATCCAAGGCAGAGGAAAATAAAGAGTCGGTTCGGTCCTTAGACATTAACCATGCAGGTTGACTACTGAATACTCATTGTTAGCCCCTTATTGGGTTAGGGGAGAAAACAACAGTCCAGAATTCATCCAAGAATTGGTTTGTGATGAACTGGGACAAAATGTTCCTTTCAGAACAGTAAATAACCATAGCCAAGCAACTGCAAAAACAGTATCTTCCACAAATGCCTGGTGTCAGAGGAGCACCATGTTCATATACTCAGGAAATGGCGCCACAATACATAGATTTGTGAATTGTTATGTGTAATAACACTGACGGTATAATACAATCTGCATTCAGAGTGTCTTCCCATTTTGTGCCGTTGCCTGAACCCCATAGATGCCTTGAGTTCTCATGGACAGTGCTTTACGAGGACGGCTTTTTTCCCCATTTCTGATGTCCATGCCAGTGGAGTTCCAGTCGGAGTAAGGAGAATGATAAATGATCGTCTTTCTCGTGCATACACCAAGACGCTAATAAATGGTCCTTTCGCAGTAGGCAGGTTAAAAAAATATATAAAAGAAGGGAGAGGGTTGCTAAGACACTGTGTACGCGGCATTAAAAAGCGCTATTCCCAAAAATGTTGGCAAAAAACCCAAACAGGTAATTCTGCTGGTAGAGCGTGATTTCGCTCGGCATTTCCTTTTCTTTTTTTTTTTACCTGGAGGTCATCTAAAAAGAAACTTTAGAAAATATATACGTTAAAAAAATACAAAGCTATAACAAAAAAAAAACCTCCAAGAGACTTCATACGCCGAAGCAGAAATTCCCAAAGTCGTGTTAATGAAGCGCAGTGCCTGGCCCTCCTGCCCCTTCCATGTCACAGGATGACGGATGGCACCCCCATCACTCTTCTGAGCTCCATCTATTATATGATGAAAGCTGCTGGGCTGTGAATTCTGATCGGGGAGCCGGTGCATCCTACACCCCTGAAGCATCAGGAAGTTATCTGAATGCAAACCAAGAGTTCTGAAAACAAGAGGTACTGCATCATCGTGGCAGCCGAAACAAAGCGCCGGTTCTGTTGTTTTTTTTTTGTTTACTGTGAGACACATAGAAAGATGGTCTTAATAGGACAGAAACATCAGTCAATGACTCCAACTTCATTCACACTTTCCATCCGACGCCATCCATCTTCCTGGTCAAAGCGATGACAGCGCACAATTCAACACCTCTTCTCCTCCCCTCTTCACTTGGCACTTCGACACAACAAAGTTCTGCTCATAAAAGGCAGTTTCAACAGAATGGTACGCGGCTTTTGCCACGTTTGTGCCCCGTCTTCTTTCATCTCTCCGTCCATTGAAGCAGGCATTGGAGGAAAAGTTAATATTTTCCGAGACGAGAAATTTATGAATAGGATCTTGGATGGACGGAGTGTTGTCTTGTGTGGAAGACCCCGGTTGGCAATATATAACGCTCAGACTCTCTGACTACACAGATCAAGCATTATATTAATGAGCTCAAGTGTAGGGGCAGACAGCAATGGGTTCCAGCAAATTATCCGAGGTTCTGGGACGCTCAAACTATCTAAAAGAATAATGAAAGCTACTCCAGATTCAGACACTGTCCTGCCCATGCAGTCACTTGTTTGTCAAGCAGGCCCATTTGGACACCAAGCAGGTGAAGGTTGTCCTTCCCAAACCAAACATTTGTTGCTCTTCCATTAGACCAGTGGTTCCCAATGGCGGTCCTCAAGTACCCCCAACAGGTCGGGTTTTCCAGATATCTGAAGCACAGCACAGGTGATATGATTTGCTGCTCAGTGATTGCAGGATTCAATCTGCATTTCCCCAAGGTGATCTGTAAAACCTGGCCTGTTGGGGGGTACTTTAGGACCGCGGTTGGGAACCACTGCATTAGACAACTGCCCGAGTTGCACCCACCAGGACTCTTATAGCACAAATATTGTAGGAATAGAAACCAAAGGTAAATCAGTGAAGAAAAAACCCCATTAAAATGCTTCGCTGTATGAGATGACACTTGGACTTTGTGGAAAATTAGCGAAAGGTCCCATCCTTCATATTTATGGTGGTAGCATAGTGTAGGAATGAAGAGTGCTTGGGATGTGGGAATCAACAATACTAGTCTGGGATATCATAATGGACGTACCAAGATGTGCAGATTTATGGGGATCTGGAGATAAAAGGCACGTCTCAAAAGGGCAGGAATGTGGGAATAATCTTCCTGCAGTCGTCTTCCATGCCCTGCTCCATTGAAGAGCATAGGGCCAAAATAGTGAAAGGCTCCCCACGATTGATGGATCCCAGCTTTTGCGTTGACCTGCAGGAAGGTCAGGCTCTCGGCAGTAGCCTTTTTGAAGCCGCCTCCGTTCGGTTTCTGGAACAGTTTCATATTTCAGGGCACAGTAGGTGGTTAGCCTTAGGCAACCGGTCCTCATGATGGGCTCGCCATCTTAGAAATAGCTGACGAGGAGCAGTAATTTATAATTCAGCTGTCCGATCCAAAACAGACGCTGTTAGAGCTGTCGCGGACGCTCTGTATTTACATCTTTCTGAAGTCCTACGAATAACAGCTACAATGAATCACAAACCCCAAAACTTTGGGTGATCGAATAATTCATGCTTACTCAACTGGAGTAGAGGAGGTTTTCAAGAGTGTGAGGAAGGTGCAGGAAGCAAGCCGTTGCAATGTACGTATCAGTACATAAACACACAGCAATGTATTTGTATTATGGATGCTATTCTAGGTATTCTCATACCTTACGTGGTGCACATCACTTGGGACTAGGACTTCATTTAACTACTACCCCTATCTCTGTGAGTGTTTAGATCTGATCCTGTACTTGGCACTGCATAGGCTCCCCTAAACATTTCTATCACCCATCAAAATTCACAGTCAGTAGTACGAACACAAACCCTCAAAGAATGTTGAGCTCTACATAATAGGAGTCATGATTGCTGTGTGACCCAAACAGGCAGTGGGGCTGGTATTTTCTGGTGAGAGCCTCATGTCCTTTACCCTGCTCTGGAGGGACTGTTCCAACGCCTCCGGTGGCATCGCATACCACTGTCTCTCTGTACCATTGTTCTGTTTATAGCTGCTTGGTTAACACTCGAGGTGTGTGGAGGGGTGTGTGTGTGTGTGTGTGTGGTGTGTGTGTGTGTGTGTGTGTGTGTGTGTGTGTGTGTGTGTGTGTGTGTGTGTACAGAGCTAAATTGCTCTACGGAAAGTAAAATAAATAAAATAAATGAGTTCATTACGATGTTTGATGGCTCTCAGATGTTTTTGCTGCGCGCTACAATGTCGATCTGTCAAGAAATACCTCCTGAGCTCATTCATCCACGCGCGACCCTGTGTTCCGAGAGAGCGCGTCGGGTTTCTCTGCTCCTGGAAGTGATGCAGGGGACAATAGCGGTGTATGATCCGACACCAATTACACAAACAGGAGATGAAGTGCATTACGATTCCCCGTATTTGAGCACAACACACGGCGTGCCAGCTCGTTCTGGTTTAAAGGTAGGCTACGGTTACAGTGTAATATACAAGGTAAACATAGAAAAAGTGGCAAAGTCTCGGGTACTTTGCGCTGGGCATTTTTCGATCCATTGTTGGGCACAAAGTTGTTTTGCTTAACCTCACACGGTTGTTGTGAGACACAAACTCCAAGTCCTTTATATAGTTTTATAAAACCAACTAAAAATGGGTTTCGTTTCGTGGTATAGAGGACATTCTGTGTCCTTACCTTCCGTGCATTAACTGGTTCTGGTTTAACACAGGTCCTGCGTCAGGTATCGTTTCGCCACCAGCGAATCGGCATTAGAGGATCAAAGCGCTCATCGGGATCCATATCTGGTGTGATGGGGGGGGGGGGGTAGGAATAGATATGGTTACCCTATTTCCCCATAAATCCTGACTTGAACACCAGCTGGATGGAGTAAAGGTAACATCACTGCTCTATAACCGTGGAAACCCAGGTTGGAATCACAGCCAGGGCACCTCTCCAGTAAGTGTCCTTGGGCAAGACACCTAACGGTACATACTTGCTACCACATGGTATCCGGCTGTTGAGTCCAATGGTAACGTCTCGAAGCAAATCGAATCCCATTCAGCACATCTCTCCAATACAACTGTGGAGAATCAAATTTCGACTTTACGAGAAGCGGGTTCAACCTAACCACCAGGTCGCTGCTCTACAATCATAGAAAGACGACTCGATCCCACTCAGAAGACGCCACCAGCGAGTGTCCTTGGGCAAGACACCCAACGATATGGATGCGCCTACCTCACAAAATACTTGTACTTCTCATAGATTGTAAATTCCCTTGGGAACAGGGACCCCCTGAATCAGGTCATCATCCATGTGTGGTATTCCAATGTATTAACCCCTTGTACAATGATCTTTTAAAGGGCTGCGGAATATGTCGCACTATATAAATAAAGGATAATAATAACACCAATGCCATGGTTTGATCACAATGTTTGATACCAGCAGTCCAGGAGTTCCTGCTGTTCTGGGATATTTGGCTTTCAGGGAGGTTGTGCCAAGAAACAAGACCCGGGTGGTTGGAAGACAGAGCCTCCTCTATAGGCTCTTTGACATAAAGAATATATGCAGGTGTATATGGATCCATGCTATGTACATTATAGATTTTCTCTAATAAAAAGGAGAAGTGATGTAAATCCTCTTTACTGAGGAACAAGATCCCCAATCAGACGCTGGATAGCTGTGCGATGCATAAAGCCGATTCGGGTCTCGTTTTTGAAGTGGGACTTTTTATACAAGATTTTATTAACGGATATGCAGTTACAATATGTATTTTTTGCTTGAAAACTATTACTTCACCACATGCTTAAAGTCATCATTTTCGTTTATTGGTTCCATGAGGCGCTACTCATGGACAATGTTCTTCTTTTGCTCCCTCTTAATTGTGACTATGATGTATACAAGTAGAACACATTACATGTGACAGCAAACCTTCTCCATGAACATCAGTCTTCTAGCAAGTGCCAACATATACCTGAAGTGGCCAGATCCAGGTACTCATCCCAATGAAGGTACGAGCTCTTCAAGACCCTTGACAAGAAAAATCTTAATGAAGGTTCACTGGAAGGGAAACAACGATATGACTCCAAAGAGCCTTTCTCAAGTTTCACTTAAAGCCTCTTTGAGGTTGAAAGTTTGTCTCTACAGATGAATCTTCAATAAATCACCCCTTATCAAGAAACTGGAGTGCCCATACCTACTTTGATATACACAAAATACATAGAGGGTGTCAAATCAATAAAGTCTCTTTACAATTTGAAAAATTTATTCCAAAGGCAAATGAAAAGTCAGATAAGTGAAAATTATTACAAAATGAGACGTATATATTTATTTATTTTTTTACTCATTTAATACCCCTCTATATGGGCTCCATTAGTTGCACGAAGCACATCAAGACGGTACTGGGTTTCTTGCCATGTTGACTGTAGCTTCCCCTCAATGGTGGCAATGGCGTCAGTGATCCTCTGCTTTAGATAGTGATGTCCCTTTGTACCATACACCAGATCTTTAACATAACCCCATAGAAAGAAGTGGAGGGGAGTGATATCTGGCGAACGAGGTGGCCAGGGAATTGGGCCACCCCTTCCAATCCACCGCTCTGGAAAGGTTTCATTTAGGAACCCACGAACATGCAGTCCCCAATGTGGTGGTGCAGCATCTTGCTGGAAAGTGATGGTTGGTTGAAGGTCATGTAGTTGTGGTGCCACATAGTCAAAAGGTCATGGTAAACATTTGCAGTAATTGAGGTCTCAAAGAAAAACGGACCAATGATTCGATTGCACATGATCCCACACCACACATTCATCTAAAGCAGAGGATCACTGATGCCATTGCCACCATTGATGAGGGGATGCTACAGCCAACATGGCAAGAAATCCAGTACCGTCTTGATGTGCTTCCTGCAACTAATGGAGCCCATATAGAGGTGTATTAAATGAGGAAAAAACCCTTAAATATATACGTCTCATTTTGTAATAATTTTCACTTATCTGTCTCTTCATTCGCCTTTGGAATAAATTGTTGAAATTGTAAAAGAGACTTATAAGCAGAATACTATAAAGGAAAGCCACCCTGGAACATTATACTTTCTGCGAACCACTCCACTCACAGGGATGCGTAAGAGAAAGGACTCCTGCATGTGCAGAATACACCTACTCAATGTCGACAGAGATATTTTATAAAGGATTTTACCAGGAAGGATACATTGAGATTTCTCTCGTTTTCAAGTATGTCGCGAATAGTACAATACCACTAGGTAGCATAGGGGTTCAGTACCGTGTCTGCTTATTCACGTGTGTTTTCCTCATTCTATAATACAGCAAATGTTATAAAATGCAATATATCCAATGGGTCGGTCAATAGAACAGCCAACATTCTCACCTTAGCTTCAACAGAACTGGTCGGCATATCTGACTCGTATCCATGGGGACTGTTCTAAGAGCTCCTCACTACTTAGCCACCAGTTCTCTTGGAATTGCCCAACTGTTATGACCACTGTGCCCTTTGCCATAGCATTCCGTGACAAACATTTAAAAGCCAATTCTTGATCATAATGGCCTCAGCAAACCCCGCTTTTATGACTTTGCTCAACGAGAGCCGCCATTTTTACATCTCTTTTTAGAAGGCCTCATTTGTCCAAATGTGGGACGTGCGTGATTTGGCGCGTCTGATAGTGGCTTGGAGCATGTTTTTTGACACACAGTGGCTGAAATCAAGAGGAGTACATTAAATCAATGTCTGCACAACCTCAGGTCAGATTTTGTATACAGCAACAGCAAGACGATTTCATGTTATTATAGTTGGCAACGGTAAATGAGTGAAGAGGTGAGGTTACACCGATGGGACATTGCTGGGCACGAGTGACATCTGCTACATAGACTGAACCGTTGCTGGAAATCATGTGTGTAGAAGAGCATCTAACAAAAAGACACTTCAGCAGACCCCAAGCAGGCTGGTATTTTTTGATGGCAATGATTCTAAGACCTAGTGGTGCCTGCTCTGCCAACATGCTAATATACAAAAAGACTCCACGGAGACCGGAACCCTCAACAAGAGCCATAAACCTTAAATGAACCACATCAATATACCAAAAATAGCTTGTTTGAGAACCATTAAAGTGTAAATATCCATACAAGAGTATATATTAACCCAAGTGGCAAAGAAGACCACCATTGTTCATTAGACACCAGCTCAAAGGTTCCTAAAAATAGCTTTAATAATGTGCCACACCGTAGGCACATCTTACCCAGTGCCTGGTGTCTCCAAAAATTGGTTGAGAGGCTGCCCGATTTCCCCGGAGTGTTCTCAACCTCTTCTGGGGACTTGGCAAAGCACCGAACACAAGATCTTTCTATGCGGGTCGCTTCTGTACAAGCGCCCTCTCTGTCTCTCACTTAGTGTTAGAGACGGCGTTGCTTACAAACTTAGTCGGTGCCATGCTAAAAGTCATATGTACGTTACACAACGCCGAGGTCGTCTTTCAAGGAAGGGGTGCTTTATGGCATCCTCTGCTCTGGTGTCCATCAACTGCACAGGCAGGAGAACCAACCTGACAGTCCTGAAAGGCGAGAGAAATGCAGGTCTTTGGCGTTTAATCCCTAACAGCCTAAATTGAATTCCTCCTTCGTGCCCCCTCCCCTCACGTCTCCTAGTCTTCTTCTTCGTTCTCCTTAAGACCTCATGGGCCCTCAGTCACACATCTTAAAAGAAAAACAAAAAAACAAAAACAACAAAGACTTACTTGTCTTAAGTCGATGAAGGCCAACTGCAGAGTCTCCCCTTGGAACCCAGGCACTGGTCCGGATCTGGCAAACCCTGTGGGAAAGAAAGGGCCATGAAAAGCGCCTTTAAATAACCATGGACAGGAAGATTGGCAGACGGATGACAGCGAGGACAAGGGAGGCTGTAGGAGAGGAGGAACGAGCTTCTAAGGAGTCATGTCTCTCTGCCTTCATGCTCTTTGTCTGCTCTTCAAAATTTGTGTCATCAAAACACCATTAATTCCACCGTCCTGACAGCAAGGAAACTGTACTAACGCAACCTGAAATCTATTCCCATGGGCCACTCCGAGCTTCAGAGTATTTGTCTGGTCAATGGACAAACAACTAAGCGAAAAGGGAGATGGTTGGAGGTGGGGGTGGTATTGTCAGGGATAAAAAAAAAGTGTGTGGGGGGGGATAAAGGAAAAGAACAAAATAAGTGGTTTTTGTGTGTCCTTTTTAAATTTTTTTCCCATCTTTACACAAAAAAATCTTCGTCTGCAAAAAAGTTCTTTCAGTTCGGAAGGCTTTGTACATTTTAAGGTCTCAGAGAATTTTCCGATTTCACGCCTGTCACCTCATCGCTTGCGTATTTATCAATAATAAATAATTCCCTGAAGCATTGTTAATTGTGCTCTTACCGGCATATTCTCATTATCTGTTATGGTGCCTTATTTCCATGGCTTCAGGGGACGGCGCGGCTCCGTATCGCGAGCGAGTGGGGCTCTTTAGAACACAATTACATGGTCGCTTCTCTAAAATGATCCTGAGTGAGGAGCATTCACGAGGAGTTTTAAAAAGACCGACTTTATGTCGGGCGTACAGTGCAGTGTGACTACAGAAACCTCTCCTCGACCAGCTCTTGAGCCGACACTTGTCCACAATACTTGCAGAGGATGAAATGTCTCAGCCAAAGCTTTTCAGCCATAAGGACAGCACAGAGCTTCCATTCTGTTGGGCACAATCAGGCGGTTTTAAATATACTGGGAATCCGTTCCTCAATGCGACCAGCTGATGTCAGCGAGAACAAGACCTTCATACACAACTAAAATCTTCGTCCCGGGAAATGGTAATGGTTTGTGATGGCCACTTCAGATATTTCTAGAGCACTACATTATGATCTCAGTATTCCGATCTGCAAATAAGTTAGCCATGTTACCCTTGAAACCCTAGACAATTATCCGAACCTCATCTACACCAGCAATTCAAAACTTAGCACCCTAGGTGTTTCCGAACATCATTTACGTCAGTCCTGTAACCCATAGAACATTAGAGGTTTCCGAACCTCATCTACACCAGCCACGTAACCCATAGTACCCTAGATCATTCCGAACCTCATCTACACCAGCCATGTAAACCATAGTATCTTAGATCACTGGTTCCCAACCTCGATCCTCAAGTGCCCCCCCAACAGGCCAGGTTTTTAAGAATTACCTTGGGTAAATGCAGACTGAATCCTGCAATCACTGAGTAGCACTGAGTAGCAAGTCATGTCAGACTAACCTAATTACGTTCTATGAGGAAGTAAGTAGAAGTATAGATCAGGGGGTCGCAGTGGATGTGATTTACTTAGATTTTGCCAAAGCTTTCGACACAGTTCCACACAAAAGGTTACTACTTAAATTAAGAAAAAATGGTCTAGATGAAAATACTTGTTCTTGGATAGAAAACTGGCTAAAAGATAGGGTACAGAGAGTGGTCATAAATGGTACATTTTCAAGATGGACACCAGTGATAAGTGGTGTCCCTCAGGGGTCTGTTATAGGACCAATACTATTCAATTTATTTATAAATGACCTTGAGATAGGCATTGAAAGTCATGTATCAGTGTTTGCAGATGACACAAAGCTAGGAAAAGTAATACAATGTGAGCAGGATGTCACTTCGCTGCAGAGGGATTTAGATAAATTGGGGGACTGGGCACTTAAATGGCAGATGAAATTTAATCTAGATAAATGTAAAGTTATGCACTTTGGAGTGAAGAACACACAAGCAATTTATACCCTAAATGGTACGGAGTTAGGGAAATCCAAGCAGGAGAAGGATTTGGGAATAATCATAGACTTCAAACTAAGTAACAATGTGCAATGTCAAACAGCAGCCGCCAAGGCCAGCAAAGTACTGGCATGCATTAAAAGGGGAGTTCACTCACGGGATGAAAACATAATTTTGCCTCTGTATAAATCAATGGTCAGGCCGCACCTTGAATATGCCGTGCAATTTTGGGCACCTGTCTTAAAAAAGATATTATATATCGTTAGAAAAAGTGCAGAGACGGGCAACTAAATTAATAAGGGGGATGGAAGGGTTAAGTTATGAGGAAAGACTAACAAGCTTAAACCTGTTTAGTTTAGAGAAAAGGCGCCTTAGAGGGGATCTGATAACCTTATATAAATATATACGGGGCCATTATCAACCATTGTCTGATAACCTATTCATTAACAGGACTATACATAGGACAAGGGGTCATCCATTTAGACTGGAAGAAAGAAAATTTAGCTTAAAGCATAGGAAGGGTTATTTTACCGTGAGAACAATAAAGCTGTGGAATTCTCTGCCTGTTGAGGTGGTTGGGTCAGAGTCTGTACAGACTTTTAAAAAACGACTGGATGACTTCCTGCAGACACAGAATATTAAGGGTTATAATATTTAATATGTGGGTAAAAGCTTCTTGATCCAAGGAGAAATCTGACTGCCATTCTGGGGTCAAGAAGGAATTTTTTTCCCAGTATGTTGCATATTGGCGAGCGCTTCAGACTGGGTTTTTTTGCCTTCTTTTGGATCAACAGCAGTAGGTTATGTGGGAGAGGCTGAACCCGATGGACGCATGTCTTTTTTCAGCCTATATAACTATGTAACTATGTAACTATATCACCTGTGCTGTGCTTCACATATCTGTAAAACCTGACCTGTTGGGGGTACTCGAGGACCGCGGTTGGGAACCACTGCCCAAGATCATTCTGAACCTCATCTACAGCAGCCATGTAACCCAGAGTACCTTAGATCATGCCGAAACTCATCTACACCAGCCTTTTAAACCATTGTACCCTAGATCATTCCTAACCTCATCTACACCAGCCATGTAACCCCATAGTACCTTAGATCAGTGGTTACCAACCGCGGGTCCTCAAGTACCCCCAACAGGCCAGGTTTTAAGAATTACCTTGGGTAAATGCAGACTGAATCCTGCAATCCCTGAGTAGCAAATCATATCACCTGTGCTGTGCTTCACATATCTTTAAAACCTGACCTGATGGGGGTACTTTAGGACCGCGGTTGGGAACCACTGCCCAAGATCATTCTGAACCTCATCTACAGCAGCCATGTAACCCAGAGTACCTTAGATCATGCCGAACCTCATCTACCCGAGCCCTGCAATCCATAGTACCCTAGATCATGCAGAACCTAATCTACACCAGCCTTTTAACCATGGATATTACTGACCCTCTACTACACCAGCCGCAAAACTCTTAAAACCACAGATGGTACTTCATCCCAGCTAAGTCCCCTTAATACCATACATGTTACTGTACCAATTTAAGCCAGAACTGTCCAACTATGGAACCCATGATTTTTTTTGATCTCATCTAGACCAGTCAAGTAACACTTTGCACCAATGTTTCTGAACTGAAACTGGACCGGCAATATCTTAACCTGGCACCCAAAACATTTGAGAACCTTACCTTGACTAGCAATGCCTAACCCTGGAACAATAGAGGTTACTTAATTCCGTTATCCGTGACGCTCAACCAGGCTAAGGCTAATTGAGCATGGCAGGAAATGCAGTTAACGCGGTCAAGGACGGCCAAAGCTTGCCATGAGTGATCTAAACCAACGTTGAACACTACCAAGAAATCGTTTCGCTCCTTATAAAGCAAGAATGCACACAGGCTGCACGTCGTTTCACTCTCCTAGGTCTTAACAAGTGTTATCCTGAAAATATGACTCTTTCACTACCTCCAGATAGTAGAGATAGCAAAGTTAAGTGGCAACTCACAAACCCCCGATCTTTATTGAAAGGATGGTGGCTTATCTTTGCAGAATTCAGGGAACAAAATGCAAGGAATCCTCTATTTCGGGTATGGTCACCGTAGTTTACTGTAGTTGTAGCTCCTGCTGAAGTTGTCCATCATAGGTCTCCCTGTTTTCGTTTCCACCAGTGCTTACACGGGAGTCGTAATTTTGTGTAGTTTTCACTGTAGTTTCAACTGGTGTATCAGCCAAAGTTGTCCAGCAGTTTTTCTTCCGTTGTATTCACCATGATTTATAGGAGAGATTTATGGAGACCACCACTTCAAAATTGACAAAGTACTTTCACCGATGATATAAATACCAGTGAAACTACAGTAGACAGACGAAGAAAATCAGTGGTGCCATTGTTTTCCCGAATTTTACCTGCCCATGTTGAATTTTCCTTCGATTGATAAAGTTGGGCATAACAGCAACAAGTTAGATTTTACAGTAAGATTTAGTTGAATGGTTACTTCTAGAACAGAGTCCACTGATCAGCCCCGACATTAAAACCACCCAATATCATATACAGTGGCAAGAAAAAGTATGTGAACCCTTTGGGATTACGTGGAGTTTTGCATGAATTGGTCATAAAATGTGCTCTGATCTTCATCTAAGTCACAACAATTTGAAAAACACAGTCTGCTTAAAATAATACAACACAAACATTTTATGTTTTCATGTGTTTATTGAACATAACATGTAAACATTCACAGTGCAGGGTGGAAAAAGTATGTGAACCCCTAGCCTAATGACTTCTCCAAGAGCTAATTGGAGCCAGGAGTGAGCCAACCTTGAGTCCAAGCAGTGTGATATTATTGGATGTGTTGCTGAAAGCTGTCCTGCCCTTTAAAAACACACACCAGTTTTGGGTTTACTGGTTTCAAGAAGCACTGCCTGATGTGAACCATGCCTTGCAGAAAAGAGCTCTCAGAAGACCTACGATCAAGAATTGTTGACTTGCATGAAGCTGGAAAGGGTTACAAAAGTATCTCCAAAAGCCTTGATGTTCATGTGTCCACGGTAAGACAGACTGTCTACAAATGGAAAAAGTTCAGCACTGTTGCTACTCTCCCTAGGCGTGGTCGTCCTGTAAAGATGACTGCAAGAGCATAGCGCAGAATGCTTAATGAGGTAAAGAAGAATCCTAGAGTGTCAGCTAAAGACTTACAGAAATCTCTGGCACATGCTAACATTTTTGTTGACACATCTACAATAAGGAAAACATTAAACAAGAAAGGAGTACATGGAAGGACACCACGGAGGAAGCCATTGCTGTCCAAAAGAATATTGCAGCACGTTTGAAGTTTGCAAAAGAGCACCTGGATGTTCCACAGAACTACTGGCAAAATATTCTGTGGACAGATGAAACCAAAATTTACTTGTTTGGAAAAAACACACATGACTATGTGTGGAGAAAAAAAGGCACAGCACACCAACATCAAAACCTCATCCCCACTGTAAAACATGGCAGAGGGAGCATCATGGTTTGGGGCTGCTTTGCTGCCTCAGGGCCTGGACGGATTGTTGTCATTGATGGAAAAATGAATTCCAGAGTTTATCAAGACATTTTGCAGGAAAACGTAAGACCATCTGTCCGCCAACTGAAGCTCTGCAGAGAATGCGTGATGCAACAGGACAATGACCCAAAGCATACAAGTAATTCAACAAAAGAATGGCTTCAACAAAACAAAATACGCCTTCTGGAGTGGCCCAGTCAGAGTCCTGACCTCAACCTGATTGAAATGCTGTGGCATGACCTTAAGATAGCGATTCACCCCAGACATCCCAAGAATATTGCTACACTGAAACAGTTTTGTGAAGAGGAGTGGTCCAAAATGACTCCAGATCGTTGTGCAGGTCTGATCTGCAACTACAGGAAACGTTTGGTTGAGGTTATTGCTGCCAAAGGAGGGTCAACCAGTTATTAAGTCCAAAGGTTCACATACTTTTTCCACCCTGCACTGTGAATGTTTACATGTTATGTTCAATAAAAACATGAAAACGTATAATGTTTGTGTTGTATTATTTTAAGCAGACTGTGTTTTTCAAATTGTTGTGACTTAGATGAAGATCAGAGCACATTTTATGACCAATTCATGCAAAACTCCACATAATCCCAAAGGGTTCACATACTTTATCTTGCCACTGTAGGTCCCACTTGCACTGTCAATCTGTGCCAAGGCATGGAGTCCACAAGACCCCTGGACGTGTCCTGTGGTACCTGGCACCAAAACTGTTTAATAAACCAATTGTGGATTTCTCATCTTGATCGACTCTTGGTGATTTAATCCTCTAGTATCCTGGAAAGGCATCTTCAAGGTTCGGAATTTCTGCTCCTTGGATCACTGATAGGGGAATCGGTGCTCTTAGCTTAAATCCACCAATCTGCCTTCTGTTTGGTGCCTCTTTGTTCAAATTGGCACCACAAAATGTGCGTATATCTCCTATCCTGCTATTACCCCAATTAGGATATTACAGTCTACACAAAACCCCCCTTTTTTTCTTCTTCCCTTTTCTCCATCGACTGACCCACTGAGGACGTAACACTGAGCTGGATAGCCCCTACTGGAGCTGATGTTAACAAGTGCCAGCGCCTGACACCGGCTTTGTGACCCTGCACCAAGACATTAGCAGCAGATCTTGTAAATTGAGCAAGTTGCGAGGTGGGGCCTCCATGGATGAAATTTGTTGTTCCATCACATCCCACCCCGCTCATTCGGATTGAGGTCTGGGGAATTTGAAGGCAAAGACAACACCTTGAAATCTTTGTAATGTTCCTCAAATCATTCCTGAATTTGAGCTACAGTATCGCTTCCGTGTGGTCAGACAAGACGGGCTCACCTTCTCTCCCCACATGCATCACTGAGCCTTGGGACACTTATGAATTAGTCACTGGTTGTCCTTTCTTGCACCACTTTTGGTAGGTGCTAACCACTGCACACCAGGGACACCCCACAGGACTTGCCGTTTTGGAGATTATGTGACCCAGTCGTCTCGCCGTCACTATTTGGCCCTTGTCACAGTCACTCAGATCTTTTCACCCAATTTTCCTACATGAAAATTCATTACACATGAAATTCAAGAACTGCATGTTCACTTGCTCCTAATACATACCTGCCCCGCGACCGCACATCCCGCCCCGCGACCGCACATTCCACCCATCCCACCTCACAATACATCCCACCCATCATGCCTCACAATACATCCCACCCATCACGCCTCACAATACATCCCACCCATCACGCCTCACAATACATCCCACCCATCACACCTCACAATACATCCCACCCATCACGCCTCACAATACATCCCACCCATCACACCTCACAATACATCCCACCCCGCGACCACACATCCCACCTCACAATACAGTTGTGTTCAAAATTATTCAACCCCCAATGCTGTAAAGGGTTTTAGGGAATTTAGTGTACATTTGTAATTGTATTCAGAATGAAATCCTACAAGGACTTTTTAAAGAACCATATGCAACTAAAATGACATCAATTGGTTTTGTAATACAGTAGTAAATGTTTCTTTTGTGAATTCTTCATTGACACAATTATTCAACCCCTTAAAGACTACCACTCTGAAGAACAGAGGTTCATTCAAGTGTTTTCAATCAGGTATTGAAAACACCTGTGGATGTCACCGAGCAGCAATAAAGCATAATAAGCACCAATTAGGCAGCTTTAAAATGACTGTGATACTCAGCTCCTTCTAGACATTTACTGGTGTGGTTACAAACATGGTGAAGTCAAGAGAATGGTCCAGGAAGACAAGAGAAGAGGGGATTACTCTTCATAGGAAGGGCAATGGCTATAAGAAGATTGCAAAGATGTTAAACATACCAAGAGAGACCATAGGAAGCATCATTCGCAAATTCAAGGCAAAGGGCACTGTTGAAACGCTACCTGGTCGTGGCAGAAAGAAGATGCTGACTTCGACTGCTGTACGCTACCTGAAGCGTAGAGTGGAGAAAAGTCCCCGTGTGACTGAGGAACTGAGAAAAGATTTGTCAGATGTGGGTACTGAAGTTTCAGCTCAGACAATACGGCGCACACTGCGTAATGAAGGCCTCCATGCCAGAACTCCCAGGCACACCCCCTTGCTGTCTCCAAAGAATAAGAAGAGTCGACTGCAGTATGCCAAAAGTCATGTGGACAAACCACAGAAGCTTTGGGATAGTGTTCTGTGGACTGATGAAACAAAATTAGAACTATTTGGGCCCATGGATCAACGCTATGTTTGGAGGAGGAAGAACAAGGCCTAAGAAAAGAACACCTTGCCTACTGTGAAGCATGGCGGGGGGGGGGGGGGGTCAATCATGCTTTGGGGCTGTTTTGCTTCTGCAGGTACAGGGAAGCTTCAGCGTGTGCAAGGTACCATGAATTCTCTTCAGTACCAGGAGATATTGGATGACAATGTGATGCAGTCCGTCACAAACCTGAGGCTTGGGAGACGTTGGACTTTTCAACAGGACAATGATCCCAAGCATACCTCCAAGTCCACTAGAGCATGGTTGCAGATTAAAGGCTGGAACATTTTGGAGTGGCCATCGCAGTCACCTGACTTAAATCCGATTGAGAACCTCTGGTGGGACTTAAAGAAAGCAGTTGCAGTGCGCAAGTCTAAGAATGTGACTGAACTGGAGGCTTTTGCCCATGACGAATGGGCGAAGATACCCGTAGATCGCTGCAAGACACTGTGTCAAGCTATGCTTCACGTTTAAAAGCTGTTATAACTGTAAAAGGATGTTGTACTACGTACTAAGATTGAATGTCACTTGGGGGTTGAATAAAACTGATAATGATGTGAGCACAGAAAAGACATTTGTGGTTATTTCATTATAAATGTTATGTTATATTTGTCTGACCTACACGTGCCTCTTTGATTTAATTGTAAGCAAGATGACTGAATGATCAAAATCAATGTCAAACTGGCCAAAACACTCAATTTCAGTGGGGGTTTAATAATTTTGAACACAACTGTACATCCCACCCCGAGACCACACCTCACAATACATCCCGCGACCACACATCCCGCCCCCCCCATGACCACACATCCCGCCCCCCCACATGACCACACATCCCGCCCCCCCACCATGACCACACATCCCCCCCCCCAATGACCACACATCCCGCCCCCCAATGACCACACATCCCGCCCCCCCAATGACCACACATCCCGCCCCCCCATGACCACACATCCCGCCCCCCATGACCACACATCCGCCCCCCCGACCACACATCCCGCCCCCCCGACCACACATCCCGCCCCCCCATGAGCACACATCCCGCCCCCCATGACCACACATCCCGCCCCCCCGTGACCACACATCCCGCCCCCCCGTGACCACACATCCCGCCCCCCCGTGACCACACATCCCGCCCCCCCGTGACCACACATCCCGCCCCCCCGTGACCACACATCCCGCCCCCCCGTGACCACACATCCCACCCTGCGATAGGTGCCATTGTGACCATATAACCAATGTTATTCACTTCACCTGTCATTGGGTTTAATGTTGTTGCTGACCAGTGGCCATCTAGATGAAATATTGTGATTAATTTCTGTAAAGTGCAGAATCCGGACCTTTTTTAGTCAATCTGCTGGAGATCCATGTAGACAATAAGAGGGATGTTACTCATTGACATGATGGCTTGTATGGAAATTCCTACAGACCTCACACATACCAGCGCGGTCCCATAGATTTTAAAACGCAACGTTTGAGGCTAGGAGACCGGGAAGGTAATGATACTCGAGGCAGAAACTTGTGAAAAGTTTTCATATGTGCTGGTTACACGTTGTGTAAGAAAAAGCAAGGAAATCCCCGCATGATAAAGGGTTAACAGGCTTAAAGGGGAGAAGGGGATAAAATCTAAACACACTGCTAACAGGCTGACGTCTGAACGGGCCCAATGGATAAAAATAGTAAGGGGCATAAAGGTGGACCCCGTGGCCACGGACCTCTCCCCCTCCCGGCAAGTCTGTAAATCTTTAAACAAGCAGATTACAAGACAGAAGCTGCCAGACAACAAAACCTCTGCTTCCCCAAGGAAAAAGAATCAGCATTTTATCTGCACACCCCATTCACCGCTCCCTCACCGCGGTGTGACAGTGATGTATTGGCAGCTTTCATGGCCCACATCTGTCTTCATCCCCCTGATCGGGGTGGCATGGAAGGCCTTGGCTGGGCGGGAGAGGTCAGGGATCCCTGCTGGTCAGGTTGACAGCACCTGCTCTTTGTGTCCTCCTGCATCTACAGGCATTTAATTAGGCTGCGAGGCAGACCTAAAATCCAGCAGTGGGTTTCCCTCGCGCCTTTTAACCCTGTGACAACGTCATTTAATCGAAGACGAATCGAGGGGAAAATATAGGAGCTGGAGGTTTTTGCAACGTGGCCATTTTTTAACCTCATTACTGTGCATTTCTCAGTTCACCGCGGCTCATGGTTTAGCACATTATCTCAGCGGTGCGATATTCAGAAAAGCACTTCTGAAAAACGCATGTTCAGGGTGAGTGTAGCCATCCTAGGTCACATTTTGAGGACTGACCACCTCTTTGGTCTTGCGCCCCCCCCCCAATCGTCACAGATGCCACCTCCTTGGTTTTGCACCCTCCCATCGTCACAAATGCCACCTCCTTGGTTTTGCACGCCCCCACATCGTCACAGATGCCACCTCCTTGGTTTTGCACGCCCCCACAACGTCACAGATGCCACCTCCTTGGTTTTGCACGCCCCCACAACGTCACAGATGCCACCTCCTTGGTTCTGCACACCCCCACATCGTCACAGATGCCACCTCCTTGGTTTTGCACCCTCCATCGTCATATGCCACCTCCTTGGTTTTGCACCCTCCCCCATCATCACAGATACCACCTCCTTGGTTTTGCACCCCCCCCCATCGTCACAGAGGTCACCTTTTTGGTTTTGCACCCCCTCCCCATCGTCACAGATGCCACCTCCTTAGTTTTGCACCCTCCCCCCTCGTCACAGATGCCACTTCCTTGGTTTTGCACCCCCTCATCGTCACAGATGCCACCTCCTTGGTTTTGCACCCTCCATCGTCATATGCCACCTCCTTGGTTTTGCGCACCCCCCCATCGTCACAGAGGTCACCTTTTTGGTTTTGCACCCTCGTCACAGATGCCACTTCCTTGGTTTTGCACCCCCTCATCGTCACAGATGTCACCTCTTTGGTTTTGCATCCTCCTTCGTCATAGATGTCACCTCTTTGGTTTTGCACCCTCCATCGTCACAGATGTCACCTCTTTGGTTTTGCACCCCCCCCCCCCCATCGTCACAGATGCCACCTCCTTGGTTTTGCACCCTCCATCGTCACAGATACCACCTCCTTGGTTTTGCACCCTCCATCGTCATATGCCACCTCCTTGGTTTTGCACCCTCCATCGTCATATGCCACCTCCTTGGTTTTGCACCCTCCCCCATCATCACAGATACCACCTCCTTGGTTTTGCACCCCCCCATCGTCACAGAGGTCACCTTTTTGGTTTTGCACCCTCCCCCCTCGTCACAGATGCCACTTCCTTGGTTTTGCACCCCCTCATCGTCACAGATGTCACCTCTTTGGTTTTGCACCCTCCCCCATCGTCACAGAGGTCACCTTTTTGGTTTTGCACCCCCCCCCATCGTCACAGATGCCACCTCCTTAGTTTTGCACCCCCCCCCATCGTCACAGATGCCACCTCCTTGGTTTTGCACCCTCCATCGTCACAGATAGCACCTCCTTGGTTTTGCACCCTCCATCGTCATATGCCACCTCCTTGGTTTTGCACCCTCCATCGTCATATGCCACCTCCTTGGTTTTGCACCCTCCATCGTCATATGCCACCTCCTTGGTTTTGCACCCTCCATCGTCATATGCCACCTCCTTGGTTTTGCACCCTCCATCGTCATATGCCACCTCCTTGTTTTGCACCCTCCATCGTCATATGCCACCTCCTTGGTTTTGCACCCTCCCCCATCATCACAGATACCACCTCCTTGGTTTTGCACCCCCCCATCGTCACAGATGCCACCTCCTTAGTTTTGCACCCTCCCCCCTCGTCACAGATGCCACTTCCTTGGTTGTGCACCCCCTCATCGTCACAGATGCCACCTCCTTGGTTTTGCACCCTCCCCCATCGTCACATGCCACCTCCTTAGTTTTGCACCCCCCCATCGTCACAGATGCCACCTCCTTGGTTTTGCACCCTCCATCGTCACAGATACCACCTCCTTGGTTTTGCGCACCCCCCATCGTCACAGATATCACCTCCTTGGTTTTGCACCCCCCCATCGTCACATGCCACCTTAGTTTTGCACCCTCGTCACAGATGCCACCTCCTTGGTTTTGCACCCCTCATCGTCATAGATGTCACCTCTTTGGTTTTGCACCCTCCATCGTCACAGATGCCACCTCCTTGGTTTTGCACCCTCCCACATCGTCACAGATACCACCTCCTTGGTTTTTCACCCCCCCCCATCGTCACAGAGGTCACCTTTTTGGTTTTGCACCCCCCCATCGTCACAGATGCCACCTCCTTAGTTTTGCACCCTCCCCCCTCGTCACAGATGCCACTTCCTTGGTGTTGCACCCCCTCATCGTCACAGATGTCACCTCTTTGGTTTTGCACCCTCCCCCATCGTCATATGCCACCTCCTTGGTTTTGCACACCCCCATCCTCACAGATGCCTCCTCCTTGGTTTTGCAAACCACCCCATCGTCGCAGATGCCACCTCCTTGGTTTTCTACCCCGCCCCCTATGGTCACAGATGACCCCTCCTTGGTTTTCCACCCAGCCCCCTAATGGTCACAGATGCCACCTCCTTGGTTTTGCGCACCTCCCCCCCCCTATGGTCACAGATGCCACCTCCTTGGTTTTGCACCCCCATCGTCACATGCCACCTCCTTAGTTTTGCACCCTCCCCCCATCGTCACAGATACCACCTCCTTGGTTTTGCACCCCCTCATCGTCATAGATATCACCTCCTTGGTTTTGCACCCTCCCCCATCATCAAAGATGCCACCTCCTTGGTTTTGCACCCTCCTCCATCGTCACAGATGCCACCTCCTTGGTTTTGCACCCTCCCCCATCGTCACAGATGCCACCTCCTTGGTTTTCCCCCCTCCCCCATCGTCAGATGCCCCCCCCCCCTTGGTTTTCCACCCCGCCCCCTATGGTCACAGATGCCCCCTCCTTGGTTTTCCACCCTGCCCCCTCCTTGGTTTTCCACCCTGCCCCCTATGGTCACAGATGCCACCTCCTTGGTTTTGCACCCCCCCATCGTCACAGATGCCTCATTGCAGGACATACTTACACCTCACACTCCAGGTTGATACATGTCCCAAGCAAGTGGGTTAAACGCATAGGAGAAATCCTTATGTTAGGAAGGACAGAACCTGCCATGATGGAGTACATTGATGTTGTGGCAGCGATGCAGCGTATGATCACGTTCTGTAAACAAATCTCCATGGTTTATTTCTAAGTAAAACTCTTTAAAATCTTTAAAAGCATATTAGAGTGCAGCGCGCTGAATTCTGCACGTTGTGTAAGTGGTGGCAGAAGCTTCACTATGGGGCAATCATGTTTGGTGCCAGGGCAAACACTCTCGCCCATAGAGGAGGAAGACAAAGAGCGAGATTAAAACCCTCCTTACCTCAAAACACAAGGAATTCTATAAATCACTTTGAACATCTATAGGTCCAAGAACATCAGAGACCCACCACTGCACTGTGTGCGGCAAGGAACTCAGGGTAGGACAAATGGCTTGTTATTTTGTATACCCTGATTTTGTATGCTTGATGCCATCTAGTACGGCAAAGCAACGGCAAGGACGGTGTCTGTACTAAAGCTGACTTTTATTATTAAAAAATGAGAAATGGTGGACTTGATTTGCATGTCCTACCCAGAATTCACTGCTTCATACAGGGAGTGTAGGAAAAGAGCTTTGTGGGCAAAGCAAGTAGACATCTGCATTTTGTGTGTTTAAAAAAAATTTTCATCCGAAATTTGCATTCTCGTTATCTTTTTCGGATCCGAAAAAACTTAATATCGGCCATCCGAAATATTACGAATCGGACAAAATTATGATTTGAAAACGATCGGAAACTATGAACGGTACGAGAATGATCCAAAACGAGAAAAATGTAACGAAAATGACCCAAAAACTGAACAAAATGCTCCAAAATGGAAAAAAAATAATAATAATTTGGATGGAAATGACATGAAATGACAGTGAAATGACAATGAAAAAAAATGGAACAAAATGATTTCAAAGTAATAAAAACTGATTTTTTAACATTGTAACTTATAGGATTCACCTATAGAATTTAATGTTAAAAAAAATCCCCATTGTTATTAAATATTTCTTAAACCGTTTATTTTTTTCACTTGCAGCAATAAGCCATTTAATTTTTTTTAAGAATTCTTTGGGATTTTTCGTGGGAAATTTTAGGTTTCCTAACTTATTTTAAAGAAACAAGGCTCCCCCCCCCCCGTAGGTTTCAATGTAAAAAAAATATTTGCGTTTTTATTAAATATTTCTTAAACCGTTTACTTTTTTCAGTTGCAGCAATAAGCCATTATATTTATTTATTGTTTAGGATTTTTTTGTCATTTTTCGGGATTTTGGGGTGAACCTTAAGGTTTCCTAGCTTTAAAGTTTTCGTTCAACAGTTTTTTTGCAAACAGCGTTTCAATAATGATAATGAATCGGCTCCGATAATTTAGGACCTGCCGTGATGGGACACGTTGATGTTGTGGCAGCTTTTTCCATGTATGAGGATAGCGTGTAACTAAATTCCCAATGTGTACTCCGGTCAGTTACGTTAATAAAAGTTAAAGATACATTAATGTGACGTAGGCTGATGTGTTAGCAGGTTTCAGAAGTATGTATGTGTGTGTGTTCAGGCCACGCGCTGACCCCTTGTTCGGAGTACGTGTCTACGTGTTTTCAACATAATATCAAGCCTTTACCCATATTATAAATATACACATACAGACGCATGAGCGTTCGCCAGCCACATGCCGATAAAGCTGGATCAGGAGCACATTCCTGTAATGAGGTTGTATTTAAAGCATATCTTACGTTCACACTCCTTGACGTCCAGGTTGAACTGCTGCAAGGCCCCGATGGTGATCTGTTTCACTTCAGCTTCCAGCAGTAGCTGCGTTAAGGACGTGGCGAGGTGTTTGCAGGCAGACATGCAGGCGGTTTGGGCGACCTTCCCCTGGGACGGAGAGGAGACAGTCAGGATTAGGAAGAACGTTGCCATATCGGGGCTGCCCCCCTGCTACCGGTCAAGTCACAACTCAAAGCAACGAGATTATCAGTATGAAATAAGACAGGTTATCCGTGCCAGACAAAACCTGTTACGTGTCCCATAGACAACGAGCCCCCACTGCTCCCTGCCTCCAGTGTCCCTAAGGGTATTGGATGTCCGTATGCGTGACACACCTTCACTCAACGAACATGAAATCAGTTTGAGTGACGATCTTGGCTCTTGTAGGGAATTCCACTGTAATTTGCGACGGAAACAATCAAAAGGACAATACGCCCACCAGCCGCACTCCCTAAAGTGTCCGAACCCCTCAGGGTTTCGAGATTTCAGGATGTATACGCCGGAGGTTCGACCTTGGAGAACCCCATTGGTTACTGATACCTAAAACCCATCTTGGGGTGCAGTCGTCATTACCAGAGCTCTGATAGAACAGGAGGTAAAAATAGGTGAAAACTGATGGAATTATTGTGACACAAAGTATCTAAAGGCCTTGGTGGTAAATTTATGGGGGCGAGTACTTCTAAAACCAGCCGAGTTGCCCAATGGACCTAATCCACCAATGCGCTAACCACTCGAAGAAACTGGTACTGGTCAAAAGGGACATTATTCATAACCAGGGAAAATTAAAAAGATGGAATTCATGGATATGGAGGAAAGAGGGGGGGGGAACTTACGCTCTATACACAATTTGTAGTTGCCCGCTTGTCACAACTCCAGAATAAGTGGCTAAATTCCATTGTTTTTTTAGGTGCTACCCCTTAAAAGGTGGATAATGAGCAACAAAGAGGAACAGGGTGAGTGAAGGTCACCTCGGCACAGTATAGCTAGATCTCCCAAGTCGTATGCCTAAACTGAAAGTAATATGTTGGGATATCTACGATGCCAAGGTGTACCATCAATGGGCAAAGCCAAGGCAGCAGGAACCTCCAAAACTCAGATCAGGACAGAAATTACCCAAAACCTGGAAAAAAGTCAGTCTGTACTGAATAATCGATAGGGGGCGCGTGCCAGTGGTGGTACGGGTCTTTTCTGGTGGGCTTAATTGTACACGTTATGCCTACGTCACATTCCTAGTCGGAGACCGATGAGCGACGCTGGTGGATAAAAGAGAACCAAATTAAAACACACAGGCCATGCGGGGGAAGCCATCGACCAAGGGGTCTATTCACAAAGCACCAAAATTGAACATAAGTTCAGCGACACCATTTAGTTGTAAAGTCTGTGAATTCGCCATTAAGCAAATGGTCACGGTATTTTGCCGAAATTGGAGTCGCCAAAGCAGTTATCGGATGTTGTCGAAAAGTGCCAAATTGGGTCGAAAAGTGCCGAATTAGCATCAGCGAATTCCTCTGAACGGAGAGGGGAGGGTGAAGTCTCTTAACAGGAGCTTAAATCAACAAAAATGTAGTAAAAATTAGTACAATTAACAAAAAAGATCCTTTGAGACATAAATAAAAAGGACTGTTGAATAAAAAAAAAAAAAAAAAAGGGTCTTAATAAAATACATAAAAATGAAAAGGTTTTTGCAAAAATTTAAAATAATTGTCTTTAAAATTAAAAAAAGCTATTCCATTTATTACATCGAAATCTATTGGATTCGCCTGCTTAAACCTGTCGAATCGAAACACCGAAAATCAGGTCATTTTGACGAAGTTTCGGTGCAATTCGGCGTTCTATAAAAAGACTAGTCGATGGTTTCCAACGGGACAATTTCAGTGCTGCCGAACTGTGCATATTTTGCGGAATTTGCTGAATTGACCGCTTAGTGCGTAGACAAATTGCCCCGAAATTTCACCTATGTTGAAATTCCCCGTCCGGAGCAATTCGGAGGCAAATTTGGAGGTTAGTAGATAACCCCTTAAGTCGTCTGCGAATGCTCTCCTCTGAAAACCTGCGGCGAGATCTATTACCGTGAGCTACACGCAAAACACGCTCATATTTAATCACCATACCATGTGTTATGACACAAAAATGGAATGTTTTCTGGCGCGTATTTATACACAAAACTAGGTTTACATTTCACCCAAACTTGTATAAACCACAGTATTTCTGAGCAGTCAGCAAAAAGGGTTATTTTGGGGCAATTTTTTTTTTCCCCTTTACACTTACAGGTATTTGTAAAGCGCTAACAAGTTCCGTAGCGCTGTAAAATGGGAGAGACAGAATGACACATATATATATATACACACAAGTTAAACACACAGAACAGTAGGACAGAGGACGCTGCTGAAGAGCTTACAATCTAAAAGAGGAGTGACAGAATAAGTGAGGGTTAATAGAGTATGTGAAGTAGCGGGGGTGCATGTGGACTGGCTGGGAAGATGGTGCTTGAAATATAAGTGGGGGGATTATGGAGTGAGCAGATGTGTTTTCACAGACTTCTTGAAGGACTGGAGAGACGGGGAGAGTCTGACGTTGCAGGGGAGGGAGTTCTATAGAAAGGGGGCAGCTCGGGAGAAGTCCTGAAGGTGAGAGTTGGGGGTGCGGGTACGAGGAGCTGACAGCATCAGATCATTGGCCGAGCGAAGTGGTCGGGACGGGATGTACCTGCTAGTAAGGGAGGAGATTTAGGCAGCGGCGCGGTTATGGAGAGCTTTGATAGAAATGATACTATTGTTTTACATTGGATCCTATGGAATTCACCTGTTTTAACCAGTCAAACTGAAACACTGAAAATCAGGGCATTTCACCGATATTCCGGTGCAGTTCCGCATTCTCTGAATACATTCACCATTGCTTCTCTATCGGACAATTTCACTACCGCTTTAGATCGCCGAATTGCTGTGATCTCAGGGATGGGCAATTCCTACCGCCCGACTCCCAGGACTGGCGGTTTTGGGGGCCGGGCAGGAGGTTTCTTCCCCCATTTAGTCCTGCTTCAGGCAAGCAGAGCAGGGTCTGAGCAGATACCGGAGTTTTGGCTGCTCATCACGCGTGTGCGCTGAGCACCAAGTCAATCCGGTATGCTGTGGGGCCCTGCACGGTGTGGACGTGCGTGAAGAGTCCTAGGGATTCCCTCCCCATCGCAGTGGATGCTCCACGACCGTCCAGCTGTGTCCCTGTTCGGTGCAGATCTGGCTCCAAGCAGGGATGTCAGCCCAGCCCAGTCTGTAGGACTGCCCCCCCGGCCGTGGGTGTCATCGCGTATGTCCGCGATGACGTCACAAAGAGGAATTCCCCCTACTGGCTGGCAGGGGAATCCCACAGGAGATGCTGGTGTCCTTTGGATCTCTGTATCTCTGGTTCTGTATGTCCTACAAGACAATTGAGGTATCGTTGGAAAGGTCAGAGTCTGGCCTTTCCACGGATATATAAAATGACCACATAGTTTGAAAATAAATTTAAAAAAAATCTTTTTTTCTGTTCTAAATGCAGCATCCTCCCTTAAACCTCCCTGGCGGTATTCCCGAGTGTGACTCGGGGTTAAATTTCGCTACTGCGAACAGTAACCCCGAGCCACACTCGGGCTGGATGTTTACTCACCTCCTCCTGGCTCCCTCGCTGTCGCAGTGTGATCACAGCGAGCTGCTTCCTGGATGGCTCCCTGCCAGTCACATGATGCAGAGGGGCTGGACGGCAGCAAATTTCATTCACAAAACTCACTGAATACAAATGGAAATGTTTATGAACAGCCACTAGGTGGCAGTACAGGATAAGAAATAGACCATACATCGTCTCACCCTTGTTCTCAGACAGATTTCAGTGTTTTTTGTTGTATTTTATTGAATATCATTTATTTGCATTATTTTGGATAATTATTTTTGGGATAATAAAATTATTATTTCGTGTTTCAAACTTTATCGGACTCTGGATTTACTAATTTTTTAAATTAATTAATTAATTTATAAAGGATTTAACCAGTAAGGACTCTTGATTGCACGGATTTCAGTGCGTGATTCCTAATTATTACAGGCTAACTATGTACAAAAACACGTTTCCTTTAAAAAAAAAATTGATACGCTTTTAGACACAAAATTTTCAAAAAAATTAGACCGCCAGGGAGGTTAACAATGCCGCTGCATTAAATGATAAATTTAAAATATTTTAATGTATATGTTATATTTATATCTTAATGTTATTTAGATTAGAATTTTAAATTGAATAATACACTGCATTAATATAATTCAAATAAACAGCATAATTGTTTTTGAGTGTTATTGCTGTGGAGCTCTGTGATACGCTCATACACACCGCACATTACTGTGGATCTCTGTGATACGTCCATACGCACTGCACATTACTGAGTTTTATTGCTGCAGACCTGTGTGATACAGTAATGTGTGGTGTGTATGAGCGTATCACAGAGCTGCACAGAAATAAAACTCACACACACTGCACATTACTATGTATTATCGCTGTGGATTCTGTGACACCGTAATGTGTGATGTGTAGGGGTGTGAGTTTTATTGCGGTGTAGCTCTGTGATACAATCATACACACCGCACATTACTCTGAGATTTACTGCTGTGTGATACGCTCATACACGCCACGCTTTACGGTGATCTGTAATGTGTGGGTTGTAGGAGTGTGAGAAAACCTCGATGCAATAAGTGTTGTATTTAAACTAAACCCCTGTGTTTGTTGATCACATTAATGTGTTTGTTCTCTTTGCAGTGAAGCATCAAGACCTAATGCTATTTTGTTATATTTCTTATCCGGACATGTAGATTGTCATGAGGGACAAGTAGATCGGGCTACCACTTTAGTCATTGGACAAGTAGATTTTTTTTTAAATTTCCACACCCCTGGAACTGCACCATGTTTCGCTGTCAGTTTGCCAGTTTTTGGGGAATCGACAGCTCTCTGAATAGACAAACTGCCACGAAATTGCACCGTACGGGGAAATTCAAACACACGGCGCAATTCGGTGGCAAGTTTGGGGCTTATTGAAAAACCCTTTATGTGTAAACCCTACAAAAATCCCAATATGCACGCCCCAAAACGTCAATACAGAAGAACAAAGGCCCACAATGCAGTACACAATGCACAGAAGCCAGCGTGCATACGCACATATACACAAAGCAATGCACGCACACTGAAAACCTACACCAACACACAATAAATTCAAGGTTACAGTCACAATCCTTTACATGGATCGTTCAGAAGCAAGCCTTCTAAGTGAAGTCTTCAAAGTGAACTCTTAGAGGAGATCTTCTGGTGAGTGATTTTGATTTTTGTTTCAAACAGATCTTTTCTATTCATTAAGGTTTTAAATTAGGTCTGGTGAGTAAATTAGGTTAGGCTGGTGACTCATTTTCATACTGATTAGCATACAATTGGAATCAATTGGGTAGTATTTGCAAAGAGGTTTAGCTTGTCCACTCCTTGCTGGGGGAGGTGGCTATATAAAGCTTGTGGAATATTAGCTTGGTCTAATTGAGCTTGTCAAGCCTTCTAAGTGAAGCCTTCAAAGTGAACTCTTAGAGGAGATCTTCTGGAGATACTCTGGAGGTAGTCTGAGGTTTGACAGGAGGTAGAAAAACAACTAAAAGGTAAGGTTTGCTGGTTTTAAATCCATTCTTTTATAATGGCAGGCTTGGTCCAGTGTAAGAGCTGTCATGCGTTTGTTTTTAGATCCAATTTTTGGAGGTTTGGAGTGTGCCTGATATGTAGGCAGTTCTCTTTATTGCAGCAGGAAATTGCCTGTTTGAAGTCTGAGATTTGTAAATTAT
Source organism: Leptobrachium leishanense (assembly GCA_009667805.1). NCBI lineage: Eukaryota > Metazoa > Chordata > Amphibia > Anura > Megophryidae > Leptobrachium > Leptobrachium leishanense. The sequence goes on from CM019063.1 coordinate 547,896,545, forward strand.
CTGTTAGACAAACTCAGGCTATGACTGTTACAAAGCCACTGCCACAGAGGCCTCCTAGGAGCGGCAGATGGACTACTGTAGGATCTGGTAGACTTAGAGTTGTGGATAGAAGGCATGTCCCACAGTCTGTGGCTCTTCTTAATTCTTTTGATGCACTTTCAGAGTGTAGTGGTAATACGGAAGTAGGCTCAGATACCATAGTTGAGGAACCACCATCCCCTATGCCTAAGGTATGCAGCACTAAAAATGAAAAGGTGGGACTTGATAGAATCACCCAGCAACAATTGCCTTCTATCATAAGAGGTGTTGAGCTGGAGAGTAGTGGTTTGGTGAGATGTCTTCCTGGGGCTACTGCTCGTAGAGGCAGGAGACGTATTCTCAATATTGTCAAAGAAGCAAAGCAGCAAGGGGAAGTGGATGTTCTAATCCATCTAGGGACAAATGTCTTGGCTAGCAATGAGGTTTCTGAGATTAAGGAAGATTTTTGTGTTCTTGGAGGTGAAATACAGCAGATTGCGTCCACTGTGTCATTCTCTGAAGTTTTGCCTGTGCATAACATTCAAGATAGGAAGATGCGCAATAGGGAATTCAATTTTGTGCTTCTTCGGAATGGTGTCGGGAGCAAGGATTTGGCTTTGTGTCCCATGATAGCTCTAATTGGAGCAGAAAGGAACTGTATAAAAAAGATGGTTTGCATCTTACTCATAGGGGAACATATGTTCTCAGTGAGAAGTTCAAAGGTTTCACAAAGAAATATTTAAACTAGGAGGGGGGACAAAAGGGTAAACAATCTGCCCGATTGTCCCCCAAAACTAAATCGGAGGGTACAAGCAACATGCGAGGTAAAAAATGACAAGCTCAGAGTCGTGTCTATAAATGCTCGCAGTTTAGTCAATAAAATCAATGAACTGGAGCAATGATGGCAGCTGAAAAAGTAGATTTAGTGGCGGTTACTGAGACATGGTTCAGTGTGAGAAAAATAACTGGGACATAACAATACCGGGGTACTCTTTATATAGAAAAGACAGAGAAGGTAGGAAAGGAGGAGGAGTGCCCTGTATGTGAAAAACAACATAAAAACGAACCAAATAAAAGTGAGCGAGGTGAACATAGAGTCAGTTTGGGTTACGCTAACATTTGGCAATCATACAGTAGCTCGTGTAGGTGTGATCTATAGACCCCCTGGACAAGTAGAAGAGCTAGATAATCTGCTGCTTGAGGAAATAGCCAAAATGGCAATGAAGGGGAAGTTATTGTCATGGGGGACTTTAATCTTCCTGATGTGAACTGGAAAACCAAAATAGCTGGGTGCACCAGGAGTACAAATATTCTAAACTCCCTACTGGATTATCTGTAACACAAGTAGTTGAGGAGCCGACCCGTAAAGAGGTCATATTGGATTTAATACTCACAGATGGAGGTTGGGTATCGGACGTTGTTGTAGGTGAAAATTTGGGATCTAGTGATCACCAATCAGTATGGTTTAATATAAGAACAGGGATGGAGCCGCACCACACAAAAGTTTTAGACTTTAAAAAAACAGATTTTTCTAAAATGAGATTTTGTGTGAATGAGTCATTATCAGACTGGAGGAGTTTAAAGGGAGTCCAGGAGAAATTGGATTATTTAAAGGAAGCATTATTGAAGGCCACAGGAAATTGCATTCGGCTTGTTAGCAAAAACAAAAAAGGGAAGAAACCACTGTGATACTCTGCAGAAGTGGCCAAAATAGTGAAGAACAAGAAGATAGCATTCAATAATTATAAAAAAAACTCAGCGTGAAGAGGATAGGCAAACCTATAAGATTAGGCAGAAAGAGGCAAAGCAATTTATAAGAGCTTCCAAAGCACACGCAGAAGAGAAAAAAGCTCAGTCAGTAAAAAAGGGGGACAAAACATTTTTTAGATACATAAACTAGAAAAGAAAAGTAAAACAAGGATTAGTTAGATTAAAAACAAAGGAAGGAAAGTATGTAGAAGAGGATAAAAGTCTCGCTGACTGCCTCAATGAATATTTTTGTTCAGTCTTTGCAGAAGAAAAGGAAGGAAAGGGACCTCAGTTAGGAGAGAACACTAAAGAGACATAAACATATGAGTTTACAGAGGAGGAGGTTCTAAAGCAGCTGTCTAAAGTAAAGACAAATAAGTCAATGGGGCCTGATGGGATCCATCCTAAATTATTAAAAGAGCTCAGTGATGTAATAGCAAAACGTTAACAAGGATTGGTTAAATAAATCTTGTTAACGGGAGTCGTCCCAGAAGACTGGAAATTAGCAAATGTTGTGCCCATTTACAGAAGGGTAGTAGGGAGGAATCGGGGAACTATAGGCCAGTTAGTCTTACGTCAGTAGTGGGGAAATTAATGGAAACCATGTTAAAGGAAAGGATTGTTGAACATCTAAAAACACATAGATTACAGGATCAGAAACAACATGGGTTTACCTCAGGGAGATCATGCCAAACTAATCTTATTGATTTTTTGGATTGGGTAACAAAAATAATAGACACAGGTGGTGCAGTAGACATTGCTTATTTAGATTTCAGTAAGGCTTTTGATACTGTTCCGCATAGAAGGCTTATCAATAAATTGCAATCTTTGAGCTTGGATTCCAATATTGTTGAATGGATTAGGCAGTGGCTGAGTGACAGGCAACAGAGGGTTGTGGTAAATGGAGTTTATTCGGCGCAAGGTCTTGTTACCAGTGGGGTACCTCAGGGGTCAGTACTTGGACCCATTCTCTTTAATATTTTTATTCGTGATATTGCAGAAGGTATTAATGGAAAAGTATGTCTTTTTGCTGATGACACAAAATTTGCAACAGGGTTGACGTTCCTGGAGGGATCAGCCAAAAGACAAATGATTTAGGTAAACTAAAAAAATGGTCGGAGTTGTGGCAATTGAGTTTTAATGTGGAGAAGTGCAAGATAATGCACCTGGGACGTAAAAACCAAAGGCTGAATATAGAATATTTGATACAGTCCTAACCTCAACATCTGAGGAAAGGGATTTAGGGGTTATTATTTCAGAGGATCTAAAGGTAAGTAGTCAATGTAATAGAGCAGCAGGAAATGCTAGCAGAATGCTTGGTTGTGTAGGGAGAGGTATTAGCAGTAGGAAAAGGGAAGTGCTCATGCCACTGTACAGAGCACTGGTGGGACCTCACTTGGAGTACTGTGTGCAGTACTGGAGACCGTATCTCCAGAAGGATATAGACATCTTAGAGAGAGTTCAGAGAAGGGCTACTAAAATGGTGTACGGCTTGAAGGAGAAAAGTTACCAAGAAAGGCTTAATGATCTTAACATGTACAGCTTGGAAAAAAGACGAGACAGAGGAGATATGATAGAAACATTTAAATACGTAAAGGGAATCCACAAGGTAGAGGAAGGGAGTATATTTAAAAGGAAACAAAATAGCAAAACAAGAGGGGCAAAGGTTTAAAAGTAACATCAGGAAGCATTATTTTACTGAGAGGGTGGTGGATACATGGAACAGTCTTCCAGTAGAAGTGGTAGAGGCCAAAACAGTAATTGAATTTAAGCAACATGGGATAGGCATAAGGCTATCCTAAACAAAAGATAAATCCAGGTCAAGTATCCATGTAATTGGGCAGACTAGATGGGCCGAAAGGTTCTTATCTGCCGACATTTTTCTATGTTTCTTACATCTGACTATACATTAGACCAGGCCTCAAAATTTCCAGTCGCCTATTAGCATTTGGCGAGTGGAAATTACATGAGGGCGAGTGGGAATGCAGATGCAGGCAGGGCAGGATGGGGTTAGGTGGGGCAACTAGTGGCGAGTAATTCTTAAGGCCTGGCTAGTAGCTTGGGACTTGAAATTTTGAGCCCTGTATTAGACCATTACGTATCAGACAACACAAGGCTTGGACACTATTATAGGCTCAACTTGGCAAATATACAGTTGTGTTCAAAATTATTCAACCGCCACTGAAATTGAGTGTTTTGGCCAGTTTGACATTGATTTTGATCATTCAGTCATCTTGCTTACAATTAAATCAAAGAGGCACGTGTAGGTCAGACAAATATAACATAACATTTATAATGAAATAACCACAAATGTCTTTTCTGTGCTCACATCATTATCAGTTTTATTCAACCCCCAAGTGACATTCAATCTTAGTACTTAGTACAACATCCTTTTACAGTTATAACAGCTTTTAAACGTGAAGCATAGCTTGACACAAGTGTCTTGCAGCGATCTACGGGTATCTTCGCCCATTCGTCATTGGCAAAAGCCTCCAGTTCAGTCACATTCTTAGGCTTGCGCACTGCAACTGCTTTCTTTAAGTCCCACTAGAGGTTCTCAATCGGATTTAAATCAGGTGACTGCGATGGCCACTCCAAAATGTTCCAGCCTTTAATCTGCAACCATGCTCTAGTGGACTTGGAGGTATGCTTGGGATCATTGTCCTGTTGAAAGGTCCAACGTCTCCCAAGCCTTCAGGTGTGTGACGGACTGCATCACATTGTCATCCAATATCTCCTGGTACTGAAGAGAATTCATGGTACCTTGCACACGCTGAAGCTTCCCTGTACCTGCAGAAGCAAAACAGCCCCAAAGCATGATTGACCCCCCCCCCGCCATGCTTCACAGTAGGCAAGGTGTTCTTTTCTTCATAGGCCTTGTTCTTCCTCCTCCAAACATAGCATTGATCCATGGGCCCAAACAGTTCTAATTTTGTTTCATCAGTCCACAGAACACTATCCCAAAACTTCTGTGGTTTGTCCACATGACTTTTGGCATACTGCAGTCGACTCTTCTTATTCTTTGGAGACAGCAAGGGGGTGTGCCTGGAGTTCTGGCATGGAGGCCTTCATTACGCAGTGTGCGCCATATTGTCTGAGCTGAAACTTCAGTACCACATCTGACAAATCTTTTCTCAGTTCCTCATCAGTCACACGGGGACTTTTCTCCACTCTACGCTTCAGGTAGCGCACAGCAGTCGAAGTCAGCATCTTCTTTTCTGCCACGACCAGGTAGCGTTTCAACAGTGCCCTTTGCCTTGAATTTGCGAATGATGCTTCCTATGGTCTCTCTTGGTATGTTTAACATCTTTGCAATCTTCTTATAGCCATTGCTCTTCCTGTGAAGAGTAATCACCTCTTCTCTTGTCTTCCTGGACCATTCTCTTGACTTCACCATGTTTGTGACCACACCAGTAAATGTCTAGAAGGAGCGGAGTATCAGTCATTTTAAAGCTGCCTAATTGGTGCTTATTATGCTTTATTGCTGCTCCGTGACATCCACAGGTGTTTTCAATACCTGATTGAAAACACTTGAATGAACCTCTGTTCTTCAGAGTGGTAGTCTTTAAGGGGTTGAATAATTGTGTCAATGAAGAATTCACAAAAGAAACATTTACTACTGTATTACAAAACCAATTGATGTCATTTTAGTAGCATATGGTTCTTTAAAAAGTCCTTGTAGGATTTCATTCTGAATACAATTACAAATGTACACTAAATTCCCTAAAACCCTTTACAGCATTGGGGGTTGAATAATTTTGATCACAACTGTAGGCAACAATTTGGAGATTCCCAATTCTTATCCCGATGAAAGGTTTAGTGAGCAACTCCGTCAACATGTCTGAACATCAGTTTGTGACAACACGAGGGTTTCATGGTGGTGCAACATTAACCAGCTCTTATTGTGATCCATCAGACCATCAATTTGTTTAGAATCCTTGTTCTTCAGAAATATATTACATTTTTCTTTAAATCCTTCTGACACGGATATGCTTAGTAAGGGATTTTTGCCCACGGGATTCTTTAAATCAATACATGTTAAATATTTGCTTATTGGGTTTTTCTGTTTACGTTTTGTCAGACGTTTGTATGTCACAAGCCGTGCACATCGTCTGCGTCTGACGTGTACGGGCCGCCGATACATGCGTTCCAACACGTCCGACATACCGTCGCAATGGAAAGACTGGAGCTCACAGGAATTACGCAGCTCGAACTGAAGGAAAAGGCAGAACCGGACACGTTTTCCCACCAGTGCAACACCGACGCAAAGGTTCTCCTCGATTAATAAACAAAGAGAAAGTCACGGCGGGAAACAGAGCTAAAACCAGAAAAAATGATTCCCATCTATTCCAACAAACCCCAAAACATTCACTTCTGACTAACAAACACAGACGCGCACCCGCAAGAAGATCGATGCTGGATTCTTCCAGACGAGAAGTTTGGCCACACAAAGATAGACTTTTATGTTTCTAGCGCCGCGTTTTAAGATTAATTCATTCATTCTTGTTTACGTTGCGTTTAACAGAAACCGTGCTAAAAATTCCTTCTTTATGAAAATGATCCTAAACGATCATTCCACCAGATATCTTTCCGTTTCTGAAAGCCAAATCAACTTGGAAGTCCACCATGACATCAGTAAGGACTCTTATTGACGGTGTTATACACACCGTATGTTGACCAAGTTGATTCCACCATGTAGCCAAAAGTGTTTGAAAGTCAAGTCAACGTAGAACAAAAAGCCCATCGTGACTTCAGCAGAGACGCGTCTCCGGTGTTACGCATCCATTGTGTGATATTTTCCTCTATATGTGTCACTGGGTGCATCCATTGTGTGATATTTTCCTCTATATGTGTCACTGGGTGCATCCATTGTGTGATATTTTCCTCTATATGTGTCACTGGGTGCATCCATTGTGTGATATTTCCCTCTATATGCGTCACTGGGCGCATCCATTGTGTGATATTTTCCACTATATGTGTCACTGGGCGCACCCATTGTGTGATATTTTCCTCTATGTGTCACTGGGTGCATCCATTGTGTGATATTTTCCTTTATAGGTGTCACTGGGTGCATCCATTGAGTGATATTTGGTGTTGTAAACTGCCCCCCCCCCCATCAGTATCTTTTCATCACTTGCTCCTCACTGTGCGGCTTTGGCCATAGAATGGAGTGAATGGGTCAGTCACCGACTCACATCATTGTATTGTGTGGGATGTATTCAAAGGACATCACCAGGGGCTAGATTAGAAGTCTTGTAGGCTCCCTGTTTTATCTCATTCAGCTGCCATCTCTTATCTCGGTCTCAAGAATAGCCTCCTGCTGCCTTATATAAATATTCCCTTCTCCACCCTATTAACTGTTAAATACTGTGTAAAATAAAGCACAGCCGCAAAGTAACACTTTTGCACAGATTTTGGTAAATGTTGCATCATGGGGAAAAATCCACAAAATTGAAATAGATAAACAGCTTTATTTTTCCTTTTTACATGCAATTACTTCAGACAAGGAACAAAAATCAGCACGTGTTTTAAAAGGGGGTTGTGTCTGTAAAAGCACAAGTAATCTAGTTACAGCTTATGTAAATGGTAATGTCCCTTTAAGGGGCCTACAATCACTTTATTGTGACTGGAATTCTGTTCCCTTTAGTCCCGCATGGATTACTGTAACCGCCTTCTCTCTGGCTTTAAGAGGTCCCAGATTATCCCTCTGCAGTCTGTTATGAACGCCTGTGCCAGACTCCTCCACCTCACCTCCTGCACCTCTGACCCCTTTGTCAATCTCTACACTGGCTGAATAACCCTTTCTGCTCAGAAATACTCTGGTTTATACAAGTTTGGGTGAAATGTAAACCTAGTTTTGTGTATAAATACGCGCCAGAAAACATTCCACTTGTGTCATAACACATGGTATGGTGATAAATATGAGCGCGTTTCCTTACACGTGTTAATACTTGTAACGGTTTCTCGTGTGTAAGAAATTAACTCGGGACAAGTCCACGATGCAGCCAACGGAGACCCGTCTCAGAAGGTGCCATACGCTGGATGACAACCAAATAATGCCACTGCGGGCACACACCTATACAAATGACTGAGCATCATGGGACATATAGTTCAGAAACATCTGGGGTGCCAAGGTTCGCTACCACTGGTGCAGGGGATGGAGGGGTTGTTATTACATTAACATGTACTAGAAATTACATAAAAAAAGCACACCTATAAAACAGGTGTACAAAGGCGTGCAGATCAGTTTCAGAAGGAGAAATGCCTCATTGAAAACCCAAGTATAACCCTTTAATAATTTAGTATTATTTAATAAGACCTTTTTAATAATTGTGTTTATATATACACCTTTTTAAAAATATATATAAAAAAAAGGTATAAAAAATTTATATATATATATATATTTTTTGGAAGAAATGTTGTAAGTGCCTGCCATTGGGAATCAATGAGGGCGAGCAAAAAAAAAATATATAGAAAATGACATTTAAAATATTCCGGTTAGACGGATCAGTGGTATCATAATCCATTATAGAAAGAAGTAAAGAAAACTAGATTTGGGCAGGGATCCCCAACCGCGGCTCTCCAGATTGCTTGGAACTACATTTCCCATCAATCTCTACCAGCCTAATGAGTGGCTGAGCATCATAGGAGATGTGGTTCCAAAACATCTGAATGGCCAAGGTGGCTGATCCTTTGATCGGGGTAATCCAGAGGACACTGGAATATAAACTAGATGGCTCCAGAGCTACAAAACCCTCAGTAACTCAGCTCCCCACTACCTGTCCTTACTAATCACCAAATACACCCCAGCCCGCTCCCTAAGGTCAAACAGCGACCTGTACCTAGCGTCTCCCTGCATCACCTCTTCCCATGATAGACTGCAGGATTTCTCACGCACAGCCCCCATCCTCTGGAACGCTCTCCCTCGTACTGTCAGACTTTCCCATAGTTTCCCTTCCTTCAAACGCTCCCTTAAGACATTCCTAGTCAGGCAAGCCGACCACCCGACTCAATGATACACCTCACTGCCCCAACCAGTCCATCGTTCTCACCCTGCGGCCCATCGCTCTCACCTTGCAGTGCTCTCCTCCTGTTTTTCACCCCCAAACCCTTCTAGATTGTGAATTCCCACGGGAATAGGGCCCTCGTTTCCTCCTGTACTGGTTCATCAAAATGTTGTTCAATGTATTGTAACCATGTCTATATAAAGCGCTGTGGAATATGCTGGCACTTAATAAATGAATAGAAACGCCAAAATGAGAGGGCCTAAAAATAGGTAACAAAATTATTCTTTAAAACCAAAAATCAATTAATTACAGAGAATCCGGATATACACTAATATATATATATGTATATATATATATATATATATTTTTTATTCTCTATGTAGTGTTTAGGGTGAGTGCAGAGTAATGATAGTGTAACATAATGGCGTTTGTTTTACTCTTTGGTTGCGTCGTCAGTAAATAGTTGATTAATAACCCCACACTGGTTCTTTGATATCAAACCCGACCTCTATCAACAAGGCTTTCAGCCGAGACTGACGCGAGCTGCCAGAAAAAAAAACGCAAGAAATGTCTGCGTGTAAAATCGATACAAGATCGGGATCAGAATATAGGTGAAGCTTTATTGGCAGGAGGAAGCGGCCGTCTTCACGCCGTGAAAATACCCAACGCAAAACTCTGAACGTTAATGATCACTTCCTGCGCGGCTCTTTAATAAAGCCTAAGAGCTCTCCACGGGATCATTACCGAGTATTCCATCATTAGTCCCTCATTCTCTGACGACATAAAAAGACGAGCACTTAATTACAGCTTTCCTTCCTGCCAATTTATATCAAAAATAGGGAAAAGAGCGAGCGAGCGGGCACCCCCCCCCCCATTTTTTGTTTCTTCTTTTCCCTGAATGAAAAATTACAAGCGCAGAGATTAAACCTGCGCTCACCGTCATTGCGGGAAGACAAAAATACAAACGAGTAAAGTCGAACATGACGAACGACTGGAACGTACGTGTGTGTATGGATGGATGTGTGTGTGTGTACGTAGTGATACTTTTTTATTGGACTAACATTCCATTTAATAAGTCAAGCTTTGGAGAGTATAAACGCTCTTCTTCAGGTCTGGAAGCTATACGGAGCAAAATCAGAATTGAACATTAAGGCCCCGTTCACACTGAGCGATTTATCGCGTGTTTTTTGCCACGATATCGCTCTATGTACAGTTGTGTTCAAAATTATTCAACCCCCAATGCTGTAAAGGGTTTTAGGGAATTTAGTGTACATTTGTAATTGTATTCAGAATGAAATCCTACAAGGACTTTTTAAAGAACCATATGCAACTAAAATGACATCAATTGGTTTTGTAATACAGTAGTAAATGTTTCTTTTGTGAATTCTTCATTGACACAATTATTCAACCCCCTTAAAGACTACCACTCTGAAGAACAGAGGTTCATTCAAGGGTTTTCAATCAGGTATTGAAAACACCTGTGGATGTCACGGAGCAGCAATAAAGCATAATAAGCACCAATTAGGCAGCTTTAAAATGACTGTGATACTCAGCTCCTTCTAGACATTTACTGGTGTGGTTACATACATGGTGAAGTCAAGAGAATGGTCCAGGAAGACAAGAGAAGAGGTGATTACTCTTCACAGGCAGGGCAATGGCTATAAGAAGATTGCAAAGATGTTAAACATACCAAGAGAGACCATAGGAAACATCATTCGCAAATTCAAGGCAAAGGGCACTGTTGAAACGCTACCTGGTCGTGGCAGAAAGAAGATGCTGACTTCGACTGCTGTGCGCTACCTGAAGCGTAGAGTGGAGAAAAGTCCCCGTGTGACTGCTGAGGAACTGAGAAAAGATTTGTCAGATGTGGGTACTGAAGTTTCAGCTCAGACGATACGGCGCACACTGCGTAATGAAAGCCTCCATGCCAGAACTCCCAGGCGCACCCCCTTGCTGTCTCCAAAGAATAAGAAGAGTCGACTGCAGTATGCCAAAAGTCATGTGGACAAACCACAGAAGTTTTGGGATAGTGTTCTGTGGACTGATGAAACAAAATTAGAACTGTTTGGGCCCATGGATCAACGCTATGTTTGGAGGAGGAAGAACAAGGCCTATGAAGAAAAGAACACCTTGCCTACTGTGAAGCATGGCGGGGGGTCAATCATGCTTTGGGGCTGTTTTGCTTCTGCAGGTACAGGGAAGCTTCAGCGTGTGCAAGGTACCATGAATTCTCTTCAGTACCAGGAGATATTGGATGACAATGTGATGCCGTCCGTCACAAACCTGAGGCTTGGGAGACGTTGGACTTTTCAACAGGACAATGATCCCAAGCATACCTCCAAGTCCACTAGAGCATGGTTGCAGATTAAAGGCTGGAACATTTTGGAGTGGCCATCGCAGTCACCTGACTTAAATCCGCTCCCCTCTGCGAGTCCCTTCACTGGCTCCCCATCCACTGCAGAATTAAGTTCAAAATCCTTATCCTTACCTACAAAACCCTCACTAACTCAGCTCCCCACTACCTGTCCTCACTAATCACCAAATACACCCCAGCCCGCTCCCTAAGGTCAAACAGTGACCTGCGACTAGCTTCTCCCCGCATCACCTCTTCCTATGATAGACTGCAGGATTTCTCACGCGCAGCCCCCACTCTCTGGAACGCTCTCCCTCGTACGGTCAGACTTTCCCCTAACTTCTCTTCCTTCAAACGCTCCCTTAAAAAGTTCCTATTTAGGGAAGCCTACCACCCAACTCACTGACGCAACCATCAATCACTCTCACCTTACAGTCCTCTCCTCCTGTTTCCAACCCCAACCCTCCCAGATTGAGTTCCTACGGGAATAGGGCCCTCATCTCCTCCTGTACTGTTTGTCAAATGTTGTTCAATGTATTGTAACCCTGTCTATACTGTGCTTATTGTACAGCGCTGCGGAATATGCTGGCGCTTTATAAATAAAGAATAATAATAATAATAATAATAATAAATCCGATTGAGAACCTCTGGTGGGACTTAAAGTGGGACTTAAAGCAGTTGCAGTGCGCAAGCCTAAGACTGTGACTGAACTGGAGGCTTTTGCCCATGACGAATGGGCGAAGATACCCGTAGATCGCTGCAAGACACTTGTGTCAAGCTATGCTTCACGTTTAAAAGCTGTTATAACTGTAAAAGGATGTTGTACTAAGTACTAAGATTGAATGTCACTTGGGGGTTGAATAAAACTGATAATGATGTGAGCACAGAAAAGACATTTGTGGTTATTTCATTATAAATGTTATGTTATATTTGTCTGACCTACACGTGCCTCTTTGATTTAATTGTAAGCAAGATGACTGAATGATCAAAATCAATGTCAAACTGGCCAAAACACTCAATTTCAGTGGGGGTTGAATAATTTTGAACACAACTGTAGCTTCTCCAATGGATTTCAATGGAGCTGTTCCTATCAGTTGTGATCAGTTGTCGCTCAATGTCGCATGCAGCTCCTCGCTGTAACATGTCGCTGGTACATTACGTTTTTTGTCGCGATTTGCATTGGTGGTGTTTTGCAATATCGCGCATAACGGTGAAATAGCGCAACATTATTGCACAATATCACTCAATGTCACAAATATGAAAATCGCGCGGCAAAACATGCGATTTTTCATGTCGCTCAGTGTGAACGGGGCCTTAATGGCACACGAGTGGGGGAGGTGGGATGGGTGTCGTTAAACAGTGAGTGGAATAGTATGGTCAAACAAACAAATAAATGAAGGCTCTTCGACCCATAAAACAACAGCGATAAGATCATGATGTACATCTGATGATCGTGCATAGAGAGGAGGGGGCCAATAACACAACTTGAAAAAAACAGGTGTGAAGAAAAAAAAAACCAGCCAGGATTCTGAATGTTATGTGACGTTAAGATAATGGGTTAAAAAGCCAAAGTCTACATTGAGTCCTTCCTTTATGGTGTTAAAATATGTGATCATTTTTATTTCGAATGTCTTCCGTTCACGAGGGTTTTTAATAGGGATGCACCGATACCACTTTTTTAAGCCCGAATACGAGTACCAATACTTTTGTTCAAGTACTCACCGATACTTTTATTTTATGTCATGTGACCACTTTACAATAAGAACAGACCTCATATAAAGCCCCCCGCTCACATGGATATGCCCCAGCTCATGGATATACTGCCCCCAGCACATGGATATGCCCCCCAGCTCATGCATAATGCCCCCCAGCTCGTGGATAATGCCCTCCAGCTCGTGGATTTGCCCCCCCTGCTCGTGGATAATGCCCCCCCTGCTCGTGGATAATGCCCCCCCCTGCTCGTGGATAATGCCCCCCCCTGCTCGTGGATTTCCCCCCCCGCTCGTGGATGATGCCCCCCCTGCTCGTGGATAATGCCCCCCCCTCTCGTGGATAATGCCCCCCCTGCTCGTGGATAATGCCCCCCTGCTCATGGATAATGCTCCCCCAGCTCATGGATAATGCCCCCCCAGCTCACCTGGCACTCTCCGCACATACCTTCCTGGGCGACGCGCAGAAACTTTGCCGGAGTCGCCCAGGAAGGTAAGTATGAACGCGGTCAGTGCCAGGAGCCTGTCCGAATGCTCTATCGGCATTCGGACAGGCCCTGCAGCCGCTCTCCTGTTTCATACTTACCTTCCTGGACAACGCCGGGAAAGTTTCCGCGCGTGCGCTTGTTGGAAGGCCCCCAGCCGCGACCATGTAGGACCATGTGATCGCGGCTGGGGGCCTTCCCAGGAGTGTGCGCGCGCAAAGACTTTCCCGGTGTCGCCCAGGAAGGCTTATGAGCGGAGAGCAGCTGCAGGGCCTGTCCGAATGCCGATAGAGCATTCGGACAGCCGCCCCAGCCCCTCGGATGCCACTCAATGCCGGCTTCCGGTATCGGAAAAAAATATCGGGGGTACTGCACGAGTACCAAGTACTCCTGCAGTACCGGTATCGGCACCGATACTAGTATCGGTATCGGTGCAACCCTAGTGTTTAAAATGTCCTTTGAGGATTTTAATTCTGAGGTTTTGTATGGAGTGGCCTATTAGATTGAAGTGATGTCCCACCAGGGGGAGAGGATTTATATTCTTGATGGAGTGTCTGTGCAGGTTCATCCTGAGGTTCAGTTCCAGGCCAGTTTCACGGCATACACACAAACACATATTATATATAAATATACACACAGACGGGTAAAGACAAGCACTCTTGGAGCGCTTGCATATAACCTTTGTTTATTGTAGCCAAGTCAATGTTTAAGATATTCTCCGTATCTTTCATCAGGACGTGACCAGAAGCCCCAGGAGTGCAGGGCTTTATCTGCCTGTGTATTTAACGCTGACTGAAGCACGAGCATTGGAAATATGAGTCCTCACGTGCAGTGAGAGAGTGTGTGAGTGTTTGTGTGTCTACATACATACACACACGCCAATGCACTTACCACTTTATTAGGTACACCTGTTCAATTGCTCGTTAAAACAAATTGCTATTCAGACAATCACATGGCAGCAAATCAATGCATTTAGGCATCTAGACGCAGTGAAGACGACTTGCTGAATTTCAAACCAAGCATCAGAATGGGGAGGAAAGGGGATTTAAGTGACTTTGAACGTGGCGTGGTTGTTGATGCCAGATGGGCTGGTCTGAGTATTTCACAAACTGCTGATCTACTGGGATTTTCACGCACAGCATCTCTAGGGTTTACAGAGAATGGTCCGAAAAAGAGGAAATATCCAGTGAGCGGCAGCTGTGTGTTGACGAAAATGCCTTATTGATGTCAGAGGAGAATGGATAGACTGGATCGAGATGATAGAAAGGCAATAGTAACTCAACCACTCGTTACAAACAAGATCTGCAGATATACCATCTCTGAATGCACAATACGTAGCTGATGTAGCAGATGGGCTACAGCAGCAGCAGACCACACCAGATGCCGCTCCTCTCGGCTAAGAAAAGGAAACGGAGGCTACAATTCACATAGGCACCAAAACTGGACAATAGAAAACGTAGCCTGTTCTGATGAGTCTCGATTTCAGCTGCGACATTCAGATGGTAGGGTCAGAATTTGGCGTAAACAGCATGAAAGCATGGATCCATCCTGCCTTGTATCAACGGTTCAGGCTGGTGGTGGTGTAATGGCGTGGAGGATATTTTCTTGGCACACTTTGGGCCCCTTAGTACCAATTGAGCACTGTTTAAACGCCACGGCCTACCTGAGTATTGTTGCTGACCATGTCCATCCCTTTATGAGCACAGAGTACCCCGTATCTTCTGATGGCTTCGTCCAGCAGAATAATGCACCATGTCACAAAGCTCAAATCATCTCAAACTGGTTTCTTGAACACGATGAAGAGTTCACTGTCCTCCACAGTCCTCAGATCTCAATCCAACAGACAAATCTGCAGCAACTACGTGATGCCATCATGTCAATATGGAGCAAAAACTCTGAGGAATGTTTCCAACACCTTGTTAAATCTATGCCATGAAGAATTACGGCAGTTCTGAAGGTTAGAGGAGGGTCCGACCTGGTATAGCAAAGTGACTGGTGTGTTTATGCACATATGTACACAAACACCTATACATATGCAGAAATATACACAATCGTGTTTGCACTGAACCGAGTGGTGACACTGGAATTTCAGTATATGTACATACAGGTTAATCACCCCTCATCTGTAAGACTCCGGTTTTTGGGGTGCTCTTCTGGTATTAAAGGTAATTCTTCAGAGCTAGTAGCACTGTGGAACAGAACTTACAACTATTTCAGTAGGACCATCTCTCTAGACCGAAATGTTGCGAGGGCCGTTTTGATACAGCAAGCGCTTTGAATGGCATTGACCGGGACGCAAGGTGTCCACTTCTCTTTCAATGATCGGACGGAGTTGGCCACTCAGACTCGGGGACCACCTGGTTATTGCTGAAACTGGCTCTGTCAGCACACGTGAGCGCAAATCCGGATTTATTTATCATGCCATACACCCCATGTCACACGCGGGACGGCAAACTGGGCCACACAGTAAAACTAGACAACTGGAATCTCTAAAGATTATTCATTAAAAAGCACAAACTGACGTGAATTATGAAATTACAAACAATCATGCCGCAGCTACAGTTGATCCCCACCTCGAACTGGCCGAGATGAACGATTCCTTGTCATGCACAAAGGAGGAACGCGTTGGTTACATGTTAAACAAGGCTTGGTTTCAAGACATGCATCACACAGGGCCAGTGTCTCAATGTCAGAGACTGGGGTTTTAGTGATTTAATAAAACAATTTACCACCCTATGCCGTGCTTAACACTGCAGCCACCACTCACTACTCACCGGCATCCTTGAGTGCGTGAAAGAGGGAGCCTAGAAGAAAAGGCAGAAGGCCATGGCATGAATGTGCATGAGGAGCTTTATTCTGGCCCTGCAGGTCTCTCCGTGATAACCCAGAAGCTCCTGCGCACACTCGTGGGTTTTCAGGCACATTAAACCGCTAGCGTGGTGGTGGTTCGCAGGAATTGGACTCCATGCCTATTCCTGTATACCTCATCTTATCCCCAAAACCAACAAAAAAGGCTTCACGGACCAGGAGCTTCACAAATGGGAATATAGGCAGCTAGGTGGTATGGGTTACATGATCCGGTATATGACAGGTTACATACACCACACACCTCAAACCTGAAAAGTGTGTTGTATGGGGTTTACGCTGATCAGCCACAATATAAAAAACGCCTAGTATTTTCAGAAATTTGAGCTCCAGTATCTCATCTCTGTGTGACTGGAGCAGACGGGCTCGGCCTTCACTTCTCATGTGCATCAATGAGCCTTGGGCGCCCTTGACTGACGCCGGATCACTAGTTGTCCTTCCTTGCACACTTTTGGTAGGTAGGTAATAACAACTGCACACCAGGAACACCCCACAAGACTTGCCGTTGTGGAGATGCTGTGTCCCAGTCGTCGCTATTTGGCCCTGGTCAGTCACTCCGATCTTTTTGCCCATTTTTCTGCTTCTTACACATGAAATTCAAGAACTGCCTCTTCTCTTGCTCCTAATATGTCCCGCCCCGCGACAATACATCCCGCCCCGCGACATCCCACCATTGTGACCTTCTAACCAATGTGATTCCCTGTAGCCGTCGGTGGTTTTAATGTTGCGGCCGACCAGTGTATGTATTCTGCATATAATGGAATAAATAGCAAATGCATCATAAACCAGACTATAATTATTCACACTTTAATGTCGATTCTAACATTTTCACAATGGACCCGTAATTAGTGATAATTCTGTCAAATACCCTTGTTTTGGTGCGCACCATTACTTTACTTCGGGAATAAGCACTTCTGCTGGTTTTGGCTCAAACTCTTCCAAGTATCTGGTTTAGAAACTGTCCTCAGAAAGAAAAGTCAGTTTACCACTGCCAATTCATTGCTATTTTCTACGACGTTTTGAGGGGGCTGACCCATCAGCTCCCAGATTTGGAAGGCCAACGATGTGCCCAGAATCCAGTCAAGTGGGACTTCTGAGTATCTCATTTCTCAGGCCTTAGAGTCTCTCTATGTCGCACTTGAACGTTCGCCCCATGCTATTTTGCGTGTGTTAATGCGCCGTTTCCCACAGATTCCTGGACGTGCCGTGCAGATGAGTCCAGCTATCATCCTATTCATTTATTCCACACCCCTCAATCAGAGCGATGAGTTCCCACTCTCACACCCTTTGTTCTTTGCCGTTCTTTGTAAACGAGATTAAATGAACGAGTGGAATGTATAACCATGAAACGACGAGTCTACAGAAACCATGGAAATCATACACTGTCAAGTCAGATCTAGAAGAGCCAGATAAGTATGCCTGAAATACTCGCAGAGCAACGCATGATCGTGTCACGCGGATACAGAGCCGCCTGCCAACGCCCAAAGAACCCAAAGAGAAATAATTACAGCATAAAGACAGACGCTCTGCTAATATACCTGTAACTCTTACACTCAATTCTAACAAACCAAAGAGACGCAGAACCGTCAGATGATCTGCATCAATTGTGTTAAGTTAAAGGACAATGGGTGACTGGCAAGAACTCAACTGGGGTCAGAGGCCTCAGACTACAACGCTAGGCCCAGGTTTAACGACGCCTAGTGAAGAAACCTTATGCAAACCAATACTGATAGTGCACTGCGATGCAAGTTGGACCCGGCAGCATTTCTACCACACATAATAAAGCTTTATCAAGCTAGATACGGGAACGGGACAAACGGCTGACGTGTACATTGTCAAAAGAATAAATATTGTGCTTGTATATTATCAGACTGTTGCAGTTTTCATGTATCAGCAGTCAGGCTGGTCACTGCACACCTGCAGCAGGATAGCCATCTGACTCCCTCAAGAACAGCCCACCGGACTCGTCAAAGCCCTTCGAGGACAGTCCGACTCAATCTCTGCGGGACAACTACCAACTCGTCGGGTCAATGTAGGACAGCCTACCAACTCGTCGGTTCAATGCAGGACAGCCTACCAACTCGTCGGGTCAATGCAGGACAGCCTACCAACTCGTCGGGTCAATGCAGGACAGCCTACCAACTCGTCGGGTCAATGCAGGACAGCCTACCAACTCGTCGGGTCAATGCAGGACAGCCTACCAACTCGTCGGGTCAATGCAGGACAGCCTACCAACTCGTCGGGTCAATGCAGGACAGCCTACCAACTCGTCGGGTCAATGCAGGACAGCCTACCAACTCGTCGGGTCAATGCAGGACAGCCTACCAACTCGTCGGGTCAATGCAGGACAGCCTACCAACTCGTCGGGTCAATGCAGGACAGCCTACCAACTCGTCGGGTCAATGCAGGACAGCCTACCAACTCGTCGGGTCAATGCAGGACAGCCTACCAACTCGTCGGGTCAATGCAGGACAGCCTACCAACTCGTCGGGTCAATGCAGGACAGCCTACCAACTCGTCGGGTCAATGCAGGACAGCCTACCAACTCGTCGGGTCAATGCAGGACAGCCTACCAACTCGTCGGGTCAATGCAGGACAGCCTTACCAACTCGTCGGGTCAATGCAGGACAGCCTACCAACTCGTCGGGTCATGCAGGACAGCCTACCAACTCGTCGGGTCAATGCAGGACAGCCTACCAACTCGTCGGGTCAATGCAGGACAGCCTACCAACTCGTCGGGTCAATGCAGGACAGTCTACCAACTCCTGAAGCTGAAAAATCTATTATTCCTCAAATGCCCGAAAGATTAATTTCTTACAAATGGCCGATCATTCCACCACGTAACGCGCCTGGAGAACATTCAAACATATCCACAGACATTTACTGAGCTGCGAAGAGACACGCTAAGACTTTACTACAGTCCAACTCTTAAAACCTTTACCGATGTCCGTCACACACAGGCACTGCTAGCTGTTCTACAGGACCTTCACTACAGGAGACATTGCTTTGTGTTGGATTTTTGTGTGAAGTGTATTTAAACAGGTCTGTCTCGGAAGGAACATAGAAGGTCCCGGCGCAGGAAGTTCAAAGCTTGTGAGAAAGGTAGGAGTCTGACAGCTACACAAACTCATTCAATTGTTTCCAAGACACGTCCAGACCATGCTATCTGCGCTCGTGTAGCTATCACTGTGTGTGGACGAGAACTTCCCTTTCCAGAACGTCTTGACCGCTCCTTCACTTATAGAAGACAGTTTGCAAGAAACCAAAATAAACAGAAACCATTACAGTCACATGAAAGAATGAAGCCAGGAAGTTGGCGGCAGTTGGTTTCCTATGGTAGCAGGCATGCCGGGCAGGCTGATCCTATCTCTGCACTTTGCGGGCATCGTGAGGACACAGCAAGTTCACACGTAAAGTATGTCTGAGCACATTTCAGGCCGGTATTGAGCAGGGTTTACCTGCTCATACAGAAAAGTATATCCAATGTGGCTTAGCACATTCAATATATATCCAAAGTAAAGAGGATAAAGATCTTTGTACTAAAACATACACTGGTCTACTCATGCCCACGTACAGGGCAGCCATCAGAAATTAAAGGGGCCCCTTACGGAACCGCACGATGGGCCCCCCCCGGCACTCCCTCAACCTCTAACAAGCTTTTCTCCCCCTTCCAAAAAAAAGGGACATTACAGCACCACAGCAATAAAACTCACAGTAACGGGCTGTAAATGATGGCCTTTGGGTCTGGGCCCTGGGGTCTGGCCTGGTCCCTGGGGTCTGGCCTGGTCCCTGGGGTCTGGCCTGGTCCCTGGGGTTGGGCGTGGAGCCTTGGGGTCTGGGCGTGGAGCCTTGGGGTCTGGGCGTGGTGCCTTGGGGTCTGGACGTGGTGCCTTGGGGTCTGGGCGGGCACCTGAGGCTGGTGGACTCACCTCTCTGCTCGACGTCTCCTTCTCTCTGCACCTGTCGCTGTGTGTGATGTGTGTGACACACACGTGACACACACGTGACACACACGTGACACACACGTGACACACACGTGACACGAGGGCGGCCCTACAGCAGCGTGCGAAGCACCAGGCCCAGACAGCCAGTACAGCTCCGGATTCGGACTCCTAGAGTCCGATACTGGAGCTGAAAAGAAGGGCGTGCTGCTGCAGACGGTGGGGCCCCGGCGGGCCGGGCCCCTTACCGCAGCATGGGGCGTAATGCCCTGATGGCGGCCCTGCCCGCGCATATTGGTACACTTCGGCGATTCCATTTCGCCAAAATTTTGGTGAATCCACTATTTAGCAATGGTCACCGTAGTGCACCGAAGATGGAACTGACGAGGCCCAACGAAAAATATGGAGAACGTCGCCAAAGAGGCCTTTGTGAATTCCACCACACTGTAAAAAAAATAAAAATAAATAACTCTCGTCCTATCAGGTGTTTATAAAAATGTATCAAAATGTGCCAAATTAAAAAGATCCTTTAACTAAAAAAAGGTTAGACTCCTTTTGGGAAACACTTTTTTTTCTTTTGAAAAAATAAGGTTCTAAAAAAATTGAGTAACACTTAACTGAAAATTTAGAATAATAAAAATAAAAAAAGGATTATGTTTTACATTGTCCTGATGAAAGCTCACTGAGCTGAAATGCCGACTGGATTAGACGATCTTTTTAATCTTTGATGTGATAAAGTTTATTATTTTCTCCGTGAAGACCCTGGAGTGCCAGCTTCTCTCTACAGTGGCAAGAAAAAGTATGTGAACCCTTTGGGATTACGTGTAGTTTTGCATGAATTGGTCATAAAATGTGCTCTGATCTTCACCTAAGTCACAACAATTTGAAAAACACAGTCTGCTTAAAATAATACAACACAAACATTATAGGTTTTCATGTGTTTATTGAACAGAACATGTAAACATTCACATTCACATTCACATTCGCAGGGTGGAAAAAGTATGTGAACCTATGGACTTAATAACTGGTTGACCCTCCTTTTGGCAGCAATAACCTCAACCAAACGTTTCCTGTAGTTGCAGATCAGACCTGCACAACGATCTGGAGTAATTTTGGACCCCACCTCTTCACAAAACGGTTTCAGTGTAGCAATATTCTTGGGATGTCTGGTGTGAATCGCTCTCTTAAGGTCATGCCACAGCATTTCAATCGGGTTGAGGTCAGGACTCTGACTGGGCCACTCCAGAAGGCGTATTTTGTTTTGTTGAAGCCATTCTTTTGTTGAATTACTTGTATGCTTTGGGTCATTGTCCTGTTGCATCACCCATCCTCTGCGGAGCTTCAGTTGGCGGACAGATGGTCTTACGTTTTCCTGCAAAATGTCTTGATAAACTCTGGAATTCATTTTTCCATCAATGACAACAATCCGTCCAGGCCCTGAGGCAGCAAAGCAGCCCCAAACCATGATGCTCCCTCCGCCATGTTTTACAGTGGGGATGAGGTTTTGATGTTGGTGTGCTGTGCCTTTTTTTCTCCACAGATAGTGTGTGTTTTTTCCAAACAACTCAATTTTGGTTTCATCTGTCCACAGAATATTTTGCCAGTAGTGCTGTGGAACATCCAGGTGCTCTTTTGCAAACTTCAGACGTGCTGCAATATTCTTTTTGGACAGAAATGGCTTCCTCCATGTTGTCCTCCCATGTACTATATTCTAGTTTAATGTTTTCCTTATTGTAGATGTGTCAACAAAAATTTTAACATGTGCTAGAGATTTCTGTAAGTCGTTAGCTGACACTCTAGGATTCTTCTTTACCTCATTAAGCATTCTGCTCTGAGCTCTTGCAGTCATCTTTACAGGACGACCACGCCTAGGGAGAGTAGCAACAGTGCTGAACTTTCTCCATTTGTAGACAGTCTGTCTTACCGTGGACACATGAACATCAAGGCCTTTGGAGATACTTTTGTAACCCTTTCCAGCTTCATGCAAGTCCACAATTCTTGATCGTAGGTCTTCTGAGAGCTCTTTTCTGCGAGGCATGGTTCACATCAGGCAGTGCTTCTTGAAACCAGTAAACCCAAAACTGGTGTGTGTTTTTAAAGGGCAGGACAGCTTTCAGCAACACATCCAATAATATCACACTGATTGGACTCCAGGTTGGCTCACTCCTGGCTCCAATTAGCTTTTGGAGAAGTCATTAGGCTAGGGGTTCACATACTTTTTCCACCCTGCACTGTGAATGTTTACATGTTATGTTCAATAAACACATGAAAACATATAAAGTTTGTAGAAAAAATGGCGTCGCACCCATACTCACCGGAGCGGGAGTAACAGCCCAGTTAATGTAGAAAACATAACAAGGAAAAAAGGTGTCATCTGCGCTCGTTTCTATGTGTTCCATGTACAACAAAACTGAGGTTTTTGTTTGTTTCAATGGCCATTGCAACGTAAGCTCACTCGCCACTTCACGGCACCTCTTTACAGAGTGAGTACCTAACAATTGTAACCAAAAGGCCGCTCTACTGAGCAGCTCCAAGCCCCTCCTGCTGCTTTTCAGCCAAGGAGAGGCAGAGATGGTGGGTTTTATTTATACACGAACCAAACACTTCCCATGTGGGATTAAAACCAAAAACATGGAAAGAGGAACAGCTGCAGAACGACGGACTGGTGTTACAAGCATGATATACATAAATACAGAAAAAATGGCGTCGCGCCCATACTCACCGGAGCGGCAGCAACTGCCAGGAGTAACAGCCCAGTTAATGTATAAAACATAACCAGGAAAAAAGGTGTCATCTGCGCTCGTTTAGGTACTCACTCTGTAAAGAGGTGCCGTGAAGTGGCGAGTGAGCTTACGTTGCAATGGCCATTGAAACAAACAAAAACCTCAGTTTTGTTGTACATGGAACACATAGAAACGAGCGCAGATGACACCTTTTTTCCTTGTTATGTTTTATATAATGTTTGTGTTGTATTATTTTAAGCAGACTGTGTTTTTCAAATTGTTGTGACTTAGATGAAGATCAGAGCACATTTTATGAGCAATTCATGCAAAACTCCTTGTAATCCCAAAGGGTTCACATACCTTTTCTTGCGTATGTATGTATGTGCGTATGTATGTGCGTATGTATGTATGTATGTACGTATGTATGTATGTATGTACGTACACACATATATATATATATATATATATCCTGTTAGTGCTGGTTTTGTGATTATTAAAGTGCTGACTGCTGAAGGCCTGGTGCTACACTATATCCTCACACCGTCTCGTATACAACAGGCCTGGTGCTACCCTATATCCTCACACCGTCTCGTATACAACAGGCCTGGTGCTACACTATATCCTCACACCGTCTCGTATACAACAGGCCTGGTGCTACACTATATCCTCACACCGTCTCCTATACAACAGGCCTGGTGCTACACTATATCCTCACACCGTCTCGTATACAACAGGCCTGGTGCTACACTATATCCTCACACCGTCTCCTATACAACAGGCCTGGTGCTACACTATATCCTCACACCGTCTCCTATACAACAGGCCTGGTGCTACACTATATCCTTACACTGTCTCCTATACAACAGGCCTGGTGCTACACTATATCCTCACACCGTCTCCTATACAAACAGGCCTGGAGCTACACTATATCCTCACACTGTCTCCTTTACAACAGACCTGGTCCTGCACTACACACTCAATGTTAAAAAAACTCCCGATTTTCTTTCATTTTCAATCAATTGTTTTTCCTTTTCAACAGTCTTATTTTTTGGAACATGTCAATGTGTTTTTAGGCCAATTTTTTTTAAAATTTAAAGGCTTTTTTCCTGCAACAGACCCTTTTATTATTATTTCCACACATTTTCATGCATTTTTATTGGTTTAAACACCTTTTAAAGAATAGCAGAGTTCTGTTTTTTTTTTAAAATTCATTTATGAAGTTCCGTGCTCTGGTCGGCTCGTCTTCGGCGGCTCCACGTTCGCTGCACTTCGGGGACCCTGTGGTGAATAGTGAATTCACCACTGGGTCAGTGAAATGGAATCCCAAAGTGCGCCTAATGAGAACGCACGGAAATTTCGGTGCTTTCTGAATAACCCATTTAGGGCCGTATTTCAAAGCTGGTGCTAACTTTACCAGAGCTGTTGTAAACTTACCAGAGACATTATAGCCTATGGAGCTGTTAAGTTTGCAAAGCACCAGCTTTGCAATACGGCCCTTAGCGTTTTACACATTTTTGGAGACAGATAACATGGCATACAGAGATTTCGGTCATGTCAAATGTTTAGGAGCTAGGGGGGCTCCCTGGCTCTTCACATGCCAGTCTGTACTCCATATATCCTCCTCCTTTCCTGGGAATTCATGGCAGGCCAGGGCCAATCACATACGAGCTTTGCTTTCTTCTGCTGTCATGCCAGGTTAGCAGAATTCAATTACAAAGCCATCCGTGCCGTGTCCAGGAGTGACTGGCAGCAAGTTAAGATCATCAACTTTCCACAGTTTATAGGCACGGAGGGTTCTCAGCATCTTCAGAGAGATCCCTACTCATGCAAGCCCTGCTCTATTCTTTCTGGCCACCAGCTTCACCTTCCCTCTGCTCCAATTTGTTTCACTTATCCCCAGTCCCTTAGATTGTAAGCTCACGGGGTGTCTGGCTGAGCACTTGGTTTAAGTGCTGTATTACTTGGACAGTTATCCTATGGGCAGGGTTGGCTCTTCCTCGTGTACCATGTGCATCTGTTTGTACCCACCGCCTTGTAAAGCGCTACGGAATATACTGGCGCTGTATAAATGCCTGTAACGAGGGAAACCTGCAAAACCCTGCTCTCAGAAGCTGCCGGATGTCACAAATGTTTGACAACATAATACACCCTCCATTACTCTACAGCTGTCTAATGCAAGTCTAGCAACCCCCCCCCCCCCCGCCAGATGATTCTGAACTACAACTTCCATGATTCCCTGACTGTATGCCGCATACAAAGAACTCTGGGAGCCACAGGCCGACACCATGGGGGAGGGCAGTTTGAGATGCCTGGTCTAGCGTATGATGGGATAAAAAGATGCCTTTTGCCTTTGTACGTTTAAAAGAACCCCTGGCTTAGGTTACGGGACGGAGCGCCGCACAATTGAAGGACACGGCGCGCGGAGCAGAAAACGAGACGTCCAATAACTTACAGGTAAGTGGGTAAACACGGCAAATGTGTTGTTCAGGAAGGCGACGAGGTCCACCAGGTAATCGCTGGCCTGGTTGCTGGACTCCGTCGTCACCCAGTCATAGTCAGCCAGCTGCAAGAACTGATCGATCTTCTGATTGAGGTTGGTGTAGATCTCCTCCTCGGCCGCTTGACGAGCGTCCTGCAGCAACAGGGGGAGACGCGGATCAAATGTTACCCAAACTGAATCTGTCAGGCACCGGCTCACACCGGCACATTTACCAGGCATTTAACCACTTACGGAGTGCAGAGACTCAACGCCCAGTGACAGCATAGACCAGGGCTGTCAAACGGTTTCATGCATTATACCGGCCAAACTACCAACATATGTATCAATTCATTTCCCTAGTATGAATGACTGTCACACAGACGCTCACAGACGCTCACAGACGCTCACAGACGCTCACAGACGCTCACAGACACTCACAGACACTCACAGACACTCACACTTGAATCAGAATGAGGATGCTGCAGATTGCCACATGCGATGACGGGAATGGGGGGGGGTGCTTTAATCAAAAGTCCAGGAAGACGTGATGCAGGGTCAGGCTCACCTTGAACGTGGTCAGGCCATAGAGTTTGGATGTGTGCACGGTGTCCGGCAGGACGTTGGTTATGTTGGTGATGAACTCCTCCAGGAACTTACAGGAGATCTCCAGGTGGGTTGTATTGATGATGATCTGCACCAGCTAAATGGGGCAAAATAATAATGTCTCTGTTTAACCCAAGAAAAGCATGGAAAATACAACGTATAATTGTAATAATGTGTCCATCTTGTATAACCACATTTTTATTTTATAATTATTATATTACACACAGCCTGGAAACAATAAGTCACACGCTGTAATATGTGGTTGTGTCGCCTTTTGCCGTGATTGCGTCACGCATTCACCGCGGCATCATTTCAATAAGCTCATGCAATGTCGCAGCATTTATTGGCGTCCAGAGTGGCATTAATTTGTGGCCAAGATCTTGTATTGATGATGGGAGAGTCGCAGTGCTGCATAAAGTCTTCTCCAGTTTCATGTAGACCACCATTTAACAAAAATGTAGTAAAAAGGGAGTCTAAGTAATTAAAAAGGGAGTCTAAGTAATTAAAAAGGTCCTTTAAAACATAATGGAAAGTCTTAAAAAATAAAAACAAAAAGGTCTTAAAAAATAAAAAGAATAAAGGGTCTTACAAAAAAAATTAAAGATATTCCATTTATTACGTCGAAACCTGTTGAATTTTAACACAGAATCAGGGCATTACACAGGAAGTTCGGCGTTCTGTGAATAGAAGACGCGCTTGTCTTCTATGGGGCAATTTCGGTGCTGCCGCATTGCGGGAAATTGTGCAGTGTTTCACTGTCAATAGATGAATTGACCCGAAATTGCACCCAACGGTGAAATTCACAGTTCGGTGCAATTCGGAGGTTAGCAAAATATTACGAGAGTCCAGGTCAAATATTTTCCCTTGGACGTCGTGATTCGTTCACTGCCAGTTCCCAGATTCTCCCCTCAGCAAGCAGCGCTGAATCAATGTCAGTTCTTAATTTCTCCCAATAAAGCAGACGACACTGGTCATATTGGGTTAAGCAGACTCAATGGTCATTTCACACGGCCTCTGTTTATTTGGTACAGAATCAGATAACAGTTAACATCCAAGCCCACTCAGACATCCAGGCACCGCAGTTTTCCATTGTCTCCATCAGGTCCTCTTAGATTGTAAGCTCTTGGGCAGGGTCCTCCCTGATACTGTTCTATGTATATTGGTTATTCTGTCTCTCCCATTGCACAGCGCTACGGAACTTGGTGGCGTCTTCTAAATAACTGCAGTCATACAGAGCATGGATCCTTGTTTGGGGGATTTCAGGCTAGCAGTGGCAACCCGGGGGTACCGTTTGATAGCTCGGGCCCCTATGGTGTCACAGTCCAAAAAGTGGCCAAATCTGCAGGCAGGGGCCAGAGCAGCAGCATGTGATAGTTACCCCAGGTGATGCTGCATGGCTGCCGCTGTGCGAGCCCCTAGGGCCAAGAAAGCCTCAGAAACCTGGAGCTTCCTCCTGAAAAAAATCACCAAAACTGTAGTTCCCATGAGGGGGACCCTAACCCCAAAAGAGCACCCTGCTGGGCAAAGGGTGGGTTTTTTTCGAGCACCAAGGTTTAAAGTTTCGGCAGATGTTTCCATTAAAGTGAATGCCGTACGGTCGTGGAATGGGATTGGTTGGGGTTTCAAACCCGGCCACTGGATGATTATGATTGGCTGGAGTTTCAAACCCGCCCACTGGATGATGATCGGCTGGAGTTTCAAACCCGGCCACTGGATGATGATTGGCTGGAGTTTCAAACCCAGGCTTCTCCTGGCGTCAGGGAACACCGTGAACATGAGGGACAGGCTTAAGGGAATTTGGATAATGTTCTGATGGGGGAAAAGTCACAAACCACCACTTTTAGCATTAAAACAGACAAATAGCATACATGAGGAGAATAGCGGAGGAGCAAGGTTTTAGTACAGTACACAGTCTCTGAGCATGGGGTTCTGTGACAGTGAATAACCCCATTAAGTCTTCTGAGAGAGACGGGAAGCCAGCCTAACCCCGCTGGGACTCTGAAACATAATGGCTCGCTCATGGACTGGCGATTCCAAAGCCAGAAATGTTAGTTTCGTTCCCCATCTGTACCCCTGAGCAGAATATCCATCTTTTAGAAAAGTGCTTCCCAACCAAGGTCCTCAAGTACCCCCTAACAGGTCAGGTTTGCAGGATATGTGAAGCACAGCACAGGTGACATGATTTGCTTCTCAGTGATTGCAGGTTTCAGTCTGCATTTCTCCAAGGCAATCTTCAAAACCTGACCTGTTAGGGGCACCTGAGGACCGCGGTTGGGAACCACTGTCTAAGAACATCGAACCATGACAGCGCATGCGCAACTTGGCTTCGGCCAACATACTAAGGCCTTGGGCCAGTCCGGCAGTTTCCCAACATAGTCTGATATAAGTGATCATTAAAACGCATATTATATTATGAATTAAGTCACTCAGGTTAAGGTGGACCTGCTGTCATGACTAGGTTCACTTTGTAGGAGATTACACCACCATGACATTCCCTTTCCTTGCAATGCCGGTCTCCGGGAGGCCATGTTTAATGGTGCTCTACGGACACCCACGGCTCTTCCACCAGCATTCAGAGCTCTGAGGTCTTTGAAGGGTAGGAGGATACTCTTCGCTGCACGTTTAATCTGGCTCGCGCTCTGCAAACACACTGCGCACGCACACAATGTGTCGTGTTTGGAGAAGAGTTCAGTGGAGCTGCCGAGCGTTCAAGCATCGAGCCACTCTCTCCATGCCTGACCGGCAGCTTCAGGTGGCCGTCTGGCTGCAGAGTAAACACGCAACGCTTGCGTGTCCGTGATGGCGTAGAGAGAACAAAAAAGCAAGAAGGTCCTCCTTCAGCACCTCACACGCAATCCCATTCTCCTGGGCTGCATGGAAAGGTTGCAGTGTGATTATAGCAGATAATGGCTTATTTTGGCTCCATGCCTTGTTTGTTCAGAGGAACATCTCCGTTTACCAGCCGACGTCTGTGACCCCGTCCTCACCGCTCTCACTCTAAAGGAATCATCAAGTGTCTTATATCGCTTCCAGATTTTCACAGAATGTGATGCAACAGCACAGACAGTGAGGATACAATTACCCGGGGCCTAGAAAGCCCCTCCAGGTCTCCCCGGGGTCTCTGCTCCTGCATGTTATTAATTGTGGACACCAAGATATGGGGCTTCACAGGATGTCCTATGGGAATCTCGGTGATGTGTGGCGCCAAAAATGTAGCCTTTTCAATAATGTGGCATAAACAAACCACCTTAGAGTCTGACGGATGTACAGTGCAAGAACAACACTAGTTTTGGGGATAGGATTAGTATTAGTGTTTGTTAGTTTCAGGTTTATTTTCAGGGTTAGTATTAGTGCTTGTAATTCTTAGTGTCAGGTTTAGTTTTAGGGTTAGTATTCACGTCAGTATTTGCTAGTTTCAGGTTTATTTTTAGGGTTAGTATTAGTGTTTGTATTTCTTCGTTTCAGGTTTATTTTTAGGGTTAATGTTAGTGTCAGGTTTATTTTTAGGGTTAGTGCCAGGTTTATTTTTAGGGTTAGTGTTTGTATTTCTTCGTTTAAGGTTTATTTTTAGGGTTAGGGTTAGTGTCAGGTTTATTGTTAGGGTTAGTGTCAGGTTTATTTTTAGGGTTAGTGTTTGTATTTCTTCGTTTAAGGTTTATTTTTAGGGTTAGGGTTAGTGTCAGGTTTATTGTTAGGGTTAGTGCCAGGTTTATTTTTAGGGTTAGTGTTAGTATTTCTTCGTTTAAGGTTTATTTTTAGGGTTAGGGTTAGTGTCAGGTTTATTGTTAGGGTTAGTGTCAGGTTTATTTTTAGGGTTAGGGTTAGTGTCAGGTTTATTGTTAGCGTTAGTGTTTGTATTTCTTCGTTTAAGGTTTATTTTTAGGGTTAGGGTTAGTGTCAGGTTTATTTTTAGGGTTAGTGCCAGGTTTATTTTTAGGGTTAGTGTTTGTATTTCTTCGTTTAAGGTTTATTTTTAGGGTTAGTGTCAGGTTTATTTTTAGGGTTAGGGTTTGTATTTCTTCGTTTAAGGTTAGGGTTAGTGTCAGGTTTATTTTTAGGGTTAGGGTTAGTGTCAGGTTTATTTTTAGGGTTAGGGTTAGTGTCAGGTTTATTTTTAGGGTTAGGGTTAGTGTCAGGTTTATTTTTAGGGTTAGGGTTAGTGTCAGGTTTATTTTTAGGGTTAGGGTTAGTGTTTGTATTTCTTCGTTTAAGGTTTATTTTTAGGGTTAGGGTTAGTGTCAGGTTTATTTTTAGGGTTAGTGCCAGGTTTATTTTTAGGGTTAGTGTTTGTATTTCTTCGTTTAAGGTTTATTTTTAGGGTTAGGGTTAGTGTCAGGTTTATTTTTAGGGTTAGGGTTAGTGTCAGGTTTATTTTTAGGGTTAGTGTCAGGTTTATTTTTAGGGTTAGTGTTTATATTTCTTCGTTTAAGGTTTATTTTTAGGGTTAGGGTTAGTGTCAGGTTTATTTTTAGGGTTAGGGTTAGTGTCAGGTTTATTTTTAGGGTTAGGGTTAGTGTCAGGTTTATTTTTAGGGTTAGGGTTAGTGTCAGGTTTATTTTTAGGGTTAGGGTTAGTGTTTGTATTTCTTCGTTTAAGGTTTATTTTTAGGGTTAGGGTTAGTGTCAGGTTTATTTTTAGGGTTAGGGTTAGTGTCAGGTTTATGGTTAGGGTTAGGGTTAGTGTCAGGTTTATTTTTAGGGTTAGGGTTAGTGTCAGGTATTTTTAGGGTTAGGGTTAGTGTTTGTTTCTTCGTTTAAGGTTTATTTTTAGGGTTAGGGTTAGTGTCAGGTTTATTTTTAGGGTTAGTGCCAGGTTTATTTTAGGGTTAGTGTTTGTATTTCTTCGTTTAAGGTTTATTTTTAGGGTTAGGATTAGTGTCAGGTTTATTTTTAGGGTTAGTGTCAGGTTTATTTTTAGGGTTAGGTTAGTGTCAGGTTTATTTTTAGGGTTAGGGTTAGTGTCAGGTTTATTTTTAGGGTTAGGGTTAGTGTCAGGTTTATTTTTAGGGTTAGGGTTAGTGTCAGGTTTATTTTTAGGGTTAGGGTTAGTGTCAGGTTTATTTTTAGGGTTAGTGTTTGTATTTCTTCGTTTAAGGTTTATTTTTAGGGTTAGGGTTAGTGTCAGGTTTATTTTTAGGGTTACTGTCAGGTTTATTTTTAGGGTTAGGGTTAGTGTCAGGTTTATTTTTAGGGTTAGGGTTAGTGTCAGGTTTATTTTTAGGGTTAGGGTTAGTGTTTGTATTTCTTCGTTTAAGGTTTATTTTTAGGGTTAGGGTTAGTGTCAGGTTTATTTTTAGGGTTAGTGCCAGGTTTATTTTTATGGTTAGTGTTTGTATTTCTTCGTTTAAGGTTTATTTTTAGGGTTAGGGTTAGTGTCAGGTTTATTTTTAGGGTTACTGACAGGTTTAATTTTAGGGTTAGTGCCAGGTTTATTTTAGGGTTAGTGTTTGTATTTCTTCGTTTAAGGTTTATTTTTAGGGTTAGGGTTAGTGTCAGGTTTATTTTTAGGGTTAGGGTTAGTGTCAGGTTTATTTTTAGGGTTAGTGTTTGTATTTCTTCGTTTAAGGTTTATTTTTAGGGTTAGGGTTAGTGTCAGGTTTATTTTTAGGGTTAGGGTTAGTGTCAGGTTTATTTTTAGGGTTAGTGTTTGTATTTCTTCGTTTAAGGTTTATTTTTAGGGTTAGGGTTAGTGTCAGGTTTATTTTTAGGGTTAGGGTTAGTGTCAGGTTTATTTTAGGGTTAGGGTTAGTGTCAGGTTTATTTTTAGGGTTAGTGTTTGTATTTCTTCGTTTAAGGTTTATTTTTAGGGTTAGGGTTAGTGTCAGGTTTATTTTTAGGGTTAGGGTTAGTGTCAGGTTTATTTTTAGGGTTAGGGTTAGTGTCAGGTTTATTTTTAGGGTTAGGGTTAGTGTCAGGTTTATTTTTAGGGTAGGGTTAGTGTCAGGTTTTATTTTTAGGGTTAGGGTTAGTGTCAGGTTATTTTTAGGGTTAGTGTTTGTATTTCTTCGTTTAAGGTTTATTTTTAGGGTTAGTGTTTGTATTTCTTCGTTTAAGGTTTATTTTTTAGGGTTAGGGTTAGTGTCAGGTTTATTTTTAGGGTTAGGGTTAGTGTCAGGTTTATTTTTAGGGTTAGGGTTAGTGTCAGGTTTATTTTAGGGTTAGGGTTAGTGTCAGGTTTATTTTTTAGGGTTAGGGTTAGTGTCAGGTTTATTTTTAGGGTTAGGGTTAGTGTCAGGTTTATTTTTAGGGTTAGGGTTAGTGTCAGGTTTTTTTAGGGTTAGGGTTAGTGTCAGGTTTATTTTTAGGGTTAGTGTTTGTATTTCTTAGTTTAAGGTTTATTTTTAGGGTTAGGGTTAGTGTCAGGTTTATTTTTAGGGTTAGGGTTAGTGTCAGGTTTATTTTTAGGGTTAGGGTTAGTGTCAGGTTTATTTTTAGGGTTAGTGTTTGTATTTCTTCGTTTAAGGTTTATTTTTAGGGTTAGGGTTAGTGTCAGGTTTATTTTTAGGGTTAGGGTTAGTGTCAGGTTTATTTTTAGGGTTAGGGTTAGTGTCAGGTTTATTTTTAGGGTTAGTGTCAGGTTTATTTTTAGGGTTAGGGTTAGTGTCAGGTTTATTTTTAGGGTTAGTGTTTGTAT
This sequence comes from Leptobrachium leishanense, assembly GCA_009667805.1. Lineage (NCBI taxonomy): Eukaryota > Metazoa > Chordata > Amphibia > Anura > Megophryidae > Leptobrachium > Leptobrachium leishanense. The sequence goes on from CM019063.1 coordinate 547,929,110, forward strand.
TTCTTAGTTTAAGGTTTATTTTTAGGGTTAGGGTTAGTGTCAGGTTTATTTTTAGGGTTAGTGTCAGGTTTATTTTTAGGGTTAGGGTTAGTGTCAGGTTTATTTTTAGGGTTAGGGTTAGTGTTTGTATTTCTTCGTTTAAGGTTTATTTTTTGGGTTAGGGTTAGTGTCAGGTTTATTTTTAGGGTTAGGTTTATTTTTAGGGTGAGGGTTAGTGTTTGTATTTCTTCGTTTAAGGTTTATTTTTAGGGTTAGGGTTAGTGTCAGGTTTATTTTTAGGGTTAGGGTTAGTGTCAGGTTTATTTTTAGGGTTAGGGTTAGTGTCAGGTTTATTTTTAGGGTTAGTGTTTGTATTTCTTCGTTTAAGGTTTATTTTTAGGGTTAGGGTTAGTGTCAGGTTTATTTTTAGGGTTAGTGTCAGGTTTATTTTTAGGGTTAGGGTTAGTGTCAGGTTTATTGTTAGGGTTAGTGTTTGTATTTCTTCGTTTAAGGTTTATTTTTTGGGTTAGGGTTAGTGTCAGGTTTATTTTTAGGGTTAGGTTTATTTTTAGGGTGAGGGTTAGTGTTTGTATTGGTTAGTGTCAGGTTTATTTTTAGGGTTAGTATTTGTTTTTTTGGGATACCTTTAGGGTTAGGGTTAATCCTAGCAAAGAGAATCCTCTCTGATTTTCCACTACGATTTTATCATGCGCGCTTCATATTCAGGCAACAGATTCTGCTCCTTTTTTGGGTGTGAGCATTAACCCTATAAGTAACCTAAGTGCTATTGGTAAAACTAGCGTGGTTCCAGCGGCCAGGTATACGTCAGAAAACTGTCACGAGTAGCGTGGCATTAACTTTAATATAAAAAGTATGCAAGTGCACAGATTTTTTTTTTCTTCAACAAAAAAACGATTATTTTAAGGCGATTATCGACTACATTATTGGAAAGTTGAAAATTTTGCAGCAGCTATTTTATCCTCCTCCACATGCTGATATCAAACCCCTTCGTGGTGGTTTTCATAGAGCTGTCCCAGCAGTTACAGGATGATCATCCCTTACCTGGAGCGCTTGGTACCCCAGAAGTGAGGAGGGGAACACGGCAGAGGAGCCATGGGACACTTTCTGCGCAGAACCAGCATGTATACAATGCTCGCAGCCCACTGCAAGGGACATACAACTGTAGTAGGAGAGCTGCAGCGTAAGCAAGGAAGACTGAAGTTCGGGACTTTCAGGCTTTCAGAATTGTGGATAAGGGGCACCCAACCTGTAAGTGGCCGTGTCACATGCATGAAAACACAAAAAATGGGTTATTCCAAGACCACCAAATCGGCCACCGAATTTCTCCGAACAGTGAATTTCCCCATACGGTGCAATATCGTGGCCGTTCGGCTGTTCAGAGAACAGGCAGTTCGCCAATTATTGGCAAATTGCCAGTGAGAACAGTGCCTGTTCGACGGCAGGGAAATCCCCCATAGAGAAGCAACGGTTACTCTATTCAGAGACACCGAACAGCAGAGAAATGTCAGTGAAATGCCCTGCTGTTCGGTGGTTTCATTCGGCAGGTTTATTCAGGCGAATCCCATAGGCTTCAATGTTAAAAATATTCCAGTTTTAATCCAATATCTAATAAACCATTTATGCTTTTCATTTACAGCAAAGACTTTTTTCCTAGGATTTTTTTAGGCATTTTTCAGGAAAAAAATTTATTTGATCTTTTTTACATGGTGCTTTTTTTTTATTCTGTAACAGACCTTTTTATTATTATTCATAGGACCTTATATATTATTTCCAGGCGTTCTGGTGCAGTATATTTTTTTAAATGCCTTTTAAAAAAGTTGCAGGTGTCGGGTTTTTTTTCTACCCCTGTTCGGCAGCTGGTCAGCTTTTCTCTGATGCGTTCGGCGGTCTGTTTGCCAGATCGTCGGATCGATTTCCAAGCTGTTTTTCGATTCCTTCGGCGGCTTGCAGCTGCGCTCGGCGGGTTTATCGGCGGCGTTCAGTGCATCGATTCGCCGCACATCGGGGGACCCTGAATGCTGAAATCATCGCAGGGTCGGCGAATTAAGGGTGCCAAAGGAGACCGCACTGAATTTTCAGTGCTCTCTGAATAATCCCTAAAAAGTGACTAAAAAGAGCGTCACCGCTGCGAGTGAAATCGGCAATGACATTAAAATGCACGGCTGTGCTTATTGTGAAGCCATCCCCCTCCTGTGAGGATGCAGTGGGTACTGTGACGGGAGGAGAGGAGTGGTGTTTGAGGGATGGTATGTGTCCCCTCGAGTTTTGTCATATTGTTGGGACTATCACTCCAGGCCGGAGTTTGGGTTCAGCTCGGGGCACACAAATCTCCGGGTTTTTCAGTTTTCCCTGGGGAGGTTTAATTGATTGATGGGTGCTGCTAGAGGGAAATAAAAGCAGGAAGTGAGGTTCATTCAGGTCTCCACCCTGGGACTCAGACCAGCTACTGAGGGAGCAAAGCTGAACCAGAGATCAGGCTGCAAAAAGGAAAGGTTGGAATACACTTTGTTGTCTGAAACGGTAGTGAGGGAAAACCTTAACTGTTTAGTTAGTGCCGGACAGGCAAGGGTATTGTTTTGTTTTGTTTTGTTTCTTGACCTGTATGCAGCTCTTGAATAAAAGTACAGAGGGCTGTACATTGTAAAGAAATCCTGCGATTGGGACTACCTTTATCCTGGGAAGGGTACCCCCCATTTGAGCTGTACCCCACATATGGTGGAGAATGCGGGCAACGCCCGGAGTCCCTGACAAGTGACGATATGGACGACGTAGTGAAAGCCCTGGTACAGGCCACAGCGGCCCAACAGGAGACCAACCGACAGATGCAGGCTGACCGGGATCTCCTCCGCCAGATGCTGGAGGTTCAGCAAGCCGCCCAACAAACGGACAGAGCGAACCAGCGGGAAGACCGGGAGGTACTCCAGGAGTTGGCCAAGGGCCTCATAGAACTAAGACAAAACCGTGCGGTCTCCGAGCCGGTGGTGCCCAAATTAAGAGTGCCAACCAGTTCCTTCAGAAGATGACTACGACGGATGACGTGGAGGCCTACCTCACTACTTTCGAAAGAACCGCCGAACGAGAAGGCTGGCCGAAGGAGGAGTGGGCCGGTTTACTGGCACCGTTTCTAACGGGGGAACCTCAGAAGGCCTACTTCGATCTGGAGCCAGAAGCGGCCCGGAAATACGACACCCTGAAAGCGGAGATCCTAGCAAGACTGGGAGTAACGACGGCTGTTCACGCCCAGCGCGTGCACCAATGGCGCTATGTAGTGGAAAAAGTCCCGAGGTCACAGATGTTTGACCTCGTACACCTTACCAGAAAGTGGCTACAGCCAGAGACCTTGACCCCACCGGAGATCGTAGAACGAGTAGTGATGGACCAGTATTTACGGGCGCTTCCGGGCCCCCTGAGGAAATGGGTCGGCTACGGGAACCCAAAAACTGCCACCCAGCTTGTAGACATGGTGGAGCGGTACACCACGGCCACAAACTTACAAAGTAACTCAGCACTGGAACATTCCACGGCACCACAAGGAGGTATGCCTAAAAAACTTGGCAAGTTCGTCGGCGGCCCTAAGGACATGGGAGAGTCCAAGAAGACCTTTAGTCGGGAGGAAGAAACCCCAGGCTTGGGTCTGAAGATCGGGCCGAATCGGTCAGGAAAGTTCTTGAGGACACCCTCGGGACTCGACACCGTAAAGTGTTTTCGCTGTCGTGAAATGGGACACGTTGCTGCTCACTGTCCGGTTATGGACGAACCAATGCAATGTGATAATCCCGGGAGGCCGAATCGCCTATCCTTCTTCGCTCAATTCACATGCACTGCTGCACACAAGGAGCATATTGAGAGACAGATGTGTAAGATGTCCGTAGATGGGAAGGCGGTTACCGCCCTGTTAGATTCGGGGAGCGTAGTGACCTTAGTCCGACCCGAGTTTGTTGACCCCATCAAGTATCACCCGCGTACCATAGGTGTGGTCTGTGTCCATGGGGATACCCGCGACTACCAGACAGCCATGGTAGACATTGGTACGTCCTGGGGGATTGTGACACAGTCTGTGGGGGTGGTACCTTCCCTGCCATATGAGCTGTTAGTCGGGAGGAACTTTTTCCACGGTTTTGGAGTTTATGGGAAGAGAAAAACCTCCGAATAGATAGTGTGGACCCTGTCACGAATCTTAACCCCGAACCGTTTGAACCGGATACGGAAGAGGGCATTGTGGGGGTCCCAAAGGGGGATAGTGTACCTTTTCCTTTCTCTGTCATGGCTGGGGAGCAGGAAGAAGAACCGGGCCCTGGGGGGGTGAACGGATCGGTTGACGTGCCTGATTTAGAAGTCAGAAGGGACGATTTTCTTAGCGAACAGGTGAAGGACCCCACCTTGGCCAGAGCCCGGGAGAATATAAAGGTTATAGACGATAAACCCGTTGACCCAGATATGAGGCTAGCTTTTCCACACATGGCACAAAGGAAAGAATTGTTGTACCAGGTCGTGAGACAAGGGGAGGATGTGGTGGAACAGCTACTGGTGCCTCAACCATACCGCAAGTTTGTGCTAGATCTTGCTCATGGGCACGTACTGGGGGGACACCTAGGGGTAGAAAAGACCAAAGAAAGAATATGCCGGAGGTTGTTCTGGCCGGGTCTGCATGCAGATATAAAGAATTATTGTGAGTCCTGCCCGGAGTGTCAACAATCCGCGCCCGCGCCCCATTGTCGTTGCCTATCATAGAGGTTCCCTTTGAGAGGGTTGGCATGGACCTGGTGGGTCCGGTGGTGAAGTCTGCCCGGGGTCACCAATATATCCTCGTGATAATGGATTATGCCACGCGATATCCGGAAGCGATTCCACTACGCAACACCTCGGCCAAAACCATAGCCAAAGAACTGGTCCAAGTGTTTAGCCAGGTAGGCATTCCGAAAGAGATACTAACGGACCAGGGTACCCCTTTTATGTCGAAGGTGACCAAGGAGTTGTGTAGGTAGTTTAAAATCTCCCATCTGCGCACATCTGTATACCACCCCCAAACCGACGGGCTAGTGGAGAGGTTCAATAAAACCCTAAAAAATATGTTAAAAAAAAGTCGTGGACAAAGATGGGAGGAACTGGGACTTCTTACTCCCGTATCTCATGTTTTCCATCCGAGAGGTGCCCCAGGCCTCTACGGGCTACTCCCCCTTTGAGCTCGTATATGGCAGGCATCCCAGAGGACTCCTAGATATTGCCAAGGAGACGTGGGAGGGTCAGACCACCCCTTTTAAGACTGTCATTGAGCATGTGTCCATGATGCAGGACAGGATTGCTGCCGTTATGCCCCTGGTGAGGGAACATATGGATCAAGCCCAGGAAGCCCAGAGGAGGGTGTATAATCGGGGGGCGAAAATGCGTAGTTTCAACCCCGGGGATAAGGTCTTAGTGTTGGTCCCAACGGCTGAGAGCAAATTCCTAGCAAAGTGGCAAGGCCCTTATGAGATAGCCGAAAAAAAAAGTGAAGTAAACTATAAAGTCCTCCAACCCGGTAGAAGGAAAACAGAACAAATCTACCATATAAATCTCCTGAAGCTGTGGAAGGACCGGGAGGCCCTGCTGAGCACCCCAGCTACTTCAAACCCCATGGCTCGCCCCACACCTGGAGGTTCCTATCGCCGACACATTGTCGGTGGCTCAACGCAATGAGGTGAAGGAATTTGAGGGGAAACACCGATTTCTTTTCAGAGATGCCAGGACTAACCACGGTGGTTCACCATGACATAGTGGTTGAACCTGGGGTTCGCATAAATGTTAAACCCTATAGGATCCCAGAAGCCAGGCGGGAGGCCGTCTCGGCAGAAATTAGGAAAATGTTAGCCTTGGGTATAATTGAAGAGTCCCATAGCGACTGGTCGAGCCCCATAGTGCTGGTGCCAAAACCAGATGGGAGTATCCGTTTCTGCAATGACTTTAGGAAACTGAACGCTGTATCGAGATTTGATGCGTACCCTATGCCCCGGGTGGATGAGCTTATCGACCAACTGGGTACGGCCCGATACATAACTACCCTGGATTTGACGAAGGGGTACTGGCAGATACCCCTGACAAACCGGGCCAGAGAAAAGACCGCCTTTTCCACCCCGGATGGGTCGTTCCAATATACGCGAATGCCCTTTGGCTTACACGGGGCCCCTGCTTCATTCCAAAGGTTAATGGATAGGCTATTGAAGGCACACCGACAGTATGCCGCCGCGTATCTAGACGATGTGGTGATCCATAGTCCTGACTGGCAGACGCACTTGGTACGAGTACAGGCCGTAGTCGATTCGCTGAAGGAGGCAGGTCTCACGGCAAACCCTAAGAAATGTGCCATAGGCTCGGAAGAGGCCAAATACTTGGGATACGTCATTGGACGAGGGCTAGTTAAGCCACAAATCGACATGGTGGAGGCTATTCAAAAATGGCCCCAGCCCCAGAATAAGAAGCAAGTCCGGGCCTTTCTAGGGATTACCGGCTACTACCGCCGCTTTGTCCCAAATTTTGCCACCATGGCCTCCCCATTGACCGACCTGACCAAGGGTACGAAGTCGGGGTTGGTACGATGGAGCCCTGAGGCTGATAGTGCCTTCAAAGACTTGAAGCGGGCGTTATGCACACAACCCGTGCTGGTGGCCCCTGATTTTTCAGGGGACTTTGTAGTCCAGACTGATGCTTCGAACGTGGGTCTGGGGCGGTTTTATCCCAGGTACGGGAGGGGGAGGAACACCCGGTGGTCTACCTAAGCAGGAAACTCAACAGGCACGAGCAGAACTACGCGATCGTTGAGAAGGAATGCTTAGCAATTAAATGGGCCCTGGACGCTCTTAGGTATTACTTGTTGGGCCGACAGTTCCGGCTCATCACCGATCACAGCCCGTTGCAGTGGATGTGCAATAGTAAGGAAAGAAACTCCCGCGTTACGAGATGGTTCTTGGCCTTACAAGCCTTTCGGTTCACGGTGGAACACAGGGCTGGGAGGTTGCAGGCTAACGCGGATGTGCTGTCACGGGCCCCCAACCCTATTGTTGCGTTTGCTCAGCCGCGGGGGCTGGAGCAGAGGGGGGATATGTGACGGGAGGAGAGGAGTGGTGTTTGAGGGACGGTATGTGTCCCCTCGAGTTTTGTCATATTGTTGGGACTAGCACACCAGGCCGGAGTTTGGGTTCAGCTCGGGGCACACAAATCTCCGGGTTTTGCAGTTTTCCCTGGGGAGGCTTAATTGATTGATGGGTGCTGCTAGAGGGAAATAAAAGCAGGAAGTGAGGTTCATTCAGGTCTCCACCCTGGGACTCAGACCAGCTACTGAGGGAGCAAAGCTGAACCAGAGATCAGGCTGCAAAAAGGAAAGGTTGGAATACACTTTGCTGTCTGAAACGGTAGTGAGGGAAAACCTTAACTGTTTAGTTAGTGCCGGACAGGCAAGGGTATTGTTTTGTTTTGTTTTGTTTCTTGACCTGTATGCAGCTCTTGAATAAAAGTACAGAGGGCTGTACATTGTAAAGAAATCCTGCGATTGGGACTACCTTTATCCTGGGAAGGGTACCCCCCATTTGAGCTGTACCCCACAGTACAAGCAGGTCATTGCATTGATAAATGCCCGCTCATGCAGTGGTATTCTGGGGTTTCATTGAGGTTATACAGTTGCGAACACCCAATCGTTGTTTTAAACATGTGCGGAAACAGAAAGGGAAAGAAAACAGCTTTATAGGGTCCATTGTGGACCTTGTGTGTGTATGACGTGTCTGTAGACGGGCTGCATGGAAATAACACATTCATATACATGAGGAATGAGGATATCAATCCAGGGCAGTCTCACCTCCGTCAGGCCCACATTTTTCCTCTTGATGACGTTCTGCAGGCAGTTGCTCAGAGTACGAGTGAGGAGCAGGTTCGTGGACTTTCGGATCATGTCGTCCACTTCCGTAGAACTGGAAAAAGTAAATAAAACGAAGTTATAAGGCGAGAATGTGGCTCTTGCCACCCTCGAACCCCTCGAGTGCCCTCACTATACTCATTAGAAGTACAGAGACCGGACATTTAATTCCTGGAGAACGCAAAAGGATCCAAATAGTCACGGCCACAGGCAGCCGTCATTATAATTGGTATCCCCGGTGTTTTAAAGCATCGTGGGACATGCAGTTTTTGCAGATCGGTCATGCCAAGGCAACAGGTCTAAAGCGGGGAGAGCGAGAGACGAGGCAAGAAACGAATTCTGTCAGACAAGATCGTCAGCGCCGCAATGATTTCTGGATGCAGGAAACGGGGAGATCACCAGCTCTCTCAAATATCTCGGTATGTGGTTAGACTCTAATCTATCCTTTGGACCCACATCGAAAAACTCATCTAAACTTTACCCCAAACTAGGTGCCCTGTACAGAAACAAATACTGTCTGAGCCCAGCGGTAAGAAAGCAGATTGTACAACAAATGCTTATGCCGGCTATTGAATACGGAGATGTAGTGTATGCAGCTGCCCCGCAAACACACCTTCATAAACTTACTACATTGTATAACTCAATTTGTCGCTATGTGCCACAATGTAACTTCATGACCCACCACTGTGACTTGTTAAAAGAGCTAAACTGGCCATCACTGGAATCCAGACGCACCCTTCACCTTTCCAACCTGGTGTTTAAGAGCTTTTCTGGGAAGCTACCACCCTACCTGAATAGACTGCTTCCCCCAGCAGTTCCCTCATCCTATAACCTCCGATCCAGGACCTGCACCTTATTTGCAATACCACAATACAAAAAGAAAGTGTCTCGATCCTCATTTTTTCCTACAGAGCACCGCAAATATGGAATAACCTCCCAGACGCCATCAAATCTTCCCCCAGTCTAAAGTCTCTTAAGAACTTCCTATTAACATACCTCAATACAGAATGTACATGTAAACATGTAACACAGTGACTATATACAGAATGCACCTGTAAACATGTAACACAGTGACTATATACAGAATGCACCTGTAAACATGTAACATAGTGACTATATACAGAATGCACCTGTAAACATGTAACACAGTGACTATATACAGAATGCACCTGTAAACATGTAACACAGTGACTATATACAGAATGCACCTGTAAACATGTAACACAGTGACTATATACAGAATGCACCTGTAAACATGTAACATAGTGACTATATACAGAATGCACCAGTAAACATGTAACACAGTGACTATATACAGAATGCACCAGTAAACATGTAACACAGTGACTATATACAGAATGCACCTGTAAACATGTAACACCGTGACTATATACAGCATGCACCTGTAAACATGTAACACCGTGACTATATTTCCTACATATTTATTTTCTGGGTTAATCTGTATATTTGTGTTTTTTTTTTTACTAGTACTTTGTGTTTCTGTAACAATTTAATGTTCTTGAACCTAGGACAAACTGAAAACGAGAGAAATCTCAATGTATCCTTACTGGTAAAATACTTTATAAATAAACCAAACCGTGGTCCTGTCGGGGGGATTAAAGGCAGGTTCAGAGTCCCTTACACCAAATGTTGGTTATGAGATGGGTTTGGGAATTTGCATTTGGGTATAATAATGCGATATCTTGCAGACAGGATAAGAGTCTAAACAGGAAATTCAGCCGCCTGAAGGGCATTTTATACAGTGTTTTCAATCATTTTGCCCCACATCACGAGGCTAGCGGTGAGAATTTGCATATCTGGTGTCATGTCAACACTCAAAGATTTTAGAATTCCGTACAAGAGATACTTAATGTGAAAGAAAAGAAATAGTGGGGGGGGGGGGAACACTACAAAAGAACACAGGAGAAAAAAGAAGTCTGAAAGATGGTCTTTCTGAAATCGAGCCCTAAATTATCCAGCAGGTCACCAGGGCATCACACGCTGCCTGGACTGAGAGGATGTGTAGCAGAGACTCTCTTCAAAACTACAAAATAACCAAGAAAACCCCCAAAATTTAATTAAGGGGTTATTGAAAGAGGACTGAAAATTCGGTGCTCATTCATTCGGCGAGCTCAATTCGCTGATCCTGCAGGGAATTCAGCATTCACCACATGGTCCCTGAAGTGCAGCGAATCGATCGGCCAAACGCTGCCGATAAACCCGTGGACTGCAGCCGATAAACCACTGGGGGGAAACAAGGAACCGATCCGATAAACCCGCCGATTGCAGCCGCAAAACTCCAAACGCATCCGATAATCAACCAACGCATCCGAAAAACTGCTGGAAAAAAACCAACGAGCCAATCCGCCGAACAGACCGCCAAACGACTCCAACGATCCGCTGCCGAACAGGTGTGAAAAAAAGAAGAAAAAGAGAAGAAAAAAAAATGTGTTTTAAAACAAAAATAATGCATGAAAACACCTGGAAGTGATATATAAGGTCCTGTGAATAATCATAAGAAGGTCTGTTCCAGAATGTTTAAAAAAACGCTAAAAAAAGCGGTTGAGATCATATATAATTATATATCTCAATAAAAAATTTCACAGAAAAAGACTTTTTGCTGCAGATTAAAATAATAAACGGTTTTGAATTAAAACGGGAATATTTTTAACATTGAAGCCTATGGGATTCGCCTGATTAAACCTGCCGAATGAAACCGCCGAAAATCAGGGCATTTCACTGACATTTCTCTGCTGTTTGGTGTCTCTGAATACATTAACCATTGCTTCTCTAGGGGGGATTTCACTGCTGTCGAACAGGCAAAAAAAATTTGGCAAACTGCCTGCTCTAGGAATAGCCGAATGGCCCCGAAATGTCACCGTACGGGAAAATTCACTGTTCGGTGCAAATTCGGTTCTCTTGGTATAACTCCTATAGAATGATTGAACACTGGCATAACTTTCCATTTTGATTTGTGTGCGGTTTCTCCTTTGTAAAGTGATTTGGACAGAGCGCCGGTGTGCCGGTGAATCCCAACATCAAGATAAAGTGAGCTCAGCATTAGACATGTCAGTTTGGAATGCCGAGACGGGGCGCGGCACAGGCGAGACGGGGCGCGGCACAGGCGAGACGGGGCGCGGCACAGGCGAGACGGGGCGCGGCACAGGCGAGACGGGGCGCGGCACAGGCGAGACGGGGCGCGGCACAGGCGAGACGGGGCGCGGCACAGGCGAGACGGGGCGCGGCACAGGCGAGACGCGGCACAGGCGAGACGCGGCACAGGCGAGACGGGGCGCGGCACAGGCGAGACGGGGCGCGGCACAGGCGAGACGGGGCGCGGCACAGGCGAGACGGGGCGCGGCACAGGCGAGACGGGGCACGGCACAGGCGAGACGCGGCACAGGCGAGACGGGGCGCGGCACAGGCGAGACGGGGAGCGGCACAGGCGAGACGGGGAGCGGCACAGGCGAGACGGGGAGCGGCACAGGCGAGACGGGGAGCGGCACAGGCGAGACGGGGAGCGGCACAGGCGAGACGGGGAGCGGCACAGGCGAGACGGGGAGCGGCACAGGCGAGACGGGGAGCGGCACAGGCGAGACGGGGAGCGGCACAGGCGAGACGGGGAGCGGCACAGGCGAGACGGGGAGCGGCACAGGCGAGACGGGGAGCGGCACAGGCGAGACGGGGCGCGGCACAGGCGAGACGGGGCGCGGCACAGGCGAGACGGGGCGCGGCACAGGCGAGAAGGGGCGCGGCACAGGCGAGAAGGGGCGCGGCACAGGCGAGAAGGGGCGCGGCACAGGCGAGAAGGGGCGCGGCACAGGCGAGAAGGGGCGCGGCACAGGCGAGAAGGGGCGCGGCACAGGCGAGACGGGGCGGGGCGCGGCACATGCGAGACGGGGCGCAGCACAGGCGAGACGGAGCGCGGCACAGGCGAGACGGGGTTAAGGAATGACAGGCCAAACATTCAATAAAACCCAAGGTCAAAAAGAGCAGGAAAAAAACATCTAAATAAATCTGAGTTAAGAGCCAGCAGATCTTTTCAGTAGGTCAGATGACCTAGAGATACGATCTGGACGTGTTTTTAGGTCTTTTTTGCAGGAGATGTGCGTTCCTGCCATATCACACATGCTCTTCGTGTCAAAACAGTGGGTCGGCCGAGGTGCGGAGGGTGGAAGCTGTGTCAGGTACCCTGTAATTATCTGTCAGGGAGACCAGGCCAAGAATGTCTCCTGGAGACTGATAATATTGGGGAATTTAGAGCGGTTTCTTTCCCGGCTGGTTCTGGGATCACTGAGAGGGCCCTGAAAGCCTGCTGCGAAATGTAAGCTCCTTTGATCTGTCAGCAGCCGCCTATAAGGTCGAGAAGGACAAGCGGCCTTATCTCCCAGGGCAGAATGAGAGATGGACACGGCTTAGACCCCAGAAGGTTCAAAAGCATCAATACGGAGGCCGAGGCCCTGCGGGTCAATCAACGTCAGTGACCTTTTCACTCCTTATCCCCTTTTACCTGACAAATGCAAGAGATTAAGGGGGGGGGGTGAACAAGGCTGGGTAAACAGAGGAAAGCTCTCTCCTCTCATCTCCATCCACTTAAGTAAAAGGTAGGCCTGTCTGGCTGCCGTGTGACATGTCAGCGATGTGCGGCGAGGTGGCCACTGATCAGGAGAGCACAAATAAAGCTAATGGGGTGTCTGCAAGCTCCAACCGGCCTACACATACCTTAACCACAAAGCAAGCCGCCAGGACCGGCAGATCTAACGCAAGCTTCAGCAGCCGATGGTTTACAATACAGGGATACCCTTATCTCCCTGTATTAAAAAAAAAACAAAAACGACTTGCCCTATTTCAAAAGAGCATAAACAGAACTTCTACCTGGTGGTCGTCAGCAGTGCTTCGATCAGATCTCCTGCTTATGGGGGTTTGTATTGATCATAAAGAGATTATTAGCAATGCAATATCGGTATGTGCTGTATAATGCCTGTGTATGGCAACTACAGCAACACCTTGTATCTGTATGTGCTGCATAATGCCTGTGTATTGCAATTACAGCAACACCTTGTATCTGTATGTGCCGCATAATGCCTGTGTATGGCAATTACAGCAACACCTTGTATCTGTATGTGCTGGATAATGCCTGTGTATGGCAATTACAGCAACACCTTGTATCTGTATGTGCTGCATAATGCCTGTGTAAGGCAATTACAGCAACACCTTCTATCTGTATGTGTTGCATAATGCCTGTGTATGGCAATTACAGCAACACCTTGCATCTGTATGTGCTGCATAATGCCTGTGTATGGCAATTACAGTAACACCTTGTATCTGTATGTGCTGCATAATGCCTGTGTATGGCAATTACAGCAACACCTTGTATCTGTATGTGCTGCATAATGCCTGTGTAAGGCAATTACAGCAACACCTTCTATCTGTATGTGTTGCATAATGCCTGTGTATGGCAATTACAGCAACACCTTGTATCTGTATGTGCTGCATAATGCCTGTGTATGGCAATTACAGTAACACCTTGTATGTGTATGTGTTGCATAATGCCTGTGTATGGCAATTACAGCAACACCTTGTATCTGTATGTGCTGCATAATGCCTGTGTATGGCAATTACAGTAACACCTTGTATGTGTATGTGTTGCATAATGCCTGTGTATGGCAATTACAGCAACACCTTGTATCTGTATGTGCTGCATAATGCCTGTGTATGGCAATTACAGCAACACCTTGTATCTGTATGTGTTGCATAATGCCTGTGTATGGCAATTACAGCATCACCTTCTATCTGTATGTGCTGCATTATGCCTGTGTATGGCAATTACAGCAACACCTTGTATCTGTATGTGCTGCATAATGCCTGTGTATGGCAATTAAAGCAACACCTTGTATCTGTATGTGCTGCATAATGCCTGTGTATGGCAATTAAAGCAACACCTTGTATCTGTATGTGCTGCATAATGCCTGTGTATGGCAATTACAGCAACTCCTTGTATCTGTACTGTACAGGGATTTACAGTCATTATAAACCCCTGAATCTTATCCCTGTACAGCAGTTAGTGACCCCACAGCTCTCCCTGTATTCTGCCTTCCTTCTGGCTGCTGTAATGCAGCAGTAAAGTTTGTTGAGCTTTTTTTGTTAGTGAGGGTGTGGGCTGCGCTTTGCAGCTTCTTTATTTTATTTATTTATTAAGTATTTTACCAGGAAGGATACAGTGAGAGTAATACTGGGTGACAGGAGGAGTGAGATCTCAGAGAATTTCACTTCATGCCAGGGGGCACATTATTCTTGCATTAACGTGACATACAAAAGGGATTTTTGTGCTACTTTTTGCATATAATGGTGTTCATTATAATGGTGTTTACACAGAGTGAAGTTCACCCAGCTCAGTAAAAAAAGATATGAGTGGGAATACGTGGCGCTCATACACAGCCACCAATCATTAAGATATCAGCGACCGTGCAGGCGTTCTAACTTGGAATGAGCACTGGCATGAGCAGACGGTGGGGGGCCTGATTGTTGAGCTGGTCCTGCATTAGGAGCTGCTGAGCATAAACAGGATTAGATGACATAAAGGAATTATGGGAGATACACAGGCCAAGTGGTTGAGGGTCAAAGAATCGAGAAAGGGGATGTTGGCTGATTTTAGTTTGGGGGGGGGTGATACATTTTATTTATAGCATAAATGCGCGTCCGTTACCTTAAGTGTAAATCCTCAGAGAATTTGAGGCAGGCATAGATGAATTCCTTGATCTGGCTGTACACTTTAGGCACAAATTCGGAGAACGGGAACTTCCTGGGGAACGGTTGCTGGGGAAGAGAAAAAAATAATTCATTAAATGAGAAAAGTGTAAGATGATGGATTGTGGCTTGAATTTCAGAAATTAAAGGGATGCTCCAAGGCTGTGTATGCCAAAACTGGTCCTCAGGTCCCCCTAGGACAGGTTTGCATGATTACCTTGGGGAAACGCAGACTGAGTCCTGCAATCACTGAGCAGCAAATCATAACATCTAGGTATCCTGCAAACCTGACCTGTTAGGGGGGACCTGAGGACCACTGCTCAAAGGTCACCTCTTAACCCTAGAGTGTCATGTGCCCAGACAATTCCGGGGGTCTCAACATGAAGTTGAGCGACGTGTGGGAGGTTGGCACATGCTGTACACGAGGCCATTTACATTAAAGCCCATTCATGGGTCGTGGTGGACTGGAGCGTCTAAACCATTTCCTCACATCAGAACTATCCGTCCTCAGAAACGAATTGCCAGAATCCCAGAAAGGGTCCGGGGAAGACAGGAATCATTTGAGGGTTTTCACCTTTTCCAAGTCTGCGTCCTGGAAGGGGAACTGCCCCATAATCTTCCTGTATGTGACCTCATCGTCCACGGGGATCGGGCTGTAATTATCACCATCAAGTATATTCCTGAAAGGAGAAAATGATGCATAATAATCAAGACGGAACGGGGGGGGGGGCGGAACGGGGGGGAGACGGAACGGGGGGGAGACGGAACGGGGGGGGACGGAACGGGGGGGAGACGGAACGGGGGGGGACGGAACGGGGGGGGACGGAACGGGGGGGAGACGGAACGGGGGGGAGACGGAACGGGGGGGAGACGGAACGGGGGGGAGACGGAACGGGGGGGGGGAGACGGAAGGAAGGGAAAAGGAAGGAAGGAAGGGAAAAGGAAGGAAGGAAGGGAAAAGGAAGGAAGGAAGGGAAAAGGAAGGGGGAAGCAGAAAGAAAGAAAGAGAAAGTTAGTTCTTTGAGGTTTTCTTTCTCCCGGTGTTGCCATGTAGCCAGAGGTAGCTGAATGCCTTTTGTCCATCTGGGAAATACTCCTCCGCTTGAAGCAGCTGTTGTAGCAGACAGGAAGAAGAGGGGGACAAGATCCAGCCAACATGACTCCTTAACCAAGCTTAAGAGGTTATGATGCCTAGAGCGACCCGTGAAGGAGAACTGAGGACGGGAGCCCACCCTGTCAGCCCTCTCACCTGAAGACCTGTGCCCACTTCTTCAGCAAGATCTCGCTGTACAGGTCGCGGATTTCAAGCAGCATGTCGAAAAGTTGGTTCACGGGGAAACCGTAACCCTGTAGGGCAAAAAAATGAGAATACGTGACTCAGGAACACACAGAGGAAAAACAGGAAACAAGAGGACACAGAGATTGGGAAGACAAGCGAGAGGCATTGCACGGCCAGAGTTCCCATACCTGGAGTGTGTCAGCAAAGTGCACGATCAGATTCTTCAAATCCAGCATCAGGTTGGGATCAGAGCAGTAAGACTGGAGAGAAACAAAGAATCCCCCATAATAATCACATTCTAATCACTGCATATACAGAGATACATTGCACGACCCAGGAATGTGCTTTCACAGCATGAATCCTCAAGTGTTTATTAAAATATGACGTCAATCCAACCTCAATAACTTCATATACACAACATGCATGACTCCCACTAATCCCAGGCAGCACAGCAAAACCAGCAGAGAGCCCCACAGCCAACAACAAAAATGTTCCTGTGCATTCAATATCCTACATACGCAGCTACAGATTAACACAGGTTTTCAGTTTGCGTAAAACGCTCGTAAACCTTTAGAGCCCACGCCAAGGCCACACCTGCCCACGACAAGGCCGCACCTGCCCACGCCAAGGCCACACCTGCCCACGACAAGGCCACACCTGCCCACATGGGAAACCAGTGTATAGAATAGGAGAGGAGCTGATTATCAAGAGATGATATCTGGCAAACTCTCGCCTCCAAGACTTCGAGGGCAGCTCCGGTCCTGTGGAATGACTTACCTTGCCCTATCAAACTCTCCCCTGACCTTCAGGCCTTCAAGAAATCCCTCAAAACCCAGCTCTTCAGATTAGCGCACCACATCACTGATGCAACTCATCCCTCTACTCACACACGATTGAAGCTGCTTCTATGGCCCCACCATTCCTAAACCACTGACACTAATGATTCTGACGTCCAGTAAAACTCCTCGTCTTCCTCAACCCCACTAGATTGTAAGCTCCTATGAGCAGGGCCCTCTACACCTCGTTTCCATCATATGTCCATTTATCTGTAACTCCTCCCCTTTGGTTATTGTAAAGCGCTGCGGAAACTGTTGGCGCTATATAAATTATAACAATAATAAGATTATTAAATTGGATGCCACACAGAGCGGATAAATCTCCGTACAATCCTGCAGGAGAAGGATTCGGCACGCGGGTGTAATCCAACAGGAGCTTTTGTTTGTGGAATGTTACAACTTTTTGGCTCCTGAGTTGTCAAAACTTTTGTAAGATTTAAGTGGCTCTGGATTAGTGTCAAAATGTTGCAGCAACTGAACAAATAAAAGCTGTTACATTACAGAGCCCAGTCCCCTTCTCTACCATATTCTCAAGAGCCGGGCTGGTGGGTACATGTTAAAGGGCCACTACCACAAAAAAATGCAATATCCTTATTGTGTTTATTTGATGTTGCTGATATCTTACATGTGATTGTTTTTCTCTTGTTTGTTTAGTTAAGAAAATATTTTCCTCTACATGTGTCACTGGGCGCATCCATTGTGTGATATTTTCCTCTATATGTGTCACTGGGTGCATCCATTGTGTGATATTTTCCTCTATGTGTCACTGGGTGCATCCATTGTGTGATAATTTCCGTTATGTGTCACTGGGTGCATCCATTGTGTGACATTTCCTCTATATGTGTCACTGGGTGCATCCATTGTGTGATATTTTCCTCTATGTGTCACTGGGTGCATCCATTGTGTGATATTTTCCTCTATGTGTCACTGGGTGCATCCATTGTGTGACATTTCCTCTGTATGTGTCACTGGATGCATCCATTGTGTGATATTTTCCTCTATGTGTCACTGGATGCATCCATTGTGTGATAATTTCCTTTATGTGTCACTGGGTGCATCCATTGTGTGACATTTCCTCTGTATGTGTCACTGGGTGCATCCATTGTGTGACATTTCCTCTATATGTGTCACTGGGTGCATCCATTGTGTGATATTTTCCTCTATGTGTCACTGGATGCATCCATTGTGTGACATTTCCTCTGTATGTGTCACTGGGTGCATCCATTGTGTGACATTTCCTCTGTATGTGTCACTGGGTGCATCCATTGTGTGATATTTTCCTCTATGTGTCACTGGTTGCATCCATGGTGTGACATTTCCACTAAATGTGTCACTGGGTGCATCCATTGTGTGATATTTTCCTCTATGTGTCACTGGATGCATCCATTGTGTGATATTTTCCTCTATGTGTCACTGGATGCATCCATTGTGTGATATTTTCCTTTATGCGTCACTGGGTGCATCCATTGAGTGATATTTTCCATCACTTGCTCCTCACTGTGTGGCTTTGGCCATAGAATGGAGTGAAAGGGTCAATCACCGACTCACATCATTGTATTGTGTGGGATGTATTCAAAGGACATCACCAAGAGGGAGTTTTAAGCTCCCTGTTTTATCTCATTCAGCTGCCAGTTTATATTGAGTAGCCTGAGGAACAATAGACCTCCTGCAGTGGTTTATAATGTGGTTTTGTTTGTAATACATGAGTAATCTAGTTACAGCTTCGGTTAGTGGTAGCACCCCTTCAAAAGAGGGGCTGGTCAGGACAGTATAAAAACGGGTAACAGTCTTGGCCCTTCAGATGTTTTGGAACTACATTTCCCATGATGCTCAGACAACCCAATGACTTGTTAAGCATCATGGGTGATGTAGTTCCAAAACATCTGAAGTGCTAAGACTATGAGCCCTAGTTTAAGGACCAGGCTAATAGGGAGGTTGCAGCCGTTATTAGAGGAGGGAGAGGTAAGCCCCCAAACTAGATCCGTGTCCTACAGGTCATAGTGATCAAAGGCAGTTACTTCGGACCGAGGACTCTTTCACTGCCAGCCGGCCTCAGTGAAACACACAGGACACAGATTCCTACTATTGGAAATTAACTGGCAGTAAGAACAAATATAGAGACTAGAGGCGGTGATTACCTGTGGCTTTTGGTTAACCTGCAGCGGTTTCCGTCACGTCTGAGGATTGCAGATAGAATCTCCGAGGTACAATTATGGGCAATGAGAGATAAAGTATGTTTTTGTGTTTTACCAAACAATGCGGTGTTTACACAAAACACGACACGCGAGGCTGCGACTCACCGGCTTCCTAAAACTCCACAAGTCTTGATATTTTTTTTTTAAAGAAAGTGGGATATGGATCCCACCCCCCACGAGCTGTAAAATCGGGGGACCTCACATAACGTGCGAAGGGACACTCAAAAAGTAACAGGTAAACATGTCATGGAACTGACGTAGCGCTCCACGCTTCAAACTCCAAGAGACTTTATGTTCATTTGTATCGTGTGATTTTAAATATATTTTACATTGTTTGGTTTTAGTTTAAATTAGTTTAGTGTAAATTGCGTAGCTTTAGTTTAAAATATACTTATATTTCTGTAGGTAAATGTTTTTGTGTAGCCAGTAAACAAGCTTTACTACTGTGTAATTTATGCAACAGGGCTTTTCCCCTTATCTGGCTGCATGTTTGATTCAAGAAGTCTGGGATAGTGTTGGTCTTTAATCTGATGTGTTCGAACAATAGATTATGTAAATGTTGTGTGAGCTAAAGGCTAAAGAATGTTTATTGTAAATATCCGACATAATGTAATTAGAGACTTTAGGTACATGTTCACCATTTGGTATGCAAATTATAACTGAAGAGGACCTGAAGGAAACCTGCAGTGGTCTTGGAACCAAACAATCAGAACTGTTGGGATGGGTGGGAAGTTTGAATGTGCGTTTCTGTATTTTGTATAAATATCCGGTGAAATCTTCCATAAAGAGAAAATCCTGTTGGAACATACAGCTCGCCTCGGTGTCTCCAACTACGATACACTCAACCTCAGAAGGCACAGAGCGGCCTTCTGGAAATGCAAAGAGGCTCCAAGGCAGAGGTTCAGACCCAACAGATCTGGAGCTGCAGATCAGGCTGCTCGAGGCACTGAGCTCCAAGCAACTCAGAGGCCGGGCTGATCTTGGCAAGGGAGTATCTGGAGAGTCAGGACAGGCGGAAGAGAACGGTTCCATCACAAACCACTCCAGCTGATCCAGGGACTGGTAACACTGGCAGCCCTGATGTTCCCAAATGTCATGTCCCCGATGCTTCAAAAAAAGATGGACATTCGACTCATCCTGACCACATTACATTTATAAAGTGATCAGGATGAGAGGAGTGCCCCCCCCCCATTTCCCTCCCAGCCCCACTGCTTTTGCTAAAAAGCTGGATGAAGTAGAAGAGTTTCCACCACCTCACCCAGTGTCACCAGCAGCCAGGGAATTTGAATTTCCCGGCTACTAATGATGTTGGCACACAGTGAGCATGCCGATGTCACCATCTCCCTGAAACTAATGGCGTTAGCGAATGGTGTCAGGGAGGCCTTGACTGCATGCGCGCAGCTCTGACCCATCATTCTGTGCATGCGCGCAGCTCTGACCCATCATTCTGTGCAGGCGCAGCTCTGACCCATCATTCTGTGCAGGCGCTACTGGACGTACGCACGTGAAGTTCGCAAGTCCCATTACGATGCGCAGATTGTGTTTCAAACGCTACGCATATAGCGCAGAAAAGCCTCAGGGAATTTCGGGTTCAGGATTCCTTGAGCTGAAGAGGATTAGCTGCACGCGGAAAGGGGGAAAATGTGAGTAAATTGGGGCAAAAAAATAATTGGGCAGCGGCTGTCAGCACCCTCTGCCCAATACTTTAAGGGCAAAAAAAAATGAAAAGTGGCATGTTCCTTTAAGGCTCTGAGCATCATGGGACGTGTAGTTCAGAAGATTCACAGAGTCTATGTTAGACATCACTGGTCTTATGAGATCTACACAGGATTCAGATTTCCATCTCCTCTGCACGCACGGAGACAGGTCTGTACGTGGAGTCCAGGTTGACACATTTTGACCATTCACACTCCATTACACAATGTATAAACATACCTGCCCCCCCCCAAAAAAAAAAAAAAAACACTATTTCTGTGGAATTAATGCTGTTTTATATATTTAAAGGAATAATACCCATAGACCCAAGCTCATCAGACGCCCACAGATCTCAGCGTGGGTTGGCATTTTCCAGGGACACCGCTCATATTTTACTTAGAAAGGTCAAGCTCTAGGTGACCCTCATAACATAAGCCCCAGGACAGGTGATGGTATGAGGAGCGGTTACTACATCTGTCCCATAACCGCAGGGATTTACACACATCGCTGACACGTTTCACCGGGTCGTCTTTGGTGGACATGCCTGCTCCTTGCTTACACGGTCTTCTCCAGAGGTGAAGTCCAGGCAGCGCCGCCAGAGATGAGGTTTGGTAAACGTACTTAAACATGCGTTCCCGGGCACCGCACTTACCGAATGTGTCCGAAGAGCCGCCATGGTTTTGGATAAAGCCAAATCCCACAACTCGTCGATGTAGGCTCTGTTCACCAGGCCAAACGCCGTATGGAGAATGTGATCCTCTACCACGAAGAACCTGCGGAGATACAAAACAGGAGATTGCGAGACGGTCCCAGGATCCGGTGTCTATGCCGGGCCCACTCCCAACGCTTCACATGTGCCGGATCCACCAATATCTCATGGGTTCTTCTAACCTGCCAAACCCCAGATCCACCATGCTTCTCTGGACATCTATCATGTCTGGTCACTTCCTTATGCACAAAGTGCTGCCCTGGAGCATGCAGAATTTATACACCAAAGAGGAGAAATCCGCCCGCCCGCTATTTAAGAATTAACCCTGGAAAATGCATTTGATTAGTCGATATCTCCCTTTCAGGGCAGCACTTTATCTGGGGCGCTCAACAGCAGGAAGCATTGTGTGTCCAGGAAAACATGGCGGAGGCAAAGCATTGTTTTTTTTTACGGAGGACCAAAAGGCAGCAACGGTAAAACCAGGGTCTTGGTTACATCCTGATGGCGGCAGGACTGGGCATAAACACAAAAGGAAAGCTTAACCCTTTCCTTCCGCGGGGCGTGCTATGCAGTCCTCGCAGCAAGAGGGCTTAAGTGCCACATACAGGTACAGCACGCCCCCATATTCGCCTACATCCCACCCGCAATGCGTCCTTGGCTGCCGCAGGACTGCCTGAAATCCAATGGAAGGCTATGAAGCCTGGTGGCCTTGAGGACCGCCTTGCCATTGGGAGGTCCCGGGAGCAAGGGGTTAAGTGTCCATGGTAAGAGGTGCAGTTGTGCGCCAGGCTCCTTCCGCCATTACTTCTCCATGGTGTGTAAAGCAGGAGGGGGTAGAATAATCTGTGGGAGGATCGCGCACCGTCCCACTCATAAAACGTCAATCATATCTGGTGTTAAAAGTGGGGAAAACTCTATTTAAAAGAAATAAAGTGGAAGATCCTGTGTTGGGTCAGCGACGGCCAGACAGCCTGTGGTGGGAAGCATGGCAGAAGGTGTCCGTGTGGCTCAAGCCATTAATTATGCTGATGGATGGGCTGAGGATGCCTCAATATCCTCTCAAAGAATGAATACTCCCCGCCCCTCGTTTTCTTGCCGAAATCTATTCAAAGAACTTCAGTTCACTGTGTATTTAATGGATAACTACTCGGACCCAGCCCAACCCAAGGCATATAAATAAAAAATAAAAATAAAAAAAAGGACAGAGGAAAAAAAAGAGACTTTATTATAAAAATATTAAGAAATATATAAAAATGTTCATGAGTGATTTAAATAAAAATAAAAGATACAAATGTTGTGAAGATAAGTGTTGAGCATTTTAAAATAAGTTTAGGGTTTTACATTTAAAAAAATGATTTAAAAAGCTAAAAATGTTCATGAGTGAATAAAAGAGACAAATGTTATCTTTATTATTTTTAAATAAATCAACATTTGTGTCTGTTATTTTTATCACTCGTGAACATTTTTATATTCTAAATATTTTTTTTTTATATTTAAAAAACACTAAACTTGTTTTTATTTTAAATCCCTCAGCACTTATCTTTATTATTTTTATATAAAAGTCAAGTGTTGAGGGATTTAAAATAAAACTGAAAAATAAAACAAAGTTTAGTGTTTTAAATAAAAAAAATGTTTAAAATAAAGTGTTCAGTGATCTAAAATTAAAAAAAAAAATTTCAGTGATTAAAATAAAACAAAAGATTTAAATATGCATAAAAATGTTTTAAAATAAAAACACAAAAATACTGCGTAGCTTTAAAAAAATAAAAAATTAAAATTTATAAAATGTTGAGTTGATTTGGGATCTGGGCTGGTACATTCTCCTAAGGCTCGGATGGTAAACTCCAGCCCCCACCCGTCCCGATACTAGAGGGCTACAACTTGAGGCCTGTTCAATACCTCAGCAGCTGCTGAATTGCTGCAGCGCAGCAATTCAGTTTGCTGCAGCAGTGTCGTTGAACCCTTTGGATGCGAATTTTGAATCCAAAATGGCCGACAATTTCTTAATGAAAAATTCAGATTGTTTTTCGGATCACTCGGACAAAAAATAATAAAGAGAAGCAGTCAGCACAATTCCGTTTTGTATGCACACACCACAAAATGATAGTTTTTAATGAATAAACGTTATGTTTACCTCTGAAACAATATATAAATTGAACTGTAATATATGTCTATGTGCAGGGGGAAATAATAAATAAATATTTTGTGCTTTGGTGAACAAAAACCTCAAAATGAACATTGCTGTAGGGATTATTACTTGCTTCGAGGCGGCGGCCATCTTGCTGTAGGCATTGTTACTGGCTTCATGCGGCGGCCATCTTTAATACGTCACACGAAGCATTCTCCTCGGGTCGCTGCAAGTGCTAGGTTAGCACTGCTGAGCGCTGAGCGGTTGAACGGCGTTCAATGCAAGTTGCTAACTTAGCACTTGCAGCGGCTGAGGTATTGAACAGGCCTTTGGTGTCTATTGCATTCTAGGATTTCTGGGAATTGTAGGATCAGGGTTTGCCATCACTGTCGTAAGAAGCAACATAAGGGCGGACGGGAAATGAAGATAATGGTTTAGGGAGAATAACTGGAAAGCATGGACGGCAATAGGATCAATACATGGGATTTCCATGTCCTCCTGACTGAATAAAGTGTGATACATCGATTACATTGATCATGATCTGAACTGCAGAACCTCTTTAACCCTTTCACTGCTGAGGACGTGTGGGGAACGTCCTCATTGACTCCTAAGGAAAGGTGGAGATATGGGGTTAATTTGAACCCCGATATCTCCCGACTGTTGGCACCTAGCAGGGTCAGCTTTGGTATCATTAGAAAGGCCAGAGTATGGCCTTTCCAATGATACAAAACACGATCATGTTCAAAGTAAAGAAAATAATAAAAGTAATAAAAAAAAGAAAAATTTGTTTTTTTAAGACGTGAAATGGCTCAGCAGTGAAGGGGTTAAGAAAGTTTTCTAGAAGTGTGCGCTATGTGCAAAGCTGCCGTCCAATCAGATCCACCACCGGGGCTTAGGAGGGAAATATCTCCCGTTCAATTAACAGAAAAAGCAAACATAACGCCCCGTGTGCGTTTCACGGTAACCCAGCAAAGGAAAATTATTATTATACGAGGCACGCCTACCGCTTCAATATACAGGTGAAACTCGAAAAATTAGAATATGGTGCAAAAGTTAATTTATTTCAGTGATGCAACTTAAAAGGTGAAGCCAATATATGAGACTCATTACATGCAAAGCAAGATAGATCAAGCCGTGACTTGTCATAATTGTGATGATTCTGGTTACAGCTCATGAAAACCCAAAATCCACAATCTCAGAAAATGAGAATATTCCATGCAATCAATAAAACAAGGATTGTACATAGAACAATATGGGACCTCTGAAAAGTATAAGCTGCAGATGTACTCAGTACTTGGTTTGGGCCCCTTTTGCAGCAATTACTGCCTCAATGCGGCAATGTGGCATGGAAGCTATCAGCCTGTGGCACTGCTGAGGTGTTATGGAAGACCAGGATGCTTCAATAGTGGCCTTCACCTCTTCTGCATTGTTCGGTCTCATGTCTTTCATCTTTCTCTTGGCAATGCCCCATAGATTCATTATGGGGTTCAGGTCAGGGGAGTTTGCTGGCCAATCAAGCACAGTAACCCCACGGTCATTGAACCAGGTTTTGGTGCTTTTGGCAGTGTGGGCTGGTGCCAGTCCTGCTGGAGAATGAAGTCAGCATCTCCATAAAGCTAGTCTGCGGAAGGAAGCATTAAGTGCTCCAAAATCTCCTGGCAGACGGCTACGTTGACCCTGGACTTAATGAAGCACAGTGGACCAACACCAGCAGATGAAATGTCTCCCCAATCAACACAGACTGTGGAAACTTCACACTGGACTTCAGGCATCTTGCAGTGTGTGCCTCTCCATTCTTCCTCCATACTCTAGGTCCTTGGTTTACAAATGAGATGCAAAAGTTGCTCTCATCAGAAAAGAGGACTTTGGAGCCACTGAGCAACAGACCAGGTCTGTTTTTCTTTAGCCCAGGTCTGACGCTTCTGACGTTGTTTGTTGTTCAGGATGCGGCTTGACAAGAGGAATACGACATTTGAAGCCCATGTCCAGGATCCGTCTGTGTGTGGTGGCTCTTGATGCACTGACTCCAGCCTCAGTCCACTCCTTGTGAAAGTCCAACACTTTTGAATGGCCTTTTACTGACAATCCTCTCCAGGCTGCGGTCATCCCTGCTGCTTGTGCACCTTTTTCTTCCACACTTTTCCCTGCCACATAACTTTCTATTAATGTGCGTTTATACAGCACTTTGGGAACATCCAACTTCTTTTGCAATTACCTTTTAAGGCTTTCCTTCCTTATGGAGGGGGTCAATGATTTCTGCACAACTGTCAGGTCAGCAGTCTTTCCCATGATTGTGATTCCTACTGAACCAGACTGAGAGACCATTTAAAGGTTCAGGAACCATTTGCAGGTGTTATGGCTTAATTAGCTTATTAGAGTGGGACACTTTGAGCTTAGAATATATTGCACCTTTTCACAATATTCAAATTTTCTGAGATTGTGGATTTGGGGTTTTTATGAGCTGTAACCAGAATCACCACAGTTATGACAAATCACGGCTTGAACTATCTTGCTTTGCATGTAATGAGTCTCAGATATTAGCTTCACCTTTTAAGTTGCATTACTGAAATAAATGAACTTTTGAACGATATTCAAATTTTTCGAGTTTCACCTGTACACAAAAAAACGAAAAAAAAAGCACAGAAAAAGTCGAGGGGGGCGCCTACACGCTCACAGCACGGTCTACAAGGACAGCAGAATCTAAAAGGGACTGAATGATAGTAGCGCGTCTTCCATAGAGTATACAGGATGAGCCACATGCTAGAGAATAGGATTATGGCTATGTGATTGGGGAATGTAGAAACATAGAAAAATTTTGGCAGATAAGAACCTTTCGGCCCATCTAGTCTGCCCAATTACATGGATACTTTACCTGGATTTATCTTTTGTTTAGGATAGCCTTATGCCTATCCCATGCTTGCTTAAATTCAATTACTGTTTTGGCCTCTACCACTTCAACTGGAAGACTGTTCCATGTATCCACCACCCTCTCAGTAAAATAATGCTTCCTGATGTTACTTTTAAACCTTTATAGAATGTGCCACATAACTCTGCATTACACAAAACGTGACAGGTTGAGTTCTTTAACATTGTGTCTCAGAGCAGTGTGTCTTGCTAAATGGTCTTCTCCTGCTCTGTGAATCTGTGATATATATTACGGAGTTTTATTGCTGTGTAGCTCTGCGATACAGTAATGTGCTGTGTGTATGAGCGCATTACAGAGCTCCACAGCAATAAACCACAGTAATTTACGTGGTGTATGAGTGTATCACAGAGCTCCACAGCAATAACACAGTAATGTGCAGTGTTTATCAAAGAGTTCCACAGCAATAAAACTCACAGTAATGTGCGGTGTGTGTGAGCGTATCAGAGCTTCACAGTAATAAAACGCAGTAATGTGCAGTGTGTATGAGCGTATCACAGAGCTCCACAGTAATGTGCGGTGTGTATGAGCGTGTCAGAGCTCCACAGCAATAAAACTCACAGTAATGTGCATTGTGTATGAGTGAGAGTTTTATTGCTGTGGAGCTCTGTGATACGTTGATTCACAGGGCACATTACTGTGTGTTTAATTGCTGCAAAAGCTCTGTGATATACTCCTACACATCGCAGATTGGTTTGAGGGTTTTTGTATATACAACATACACTGACCGGCCATACTGGCACTGCTCAGAATGTCTGACACAAGCGCCGTGTCTCTCGCTAGTGCTGCTACAGCGTGAACCTCATGGATGCTCCGCAGTGTTTCCCCCTTCCCTCCAGCTGTTTGGAATCCTAGCTGGATTCTGAAAATTGGTAACCTTCGATATCCAGGATCCTGAGCTATTTTTATTATCTTTATCAAATTTCCTGTATTTGACAAAAAGGCGATTTCTGCCTGTATACCGATAATGCAGACCTCGTGTGACATTGTGTCAAGTAATGAATGCCATCTAGAGATTACAACCTTTCAGCCCAGCAATATTTCTGTACAAGATAAATACATGAAAAATGAAACGTGAGCAAATTTACATTATTTTACCTTTTTTGCCAAATCCGAATCACATTATGCAAAAGCGCAGTTTTATCCTGCATTGAACGGTTACACGCATCACAAATCTAACATACAAGTGGTTTCTTTTTCTTCAACAAATTGTGCTTGCTAATGAAAAAGGACACACACTCCTTAGATTAATACAACAAAAATGATGAGCCACCAGACCCCGGGGATTTCTATGCAGGATTCACTTACCCCACAATCTGGTGGAAGTACTTCCTGTAGCCGTCTAGCGTTTCATGCTGGAAGGAAGCAAATATAGTATCTCTTAAAGGCAGACATATTTCAATAACTTTATTGATGGACGGATATGCAGAAAGTCTGTCAGTCCCATGGGTGCATATACAGCTAGGTCTGAGGCAGCTGAAGTGGATACGGTGCCACACACTGGCTAAAGATGCCAACACATACACAAAGGTTGCATCATTGTATCAAACGTAGCTGTCTGATCCCAGTGGTAAAAGCCTGAATATGAACCCGGCAAGAGGAGGGAAATCTGAAACATTGACCTGTCGATTTCCCGGAATGGATTCACACTCCCGGCACTCTTCTTACAAACAGCGTTTCACGTGATTTATCTACCTGAGCCGGGAAGGCTCTTATTTGCTTTATCAGGAATTTCTTGAAAATGTTATTTTTGTGAATAACGACAAGACATAGCACATATCTCTATGACAGCAGAAATCATATTTATCTCATTCTTTAAACCCAGCATGCATCTGTGATTGGAAAACACAAGAAAATGCTACAAGAAAAACGCTGTATATTCTTCATTAAGTGTTATATGTGCATAAAGCAACGTGTAGCAGCAGAAGTAACATCAAACCAACATTGGTCTCATAGTATCTGGCCATTCGAGGAGAGGAAACGATGGGAGAAAAAGTAGGGATGCACCGATACTAGTATGGGATGTCGAGGGGTATTTGAGGGCAGGGGCAGCTGGCAGAATGCACCACCAGTATTCTGCTAGGACACATCCCAGCAAGAGATTGTAACGTGGCCACTCGCCGGGACTGCCAGCTGGGCTCTCGCAAGATCTTAGAGTTTGCGTACTCTGCAAGATCTTGCAAGAGTGCAGTCCCAGCGAGCAACCTTGCTGACGCCGTTCGCTGGAATGCGGCCAGCCGAATAGGTCTGGCAGAATCCTGTTAGAGCATTCTGCCAGGTGCCCCAGTGTCTTGGGTCTGGAATATACACATGTATCTGAGGTCAGGTGTGTCCGGGTATACATGTATCCGAGGTCTGGTGTGTCTGGGTTTACATGTATCGTCTGGCCATACATTTCGATATTAACAGAAATTGGACAGGCTTTCAGCGAAATCGTAAATTATTTATTGGAAAGCGTCACATGACTTTAAACAAAAGTATCGGTGCATCCCTAAATGATAAGTGTGTCTTGCTAGCACCCCATAGTCTGGTACCAACCACGCTGACAGAACATTACATACCATGTTGGATGGTGGCTGTAGGACCAGCCTGGCCTGCTTTCTTCTCTGTTTCCTATAGTAATTCTCAAAGACCTCTCTTGAACCCTGAAATAGAATGCAGAACGTCACTGGTGAATGCATGGCTTTAAGAACCTCATTGGCTCTCCTCATGGGTTGAGGAAAAAAAAAAAAATATTAAAAGTTACAACCAACAGCA
Organism: Leptobrachium leishanense; assembly: GCA_009667805.1. Taxonomy (NCBI): domain Eukaryota; kingdom Metazoa; phylum Chordata; class Amphibia; order Anura; family Megophryidae; genus Leptobrachium; species Leptobrachium leishanense. The sequence goes on from CM019063.1 coordinate 547,958,261, forward strand.
AAATAAAACCCTGACTTAAAACAGAATGAAATTACTGCAGTTTGATATATATCGTGGATAAGCTGTCTGCCAGGTATGAGTAATTTCATCCAACGCAAATTATGCTCACCATAGAAGGTCAATGACATCAGGAGGACCAAAAGAAGGGCCCGGAGGAGAGGAGAGGTACATCTGGCCAGGCTTGCATAAGTTGAGTACAGGACCATTTGGCCATTCTGAGAGGGGTTGAGTAGAGGAACGGTTGGCCAGTGTAGAATTTATTCAGCAAATGGACAGTTGGCCGTGTATGTGTGGTTCAACAAAGGAAAGGTTGACAGCTTAGGAATGGTCCAGCAAAGGAAAGGCTGGCGAACGTAGTCTGGCTAAACATTCCTCTATTCGAATCCTCCCTAGACTTGTTAAATGTTACTTTGCTCAACCTCTCCAACACTGAGCGTCACTCGGCATACCTACCTCTACCATCTTCTGACTAGTGATCACCAGGATAAGTTCTCTTGGAAAATTATATTTATTACGTTACTTATCTGTGGTAAATTAAGATATGCGTAAATCCACAACTTCACGAGGAACACGCAGGACTTTATATTCCAAACGACTCTGCTCGTAACGTTTTATGACCCAGTTTGATGGAATGAGAAGCCATAATAAAGTAATTCATCCAAAAGGGTGGAGGGCTAGAATATACACCTGCAAGTGACCCGGTTTCTGATATTTAGGATTCAAAGTGATCGTACAGTAAACAGCCAATAATCTTGTGCAAGGACAGCTCAGAACCTTTCGTGCAGGAAGGAACACGGTTAAAGATTCAAACCCCAGGTGATCCAGCGAGCAGACACACTTACATGAAGCACTGTGCCCCGGGGGACTCGCATCGTTACAGTAAACCATCAATATTTTGCCAACAGGAAAGTGGAAATATTATAAAGCATTCTTAGGGGAGCGTGTTTAAACATGGCAGACATTACTATTAAGAGATGCTTCCAGAAACACATCTGGTTACGATTCCACAGAAGCCAACACACCCTATACAGTAACCATTGTGGAAAATCCCGGTTTATTTGGCTATTCTTACCCCGGGCAGGGTGCATCGAGATCAGATATTCATCACATAGACTGTACTGGCTGCTCTTTGACCAGTTGAAAGCCAAAAATCCTTCTAGATTATTCAATGGGTCCATTTCTAGAATGTTCAACCATTGCTCTGTTCAATTTTTTCTAGGCTGACCAAATGTTCCTTTGCTGAACCACTGCAACGCTGGCGAACCTTTCCTTTGCTGGTACCACTCCTACGTTCGCCAGCCTTTCCTTTGCTGGACCATTCCTAAGCTGTCAACCTTTCCTTTGTTGAACCACTCGCACACAGCCAACTGTCCATTTGCTGAATAAATTCTACACTGGCCAACCGTTCCTCTACTCCACCCCTCTCAGAATGGCCAAATGTTCCTGTACTCAACTTATGCTAGCCTGGCCAGATGTACCTCTCCTTAACCTATCCTAGTTTGGCTAAACATTCCTCTATTCAAATCCTCCCTAGACTTGTTAAATGTTACTTTGCTCAACCTCTCCAACACTGACCAACCATTCACTTGCTCAACCCCTGTTTCACTGGCCAACCATTCCTTTCCTAGCCTGGCCAAGTAGTCCTCTACTCTACCTCCCCTAGCTTTGCCAAATATTCAACTGAGCCTCTCTTAACCTGACCAAATGTCCCTCTACTTGACCTCTCCAATACTAACCAAATGTTCCTCTTCTCAATTTTTCATATCCTCGCCCAATGTTCCTCTACTCAAGCTCTCCAATACAAGTCAAATGCTCCTCTCCTCAAGGGGTCTTATATAACTCCGAAATGTTTGTCTACATCAAGGTTTAGGTGGTTTCCTCTCCAGGTAATAGAAAAGGGGTGTCAACTCCAAAATTACCATAAATTAAAACACTGTCTATAACCTTGACCCTACACGTTTTGGAATTACACCTCCCATGAGGCTCGGCCAAGCTAATGAGTGGCTAAGTATAATGGGAGTTGTAGTTCCAAAACATCTAGAGAGCAAAGATGACCACTCACTTAAAGTCAAAAAGTCAGAAAATCTGGGAGTGGGAGGAGGAGATGTATAACTCCAAGCAGCAATGCCGGCAGCACAGATATATGGTGATCCATTAGCCATTAAGCCTCCCCAGTGACCCCCGTGGGCAGAATTCAGAGGTTTTGTAGCAGAATCTGTTCTGGGATACCCATAGGGTCACAGCAGGTCACAGAGTCCTTAACAGGACAGCATGTGAAGTTTAGTGCGCGGCCCCCCACCCCCGCAGCTCAGGAACAGAATGCAGGGTCATTAGCACATAGCGGCCCCTGGTTATCAGGCATAGCTATCCAATTAATGTTTTTCTTCCTGTGCCCTCATCATACTGAAGCACAATGCCCGGCCCTAGTGATCTCACACCATGTTTACAGCGAGCTTCGGGACAGGAGATGGCCAGATACGGTAAGGAATAACTTCGTGTGAATAGTGGCTGCTATGAACTCATCTGGCCTCCATATGGACACAGACACCACAGGCTCAGGCGGGAACACATGAGCAAGTAGGGATAGGACCTACATCTTGCCCCATGTCTCTAACCCTCACCCGTACAGCCTTCATCCTGCCCCACCAATACACCTCTGTTCCTACATCATCCATTCTGTACCACCAATACATTCCTGCTTCTACATCATCCATACCATCCCACAATACACCTCTGCTCCTACATCATCCATTCCATCCCACCAATACACCTCTGCTCCTACATCATCCATTCCATCCCACCAATACACCTCTGCTCCTACATCACACATTGCATCCCAATACACCTCTGCTCCTACATACATTCCACCCCACCAATACACCTCTGCTCCTACATCATCCATTCCATCCCACCATTACACCTCTGCTCCTACATCCATTCCATCCCACCAATACACCTCTGCTCCATATTATCCATTCCATCCCACCAATACCCCTCTGCTCCTACATCATCCATAACGTCCCACCAATACAACTCTGCTTCTACATCGTCCATATCGTCCATATCGTCCCACAATACACCTCTGCTCCTACTTCATCCACCGTACCACCAATACCCCTCTTCTCCTATATCCTCCATACTACCAATACCCCTCTGCTCCTACATCATCCATTCCATCCCAATACACCTCTGCTCCTACATACATTCCACCCCACCAATACACCTCTGCTCCTACATCATCCATTCCATCCCACCAATACACCTCTGCTCCTACATCATACATTGCATCCCAATACACCTCTGCTCCTACATCATACATTGCATCCCAATACACCTCTGCTCCTACATACATTCCACCCCACCAATACACCTCTGCTCCTACATCATCCATTCCATCCCACCATTACACCTCTGCTCCTACATCCATTCCATCCCACCAATACACCTCCTCTGCTCCTACATTATCCACTCCATCCCACCAATACACCTCTGCTCCTACATCATCCATTCCATCCCACCAATACACCTCTGCTCCTACATCATCCATTCCATCCCACCAATACACCTCTGCTCCTACATCATCCATTCCATCCCACCAATACACCTCTGCTCCTACATCATCCATTCCATCCCACCAATACACCTCTGCTCCATATTATCCATTCCATCCCACCAATACCCCTCTGCTCCTACATCATCCATAACGTCCCACCAATACAACTCTGCTTCTACATCGTCCCACAATACACCTCTGCTCCTACTTCATCCACCGTACCACTAATACCCCTCTGCTCCTATATCCTCCATACTACCAATACCCCTCTGCTCCTACATCCTCCATACTACCAATACCCCTCTGCTCCTACATCACTCAAGTTCCACAATACACTTCAACCCTTACAAGCTTCATAACGTTCAAATGCACCTGTATCCTACATCCTGCCCACTGTTACACCACTGTCCCTACATCCTGCTTATTGTGCCTTCTGATACACTTTACCTCTACAGCCTCCATTCTCCTACATCAATAATTCATATATCCCCCACCAGCAGTCATTGCATTACCCTCTATGTCACCTTCCCCTGCCATCATGTGCATCTGATCTTCTCTGCACGAGTTGAGGGTCTGCAATGCCCCTTAATTCAATCAGAAGCTTTTGTTATGTATTTCTCTAACATTTATCATCGCCCGAAAGATGTTTCTACGAAGTTCCTGGGCTGTCAGAGACATCCCCAAATGTATAGAAGGAAATGAGACGAAGAGCAAGAAAAGAGGGATTTGTAAGACTGGTTATTAATAGTCAAATATGACTTCATAGCAGTAGGAAAGGGGCCTCTGTGGCTCCGGTCTGGGTACGGATATGTACTCTAGTGTCTGATCGCACTAAAACATCAGAATAACTGTTCGTTCCTTAACAAAAGATGATCGGGGCAGGCCTGAGGCCTTCTCAGGTTTCCTGGGTGTTGCATATTATCTGAACTATTGTCTGGCCGAAGCGAGGTGGCGATGATTTAACGTCAGCACCGTGGACAGCGTCCGGGAGTCATCCAGCAGATAGGACTGGGAGACGAGGCCCGAGCCTCTTCTATCTGCACGTAGACAACGGGCAGAACGAGCACAGCAGCTTGAATGGAGAACGCTGCGATGTCCTTCAAGATACTATGTTGCCGATCAAAGCCTGCAGGACAAGCCCGGTGATTGACAGTATGGGGTTTGAAGACTCCCTTCAAGGCAATCTAACGAAGAGAACGTCAAACTGAGGTGGCCACAAGGTGCAAGCCAGGATGCTTCCTCCGGCACAAACCATCTTAACCCATATGCTTTATTTACCTTCTGGGCATGGGTTATGGCTACGGCCTGCCGCCTCTAGACAAGCATAGTCATATTGAGGTGTCTAGCATGCAGGGTGAGGCTTACTCCATCTCACCTCTCTGCAGGTCACCAGATCAAAGCCGACGCTCAGAAACTGGAGCCGAGATGCCGCAGGCACCTGCTGCTGGGCCGTCTTCCCTTCTCGGCCTTTTTCTTCTCCCAAGTTCAGAAATCAGGCTATTAACCCCGCACTGACCTCCCGCTTTCACTTGCTAACCTTCCTGAGAAAGTTCAGGGTTTCCTGCAAAGAAGAAAAAGTCGAAGGCCCGGCTGTGTGATAACGCGCAGCCCCCGTCTTGCTTACAGGTGCCCGGGCCATGAGCGCCGGAGCCTGACCGCGGGCTGACCTCCCCGGCACATACAATACTTGAACTCCTGCCCCGTTGATAAGCCGGCCAGATAGGAGCTGGCCTTTGCAGACTCTTCCTTTGGGAAAGCGTGAGCGTCTCAGGCCATACAGACCGAGGTGACCGCCGGGTCGACGACCCGAGGAGGGGGGAGGAAAAGAATAATAAATACTGTAATGTTTATGCTTTTTATCCAGCGCTCGGGTGATTATTATTCGTGCTGTTTGCGAGCGACGCAGGGAGGCTTCCCCCATGTTGCTTCCTAGGGAAAACAAAGGAGGCAATTTCCTCTCGCGGCAGACAGGATCTGGCCGATCGCTCAGCGCGGACCTTATCTTCGGGTCAATAGTGGGTCTGCAGAGCTGAACCCAGAGCTGGGACATACCGCTGCGAGTACTGTGCGCTACAATGGACAGTGCTGGAAAGGGGGGAACCGTGACCTCCCTAATACACGGGATAAAGGGCAAAGTTCAACGGACACATTCTCGAACATCCCTTACAAACACATTACTCTCTGCAATCATCCCATGACAAGACGCTCCTGAATGAGCCGGGTCCGGACGGACACCGCGATGATCACAGTGTCTGTTCTAGAAGACGGACGATAAGGCCGGTCAAGAGATATAAGTGTTACAGGTTAAAGGGACACGCGAGACTTTGCTATTTGTATGAATCTTCAGACTATATTTTGGAGATTAAAGAGCGGTAACAATACTGCCGAGCGTTCTGACAACGATCAGAAGAGGAGGATAAAATGAGGATATTGAAATGCTTGATTATAATGTATGGTAGCAATGCATCATTAGGGAGTGATTAAAGGGTGGTAATACAGAGGGGGTATAACTAAGAGGAGGTAATACAGAGGGGGTATAACTAAGGAGGTAATACAGAGGGGGGTATAACAGAGGAGGTAATACAGAGGGGAGTATAACTAAGAGGAGGTAATACAGAGGGGGTATAACCAAGAGGAGGTAATACAGAGGGGGGTATAACTAAGGAGGTAATACAGAGGGGGGTATAACGAAGGAGGTAATACAGAGGGGGGTATAACAGAGGAGGTAATACAGAGGGGGGTATAACTAAGAGGAGGTAAAACAGAGGGGGTATAACCAAAAGGAGGTAATACAGAGGGGGGTACAACTAAGGAGGTAATACAGAGGGGGTATAACTAAGAGGAGGTAATACAGAGGGGAGTATAACTAAGAGGAGGTAATACAGAGGGGGTATAACCAAGAGGAGGTAATACAGAGGGGGGTATAACTAAGAGGAGGTAATACAGAGGGGGTATAACTAAGAGGAGGTAATACAGAGGGGAGTATAACTAAGAGGAGGTAATACAGAGGGGAGTATAACTAAGAGGAGGTAATACAGAGGGGGTATAACCAAGAGGAGGTAATACAGAGGGGGGTATAACTAAGAGGAGGTAATACAGAGGGGGTATAACTAAGAGGAGGTAATACAGATGGGGTATAACTAAGAGGAGGTAATACAGATGGGGTATAACTAAGAGGAGGTAATACAGATGGGGTATAACTAAGAGGAGGTAATACAGAGGGGGGTACAACTAAGAGGAGGTAATACAGAGGGGGGTACAACTAAGAGGAGGTAATACAGAGGGGGGTACAACTAAGAGGAGGTAATACAGAGGGGGTATAACTAAGAGGAGGAAATACAGAGGGGAGTATAACTAAGAGGAGGTAATACAGAGGGGGTATAACCAAGAGGAGGTAATACAGAGGGGGGTATAACTAAGAGGAGGTAATACAGAGGGGGGTATAACTAAGAGGAGGTAATACAGAGGGGGTATAACTAAGAGGAGGTAATACGGGGGGTTAAACTAAGAGGAGGTAATACGGGGGTTATAACTAAGAGGAGGTTATACGGGGGGTTATAACTAAGGAGGTAATACGGGGGGTTATAACTAAGGAGGTAATACGGGGGGTTATAACTAAGGAGGTAATACGGGGGGTTATAACTAAGGAGGTAATACAGGGGTTATAACTAAGGAGGTAATACAGGGGTTATAACTAAGAGGAGGTTATACGGGGGGTTATAACTAAGGAGGTAATACAGAGGGGAGTATAACTAAGAGGAGGTAATACAGAGGGGAGTATAACTAAGAGGAGGTAATACAGAGGGGAGTATAACTAAGAGGAGGTAATACGGGGGGTATAACTAAGAGGAGGTAATACGGGGGTTATAACTAAGAGGAGGTTATACGGGGTTATAACTAAGAGGAGGTTATACGGGGTTATAACTAAGAGGAGGTTATACGGGGTTATAACTAAGAGGAGGTTATACGGGGTTATAACTAAGAGGAGGTAATACGGGGGGTTATAACTAAGGAGGTAATACGGGGGTTATAACTAAGGAGGTAATACGGGGGTTATAACTAAGAGGAGGTAATACGGGGGGTTATAACTAAGAGGAGGTTATACGGGGGGTTCTAACTAAGGAGGTAATACGGGGGGTTATAACTAAGGAGGTAATACAGAGGGGGTATAACTAAGAGGAGGTAATACAGATGGGGTATAACTAAGAGGAGGTAATACGGGGGGTTATAACTAAGAGGAGGTAATACGGGGGTTATAACTAAGAGGAGGTTAATACGGGGGGTTATAACTAAGGAGGTAATACGGGGGGTTATAACTAAGGAGGTAATACGGGGGGTTATAACTAAGGAGGTAATACGGGGGTTATAACTAAGGAGGTAATACAGGGGTTATAACTAAGGAGGTAATACAGGGGTTATAACTAAGGAGGTAATACGGGGGTTATAACTAAGGAGGTAATACAGAGGGGGTATAACTAAGGAGGTAATACAGAGGGGAGTATAACTAAGAGGAGGTAATACAGGGGGTAAAACTAAGAGGAGGTAATACGGGGGTTATAACTAAGAGGAGGTATACGGGGTATAACTAAGAGGAGGTTATACGGGGTTATAACTAAGAGGAGGTTATACGGGGTTATAACTAAGAGGAGGTTATACGGGGTATAACTAAGAGGAGGTTACGGGGGTTATAACTAAGAGGAGGTAATACGGGGGGTTAAACTAAGGAGGTAATACGGGGGTTATAACTAAGGAGGTAATACGGTGGGTTATAACTAAGAGGAGGTAATACGGGGGGTTATAACTAAGAGGAGGTTATACGGGGGGTTCTAACTAAGGAGGTAATACGGGGGGTTATAACTAAGGAGGTAATACGGGGGGTATAACTAAGGCGGTTATACGGGGGTTATAACTAAGGAGGTAATACGGGGGTTATAACTAAGGAGGTAATACGGGGGGTTATAACTAAGGAGGTAATACGGGGGTATAACTAAGGAGGTTATACGGGGGTTATAACTAAGGAGGTTATACGGGGGGTTATAACTAAGAGGAGGTAATACGGGGGTTATAACTAAGGAGGTAATACGGGGGGTTATAACTAAGGAGGTAATACGGGGGGTATAACTAAGGAGGTTATACGGGGTTATAACTAAGGAGGTTATACGGGGGTTATAACTAAGGAGGTAATACGGGGGGTTATAACTAAGGAGGTAATACGGGGGTTAAACTAAGGAGGTAATACGGGGGTTATAACTAAGGAGGTAATACGGGGGGTTATAACTAAGGAGGTTATAAGGGGGGGTTATAACTAAGGAGGTTATACGGGGGGTTATAACTAAGAGGAGGTAATACGGGGGGGTTATAACTAAGAGGAGGTAATACGGGGGGTTATAACTAAGGAGGTTATACGGGGGGGTTATAACTAAGGAGGTTATACGGGGGTTATAACTAAGGAGGTAATACGGGGGGTATAACTAAGGAGGTTATATACGGGGGGTTATAACTAAGGAGGTTATAGGGGGGGTTATAACTAAGGAGGTTATACGGGGTTATAACTAAGGAGGTTATACGGGGGGTTATAACTAAGGAGGTAATACGGGGGTTATAACTAAGGAGGTAATACGGGGGGTATAACTAAGGAGGTTATACGGGGGGTTATAACTAAGGAGGTTATACGGGGGGTATAACTAAGGAGGTAATACGGGGGTTATAACTAAGGAGGTTATAAGGGGGGGTTATAACTAAGGAGGTTATACGGGGGTTATAACTAAGAGGAGGTAATACGGGGGGGTTATAACTAAGAGGAGGTAATACGGGGGGGTTATAACTAAGGAGGTTATACGGGGGGGTTATAACTAAGGAGGTTATACGGGGGTTATAACTAAGGAGGTAATACGGGGGGTTATAACTAAGAGGAGGTAATACGGGGGGGTTATAACTAAGGAGGTTATACGGGGGGGTTATAACTAAGGAGGTTATACGGGGGGTTATAACTAAGAGGAGGTAATACGGGGGGTTATAACTAAGGAGGTAATACGGGGGGTTATAACTAAGGAGGTAATACGGGGGTTATAACTAAGGAGGTAATACGGGGGTTATAACTAAGGAGGTAATACGGGGGTTATAACTAAGGAGGTTATACGGGGGGTTATAACTAAGAGGAGGTTATACGGGGGTTATAACTAAGGAGGTAATACGGGGGTTATAACTAAGGAGGTAATACGGGGGTTATAACTAAGGAGGTAATACCCCCCCCCCCCCGTATAACCCCCTCTGTAATAACTAAGAGGGGGTTATACGGGGGGGTTATAACTAAGGTTTCAATGAAGGGGGGTTATGACAATCTCTCCATTAGCACAGCTTGGTACTGGTTTGCGCGCTGGGCAGGATAAAGATGGGGAGGACATTGTATTCAGTGGTTTACGTCTGAATCGATGAAGATCTAAAGTAATAATTTGGGATCACACATAAATGATGAAATAAGAGGTAAATCCTTGCAATGTCCTTTCAGTGATCTCGCACAGACGGGGGGACATGCCCTGTGCCCGGCTGCCGCTGGAGAGATGTCAGGATACGTTGGGACAGGAGGAACAGCTTGTGACACGCAGACTAAACATGCCTGATGGGAAAGAAAAGGTAAACGCGTCGCTCTGTCATCAAACGCACCAGCCTGACAAAAAAAAAACACCTGCCCAAGCTCGGTGTAAACTCAAGGAGACCCCATTTAGCGGTCCTGACAGACAGGAGGACAAAGAGCCTCCCAAGGGATGCGACCAGACGCAGCACCACGTGCAGCATACCGGGAGCGCTACCCAAATAATACGGGTGCAGACACGCTCCCCTGTCCTCTCCCTGATCCCGGCAGAGAAAACATGTGGGAGAGCACAGCAGCGTGCCGTTCTGTACTTGACGAATTTCTGAAGTTAAATTGCCGTCTGAGATCCCCCCCCCTCCATGCTGACCCCGGCTCCTCACATACCTCAATCTCTGCTCGCGTTTCCACCCATCCCGTGCCATGACCTTTCCTGCAAATGTGCCACGCCGGAGTACGCATGCCACTTCCATGGGGTTTATATCATGTAGTTCCATGTGGATAAACCACTCAAACCTCAATTACTCTCCAGTAAAATGAAGAGACGCGGCAATTTTCAATCATCGTTGTTCCTAAAACTGGTCAATGCGTTCCATGAATTTAAAGTGGTGATCTCCACTGAACGTCTATTTGCAACTACGGTGAAAACATCGGTAAAGACAGTGTTGGACAACGTCAGCAGAAAGTGGTGGAAACCACCTCAAAACCTACTCCATCTTCGGCAGAAACTATGGTGGAAGGTTGAAAACAACAGCAAAATACAGTGGCAGATCCCCCAAAACATGAATTCATGGGAGGGGAATCCTGCCGAATTCAAAGCAAATGAACCGTTATTTTAATATAAACATTTTAAAAAGTGACAACTCTTTACGTGTCCGTAAGGTGAAGAACACTAACCAGAGAGCACACGAGTCAGGAACAGGGTTCAGCAACCTTGGCCCTCGACTGGAAAGCCTCCATATGTTTTCAAACTACATCTCCCATGATGGTATGTTGGTTGAGTGAGTGGCTGAGCATCAAGGGAGATGTAGCTTCAAAACTGGTTTGGGTCGAAATCCTGACAACCAGGTTCCCGAATGCCAACATCCTGACGGCCAACTTCCGAACAAAACAAGTGCCTGACAAACCAAGTTCCAAACACAGTCAAACCCCCGACATCCAATATCCCAATGGACTAAGTTCCCGACAAACCAAGTTCCCGACATCCAATATCCCAATGGACTAAGTTCCCGACAAACCAAGTTCCCAACATCCAATATGCCGATGGACTAAGTTCCCGGCATCCAATATCCCGATGGACTAAGTTCCCGTCAAACCACGTTCCCGACACAGTCAACTCCCCGACTCCAATATCCCGATGGACCAAGTGCCCGACGGCCAACTTCCTGTCATCCAAAATGCCAAGAGTTAACCCTAACGGTCACCCCTAACCCCCCCGGGCACTTGGCTGGTCGGGACACTGGATGTCGGAGGTTGAGGAGCTGTCTATGTCGGGCACTTGTTCTGTCGGGAAGTTGGCCATCAGGATGTTGGCATTCAGGAACCTGGCTGTAAGGATTTTGTCCGGCACCTCTTCAAAACAGGTGGAGGGCCAAGGAAGCCAACGCTGATGTACAAGGACACTACAAGGATTAACCTTATAAAAAGCCACACACACACACACATTGTATAAAAGTCCCAGATGGCTCCGCTTCGTTGACCGCCATTCTCGTTCTACCGATTTACCGCGCCAGTCTCCCTGCAGTTGCACAGATTTTGTTTAAATCCCATAAAACCCTAAAAGGGAGTCTTTAAAAAAGTCGAACCAGTTGAGCTGCGGCCGAATTAAGAGTGTCCAAATCTGACCGTCTTCTTTAAAGCCGCCACTACCGTTACAACGGCACATTTAAGACCCACACCAGACACACACATTATTAATATTAGCCAAGTATCGGGCAATCCCTACTCCGTGATGTGCAGCATATCAAGAAAATCTACTTTCCATAAAACGAACATAACGAGTCATCCAAAGGAAAAAGAGGAGGCGGTAAAACGGACTCAGACATAGAGAACCATCGTCTGCCCTTGAGTGTTCATTAGTCAGTTTTCTGGAGATTGAGGCGTCTGAAAAGCAGCACGCCACCAAGTACAGGATGAAGGAAGCTGCAGTACCCTGAGGTCCACAAATACCAGAGAAAGAGGCCGATCACTACAGACTAAGTATGCCGTGAGCAAAAGGCTTTATTGGAGGGAGCAACGTTTCAGTCATATCCAAGGGCCTTTATCAATCATGCTTGATAAAGGTCCTAGGATATGACCGAAACGTTGCTTTTTAGTTTCCCAATAAAGCCCTGCTTTGGCTTACAGCATACTTCATCTGTGGTGATCGAACCAGGGCTTTATTGGGAAAAGGGGGGGGGGGCGCGACGTTTCAGTCCTATCCTAGGACCTTTATCAAGCATAATTGATAAAGCCCTTGGATAGGACCAAAACGTTGTGTTCTTTTTTCCAATTAAACCCTGCCTTTACTTACGGCACACCCTGTCCGATGTGACTGGTTCTTTTCTCGGTGTATGTGGATATGGTGGGCTGGCGGTGGACCCTGGTGCTCTCAATCTGGGTGAAGCATAGTGACGTGTGCTTCTTTTTATTGCTCTGTGTAGTACCTGAAGGTAACGTTTTATCCCACTTCCTGCGAGAACAGACATGGCGTCCCAGTGTTTCCACAAACAATCGCTCCTTCTGTCGGGACTCTGGTTTATAAAGGAAGCATCCTGTTTGCAAAGACCCCCTGTCGTTCGCGTAAAATCCCGTGAGAACATTATTATCCTAAAAAATATTAAATTGCTAAAAAAACAAATAAAAATATTACAAAAAAAGTCTTTCGACCAGAAGAATGACTTGATTCACCATGACGCCAACGATCTGGCTGCTCTGCCGGCATCTCTAGTCACGTCACAGGACATATTTTCTAGATGAAGGATAGTATAGTATGTAAGACGACACTCCATACTCCTGGAGTATTTGAGGCGTCCCGTCCTCAGATCTGTGGATCTAATACTTTGAGGAGACGGTGAGATGTAAAGGCCTTCATGCTGTGACAGGGACTTGGCTTATTTTTCTTTCAAAACGGTTAAACTCTTGGGACTGATCGAGTGTCTGTGGCTGGGAGGGTCCTGGAGATTACGTGTCCCCGGTGGAGGCCGTATCTATGCTGGATGGCGTGTTTCCTGCAGATTTGGCTTGTCTATCAGCCGTGGTTACAAGGTGATAAGATGCCCTGAGAAGCAATGGGATTTTCCATGTTCTCTGTGGAAAATGTGTAACTGTGAACCAGGCATGGCAGAAACAAGCTGGTGTGGTGGCAAATCTAGGTCCTCGGTTTAGGAGGTTCCTCGGGCTTCAGAGCTGAATCGTTCTCTTTTTAAGAGCACTTTTTCCCCCTAGGCAAGGCAGGAGGTCTCTCTCTCGCTGGGGCAGGTCTACATACCTACCAGGCCATTAAAATCCAGGTTATTTAGGATGCTGGCCTAGCGGAGGCCACGATGCATGACACGGCGGTGGCGTAATCAGGTCAAGGTGGAGAGAGACCTCTTTCAAAACACAGGGGAAACAGACAAAACCCAAGTATTCCGGGCAAAAAGACGGTATGAACCCTGGAGATATTCTCCCATCTCCCAGAGCAGCCGCTTTCCTGACACAATATTTAAGCTGATGCCTCCATGTTGTTTTATACAGCACGGCGACACACCAGTGGCACGGCGACACACCAGCCGAGAACTGAAGCCTTTACGGAAATTCTGGCACATCGGAAAAAATGGGAAATCTGAGAATGTGGGCACCACTTACCAGCACCGTGTAGATATGCAAGCAGCGATAGACCGGAGAGAAATCCACTAAATCCTGCGTGCCCGGGGCCTGGAAGACAAAAACCTGGATAAATCAGGCCAATTATACTCCAGAATCCACGTTACATCAGGTGAATAACATTCAGGTATAGCTTTCATAACATCAGAGGCTGCACGTTCCCAGGCGCCAAACACACAGGCGAGAGACACACACATTCCAGGCACACCACACACACACACGCACATGATATTCCGTGCACCACACACACCGCCACTCGGGGCCGTGCCGTTCCCAGGCAGCCACACACACACACACACACACACACACTCGGGGCAGTGCCGTTTCCCAGGCGCCACACACACACACAGACATTCCAGGCACGCCACACACAGCCACTCGGGGCAGTGCTGTTCCGAGGCGCCACACACAGCCACTCGGGGCAGTGCCATTCCGAGCTGCCACACACAGCCACTCGGGGCAGTGCCGCTCCCAGGCGCCACACACACACACACCGGCGCTAGACATGCCGGGCACCACACACACAGCAACTCGGGGCAGCACCATTTCCAAGCGCCACACATTAAGGGCAACGCCATTCCCAGAAAGCACACACACACACACACTCGGGGCAACGTCGTTCCCAAGCACCCACATTTAGGGCATCACTCCATTCCCAGACCTCCCCATGGATCCCAGACGCCCACATTTAGGAGCAGGTTATTCCCAGATGCCATACTTGCAGGAAACTTTCATTCTCCATTCTGCATCACAACTTCAGACACATTAGAAATAGCACCAAGTACAAAACCCAATAAAACAGACAGCGGACGGTGATAAACCAAGGTGGAGGCACACGCTAACCCATCATCACATGTGTGCATAAATGAGTAAGTTGCCGCCCCCTTTGGATTTATCACCAGTACACGGGAAGGAACAAGCAGCGGTTTGGCAAACGTCAAATCATTACCTCTTCTTCCTCCTCGTCTTCCAGATCGAGTATTCCCGAGTCCTGCTCGGACATGGGACTGGTTCCGTTCACCTCCGGGCTTGGGCACTTCTTGGATCTCTTGCCGAGGCCGCTCTTGGTTTGAAGGGAAAGGAGGTTGTCTAGAGTTCTCTGTTGCTGGGCCTGGAAAAGGGAGACGTGTCACGAGTAAAGTGTTTATGCACAGGAGGAAGGCAAACGGCGATTCTCACGCTGGGCAGGTAAGAGTTTAGGACAGTGATGGCGGACCCTGGCACCCCAGAGGTTTCACAGCTACATGTCTCATGATGCCTAATCAGAGACAAGGCTGGGCGTCATGAAATTTGTAGTTCAGAAACAGGTGGAGTGCCAAAGCTCGTCATCACTGGCTTAGGAGAAGAGACACAATGTCAGCCATGAACAAAAACATTGAGCCACAAACCTATTGGAACATGACCATTTCACACCCACGCAAAGTCAACCACCGGGCAGTAAGAGCGCGGACATGACGGATTCAGGTGAGAAGTGCTGACGGCAGTAATAACAATTACCCTGTTCTATGTACGAGGTTTGTGATGGTGGACTGCAGAACTAAACGCCAGGATGTGCCCAGACTCTCACATCTTCAAAAAGATGCAGCCTTTCTCCATTTCTCCTCTTGGATGCCAGTAGAAGTCTATGTCATCATCGTAACCTGGCCCACTGAGTGACCCTGCCAAGGTGATCCGTATGGATGAGGGCCAAACTTGGCTTCACGGTGAACTGTATGTACGAGGATTGAAATGACATCTTTATGTCCGTTATGGGTTCTCAGATGGCTCGGTTCAGGGATTTGTAACCTGTGCCGAGCCCTGGGATCCTTCCCACCGCATGCCGGCGATGGTGGGAAGCTGGAAGGGGTGCACGCTGCTCAAGATGTTTGTAGGGGAGGCAAAGTGTCAGGACAGACCTGGGACACCGGGATATTAGGATCAGGTTTAAAGGTTCAGTTATAAACGTGCTTTGATTGGAAGTACAAGAATTTGGGGACATGTGCCATAACCCATGCATGGTGAATAATAAGGTGCTAGTTTTTCTAGAAAAAAAGAAAAATGAACCCCATCCACACAGCCACAAAGTTACCCTTGCCATGGCCTCTGGTCTGTGTGTACGGTGTACGAGAAGCCCTCTTGATAAAGGCCATCCATAAACCCCCCCCCATGTCTGCAGTGTCGTACCGGCTGGATGGAGTAGAGGTAACATCACTGCTCTATAACCATGGAGACACAGGTTAGATCCCAGCAAGAGCCCCTCTCCAGTAAAAACCTAAAGCTTCTGTCCCATTTCATTTACATCCGCGCCGCATGTCTCCATAACTCTTGGGATCGTCCTCCTGTCCGCGCACTTTTTGCTTGAGGTCGATCACTGCTCATTAAACATTACAGACAAACAGTAATCGGCGGCCTGCAGACAGCAAAGGCACGCGGGAGAATGAACCTAAAGATGGCACAGAGTGAGGGGACTGCGCTGTGTATGTACCGGCGGGGTGGAGGAGAGGTAACATCACTGCTCTATAACCGGGGAGACACCGACTCGAATAGTATTAATAGAATACAGTCATTTAGGAGCCAAAAGGTAACGTTTTACACCAGCAGCCAAAAGTCCACCGGATCTGTCACGCCCTGGTGGAACGGGGTAAATAGAGGCTTCCTCTAATCACAAGCTTGTGATACCCGTGTGGCCGGGTCAGCATTTGGCACCAGCACGTACGCTATATAATGATATAAGAGATATCACGGCCAGCGGTAATAGAGGACATTAAATAAAAATGACATCTCTCAGACAATGGATGGAAGACTTCTAACAGAATCCGCGGCAGGTGCTGGTCATCTCTTGGCACGTGCCCGGCACAGCTGGCAGCATTCAGTCCATTGAAGGATCCGAGCAGTTACTCCTAATATCTGGTTTAAGCCATTTACCCCAAGGTGCGCAAAGAGTAGAAGAACAGCACAAAAAGCTGTACTGTACCAGGTAAAATCCGAGCATTGCTTTCTGGCCGTCACACACACCAGCGCTTTAACTAGAGGTCACATAAAGCACAACGGGCCGGCTGCTTGAGGTTCCAGGATGGCTTCAGCCCGGATGCCAGTAGTTGGTTATGGTAAGCAATTCTAACACATGGGAGAAGGCCATCGCTAACCTGATCTGTGGACTCACTCGCCTTACTCCTCTCTCAGGCAGGGCTCACTCTCTCTTTCCTTAACCCCCTCCCTCAAGCCCCCTCGGCAGCCCGCCAGGCCGCCTCTCTCTGTTGGTGATCTGTTGCTCATGAGTTTAAGCAGCTCTTTATGGATACAAATGACTGGCCCCATCACCTCGGGACAGGCCGCTCATCAGTCTTCTGCTCTCATCCCAAATCCTCCATCTGCTCTCGGAGGATTAAGAGTGGTAAAGCAGCACCCCCTGGAGGGCAACTGTGGAATCACACTGCAAGACTATCACCATGAGAATGATTTATGATGGTCTCTTTATTTATTTATTTAATTATAAAGGATTTTACCAGGAAGGATACATTGAGATTTCTCTCGTTTTCAGTATGTCCTGGGTTCAAGAACATTAAAATGTTGCAGAATTACAAAGTAATAAAATGCAAGATATTAATAAAAAAAAAAAACACAAATATACAGATTAACAGAAAATAAATATGTAGGAAATGGTCACTATGTTACATGTTTACAGGTGCATTCTGTATATAGTCACTATGTTACATGTTTACAGGTGCATTCTGTATATATAGTCACTATGTTACATGTTTACAGGTGCATTCTGTATATAGTCACTGTGTTACATGTTTGCAGGCGCATTCTGTATATAGTCACTATGTTACATGTTTACAGGTGCATTCTGTATATAGTCACTATGTTACATGTTTACAGGTGCATTCTGTATATAGTCACTATGTTACATGTTTACAGGTGCATTCTGTATATAGTCACTATGTTACATGTTTACAGGTACATTCTGTATATAGTCACTATGTTACATGTTTACAGGCGCATTCTGTATATATAGTCACTATGTTACATGTTTACAGGCGCATTCTGTATATATAGTCACTATGTTACATGTTTACAGGTGCATTCTGTATATAGTCACTATGTTACATGTTTACAGGTGCATTCTGTATATAGTCACTATGTTACATGTTTACAGGCGCATTCTGTATATAGTCACTATGTTACATGTTTACAGGCGCCTTCTGTATATAGTCACTATGTTACATGTTTACAGGCGCCTTCTGTATATAGTCACTATGTTACATGTTTACAGGCGCCTTCTGTATATAGTCACTATGTTACATGTTTACAGGTGCATACTGTATATAGTCACTGTGTTACATGTTTACAGGTGCATTCTGTATATATAGTCACTATGTTACATGTTTACAGGTGCATTCTGTATATAGTCACTATGTTACATGTTTACAGGTGCATTCTGTATATAGTCACTATGTTACATGTTTACAGGTGCATTCTGTATATAGTCACTATGTTACATGTTTACAGGTGCATTCTGTATATAGTCACTGTGTTACATGTTTACAGGTGCATTCTGTATATAGTCACTGTGTTACATGTTTACAGGTGCATTCTGTATATAGTCACTATGTTACATGTTTACAGGCGCATTCTGTATATAGTCACTATGTTACATGTTTACAGGCGCATTCTGTATATAGTCACTATGTTACATGTTTACAGGTGCATTCCGTATTGAGGTATGTTAATAGGGAGCGTGAGTAACTTTTAGACTGGGGAAAGATTTGATGGCATCTGGGAGGTTATTCCATAACTGTGGTGCTCTGTAGGAAAATGAGGATCAAGCCACTGTCTTTTTGTATTGTGGTATTGCAAGTAAGGTGCTGGTTCTGGATCGGAGGTTCTAGGATGAGGGAACTGCTAGGGAAGCAGTCTATTCAGGTAGGGTGGCAGCTTCCCAGAAAAGCCCTTAAACACCAGGTTGGAAAGGTGAAGGGTGCGTCTAGATTCCAGCGACGGCCAGTTTAGCTCTTTTAACAGGATTTGGCAGGATTTGTTTCTGTACAGGGCACCTAGTTTGGGGTAAAGTTTAGATGAGAGTTTTTCGATGTGGGGCCAAAGGATAGATTTGGGTCTAACCACATACCTAGATATTTGAGAGAAGTGAATAGTCAGCGTGTCATTTGATTTTGTCCTGACACATAGATGGGGATTTTGCAATTTGTGTAGTTTAGGTTTTGTTCCAAAGAGCATCGTTACAGTTTTGTCAGTATTTAGAAAAAGTTTGTTGTGTTTGATCCACTTTTCTACCTCTGAATTGTTCTTGCAGCACGACCTCCAGCTGCGGGAGATTTGGTTTGCCGATATAGATTACGGTGTCGTCTGTGTACATGTGTACAGTTGAGGCTTTGCAGACGTTGGGCAGATCATTTATGAATATTGTGAATAGCAGGGGGCCGAGTATTGAGCCTTGGGGTACACCGCAAGTGACTGGGAGAGGGAGGGAGGAGCTTCCAGAAATGGACACATATTGCGACCGATCAGATACATATGATTGAAAGGGTGCGATCACCAATACCAGAGTAAGTTTTTGTAATAAGATGCCATGGTCTACGGTGTCAAAGGCCTTGGCAAAATCAAGGAAGATGCTCCAGTTAGGTTTCCTTGTTCCATCCCAGCTTGGATATCATTGCAGACTCTTAAAAGGGTGGTTGTGGTTGAGTGATTTGGACGAAAGCCGGATTGATCCGGGGTCAAGTAGTTCCAATATTGATAATAATCACGTAATTGTGTGTAGACGCATTTTTCCAAAATTGACCTAGAGCGGTCGGCCACCAGTACAGACCATGCAAGGTGCATACAGCTGGGAGGACAAGATGACCAGAAACACAGCTGCTGCAGGGATAATGAGGGGTCATTCATTCTGAAATAATGGGCCTTGTGGTCTAGAACTCTTATAGCACAGGAGGAAAAATAGATGCAGAGTATAAGGTTTGCTGGGAGTTAACGGATTAATCACCCAAAAGCCGAGGAGTTGGACCAGGTGAACGCGAGTCTTTCCTTCATTTATTCCAGTTTAGGTATTGATGAAGGTATCATTGGGGAAAGATTTCTGAATATTTTCTCTTCGAAGAGAAAGGAGGAGTGGACGGATGGATCATCAAAGACTTAAAAAGCCTACAACGCCAGTTAAATAACGGCTCCTGTGGTCAGCAGGCCACTCTGTGACTACACACCCTCTCCATGTCTTCAACTATTACTCTGCCCTCTAGCCGGTTGGCATATGGGCAGGCAGACCCTGGCGGGCGGCATATGGGCAGGCAGACCCTGGCGGGCGGCATATGGGCAGGCAGACCCTGGCGGGCGGCATATGGGCAGGCAGACCCTGGCGGGCGGCATATGGGCAGGCAGACCCTGGCGGGCGGCATATGGGCAGGCAGACCCTGGCGGCGGCATATGGGCAGGCAGACCCTGGCGGGCGGCATATGGGCAGGCAGACCCTGGCGGGCGGCATATGGGAAGGCAGACCCTGGCGGGCGGCATATGGGAAGGCAGACCCTGGCGGTCGGCATATGGGAAGGCAGACACTGGCGGTCGGCATATGGGAAGGCAGACACTGGCGGTCGGCATATGGGAAGGCAGACACTGGCGGTCGGCATATGGGAAGGCAGACACTGGCGGTCGGCATATGGGAAGGCAGACACTGGCGGTCGGCATATGGAAGGCAGACACTGGCGGTCGGCATATGGGAAGGCAGACACTGGCGGTCGGCATATGGGAAGGCAGACACTGGCGGTCGGCATATGGGAAGGCAGACACTGGCGGTCGGCATATGGGAAGGCAGACACTGGCGGTCGGCATATAGGAAGGCAGACACTGGCAGTCGGCATATGGGAAGGCAGACACTGGCGGGCGGCATATGGGAAGGCAGACACTGACAGGCGGCATATAGGAAGGCAGACACTGGCAGTCGGCATATGGGAAGGCAGACACTGGCAGTCGGCATATGGGAAGGCAGACACAGGAAAACAGCATATGGGCAGGCAGACACTGGTTGCCGGCATATGGGAAGGTACGCTTGCGGTTGGCATATGGGCAGATGTTTAAAAAAACTTGTTAAGTCTTTTTCCTCAGTCATTTCCATTATTTCCTACATTTAGGGAGGTATCCGTATTTAAAAGAAGAGTCCGCAGACTGCTCACTCCTGACCCCAATACCTGCACTTTAGGATTGTGATTTACCATGATCATTTTAAAGCAGGGGCCAAAAGTTATAAACCGAGATGTGGGGGGAGGTGGGGTTAGGACCACCCTGCAAGCCCTCTATAGTCTAGGTTTTATCTTTATACGTTCTTTATAATTATTTATTAAACTAATCAAACAGTATAAAGGACATATCTGGCAGAATTTAACAAATAAAGCCATTACTAGATTAAAAACCAAAATAAATAAATAAAGTCAATTTTTCCTTATTCTTTATGCACCCAAACTCTGGCTGGTCTCTGCCCCAGGGTGTATAAATCATTTCTGATAATTAGGAACAGAAGCCCGGCAGAACACGGGCTGCCAAACTATTAAAGCATTCAAAGCTCGGTAGGTTTTAATTAACCGGCAGACCAGGCCGGCGTTGTATGGAGCCGATTTTCCTTTTCTTTGTGTTTTGGGTTAAAAGCAGGAATGTCATCCTCTAATCATTTCTGCTTTGATTCCAGCCGAGGTTACGGAAAAAATGGAATAAATCGCTGCGAGGGATGGCGGGCCGCCCGTACGTACCTGTCTGATTCGCCATTACAGCGCCGCAAAACCGGAGGAGATATTTTCGACAGGAGGGGGATATTCCCGAGCAGAGCTTCAGGTGGTTCAGTCAGGGGGTGTCCGGCTTTTACGTATGTTTGTAATTCGCGGGACATGATTTTCCGTGGAGTAAATCACAATAAATACCCTGAGGTAACATTAAAGCAGAAATAATCTATTCAGAGACACCGAACAGCACCGAAATGTCAGTGAAACGCCCCGAATTTTCCGTGGTTTCATTCGGCAAGTTTAACGCCATTTTTCAATGAAAAAAAAAAATCAAATTTTTTATTAAATATTTATTCAACCGTTTATTCTTTTCATTTGCAGCAAAAAGTCTATTTTTTAAGCATTTTTGGGGATTTTAACAGCTAAATTTTTCAGATTTTTTAAATAGCGTTGTTATATTCCGTAACAGACCTTTTCGTAACACTGGGGAACAACTTGGAACGTATTTTCTGTTGAGTTCGCTATATCAGCGATTTCAGATGAAATTAAAGCGCCGATTTCAAAACTGCGGTTAGTTTTCTTCAATCACGCCAGATTTTTTTCTCTACAGCTTATCTGACGGAGATTACCCCCACCCGGACGTATGGCAGCACGAGTGCTCTCCTATTGGCCGAGAGTGGACCTCCCCTCGAGTGGGTGACCTTGGCGACCTTATGTTACTTGTCTCTGCATTTCAGTTTCTCGCCGTAAGTGCCAAAACAGCCCTGATTCCTTTTGTTACATCTGTGGCCGTTTCACCGTTCCCAGTCATCGGGTGACGATCAGTGCATTGGTCAGGCGAAGCCTATGTTGCATATTTCAAAGTAAAGCTTGGTGATGGAGAGAAGTCTCGGGCCCCTCACAAGGTATGCAAGCAGCGTGTCGAGAGTTTACGGATGTGGAATAAGGGAACACGTGATACGTTGCCATTTGATATATCTATGGTTTGGCGAGAGCCCACAGATCATTCCAGAGACTGTTATTTTTGTACGATTCCACCAAGATTTGAAGGTCATAGAGGAACGTTATCCGGGTAGATGGGATGAGCATATGATGGCTGACATCAGGTGAGATTGAACACTCCAGGAAAAGCTAGAAGCGTAAATTTGTACTTTACGGGATACAGTGTTTCCCCCGAAAAGAAGACCCTGTCTTCTATTTTATTGGCCCCCAAAAAACTCACTCGGTTTTCTTTTTGGGGTAGATATTATTTTTTTTGATGTCGGTGTGCTTTTTTTTTTGGCGGTGTACGTCTGGTATCACTCCGCCTGTGACAGGAGCTGGCGTTGGAGGAAGCATCAGCTAAAGAAGGAACGTACTGAGTACGTCCGTGTGACCGCACTTCCCTGTGTCCGTCTCAGCTTTGTGAAGGCTGGACGGGGAGGGCCACATGTTGTAGCGTGTGCACGAATTGCGTGCACTACCGCCGGACAGGATTTCAGCCTGTCAAAAAGCTACGACGCAGACAAGGCTACAGAGCGTGACCCTCCATAGGAGGATCGAGCTTTGTAGCGCTGAGCTCAGCAAGGTGGCCACACGGACATCAGAGTGGAAGAACGTCCACGCTCAGACGTTCCTTCTGCTCAAAGAACGCAGCTTTATGTGGCTCTGCTCCCTCCTCACTTCCTCTGACGCCGGCATCACCGATTCTCTCCCGCAGCTCTTCAAGTTGCCCTACAACCAGGTCTAACTTGACTACTTGCACCCAATTTGTCTTTTAGGTTAAATTAGAATTTGACATTCAAATGTTTTCATTATTTTCCACTGTGTGCACATTTTGTATGGTTTGAGACAAAGGGAGGGTATCCTGTACCTTAGAGAAAAACTGGGATCATTTTTGTATTTAGATGCCACCAGTTAGTCAAAAAACAGTGTCAGATCTAACTCAACGAAAATGCTGGTCCCCAGTGTTATTACACATAGGACCTCATTATTTCCAGGCATTTTCATGCAGTAGTTTTTTTTTTAAAATGCCTTTTAAAAAGTTGCTGGTGTTTTTGTTTTGTTATTTTACCCATGTTTGACGGCTGATTGTTCAGCGAATCGGTTCGGCAGCTTTGTCCGAATCGGTTCGGCAGCTTTGTCCGAATCGGTTCGGCAGCTTTGTCCGTGACAGGTCTGACATTTCAGTGCTCTCTGAATAGGGCTGTGCAATATTGACAAAATAATCATATTGCGATTTCTTGAATGAATATTGCGATTTTATTTGCGATTTAGCCAATTGTTTTTGCTTTTTCAAACATGCTACATACATTCTAAATGTATTTCAGTATTCAGCACATGGATATCTGCCCCAGCACATGGAAATACTGCCGCAGCACATGGAATACTGCCCCAGCACATGGAAATACTGCCCCAGCACATGGAAATACTGCCCCAGCACATGGAAATACTGCCCAGCACATGGAAAACTGCCCCAGCACATGGAAATACTGCCCCAGCACATGGAAATACTGCCCCAGCACATTGGAAATACTGCCCCAGCACATGGAAATACTGCCCCAGCACATGGAAATACTGCCCAGCACATGGAAACACTGCCCCAGCACATGGAAATACACTGCCCCAGCACATGGAAATACTGCCCCAGCACATGGAATACTGCCCCAGCACATGGAATACTGCCCCAGCACATGGAAATACTGCCCCAGCACATGGAAATACTGCCCCAGCACAATGGAAAACTGCCCCAGCACATGGAAACACTGCCCCAGCACATGGAAACACTGCCCCAGCACATGGAAACACTGCCCCAGCACATGGAAACACTGCCCCAGCACATGGAAACACTGCCCCAGCACATGGAAATACTGCCCAGCACATGGAAACACTGCCCCAGCACATGGAAATACTGCCCCAGCACATGGAATACTGCCCCAGCACATGGAAATACTGCCCCAGCACATGGAAATACTGCCCCAGCTCATGGATATACTGCCCCAGCTCATGGATATACTGCCCCAGCTCATGGAATATACTGCCCCAGCACGTGGATACTGCCCCAGCTCACCTCTGTGCGCCACGTGTTCGGCTCCCTGTTAACTTCTGCGGCATGGAGCTTGGCGCGTCGCCTGGGGGAACCATGTGACGAGCCGCGAGAACGTGGCTCGTCACGTGGTTCCCCCTGCGAGCGCCCAAAGCACCATGCCGCCGGAAGTTAACAGGGAGCCGAAAATTGCAGCCTTATGTGATTTATTAATTGCATGGTCGGAAATCGCGATTCGATTGCGATTGCAATTAATTGCACAGCCCTATCTCTGAATAACCCCTATAAATTTCCCCAGCAATAACTTGGCTTAAACATTAAGCACAAACTGAGGAGCGTCCTGGCCTGCCCGGGCCGACCAACCCTAACAGAACGATAACCGTGACATCTAAATAGACAGATATTCTGCTTGCCATATTTACAATATGTTGGGATTTAAGTGGTTAATATTCCCTGTCTTACTTCAATTCTGTTTATTGGATCTGGAGCCATTTTTTTTCGGTCTTTATAAATGGAAGAATGTGTTTGCAATTTGGAAGGAAAGTTGGGCTTTTTAATGTTTCCTATTAGGAAAAGTCCTTTGGAAGATGCCTCTAGGGGGTTCTGGAAAGAAGAACATCAAGAAGGGTCACAAAAGCCTTAGGGATCCCTCTAACCAGACCCCCTTTTCTCTATATGCAGTTCCCTGCAGCACACCCCTTCTCCCCCTTCAGTTGGAAAACCAAAAAGCTGTGGGCTAAGAACTATTCCAAGCATCCTCAACAAGTGAAATTGGATGTGGATTGAGCAAGAAAAAAAATAAATTTGGTTCTCACTGTATCCTTCTGTTTGGTGACCAAACTAAAAGCATATGAAGCCAGTTATTCCACGCGGAGTCTGGTTCAGTGAAAGGCTAACGGGGAAACATCAAGTCTCACTCAACTGGAATCTCACTCACCAGCTAACAGGCACACTCATTCTCCATTAAAATGTCACTCCATGAACTTGATTCAACTCCTGCCTCCGAATCCAAGATCATTGGAAGGTCGGGGCAGTAAAGTTTCTGTGACGGCTCCGAGATAAAAAGAAAGACTACTGAAAAGGACTTTCAAGGTAAGGGCACAACATGATGTAAACCGCACGGTACAAGGGAGTGACGGTGAAGAAGCCCAAAAGGAAAAACAGGAACTTACTGCATGCAGACCAAATGCCACACAAAACAGTCTTGGGTAGAGTACCAACTGGTGGAAGCTCAACGGTTCCTAGAGTAACCATCTCCTTGGTATATCAGGCAGAATAAAAGGGGAACCAGGCACTATCCAATGCTTGAAGGCACCTTAAATTGAAGGGGGGAACCAGAATGTTTCAGCTGCAAGGGCAACCTATGTTCAAGATGGAGGAGCCTGGTCTTGAACGAATGAGTGATTACAAAAACCGACCGAATATGGACCTAAAAAATCTCAGCCCCTGAGATCTGCTTAATGCAGAGATATAAATCAGAGTAAATTGTTGGGTCCCAGAGCTTAACGATCAAGAACAAAGAGCTAAGGGGAAGCAAGGCCATGGTATTCAATCTCTAGTTGAAAGCCCACTTTATAAAACTTGGCCCATAATCCTGATTGACTTCTCCTCGGTACCATAATATGGCTTGAGTTCGTACAATCTGTCCGGATGGCTGTAAAAGCCAGTTGGATCAAGAAAAAGGCTTTTGATACTGTTCCGCATAGAAGGCTTATCAATAAATTGCAATCTTTGAGCTTGGATTCCAATATTGTTGAATGGATTAGGCAGTGGCTGAGTGACAGGCAACAGAGGGTTGTGGTAAATGGAGTTTATTCGGCGCAAGGTCTTGTTACCAGTGGGGTACCTCAGGGGTCAGTACTTGGACCCATTCTATTTAATATTTTTATTAGTGATATTGCAGAAGGTATTAATGGAAAAGTATGTCTTTTTGCTGATGACACAAAGATTTGCAACAGGGTTGACGTTCCTGGAGGGATCAGCCAAATGACAAATGATTTAGGTAAACTTAAAAAATGGTGGGAGCTGTGGCAATTGAGTTTTAATGTGGATAAGTGCAAGATAATGCACCTGGGACGTAAAAACCCAAGGGCTGAATATAGAATATTTGATACATCTGAGGGTTGGGATTTAGGGGTTATTATTTCAGAGGATCTAAGGGTAAGTAGTCAATGTAATAGAGCAGCAGGAAATGCTGGCAGAATGCTTGGTTGTGTAGGGAGAGGTATTAGCAGTAGGAAAAGGGAAGTGCTCATGCCACTGTACAGAGCACTGGTGAGACCTCACTTGGAGTACTGTGTGCAGTACTGGAGACCGTATCTCCAGAAGGATATAGACATCTTAGAGAGAGTTCAGAGAAGGGCTACTAAAATGGTGTACGGCTTGAAGGAGAAAAGTTACCAAGAAAGGCTTAATGATCTTAACATGTACAGCTTGGAAAAAAGACGAGACAGAGGAGAAATGACAGAAACATTTAAATACGTAAAGGGAATCCACAAGGTAGAGGAAGGGAGTATATTTAAAAGGAAACAAAATAGCAAAACAAGAGGACATAGTCTTAGATTAGAGGGGCAAAGGTTTAAAAGTAACATCAGAAAGCATTATTTTACTGAGAGGGTGGTGGATACATGGAACAGTCTTCCAGTAGAAGTGGTAGAGGCCAAAACAGTAATTGAATTTAAGCAGGCATGGGATAGGCATAAGGCTATCCTAAACAAAAGATAAATCCAGGTAAAGTATCCATGTAATTGGGCAGACTAGATGGGCCGAAAGGTTCTTATCTGCCGACATTTTTCTATGTTTCTATGTTTTACCAAGTAGGACGATAGGTGTATTTATTGCAAGAAATCTTTGCCATCTTGCCAGAAGAGACGTAGGGACATGAGATCACCATCTGAACGATTTGTAGTGATGTTAGTCTTCCGCTACCATAAAAGGCACTTTTTAAACCTCCCAGCAAAGCGCCACAATTTGGGTGGAAAACTAGAAGGGATATCGAAGCTGCAATCAGAGTTGTGCCGAATATGAGTGCCAGGTGACTTGGCCTGCAAGTGCTTCACCAACTCTGCCAACCAGTCTTTGAACTTCGATTTGCCCATTATGCAAACATGTTGGTGTCCCTCAGGAAGAGAGCACGCACTATAGGTTGTGTTCCCCTACAGGGCCGCTCACTGGGGATGGTGGGCAAATACAGGAAGGTCTCAGGTCCACACATCGATAGCACCTCAGAAAGGTGTAGTTTTAATAAAACCTGGCGATTCAACACTCATGGTTTGTGCACAAAATGATGAAGAAACATGACCTGTAGCATTTTCATATTCTCTAACTGCACCATCGAGCCAAAACCTTGTGAGACCTGAACAGGGACCAAACCAAGGGCAAAATATCTTACAGTAGTGTTCATCATGTGATCCTCAGGTGACATTTGGGCAGAAGGGGAGATTAAGTTGAGATTAGGTTGAAAGCAGAGAAAAAACTAATTTTGAGAAGATAAGAGCCACATGTTCAGTCACCAGCTTTTGTGGGGTTTAAATAAGTTCCCATCAAACACGTTATTCGGCCCTGTTCTCATGCTCTCCATCGCACGCCACCCGCTCGGTCCTCGTTCCATTAATTTTAGTGAAACTACAACTCTGTTCTGTATGTGCAATATTTATTCCTGCTATAAACATCTTAAATAACGAGGTCTACAAGAAAAAAAACAAGTGGAAATGCACTGTACCACCCAGAAAGTGCCCAGATCGGGTTGCATTCTTAAACCGAAGCAGCCAGGCATGCAGGAAACTGGACAGGCGCGTCACTCTGGAGTTAATGACCTGAAGAGACCTGATGCAGAGCTGGGAGTCTGAGACGGGAGATGGCGACAATAAGTACCCAAAGCTCATTTCTGTGATGTCCCCTCAATCATGAGACTAAACGCCATCAAAAAACAGATGCGGACGTGCTAGATGCATTGATTATAGGGCTGCAACTAACGATTATTCTCATGATCGATTAAATCGATTCATCGGATAAAAATTATTTTTAAAAAAATTTGTATACTTAACCCTTTCGCTGCTGAGGCATTTCCCGCCTCTGTGCTGAGCTCATTTTTACCGATTTTGCTCATCATGTTTAAACGCGTTTTGAAGGCTTATTTTAGTATATGACCCAGACATATTATATATCGTTCTTTCCGTCAGATTCATAATATGTCATTATTATATGTATACGTCATGACCCGTCTGTATATTATAACAAAAAATGCAATAAAATATGAATTTTCAATAATTTACAACGTGTAAAGTGTTTTTTTTTTTTTTCACATTTTAACATGCGAGCAATTACGGTTATATTTTGTATGGGGTGCGCTGAAATGGGGTCTCATTACATTTTATTTATTTTTTTTTAGGGAAAATTACGCGATTTTTAACAAATGCACCGCATACAAAAATCGTTAGTGCAGCATCATTGTTCACATTATAATTGAAATGGGAACAATATTGCTGCATTAACGAACCAAAGAAAAAAAAACTTATTTTATTTTTTAAAAAAAACTTTTTTCATAGTCATGTTTGGTATTGTTGGAACGGCCATGCTCTAGCCAATCCAACAATATCAAACATTAACCCCTAACTGCCACGGATCGGGAGATGGGGGGGTTCCAATGAACACCCTATCTCCACCATTGGTGGCAGTTAGGGGTCAACGATGACGCCAGTCCTCGGGGGCATTCTCGGAAGCTTGGCCGACATCCAAGATGTCGGCCAGCTCCGGGAACGGATCACGAACTGGCGCTTTTAAGCGCCGATTCGTGATCCGGCCCCCATGGGGTTAATTCCAGGTACCGTTAGGAAGGGCAGGCTGTGCCCTTCCAAACGGTGCCTGGGTTAACCCCCTGCACCCCGGCGATCGGGAGGGAGAGAGGTCCGAAGGACCCTCCCTTTCAGGCGCCTCCTCCGCACATGCGGGGGGGGCGCCTGAATTAGAGGTCATCGCGCCGCCGCGATGACATCTAATTGTGCCGGCGGCGGTTCCGGGTGCTGGGCTGACATCGAGGATGTCAGCCTGCACCGGGGGGCACAGCGATTGGCCGGAACCCGGCCGATCGCTGGCCCCAAAGGGAGGACGCGCTCAGCGCATCCTCCGCAAGGAACGCTACCTGCGGGTGGACGCGCTGAGCACGTCCTCCGCAGCGAAGGGGTTAAAAGGAATTTTATGTAAAAATAAATAAGCAAATTGCGTATCGTGTGTACTTTTCACACAAAGTATGCAAGTGCTTGGTCCGAGGGATGGGTTGATGCTGCAAGTGCTTGGTCCGAGGGATGGGTTGATGCTGCGAGTGCTTGGTCCGAGGGATGGGTTGATGCTGCGAGTGCTTGGTCAGAGGGATGGGTTGATGCTGCGAGTGCTTGGTCAGAGGGATGGGTTGAAGCTGCGAGTGCTTGGTCAGAGGGATGGGTTGATGCTGCGAGTGCTCGGTCAGAGGGATGGGTTGATGCTGCGAGTGCTTGGTCAGAGGGATGGGTTGATGCTGCGAGTGCTTGGTCAGAGGGATGGGTTGATGCTGCGAGTGCTTGGTCAGAGGGATGGGTTGATGCTGCGAGTGCTTGGTCAGAGGGATGGGTTGATGCTGCGAGTGCTTGGTCAGAGGGATGGGTTGATGCTGCGAGTGCTTGGTCAGAGGGATGGGTTGATGCTGCAAGTGCTTGGTCAGAGGGATGGGTTGATGCTGCATGTGCAGCTTAAGCCCATGTTTGCTTTCTCAAATGAACGCGGCTACAAACACTTGATCATAGATGATGATGATGATGTCCGCGTGAAATCGGGGTCAATAAGCTAAAGTGGTCAGGGTGCGTAGAGTGTCCCTTTTAAATAATTTTGTGAACAAACTGAGTGGGAGGAGGGACTGGAGGTGGAAGGGAGTGACTTTGCTCAAGTGACTTAACCTGAATTTGAGAAGGAGTGGGTATGGACAAAAGGCCAGATCTGAGTGTGGGAGCAAGTTTGGGGAAAGGGACCAGACCAAAAGGGAGGGAATGGCAGTTCCCAACCAAAGAGGGTGTGGCAGGGAGGGTGGGGGGTTGGTGGCACAGGACTCCAGCTTCAAGTAAGGATTAAACACACGCATACAGCTCCTTCACCCAGTGGCAGTATCCTATTGTTTGTGTTATAGTTCTGCTACTGTTGTAAATGAAATAAAAACAAACTGGTTGTGTCTGATATAACCCTAGAATGAAATCATACCTAGTAAAGCAGCGGCGCGTCTTCTCCAATCAGCTCCGAAGCTGAGGTTATTTACGTTTAACTCAGTCTGAACCTAAACAGTGTGTGCTGCACACAGGACAATTAAGCGATTATTAAAATAGTTGTCAACTATTTCCATTATCGATTAGTTGTCGATTAGTTGTTTCAGCCCTAATTGATTAATTCACGAATTAAGTGATAAAACGATAAAATCCTCAATACTGAAAATATTTCCAAAGCCAAACACTTTTCTGGTTGATCTTTCGATAAACACGTAGGTAGATCTTTGTGCTTCACCCTCAAAGGCCAAATTTGAGGAAACAATTCTGAACGTAAGGCACCAGTAACAGTGAGGACCAACACTGGACAGCTGTGCCTTCACAGGGTCTCGGCATCATGTAAAGACTACATGGAACCAACTCCAAATTTGATCTTGTCAGGCCATGAGAATCTCAACACTTTGAAACATTTCAACAGCAAAGGCCCCGTTGTGCTGGGCCTCTAAACCAAGACGGTGTAAGGCCTCTGAAAAGTGATGAGATCCAAGTCACTCATGGAAGAGATTCCAGCACCCACAAGGACAAAGGGACTACGCAAGAACAACACTTGGTACAGTATCCCACCAGAATGGTTACAGTAAGGAAAAGTGCAGAAACAAGTGTCCAATTGGGTCAGTCCACTGCAGCTCGTTAGGTCACAAAAGTTCACAAGGATGATCATGATGTAGGGCCAAAAATAGTGTTTGACCGGCTTGGTGGCCTGTGGAAAAACATTGGTCATCTATAAACCCCCTTTATCCTCCATCACAGAGGCAGACCGAATTCAAAACTCCCTCTCAGTGACTTCAGATAAATATTTAGCTAGAGTTTTCCATGTTTTAGCATGCCGTAAGCTTGTCCAAAATAACACCATCTCCAAGCAAAGTGAAGAGGCAAGGTCCATAGATTGTACAGGTGAAGAGAACGAGGTTAGAACAGAAAGTAATGAGTTTGTAGAAATCCTCAAAGCCCATAATAGAAAACTTGGGCAAAGCATTGCACGTGGGAAGCCAAGAGTGCCAGAGGGCATCTACTCCCTCTCACCAGAATACCAAATAGGTTTTCCCCCACAGGCAGTGAAGAAAAGGCAAGTTCCAATTCTCATCACTTTTTAATCACTTGTCCAGGCCTTCACATGCACTTGTGTAGGCAACAACATATGTACATACAGTCCGCCAGTGCACAGAATCCCTTATTACAATGGAGGCCCAGAGCAATGACTGTCAATACCAAATGAACAACATGACCCAATGTTCGGCATCATCCCACTTCTTAAAGGTTTAAATTCACATTTACCAGGTCTAGAAACGTATCAAATGGGTCAAAGTCCATTTCTGCTGCTTGGTGGAGGTGAAGACCACGGCAACAATGAACACGTCTGTACCCAAAGAGAAATCTCACAACAAATAAGAAATGTGGAAACTTAGGACAACACAAGAGCGGATCTGAGAAGATTACCAAAAGCTCATCATATATGTTACATATGGCCTCTTCTTCTGCATAGACTTTTCCCTGTCCTGTTCATAACCCTGCTCTGAACCCATATTTGTGTGATGGTGGATCTTTGTGCAACAGACATACTCCTAGTGTAAGGAGGCCAGTTCTTTTCATTGATCTATGAGGAGGAATCCACCTTGTGCCTCTTGGTGGAGCGTTCACAGATCGGCCAGGGCACATCACTTTAAAGAACACAGAGAACTCTTTTTTTTTTTACCAAACTTTCATGTAGGGCAACCTCATTTGTAAAATGGGTTTCGCAAGGTTTACAGGTTAGGGAGCTTCATGGATAATATGGAAAAGACATGCTAGATGGTTTGTAAAGGGATGCTTCTCCAACATGTTGCATTTGATTTCTCGGTGAACTTGACGCATTGCGAAGTTGGCAGATGTGATGCTACACCTCAGACCAATGACATGAGATGAGGTTCTGCAAAACAGGTGCAGAGCACATGGGCGCCACCCAAACGCACATTAAGGTCTGCTTTGCTTTTGGAGGATTTAAAAGAAATGATTTGTTTATTGAAGTTCACAGCAAGAGACAACTATTTAATGCGCGGTCCTATTTGGAACCAGAATCAAATGGACGACATGTTTCCAATTACAGCTGCGTGCTGGGAAATGAAACCAAGGGAAGGAGAACGCCGGATTTACAGAGTGCGCAAAAAGCCCCCGAACACGCAAACCACAGCCGGCCAACACCGCTCACAAGGGATATGTTCAGCCTCACCGCATGGTCCCGAGAAGGTGCTTTACTAGAATTCCCATTACCTATAGCCGCACGCCTGTGAGGTGGACATACTACGCTCTTTCCATGAGCTTCTGTGCAGCTTCACATTGCAGCTGTTTTGGATGGTCATTGGACGAATTCCAAAATCGTGCTACCAAGGTGCAAGTGGGTTAAAGCGCCTTGTCATCAACTGACAATACCAGGTGGCTTGGACCAGTCAAAGATAAACATCTGGTCCATGAACATCACAGGACTGTCTGTTCAGTTTTATACATCCAACTGCAGCCTGGAGCCGAACAACATCTCAAATGGATGTCCTCAGAAACCGGACATGTACAACCAAAGAAAAACAGTGTTGTGTCGCAACGAATTTCATGCGTGGTCCTGCTATATACTTTCTCCATGAAACCCCATTCCATGCTAACCAATTATTAGGAAGAATTAAATCTCCGAATCCAGGCTGAAGGTCTCTGGAGGCTAAACAAGTGGTTTGACTTTATCCGTAGCACCTGCTTAACCTCAGTGTTTGTGCGATGTCCTCTGAAAAACCTTCTGAAATCCAGGTATACTGTGAATGACGTCTCCCGGTGTATGGGTTCGAGCCAAGTGCCTCCAGAATGAAGTAATGGCAGATGGACTTGCACGTCCAGCTGAATTGTGTATTCATTACGGTGGCCTCATTACAGATATGTAGAGGATCTTAACAGTCGCATGGGGCGCAGAGACCCTATGTGTGACCCTGAGCAATCCCGGAACAGCATCATGCTAAAAATTTAAGTTAATGCATGGGGACGTAAACGCAACTGGCGTACGAGCGATCAGACGCCTCTCCATGCAGAAGCAATAACAGTCAACGTGGATTCTGCTGGTTCAATCGGCCTCCCCCCCTGGCATTGGATGGTATAGCTTATGTATTTCCCTGGTGTGTTATTAACGGGTAGCTGGTTGTGCAGCTCAATGTAAGGAAGTTCACCGGCGGGATGGAGATCGAATGTCAAGGTGGACCATTGATTTTGCTGTAGAAATCACAGGGATGGAGTCGGCCAAGGCCTCCTGGATACCACAAGGACTTTCAAACCATTCAGCAAACAGGTAACTGCCGGGCACATTACACTTTGTTCATCTAGAAAGGTGGGTGGGTGGCATTATTCGGCAAAGACCAGCACAAGCGCAGCCACTGAATGAGGCCGGTTTGCAAGCGGCATTGTGAGCAGCCACACAGGACGACGTCAAACCACTGGTCATCTGTACAGGTTGAAAGGCTTGGGACCAGAGGTGTTTCAGGTGTAAGAGGTTTAGGATTCTGGAACATTTGCATATAATATTGAGATACGGAGATGGAAACCAAGTCTGAAACACTAAATTCATTTACGTTTCATACACAGCTCACACACACAGCCTGAAGAAGAGCATTTTATACAGTATTTTTAAAAAATGTAAGGAATTTTAGGCTTCTGGCGTCATGTGGCCCTCAAAATCACTTTGGATTTTTGAAATATTTCAGGTTTTTGTATTTTTAAATAATGGATGCTCGATCTAGAGAGATACCTTACTAGAGAGGACAGGGGGGGGGGTCGCTCCTCGAGGTACGCTGCTAGAGGGGGTCGCTCCTCGAGGTATGCTGCTAGAGGGGGGGGGTCGCTCCTCGAGGTATGCTGCTAGAGGGGGGGGGTCGCTCCTCGAGGTATGCTGCTAGAGGGGGGGGTCGCTCCTCGAGGTACGCTGCTAGAGGGGGGGGGGCCGCTCCTCGAGGTACGCTGCTAGAGGGGGGGTCGCTCCTCGAGGTACGCTGCTAGAGGGGGGGGGGTCGCTCCTCGAGGTACGCTGCTAGAGGGGGGGGTCGCTCCTCGAGGTACGCTGCTAGAGGGGGGGGTCGCTCCTCGAGGTACGATGCTAGAGGGGGGGGGTCGCTCCTCGAGGTACGATGCTAGAGGGGGGGGGGTCGCTCGAGGTACGATGCTAGAGGGGGGGGGGGTCGCTCGAGGTACGATGCTAGAGGGGGGGGTCGCTCCTCGAGGTACGCTGCTAGAGGGGGGGTCGCTCCTCGAGGTACGCTGCTAGAGGGGGGGTCGCTCCTCGAGGTACGCTGCTAGAGGGGGGGGGTCGCTCCTCGAGGTACGCTGCTAGAGGGGGTCGCTCCTCGAGGTACGCTGCTAGAGGGGGGGTCGCTCCTCGAGGTACGCTGCTAGAGGGGGGGTCGCTCCTCGAGGTACGCTGCTAGAGGGGGGTCGCTCCTCGAGGTACGCTGCTGAGGGGGGGGGTCGCTCCTCGAGGTACGCTGCTAGAGGGGGGGGTCGCTCCTCAAGGTACGCTGCTAGAGGGGGGGGGGTTGCACCTCGAGGTACGCTGCTAGAGGGGGGTCGCTCCTCGAGGTACGCTGCTAGAGGGGGGGTCGCTCCTCGAGGTACGCTGCTAGAGGGGGGGGTCGCTCCTCGAGGTACGCTGCTAGAGGGGGGGGGTCGCTCGAGGTACGCTGCTGGGGGGGGGGGGGGTCGCTCCTCGAGGTACGCTGCTGGGGGGGGGGTCGCTCCTCAAGGTACGCTACTAGAGGGGGTCGCTTCTCAAGGTACGCTACTAGAGGGGGGTCGCTCCTCGAGGTACGCTACTAGAGGGGGTCGCTCCTCGAGGTACGCTACTAGAGGGGGGGTCGCTCCTCGAGGTACGCTACTAGAGGGGGGGGGGCGCTCCTCGAGGTACGCTACTAGAGGGGGGGTCGCTCCGAGGTACGCTACTAGAGGGGGGGTCGCTCCTCGAGTTACGCTACTAGAGGGGGGGGGGTCGCTCCTCGAGGTACGCTACTAGAGGGGGGGGGTCGCTGCTCGAGGTACGCTACTAGAGGGGGGGGGGGTCGCTCGAGGTACGCTACATGGGGGTCACTCGAGGTACGCTACTACATGGGGGTTCACTCCTCGATGTACGCTACTACAGGGGGGGTCACTCCTCGATGTACGCTACTACAGGGGGGGGTCACTCCTCGATGTACGCTACTATAGGGGGGTCACTCCGATGTACGCTACTATAGGGGGGGTCACTCCTCGATGTACGCTACTATAGGGGGGGGTCACTCCTCGATGTACGCTACTACATGGGGGTTCACTCCTCGATGTACGCTACTACAGGGGGGTTCACTCCTCGATGTACACTACTACAGGGGGGTTCACTCCTCGATGTACGCTACTACAGGGGGGGTCACTCCTCGATGTACGCTACTACAGGGGGGGTCACTCCTCGATGTACGCTACTACAGGGGGGGTTCACTCCTCGATGTACGCTACTACAGGGGGGTTCACTCCTCGATGTACGCTACTACAGGAGGGGTTCACTCCTCGATGTACGCTACTATAGGGGGGGGGGGGTCACTCCTCGATGTACGCTACTATGGGGGGGGGGTCACTCCTCGATGTACGCTACTATAGGGGGGGGTCACTCCGAGGTACGCTACTAGAGGGGGGGGTTCGCTCCTCGAGGTACACTGCTAGAGGGGGGGGGTCGATCCTCGAGGTGCGCTGCTAGAGGGGGGGGGTCGCTCCTCTAGGTACGCTACTAGAGGGGTCGCTTCTCGAGGTACGCTACTAGAGGGGGTCGCTCCGAGGTACGCTACTAGAGGGGGGGGGTCGCTCCTCGAGGTACGCTACTAGAGGGGGGGTCGCTCCTCGAGGTACGCTACTGAGGGGGGAGCCGCTCCTCGAGTACGCTACTAGAGGGGGGGTCGCTCCTCGAGGTACGCTACTAGAGGGGGTTGCTCCTCGATGTACGCTACATGGGGGGGTCACTCCGATGTACGCTACTATAGGGGGGTCACTCCTCGATGTACGCTACATCGGGGGGGTTACTCTCGATGTACGCTACTATAGGGGTCCACTCCTCGATGTACGCTACTATAGGGGGGTCACTCCTCGATGTACGCTACTATGGGGGTGGTCGCTCCGAGGTACGCTACTGGAGGAGGGGGGGGGGTCGCTCCTCAAGGTACGCTGCCGGGGGGGGGGGTTGTTCCTCGAGGTACACTGCTAGAGGGGGGGGGGTCACTCCGAGGGTCACTCCTCGAAGGAACGTTACTAGAGGGGGGGCACTCCTAAGGTCGGAAGGAATGTGGGACAGATGTGTACAAGTCCTTGAGAAAGACATCAACATAGAGATAAACCCAATTAAGATTAAAAAGGGACACTCCAGCCACTATGACCATTTAAAATAATTTATCAGGTCTTAAATATCCCTGTTTCTGGCTGTTGTGACAGACCTACAGAGCAGAGGACATCTCTCCACCTGGATGGCTGTGAATCCAGCAGTTGGGGCAGGAACAAGCAGAGTTGACAATGCCTCTCAATGCTCCTGAGGAGGCCGGGTGATGACCTGAACAGGAGGGAAGGCACAGGTCCTCCTCGATGTCGTGATGTCCTTTTTTCATTGTGTGGACCTAGGTTCATCATACTAACTGTATGTTTGACAAAATGCAGAGATAGATAAAAATCTACGCCGCCGCAATGTGAGAACTTAAACACGGGATTTGGTGACTAAACACCCTTATTAATAGATACAATTTCCTCCAAGCGAGGACAAGATTCCCTATTCCTTTAATAATAAAAACAAATCTTTATTGATATGCATTAAAATAATACCACTTATTAGTAATTAGTTCCAATGACAAATAATGATCTGCCTATAACAATTCAATTAATTGATTTAGATACTGGGGTACCTCCGATATTATTGATCTAATGTTCTTTGACCATTTGGGTGATGTAGTCAATTCATGTAGGATATATAAAGTTGTTCGGTAAATAGACTTCTAATTGATTGACCATTCAAATAAATTGAACCAATTGATATGTTATATATGATGCAACCAGTATTCAGAACTTTCTAAATGCAACCGTTATTAAGAGCGCTTGTAAACACACTAAGTTGAATTAAACTCGAACCAGCATTTATTGATTATTTATCCTTGATTGTGATTAACCGTGATTCAATATTTCTTGTAATCAAGCCAAAGAATTATTCCATATTAATGAAAATATATATTTCTGTGAGGCTAAGTACGATGTCCTCATCACACATCGCATAAATTATGTATCTCATCAAATTAGGATTCTGGCTGAACTGCAATCACAGATTGTACCTTAGCATATAAACCAGCATCACTTCTCAAGTGCATTCCACACACTCATCAGGATTTACGCCTGAAAATAAAGCCACCAATATACGGGGTAGATTAATTACAACAACGATTCGCAACTTGTTATCCTCAAATCAATAGTACCGATGGTCACAAAGTATCAACATTTTAATAATCCTTTGTAGGATGCATAAACATAGATTCTGAATTTTTCAAGTTGATACAATGAATCTTAATTATATGTGTGTCCTGTATATTCAATACAAGCAGCAATTGTGGCAAGTCCACATTATACAATATATCCACACTTATAGCTTTTAAGACATCCAAACCCCTCAATAAAGTAAGGTAAGTCACCAGTATCAAAGAAATAAAGCTTAGGCTGTCACAACCATGCATCAATATTGGAAGCCTCATAGGCAAACATTTGATAATTTAAAGATCTTATTAGCATATTATTGATGATTAAAAATTATCATTCTGCTATATTAGCAAGAACCTGCTCAACGCGCGTTTCCCTGCCGCAATAGCGGCCAGAATCACAATCAAGGATAAATAAATCAATAAATGCTGGTTCGAGTTTAATTCAACTTAGTGTGTTTACAAGCGCTCTTAATAACGGTTGCATTTACAAAAGTTCTGAATACTGGTTGCATCATATATAAACATATCAATTGGTTCAATTTATTTGAATGGTCAATCAATTAGAATGTCTATTTACCGAACAACTTTATATATCCTACATGAATTGACTACATCACCCAAATGGTCAAAGAACATTAGATCGATAATATCGGAGGTACCCCAGTATCTAAATCAATTAATTGAATTGTTATAGGCAGATCATTATTTGTCATTGGAACTAATTACTAATAAGTGGTATTATTTTAATGCATATCAATAAAGATTTGTTTTTATTATTAAAGTAATAGGGAATCTTGTCCTCGCTTGGAGGAAATTGTAACTGTATGTTTGGTTAGATGTAGTGTGGATATACCAAGTCTCTAGCCGATCTACACACACACACACACACACACACACGAAAACCACAAGCGGGCGTGTAGAAGGAACAATCGGAGAGAAACGCGGGTCCGATGGCAGATAGCGATACGGTATGGGAGCCGTGGGCTGATTAGAGAGGAGCCTGGCTCCAACAACGCCATTAGCGAGAGCTGCCTGTTTATGTCACGCTACACTGCGGTGGGATTTATGTTCTGCATGGCTGTGTTTACTGCGAGGGGGGCGACGATCAACTGGAAAGATCTTCCAGATGACGGGTTTCACTCAAAAGACATCAATGCTGGTCTGCGCACACGAGGAGTTTGAGCCATGAGATATATCAGGGTCAATGAAATGACCAACGAGGAAGGGATATATAGGGGTACAGACCCCCATCCATTGAGAGGTATCAGTCGTTCAGCTCTGCACATCTGGTGCCGTGTGGATCATACCCTCAGAAGACTGCCCCAGTGTGAGCCGACTGACCGTCATCCTGGGAATGGGAAGCCATCCACAGCCTGCAGAGACAGCAGAGGAGGGGACGCGGGGCAAATAAAGACCAATTAATGGAGTTGGTGGCCAGATCGTTTCGTCTCGTCCCTAGCATTTATAGATGACATACGAAGTCTAACCAGGAAATGTATTTATGGGGCCCCCCTTTATACACCGCCTGAAAGAAGGCATTTTATTCAGGGTTTTTAAGCGCATTGCTGCAAAAACCTGGGCACCGGTTGTCAAAATTCTATTTGTGTGTCGTCACTCCCCGGGCAGGATATTAGATCAGATGAGCGTCTGCGTGTAAGCGGCTGTGGGAGCCACGGCTACCGGGATCAGGCTAATTGGTGCGGAAAGATTAGGACGCGCTGGGAACACTTTGTCGCCTACAATATGGTAACGGGTTTGACAGTTCGCAATCCCACATTGTATCTATCACTTTCCTCCAGCTGCTCGGCGGAGACGTGAATTACACAGATCCCGGCTATTGTTTCCATATGGGCCTCACTCATACGAGACGCTTCTCTTCTTAAAAATCAAACCTCTAAGACATAAAAGAGCCGAGCTGTGCCGAGAGGACCTTTTGTGTCCGAGAGGACCTCTGCCGCACCTAGAGGACATGTGGTGCCCTCGAGAGGACCTCTGCCGCACCTAGAGGACTTGTGGTGTCCGAGAGGACATCTGCCGCACCTAGAGGACCGGTGGTGTCCCCGAGAGGACCTCTGCCGCACCCGGAGGACCTGTGGTGTCCCCAAGAAGACTTCTGGCGCGCCAAAAGGACTTGTGGTGTCCCTGAGAAGACCTCTGCCGCGCTAAGAGGACCTGTGGTGTGCCCGAGAAGACCTCTGCCGTGCCAAGAGGACCTGTGGCGTGCCAAGAGGGCCTCTGGGCATGCCATAAGTTCTTTCTGGGACACGAGAGGACCTGTGTGGCACCAAATGGAGCTGCCAGGAGATAGTCTCACCTTTGGAGTTTTTGAGGGGGTTTAGGTCTGTTTGTCATGTCTTATGATAGACAGGAGCCCCCTGTGCTGCCTGGCCGTGTCTCGGGCATGTTTTGTTCTGCGTGGTTTTTTTCTTGCCCTGTCTGTTGGCGTCGATTCACAGACTCTGCCAATTCACCGCCGAGCCCTCGGTTTTAAGCAGTATCGCACAAAGTTTAACACGTGCTTTGAAATAGGACCCAGATTCAAAAGAACTGCCCCTGGGGAGGGTGCTTAACGAAAAAAACTCCTAAAAACATGCCATCCCCTGCTGCCGCCACTGCCGCCTTCTCCCAGCAATTATCTTTCAACTTTGGCTGAACCGCTAGGTATGTCAACGCTGCGGCGCTGCCAACCGGAGGAGCAGGAGGGGGCCTGGGATGTTGGTTAGATTGAGAGGGTCACCCACTCTACTGGGCTCCCAGCCCTTGCACGGTTGGCATGGGTAAATTCCAGCGTGACTTCTCTTGGAGGCGCCGAGCTGGCAAGGGATACTGGGTGGCAACAGGAGGGTGCTTAGATGCCAGGAGCTTTAAATGTCAGCAGATGTAGGGCTTGTGTGGGGGGGGGGCTCTCCCCAGTGGGTCTGCAACTTAGAAAATGGCATGTGCTCATGTACTACACATGCCCGATTATCTGGGCACAATTCATGTCAACAAGTGGGCATGATCTGCTGCTTAATGAGATAATAGATGCCCAGGACGATGCAATTTAAGCACAGGGGGTGACTGTGCTGCGACGAGGAGGTGATATAGCGATATATCGGGAGGCACGGGTCCAAGGAGCCTGCAGCAGGAGTTTGTCATCCAGAGAGCTCAGCCGTTGCTTTCCTCCACGCAGACGTTGTCAGGACCGCTCAGGCGCAGAAGGACTCGGAGACACCGTTTGCAGGATTTGATCTCAAATTATTCTCCCCTAATCATAACAACGTTAAACTCCGAGCCAGGCCTCGCCGCACCAGAGCATCCCTGATGGAGAGCAATTAACTGCAATACATATATACAGCACACAAACCGCTTCCATATGGGGCAGATTAACCCTAGCAGCGCCGGTGCTGCGTTAGATGC
The DNA here is from genome assembly GCA_009667805.1 of Leptobrachium leishanense. NCBI lineage: Eukaryota > Metazoa > Chordata > Amphibia > Anura > Megophryidae > Leptobrachium > Leptobrachium leishanense. Next base: position 548,000,129 of record CM019063.1, read on the forward strand.
TGCCGCGGCTCGGAGGGATACCGACACGAAACAAAACGGTTAAACCCCCTGAGAAGGCTTTTCCAAATATTTTTTCGGGCTGCTGAAAGGCGAGCATTCGCCATCTGGAGTCTATTCCCGACTTCCCATCAAACAGACACGATTTAAGCGGCTTCCCTGATTAGCGCAATCACCGCTGTTAAGGGGCCGAGGCATTGTTTTCTGCGTTTTGGAGCGAGGGCCGCTGCTAATCCCTTCCCAAAGAGGAGGAAACAATAAAAGAGCAAAAAAAGCTGTGAAGAGAAATATATATATACATACACACACCCTTCACAGCATATATATATACATACTTTGAAGGGTGTGTGTGTGTATATATATATATCATACTTTGAAGGGTGTGTGTGTGTATATATATATACTTTGAAGGGTGTGTGTATGTATGTATATATATATATATATATATATATATATATATATATATATATATATATATATATATATATATATGTGTGTATGTATTATGTATGTATGTATGTATGTATGTATACATACACAGGAAAGTAAGTAGATTCGTACAGAATTGTTGGACGTTATATATATATATATATATATATATATATATAACGTCCAACAATTCTGTACGAATCTACTTACTTTCCTGTGTATGTATACATACATACATACATACATACATACATACATACATACATACATACACACATATATATATATATATATATTATAATATATATATATATATGTGTGTATGTATGTATGTATGTATGTATGTATGTATGTATGTATACATACACAGGAAAGTAAGTAGATTCGTACAGAATTGTTGGACGTTATATATATAATATATATATATATATATATAACGTCCAACAATTCTGTACGAATCTATTACTTTCCTGTTTATTCTTTTCACCTAGGGGTTAAATCCCGCTTTTTAAAAAACGTTTAGTGTCACTCTAAAAACAGAGATCCAAAGCTAGGCTTGTAAATTGACTGAGAAGCCCTGTCAATCAGAGAGGCGGTAATGCCACTTCCTTCCTTGAACATTGCAACTGGTCGTGTGACTGCTCATTAGTCCCCAGCTTGATCACACATATTCAACTGGCTGAGACTCATGGGAAAAGTAGTTTGAAAACCTCTGGAGGGTCACGGCTGCTGACGCCTGACCTACAGAGTCCTTTCAAGTATGGCCGCCCAGTATCACTTAAACGATCTTGTGATGGGATAGCAATCAAAAGTGTTATCAAACTTTATTTAAACAGATTTAAAAACGAGTATTAATATATAAAGCATCGTTATAAAACATTTTATACCAGACGTGTGTATGTTTAATGTATTTTCCAGCTAGAGCAGTCCGTTACGGGCTTATTCACAATTATTAATGGTGCCATGAAAATATGGTTTGGTGACGAGACCAGGCCAAGGGTGAGTGCCAGCTACACACTATGCATCTCTAGTAACCCAACGAACCCACTGCTGACAATCACCAGCAACAAACAACTCAATGACTAAAGGCAGAGACAGCGGGCCTTGTATATGTCAATCCAGTATGATGTGAAACACAACACATGGGTGGCATATCAAAAAGATTGACAATATACAGTGGCAAGAAAAAGTATGTGAACCCTTTGGGATTACGTGGAGTTTTGCATGAATTGGTCATAAAATGTGCTCTGATCTTCATCTAAGTCACAATTTGAAAAAAACACAGTCTGCTTAAAATAATACAACACAAACATTATATGTTTTCATGTTTTTATTGAACAGAACATGTAAACATTCACAGTGCAGGGTGGAAAAAGTATGTGAACCTTTGGACTTAATAACTGGTTGACCCTCCTTTGGCAGCAATAACCTCAACCAAACGTTTCCTGTAGTTGCAGATCAGACCTGCACAACGATCTGGAGTAATTTTGGACCACTCCTCTTCACAAAACTGTTTCATTGTAGCAATATTCTTGGGATGTCTGGTGTGAATCGCTCTCTTAAGGTCATGCCACAGCGTTTCAATCGGGTTGAGGTCAGGACTCTGACTGGGCCACTCCAGAAGGCGTATTTTGTTTTGTTGAAGCCATTCTTTTGTTGAATTACTTGTATGCTTTGGGTCATTGTCCTGTTGCATCACCCATCCTCTGCGGAGCTTCAGTTGGCGGACAGATGGTCTTACGTTTTCCTGCAAAATGTCTTGATAAACCCTGGAATTCATTTTTCCCATCAATGACAACAATCCGTCCAGGCCCTGAGGCAGCGAAGCAGCCCCAAACCATGATGCTCCCTCCGCCATGTTTTACAGTGGGGATGAGGTTTTGATGTTGGTGTGCTGTGCCTTTTTTTTCTCCACACATAGTGTTGTGTGTTTTTTCCAAACAACTCAATTTTGGTTTCATCTGTACACAGAATATTTTGCCAGTAGTGCTGTGGAACATCCAGGTGCTCTTTTGCAAACTTCAAAACGTGCTGCAATATTCTTTTTGGACAGCAATGGCTTCCTCCGTGGTGTCCTCCCATGTACTCCATTCTTGTTTAAGGTTTTCCTTATTGTAGATGTGTCAACAAAAATGTTAGAATGTGCCAGAGATTTCTGTAAGTCTTTAGCTGACACTCTAGGATTCTTCTTTACCTCATTAAGCATTCTGCGCTGTGCTCTTGCAGTCATCTTTACAGGACGACCACGCCTAGGGAGAGTAGCAACATTGCTGAACTTTCTCCATTTGTAGACAGTCTGTCTTACCGTGGACACATGAACATCAAGGATTTTGGAAATACTTTTGTAACCCTTTCCAGCTTCATGCAAGTCAACAATTCTTGATCGTAGGTCCTCTGAGAGCTCTTTTCTGCGAGGCATGGTTCACATCAGGCAGTGCTTCTTGAAAACCGTAAATCCAAAACTGGTGTGTGTTTTTAAAGGGCAGGACAGCTTTCAGCAACACATCCAATAATATCACACTGATTGGACTCAAGGTTGGCCCACTCCTGGCTCCAATTAGCTCTTGGAGAAGTTATTAGGTTAGGGGTTCACATACTTTTTCCACCCTGCACTGTGAATGTTTACATGTTATGTTCAATAAAAACATGAAAACATATAATGTTTGTGCTGTATTATTTTAAGCAGACTGTTTTTCCAATTGTTGTGACTTAGATGAAGATCAGAGCACATTTTATGACCAATTCATGCAAAACTCCACGTAATCACAAAGGGTTCACATACTTTTTCTTGCCACTGTAACTTGCTGGCACCAAACATCCCCAGGAGAAAGAAAATGCCAAAGCCAAGTAGCCATGATATTGCCTCTCCAGGATTCGCAGGATTCTGGGTAAAACGTGACATATGAACGCTCAGAGGGATCTGTGGGAAAAGGATAAGAGAGGCCATCCTACAAGAGCATGGGACCTGACCACAGACAACTTGAGGTCAATGACATTGGCCCTCCTGTACTTTGTTACCCTCTGACAGCATTGTGGTATGGCATCCAGCATTCCCTGCAACAGCCATAGCATTATTGAGACTCTACTTAAAAACTGCATGGGACCCATGATAACTACGCCGCATATGCACTGGCAAATTGTAAAGATTTAAGATGATGGGACACAGAAACGAGACTGCTCCAGACTGAGCATGTGCAAATAGGCCTTAGCTGGGGCAGATTTCATAAACGCCCTAAGTTCTTGACATGCTCAATTGCCCTCAACTGCTTCTCCATCACCAAGTTAAAAAAGACCCAGAACACCACATATGAAAGAGCGAGCTACAATAGATCTATAGGTCTAACAAGTCTCAAGAGTATACTTACAAGTCTATGCCAAAGATCTGATCAAAAGATCAATTGTTAGATTTTTACGGAAATTTAAATATTTTGTGTCAGTTTAGGAAGCTCATGTCAAGAACTTCTAGTACCAACAAATACTGCCCTTGACATGCTCACTTTCAGCGCTTCCAGCCTTGGGGAATACTAGGGCTGGGCCGAAAAGATCCGCTGACAGATATTAAACCGGGACTCATGACGGAAACCTTCCAACCCACTCAAGGTATCGATGCAAATGCTGAACCCAGACGCGTGCAAGGGGCAAATTCCCGGGGTTAACGCACACACAAAGCGTTGTGTTCTCAGGCTCGATCTGTGAACTTAATCTTTTATTTCCAAGGCAGCCGTGTTGTATCTGGCTGGAGAGGCCGGTGAGCCCGGCCAACAAAAGTAAGAGCGGAATTGAGAAAATAAACAAACGATAAGTCGGCGCACGGCGGCTTCCAGGAGATTGCGAGCTATTAAGTCTACGCTTTGACAGGTCCTATCATGAGATCCTTGCCTTCCAGTCGTCTATTTGGAGTTCACGCTGTGTGTTTAGGTTATCCAGAGGCAAACCCTTCCAGATAATGGCTTCCGGATCGGTTGTTCTTGGCTCTCTGAAGGGATCATTGATCTGGCATTTGCATGGAACTCATTATTTGATACAAGCACACATAGAAATATTGCCTGGACCCAAAAACCCAAGTAATTAGCACATACGCTTTCTCACTTTGACGGTTGATACTCAAGGTGTCGAGCTCTGACTTCTCCAAACAAATGCGTAGCTTCATAATGGACACGCGCGATTAAGGCAAATTTGTGCCAATAAAGATGTTCGGTCATTTACCTGCTTCATGGCATTCTCGCCGATCCTCTGCGAGTGCTTGCGAATGCTCTCCAGGAAGTCCTTCAGGTCAGACATGGACACTTCCCTTATCTCCTCTCGCAGTTTGGGAATGTTGTCCACCATGACTTGGCAGAAACGATAGTGGCTGACCTGGGGTAGATACGTGTGCTCGAGCTGGTCCAGCATCTTCAGAGCAGGGTAATGTCTGTGGAGATGATGGAGACAGCTTTATAGACCTGGCACCACTTTAGATCCATCAAAACCCACCAAGACAACTGCAAAAGCCAGTAGAAGAATTAGCCGTTTCATACAAGAACACGTTCTTCCCCCATCCTGCCCAAATTCCTGGGCTTTTAAAAGGAACGGGAGGTGCTTGCAGACAGGTTGAATAAAATTTACTAGGTGGACATACAGGAGGTGATATGGGCCAAACCAGGGGAACTCCGTGACACCATAGCTCTTCTTTTGACATGCTGAAACGGAATCTACCTGGGATAAAAAAAAAAGTTGATTATTTTGGGATTTTGTAGCTTTGGAGGCGTTTGTGCGGTCAGAAATGCCATCACGTTCTGTTTGCGAGACTTGCCCTCGGATTGGAAAGCCGTCTTTAAAGGGTCAGAGAGCTGTCTGAGCAGGTCCTGGCTGCAAGAGCAAAGGAGAGGTCACCGTGGCCCCGAGCTGTGTTTAAATAAGCACCTCCAGCGGTGAAAGAAGCGCGCAGCGCGGTGAATGAGCCGCTTGGCAGGGTATGCCCCTTACAGTAGCCTAAAACCATTTGGAATGTAAATATGGCAACGCGAGGCCTGACAGGGCAGATTAGGTGTGATCTGATTACACAGGTTTTAAACATCGCCTTCTAACCACAACCTCCATTCAAGGGTTCCTCGGCGTGAACTTTACTGTTTGACTTGGCAGGCCCTTTGTTTGCTGAAGGATTTCAATGGACGGGATGTTTTGAAACAAAAGGGAGCTGCAGTCTGGAGCTCGGGTTTACCAGAAGGAGCACGTTGCGAATACAAATGAGATCCACGCACACACGGATCACAAAGGCTATCACCGCCGGAGCGTCCACCCCATAGATTGAGAAAAATGGAAATTAAAAAAAAAAAAAAAAAAAAAAAAAAACCACTATAACCACTACAAAGAAAAAAAATCTTATGCTGTTGCATTTATGGGAATGAAGAGATGAGGTGTCAGTCTACAATGTGTTTTAGGCGAATTTACCCCATAATACAACTCACACCTGAATGACCAGGGAAGCGGAGGAACTCAGAAAATTTGGAGTTCACTGATATAACACCCAGACTTCTATCTCTAAAGTGAATAATACACAGATCAGCCACAACATTAAACCCACTGCCAGGTGAAGTGAATCATAATGGATATATGGTTACGATTGTGCCGGTCGCCGGGGGGCCCGGCATGTAGGGTCGCCCGGCATGTAGGGTCGCCCGGCATGTAGGGTCGCCCGGCATGTAGGGTCGCCGGGGGGCCCGGCATGTAGGGTCGCCCGGCATGTAGGGTCGCCGGGGGGCCCGGCATGTAGGGTCGCCGGGTCGCCCGGCATGTAGGGTCGCCGGGGGGCCCGGCATGTAGGGTCGCCGGGTCGCCGGCATGTAGGGTCGCGGGGGCGGCACGTAGGGTCGCCGGGGGGCCCGGCATGTAGGGTCGCCGGGGGGCCGGCATGTAGGTCGCCCGGCATGTAGGTCGCCGGGGGGCCGGCATGTAGGTCGCCGGGGGGCACGGCATGTAGGTCGCCGGGGGGGCACGGCATGTAGGGTCGCCGGGGGGCGGCAGGTAGGGTCGCCGGGGGCGGCAGGTAGGGTCGCCGGGGGCGGCAGGTAGGGTCGCCGGGGGCGGCACGTAGGGTCGCGGGGGCGGCACGTAGGGTCGCCGGGGGGCGGCACGTAGGGTCGCCGGGGGCGGCACGTAGGGTCGCCGGGGGGGCACGTAGGGTCGCCGGGGGGCGGCACGTAGGGTCGCCGGGGGGCGGCACGTAGGGTCGCGGGGGCGGCACGTAGGGTCGCGGGGGGCGGCACGTAGGGTCGCGGGGGGCGGCACGTAGGGTCACCGGGGGGCGGCACGTAGGGTCGCCGGGGGGCGGCACGTAGGGTCGCGGGGGCGGCACGTAGGGTCGCCGGGGGCGGCACGTAGGGTCGCCGGGGGCGGCACGTAGGGTCGCGGGGGCGGCACGTAGGGTCGCCGGGGGCGGCACGTAGGGTCGCCGGGGGGCGGCACGTAGGGTCGCCACGTAGGGTCGCCGGGGGGCGGCACGTAGGGTCGCCGGGGGGCGGCACGTAGGGTCGCCGGGGGGGCGGCACGTAGGGTCGCCGGGGGCGGCACGTAGGGTCGCGGGGGCGGCACGTAGGGTCGCCGGGGGGCGGCACGTAGGGTCGCCGGGGGGCGGCACGTAGGGTCGCGGGGGGCGGCACGTAGGGTCGCCGGGGGGGCGGCACGTAGGGTCGCGGGGGGGCGGGATGTAGGGTCGCCGGGGGGCGGGATGTAGGGTCGCCGGGGGGCGGGATGTAGGGTCGCGGGGCGGGATGTAGGGTCGCCGGGGGGCGGGATGTAGGGTCGCCGGGGGGCGGGATGTAGGGTCGCCGGGGGGCGGGATGTAGGGTCGCGGGATATATTGGGAGCAAGAGAAGAGGCAGTTCTTGAATTTCATGTGTTGAAGCAGAAAAATTGGTGAAAAGATCTGAGTGACTGTGACAAGCACCAAAATAGTGACGGCCAGACGACGGGTCACAGCGTCATCAAAATAGCAAGTCCTGTGGGGTCTTCCCGGTGTGCAGTGGTTAGCACCTACCAAACGTGGTGCAAGGAAGGACAACTAGTGAACCGACCTCAGAGTCATGGGCGCCCAAGACTCATTCAAGTTTGTGGGGAGCAAACACACAGAGGAACTACTGGAGCTCAAATTGCTGAACAACCTAATGCTGACCATGATAGAAAGGTGTCAGAACACGCGTGAGACGCACCACCTACCTAGAGATTGCTGCAGGTCATGTACACCCCTTCACGGTGTTCTCAGGATAATGCCCTCCACTACGATGCAAAAACTGTCCAGGAATGGTTTGAGGAACATGAGAGATTTCAAGGTGTTCCCTTGGCCTCCGAATTCCCCAGATCTCAATCCGATTGAGCATCTGTGGGATGTGCTGGAACAACAAACCCCATCCATGGTGGCCTCACCTCACAACTTGCAGGACTTAAAGGACCTGCTGCTAATGTCTTGGTGCCAGATACCAAAGGACACATTCAGAGGTCTTGTGGAGTCCATGCCTTAACGCATCAGCACGAGGGGGACCTACACGATATTAGGCGGGGGGGGGGTTAATGTTGTGGTTGATCAGTGCGTATAACACTCAGACGGCAGCTTCAATCTATAAAGTGAATATTATATGTAATATTGGTATTATTCAGGTCGCAGCTCTCTGTATCAGGTGAGGAGCACGGGCAGCGACTGTATAGACAGAACATCACACTGACCCCCTAGAAGAGGGATCAAGATCCAATTACAGTGTGATAATATAATACACACACATTTTTTTATGATTTATCCTAGGCCAAGGGTTCAGGAACCGTGGCCCTACAGATGGTTTGGAACTACATTTCCCACAAGGCTCGGCCAATCTATTGCCTGAGCATCATGGGAGATGTAGTTCCAAAACATGTGGAGGTTCGAGGTTGCCGACCCCTGTCCTAGGCCAAATAATAGAAGTGCTCATTACAAAATGCAGCTCTTCAAATATACAAAAAACCTGCAGACGTTCAAAATCCCCGGCCGTACCTTTTTGTCTTCATTTGCACCCGTAGCTTGCTGTACATCTCAAGAACTGCGGAGAGAAGGAGGACAAGGTGATGCTGGAATATTCACCAATGAACCCATTCACGGACAGGGGAACAAAACGGTGACAAAACGGGCAGAAAGTGGCAGGTTATAGAAAAGAAAAAAAAAAAAAAACATACCTGAAAAAACAATATCAAGAAAATACTACAACGACTTGAACGGACAAAGAAAACACTGAGTAAAAAAAAAAAAAAAAATGAAAATTATATATAAAAAAATATATATTGAATTTTTGGAGGGAAAAGTCTCCTTTTTGTGAATATTCTCCCCCTTTCATTATTTTTTGTTCATTTTTCCCACTGCCTTTTTCTAGAATATTTGAAAAACAAAAAAGACTACGGAATAAAATTCCGATTTAACCCATCGAAAACTGCTAAAAACTAAAGGGGTATTCAGGGAGAAGCAAAATTTCACTGCTCTCCTGTTTGCCGCACTGTGGCGAGTTCGATTCGCCGGCCCTGCGGTGAATTCATCATTCGCCGCAGGGTCCCCAATGTGCGCCGAATCGACCCGAACGCATCCAACGATCCACAGAGCAGGCTCCCAAATCGATCTGAAGAAAGCTGACGACCCACCGCCGAACAGGGGTGTGAAAAACAGAGAAGATACTTCTAAAAGGCGCTTTCAAAAAAAACCTATAAAACAAATAATAGATGAGGTTCTATGAATAATAAAAAGGTCCGTTACAGAAAAGGGAAAAAAAAATAATAATTTTTTTCGGAAAATAAATTTTCACCTAAAAGAAAAGATAGACTTTCTGCTACAAATGAAAAGAATAAACGGTTTATTAGATATTGGATTAAATATTTTTAACATTGAAGTCTATGTGTTTCGCCTGAATAAACCTGTCGAACGAAACCACCGAACAGCAGGGCAATTCACTGACATTTCTCTGCTGTTCGGTGTCTCTGAATAGATTAACCATTGCTTCTCTATGGGGGATTTCACTGCCGTCGAACAGCACCGTACTTGGCTGGCAATTAGTCAAAACATGGCGAATTGCCAGCTTTCTGAATAGCCAAATGGCCTCGAAATTGCACCGTACGGGGAAACTCACTGTTCGGTGCAAATTTGTGGTCAATTCGGCTCGCTCGGAATAACCATTACCGGTAATGCCGGCGAGGACTATACATATGTTTTAATAGGTGCGTAAAAATCTCGTTTCTTCTATCCTGCGCGTCTGATTTGGTTACATTGCGCTGACAGATCGTCCTTATGCAACATTTTACAGTTTCTCGGTCGGCGCTGGCCAGGCCCGTCTCGGAGATTTCCCCTGTTTGGACGTGAAGGAGCAGCTGTTAAAATTTTTTCGTTCCGTCTACGCCGTCCGTCCGTCAGCAGTTCGCAATTTGAAGAAACATGACCGTGGGCCTCTAAAGTTTTTGGTATAAAGTATCGCTTTCCACTGGTGCTGAACATCGCGGGACGCGATCCGTTACAGAAGGGTTAAATCAATTACACCGAGAAACGAGAAGCTCCGGATGAATGTTCGACACAGGACCCGACGCCCAGGAGCATTTTCTTTGGGAGTTTTTCTCGGAGTTTTAATTGTTAAGTTTGAGAATCTGATTCTCTGGAGGAAAATAAAATCTTGATTGACGTATAAACCCGAACTTCCTCAGTGAAGTGCTGGATGGAGTAGAGGTAACATCACTGCTCTATAACCGTGGAGACCCAGGTTGGAATCCCGGCCAGAGCACCTCTCCAGTAAGTGTCCATGGTCAAGACACCCATCGGTATATACTTGCCACCACACAGTATCGGCTGTGGAGTCCAGTGGTAACGTCTCTAACCTTTGACCGTGGAGAAGCAAGTCCAAATCCCATTCAGCAATCATGGAAAGATGACTCGATCCCACTCAGAAGACTCCACCAGCGAGTGTCCTTGGGCAAGACACCTAACAATATGGACGCGCCGACCTCACAAAATACTTGTACATCTCATAGATTGTAAGTTCCCTTGGGAATAGGGTCCCCTGAATCAGGTCATCATCCATGTGCGGTATTCCAATGTATCCACTCCTTGTACACGGATCTTGTAAAGCGCTGCGCAATATGTGGCGCTATATAAATAAAGGATAATAAAACCCGTCTCAAGTGCAGCATCTGGGGCGAAACCGCCAACAGGGCTGACTTCGAGCAGAGTTCTTGTAGATGGCAGGAACCAACCAGCAAACCAGAATTCTATTTTTGTTTTATTTTTGACCTTTCCTCCATTTCTGCCATCACTCCATGTCCCAAAAATACGCAGGAGAACCAGGTAGACGACCCTGACGTGAAATTGTCCACAGAGGCCATTTGACGCATTGCTATCAGCACATGGCCTGGGTTTGGGGGTCCCTGTGCCCCCCAGTGATAGCTTGTGTTACTCAGGACTTACCGGGCAAGCACAGATTGAGTTTCTCCACGGTGGCGGTAATATTCCTCTGCTGGACGCGACACTGCTGCAACTCTTTCATCGACGACAGCAACTACAAAAAGCAGAAAACGGGAGACGTCAGATTATAAAGAGGTGAAACATACGGCGCTCGCCGCGTACAAACTGTACAGGAGAATAGTGTGAAAATTAGGTTAATTCACATGACTTCTCGTTGCCATTTGTCATGGGGGAAGAAACTCCATGCATACAGGAGATGTATCCATTCTCTCCACTTAATGTGCCGGAATGGGGATCTGCCAAAACGGTGAGGAACCAGCAGGGCGAGAGGCGTTCACACAGTTTGGTGAATGGGGGGGGGGGCTCCTAGCCAATACACAAATCTCCTGTGCCTTTTGAATCCCAGGCACCGGGGCAGACACCAGGGATGCCGTTTTCACTGCACTGGCCCTTTAAATAAGGTTTGGCATTAATTGGTATCTGCCATAATGGCCTAAAGCATGCTGCCATATATGGCATTGGCTCAGCAACACGAGGTCCAATCGGAGCAGCCGATGTTTAGCCGTCAGGTGTGATCGGAAGAGCCGGCCAATGGGAGACAGGCAATGGGGGCGCCCAGTAGGCAAGCATGATAGGTGCAGTTTAAGCATGACAGTCAGACTTTGGTATCTTGTACTCTTACTTTGAAGCCCAGGCCGGGTCAAGGAGGCCCAAAAAAATCTGCGGCTAGACCTCGACCTCTGCTGCCCATAGGAGCCGCAGGAAAAAAAAGGAACGAGGACCGGCTGTCCAGAAACAGCCCGCGTTTTACTCTCCGTGATGTGGAACGGCCCAGATTATCTTAATATGTGCGTGAAAGCTTTATTTTCCCGTTGGACAGTGGAATTCGATAAAAAATCGTGGAAATGCTGCTCGATTTATCATGTGATGTGGAAATGTCATCGTTTCGATATGGAGGAAACTCGGAGTCCGGTCTCTGCCCATCATATTGCAGGTATTGGCGGCCGGTGTATGTAGGTCCTCAAGCTGCACGGTACAAGAAGCCTGGCAAAGCATGGAGGGAGAAGCCAACTGTGACATGTCTAACCCAGCAATACAGGCTGTGAAAGCACTACAATCCTCAGCATCCCAGCCGGGCTATATGAACACGGCACACTGCTCCTGTGGTTCGTTACCTCGGATCCATCGTTCTGCAGCCGCCTGTTTGTGTCCGTCACCTGGTTCTGTAACAGAGGGGGGAAAAAAATACTGTATCATCACCACCAAGGTAATATCAGGAGAAAATTACTGTGATATATATATATATATATGCCGTGTCAGTCCAGATGCCAAAATCACTGGAGTATAGCAGTTTGCAGTGATGCCTTTTTTTATTGGGTCAACGTTACATTTAAAAGACAAGCTTTCGAGAGTAAAGTGCACTTCAGGCCTGGACGCTAAACTGTGCAGTATCATAGAATTGAACATTAAGACATCAACCTCCCTGGCGGTGTGGATCAGGGTTAAATTCATTGCTGAAAGCGGTAACCCCGAGTCACACTCTGGCTGGATATAATACCTGCCCTGCGCTCCCTCGCTGCCCTCCCGCAATCGCATTCTTCTCCACGCGATCGCGGCGTCCGGCTTCCTGCGAGAAGAGAACCAGGACACCGCCATCGGCCGGAGGTGAATGTGACTGTGAGGGAGCGCAGGACAGGTATTATCCAGCCAGAGTCTGGATCGGGGTTACAGCTTCTTTCAGCAATGAATTTAACCCAGATCCACAGATGAATTGTATAGTTAAACCGCCATGCTGCAGTGATTCAGTACAAAGCCCATAGGATTCTATGTAAAAAATATTTTTTGTTTTTATTCATCAGTTTATTTTGTTACAAATAAAAAGGCCTTTTTTCTGCAGATTTTTGTATTTTTCTGGTGAAATTTTGGGTTCAGGAAAGGGGGGGGGTTGTGTGGGTTCTGAGGACGAGCAACAGCACTAATGGCCTGCTCTACGGTGGGGCCGCTCAGGTCTCACAAATTTTGGGTTCCATTTATAAGACAAAAGGCTTTTTTCTCTCTGCGAGTCGGCTGCCTTCAGCGTTTCTGTCCCTGGCGCTGAAACCTATTTCAGCACCTGCGACAAGGGGGTTGATCCCCGCCCCGCCCCCCCCCCCCGAAGCCTAACAGTTTGGTTTTTTTGTGTTTTTTTTTTTTACCCTGCTTCGGCTGCGCTAGACAGGGGCTGTCCTTGGTCCTGAAACGGTTTCAGGACCAAAGACAGTTTTTTTTTTCTCCCTGCAGTGAGGCTTTTAATTTTTTTTTTTTTTTTGTCGCCTGTCCAACGTCCGATCTGGTTCATCCACACACTCTTCCAGTGGTCAACCCTGATCAGCCGATGGCGTTGTCAGTCGGGTGACCAAGTCAGACGCCCGACCACTAAGGCTAGGGTCAGACGAACGCATTTTTCACGTTGTCCGTGAAAAAGTGCGGTCGAACGAACGTACGTATTTTTCCCCAGAATACGCGATAGCGGTCATACGATGCGCCTTTTCGTACGTGATTTTGTACGGATCATCAATAAAACACTTTGAGTCTGGACGTTATGTTAGCCGGACATTAGCAGCGTCTGACGTCTCCCAATCACACACACACACACCGCTATGCGGCCGCAGCGCACTCTGTACGTCAGTAGTAGCGGTTTGACGTTCTCGAAAAAATGCGTTCGTTGGCCACTTGCGTTGCGCGGACGAACTTTCGTGCGGCCGTTCGTCGTATGTTCCCCGGCATTGGACGTCATTTGCTGCTATCCCGGCCGTGATTTCGTGCGGCTAAACGCACGTTAAAACTGCGCTAGTCTGACCCTAGCCTTAGCAGAACACACCAGAAAATGCAGGAGTCCCAGAGGTAAATAGTAGCCCTTGGCCACCTGGCCCCTGGATCTGACAAGCCAGTGAAATGTTTAACCCTTGATGTCAGGCTTGGATTTAACTCCATGATGAAAGCTGGTTTACATTATGAGAGCATTTTCTAAAAATATTTTTTAGTAATGTTATTTAACGTCAGTCCCCTCCTTGCTCATTTAATGTACAGACTCATAATATAGCGGTGACAGGTGCAGGAGCGGGACAATCAGTAGCGTCACTATCCGGCGTACAGATGTTTCATGATATTTGTTTTATTAGGGTGCTTTGCCCCCTCAATCCCATCCGTCAAACCCTTCAGTCAATCCCTTCCATCCACGAGAAAAACAAAGATCAGAAATTCAGAGTTAAACACCTCACGATAAAAAGGAACCAAAAAAAACACCCCAATTTACCATTTTTAAAACTCTGGGAGGAAACAAGAAGTCCGGTAAACCAAAGGGATGGTTTACCCACAACCGTGTATGATGTCATAGCGCCCTGGGGGGGGGGGAGAGAGAGATCTTCATCCCCTGGAATTACCCCCTTACTCACGGCTGCCTTTGTGGCAATAAATATCTAGTGCCAGGTAACACCACAGCCTGATCCCTCTGCCGGTGGATCCGTGAATGAGCCGATCAGAAGGCGTGTCAGATTAGTGTGGGGGTGGACTACGTGTTATGACAGGATAATTATGTCCGCTGCCTCACCTCCTGTCATTTTGCCGTCCCGGAGCAGTTTGGCTGCTGGTGTTTAAACAACGCATACCAATTATACGGGTCTGGAGAAAATGACACGTCTTGTCAACTGGGATTATTCTCCGCAAAGGCAGTGACAGCTCACGGCATGGATCCAGACTCACGTAAAGAATGTGAGCGCCGCACAACGTAAACAAACCTTAACCAGTGACGGTAACCTTGGCACCCTGATGGTTTTGGACCAGTATGTTCCATGGCACTGATGGGGTAATTCAGCAAGCACCGGTGTTAACTGGTTGTACCAAGCACGTTGAATATCGGCTATCCAGAGATCGTAAATCCAACACCAGAAGGGGAAGTAACAATCAATTACCTATACCACCGAACGAGGTCTAGAAAAGTAAAAAAAAAAAGGGTGGGTGAAAATTGTCCGCTGCCCAAATCTGCTTTCCGGCATCCAGCAGCCGATCACAGCACAGACCAGACTTCTAAAATTTTGCCGTCTTTCCTAAAAGTCAGCTATTTTTGTCCCAGTTACAGGAAAAACATGGCGGTGACCCATCTTTTTTAGGCTTGGGGGGGGGACGCAGGATTATTAACCCGTGTGATTGTCTTGAAGAGGCGGAGAATTGGCTTTACGGCCCACTCAGAAACAGCCAACCACAATTAGGCAACCCGTCGAAATACAAAGCATACCAGAAAGTGAGTTTATTTGGCTCCGAAGCAAACGCCAGTAACACCGATGCCAATTTTACTTTGAAACGCAACGGAAACGTCCTCCATTAAGTTCGGGAGATACAGTCCTGTATCCACAGGATTCATCACAGCTATGGAACAACAGGCTAATTTTACCAAACACATCCCCCAGATCCAAAATCCCAAGATACAAATGACCTCTTCAGACAAACAAAATCAAAACGCTAAAATAAGCAGTGAGAAACCAACATAAATAGGCTCCGTTACAGCCAGGCTGCTGGTCAACCACAAAGCCTCATGGGTGGTGAAACATGTCCCACGCGTTTTGCCTGGGAGCATTCTCCATTTACCGATGTGAGTGGGGATGATCAAGAAGGGCAGGATGTGGAACTCGAGACAAACACGATCAAATGAGACCGAGTCCCTGAACACAACATGGAGCACCACAAATACCTCCAGTGTGGCTGTGGGCGTTCGAGACGAGGTGACCGCACACGAGAACAAAAGGAACCGGAGGCTTATAATAAATCAAAAAGATAGAGAAAAAGAGCACTGCACACCTTAAGGCTGGGGTCAGACGAACGCATTTTTAACGTGCGTTTAGGCGCACTTAATCACCGCAGTAGCAGTAATCACCGCAGTAGCAGTAAATGATGGCGAATATACGAAGTACGGCCGCACGAAAGTCCAGCCGCGCAACGCAAGTGGAAAATGAAAGCATTTTTTTGAGAACGCAGAACCGCTAGTACTGACGTACAGAGTGCGCTGCGTCCGCATAGCGGCGTGTGTGCGTGATTAGGAGATGTCAGACGCTGCTAATGTCCGGCCAACATAACGTCCAGACGTAAAAAGTGTTTTATTGACAAACCATAAAAAAAAAATAAAAAAAAAATCACGCACGAAAATGCGCATCGTATAACCGGTTTCGTGCATTCCGTGAAAAAACACGTCAATGCGTTCGGACGCACATTTTGACGGTCGCTGCGAATAATGCGTTCGTTTGACCCTAGCCTTAGCCAGTGTGTAATGGGCCATTTTATATTTTTCTCATATAGATCAGTCATTTCTTTATGGTGCAAAACAAACCACAACACAAAACGAAAACCTATGGTGACGGCACAGATCAGGGCTCGACAAAGTTATAATCAGTATACAAAAAAAATGGTATGAAATCTACAAGGGACATAAATATAGAAAAATCATAGCGTTACACCGTTAAACAGTAACGCATTCGTATGCCCCTGCTATACGCTAACGAAATGCGACGGATTTTTAAATTTTTATTTTACCCCGATTCCTGTCTGAGTCCTTCATCTATTGGAGTCCTGAAAGCCCCAGATGTGGAGGAAGTGACGGACAGAGTTTTGCAGAGGAGCACCAGCATATGGCAGTATCCAGGGCCCTCTGAGAGTACCCAAAGGAGGGGTAACGTTACATGCGCCATTTCCTTCTCAACCCTGTGAGTGAGATTCTAGCAGGGGCATATGAATGCAAAACGGTGTAACGCTATGATTTTTCTATATTAATGTCCCTTGTAGATTTCATACCATTTTTCTATTATTATTCATGCACGTCTGTTGGAGCCGATTTTGAGATCTACAAAGGTTATTACACCATTATTTGTTCCTTTACCTTGGGATAGAGCACACTTTGATTGATTTTACCTTCTAATCAGACCTACAAATCTTTAGGAAACAGTTTTTTCCCCCACTAGATTCTTCCAGAATGATCCATAGGATTTGTCATGCCCAAATATACATTTTTAACGTCACTAAGGAACAGTGATAAAACTAGGGTGTGGCACTTGAAGGGGGCGCTCGCTGGGGCCCAGTTGGCCGTTTCATGTATAGAAATGAAGACGCTGCAAGCTGCTTGTGTGAGGAATCTGCCTCCAGGTCAAAGGTCAGAGCAGGAAACAGGAAGTATAAGCATAATCAATACACAACATTGGCCACCGTCCATTATGATATCATCTGGGAACCTTCATCCGAATTCTTATCCCTCAGCGTGTGACTAGGTGAGGGGGCAGCCTTTGTATTTTTTTTATGTATATACAGGTGAAACTCGAAAAATTAGATCGTGCAAAAGTTCATTTATTTCAGTAATGCAGCTTAAAAGGTGAAGCTAATATGAGACTCCGTTCAAGCCGTGATTTGTCATTATTGTGATGATTCTGGTTACAGCTCATGAAAACCCAAAATCCACAATCTCAGAAAATGAGAATATTCCATACAAATCAATAAAACAAGGATTGTACATAGAAAAATATGGGACCTCTGAAAAGTATAAACTGCAGATGTACTCCGTACTTGGTTTGGGCCCCTTTTGCAGCAATTACTGCCTCAATGCGGCAATGTGGTATGGAAGCTATCAGCCTGTGGCACTGCTGAGGTGTTATGGAAGACCAGGATGCTTCAATAGTGGCCTTCAGCTCTTCTGCATTGTTCGGTCTCATGTCTTTCATCTTTCTCTTGGCAATGCCCCATAGATTCATTATGGGGTTCAGGTCAGGAGAGTTTTCTGGCCAATCAAGCACAGTAATCCCATGGTCATTGAACCAGGTTTTGGTGCTTTTGGCAGTGTGGGCAGGTGCCAAGTCCTGCTGGAAAATGAAGTCAGCATCCCCATAAAGCTCGTCTGCAGAAGGAAGCATGAAGTGCTCCAAAATCTCCTGGTAGACGGAGGCATCGACCCTGAACTTCTTGAAGCACAGTGGACCAATACCAGCAGATATGGCTCCCCAAATCAACAGACTGGAAACTTCACACTGGACTTCAAGCATCTTGCAGTGTGTGCCTCTCCATTCTTCCTCCATACTCTGGGTCCTTGGTTTCCAATGAGATGCAAAAGTTGCTCTCATCAGAAAAGAGGAGTTTGGACCACTGAGCAACAGACCAGGTCTGTTTTTCTTTAGCCCAGGTCTGACGCTTCTGACGTTGTTTGTTGTTCAGGAGCGGCTTGACAAGAGGAATACGACATTTGAAGCCCATGTCCAGGATCCGTCTGTGTGTGGTGGCTCTTGATGCACTGACTCCAGCCTCAGTCCACTCCTTGTGAAAGTCCCCAACACTTTGGAATGGCCTTTTACTGACAATCCTCTCCAGGCTGCGGTCATCCCTGCTGCTTGTGCACCTTTTTCTTCCACACTTTTCCACATAACTTTCTATTAATGTGCTTTGATACAGCACTTTGGGAACATCCAACTTCTTTTGCAATTACCTTTTGAGGCTTTCCCTCCTTATGGAGGGTGTCAATGATTTCTGCACAACTGTCAGGTCAGCAGTCTTTCCCATGATTGTGATTCCTACTGAACCAGACTGAGAGACCATTTAAAGGTTCAGGAACCATTTGCAGGTGTTATGGCTTAATTAGCTGATTAGAGTGGGACACTTTGAGCCTAGAATATATTGCACCTTTTCACAATATTCTAATTTTATGAGATTGTGGATTTTGGGTTTTTATGAGCTGTAACCAGAATCACCACAATTATGACAAACCACGGCTTGAACTATCTTGCTTTGCATGTAATGAGTCTCAGATATTAGTTTCACCTTTTAAGTTGCATTACTGAAATAAATGAACTTTTGCACACTATTCAAATTTTTCGAGTTTCACCTGTATTTTAGGTCGCAGACCCCCTAGGATCTCCACAAAAGCATCTTCCAATGCATGACCTATTTCCATATCAACGTGCTCTTTTTCCTCTACAGTTCCAAACTTACGGCTTTTCGTTTTGAACTTCAGTTCTTTTCACATTACATATTTTTTTAAATTTATTTTTTAACAAAAAATGAAATGGGTGCGCCTCTTTCACATGTACATACAACCGACATGTACAATTCATGTAATATTGGCTTTGAAACTTACATATTCATTTTGCAACTGACCTTAAACTGAATAAAAATTATATATATATATATATATATATATATATATATCATAGTACTTCTTATTTTACCTAAGCAGGACGTTACTTTATTTTTCCTGCTGCACTAAGTAATTTACTGATTAAATAAATGAAAAGCTATCGCAGGTTTTCTCTCTCCAGTTGCAAACTTTTGACTATAGAAAGTCACTGGGTACCTATTGAAAGAATTGCTTTACGCAGAGAAGCATTGCGTACAAAGCGTGCATGCCTGGCTAGCATACGCATTCAAATGCTTCTCATTGACTCCTCCATAAAAGATACGGGCAGGCGTAGTACACACGCCGTAAAAAGTCAAATTAAGGAGAGATCATGGACCGCCTTTAAGGTGATAGTAAGACTACCGCTCTGAAGACCTGTCAGAGGTGGGAAAGAGCAGGGTCATGGTGTCTGTGGCAGATTAGACCTGTATTTCTATCTATATAAGGGTCTGCCTGTATATATGTGTCTATCTGCCGGTTCATACATATCTCCTCTCCTCCATATAGAGTTATATTCATATTTGTGTCTGGCCATTTGGTAAGTGTATCCCTGTGTCCACAGCTGAAATGTAATCAAAATGTTTAGCTTTCTCCCTTGGGGGGAGGATATAACACGTAGCTGTAAAAAGGGAATTTCTTTGTACACTAACATAGAAAATCACACCTTGGCAGCCAGGGCGGCCCCAAGAGATGGGGACCCAATCTTCAAAGACAGGAAGCACATCCTTGATCTCTAAGGGGGGTCTGGAGGGAAGAGGGACGCCTTTAGGCAATTAAAGATTAATTGACAAGCTTACTGAGCATGAGAGCGAGAATTGCACTCTGGGAAATGGAGTCCAGGACACTGGGCCATTGGTGGGTGGGGGCTGGAAAGATCAGGAAGTGTATAAATTCGGAACACTGGCCATGTGCTTTGGCTGATCACTTGGGGCACCTTCTAAAGAGGACTGATCTGTCCATGTTCCTACCTCCAGGCCCCAGGAGGCACCGATGCTAGCTACCGATTATTCCGTCGTAAGTAAGGCTCTGTGATTAACACCTTTTTCTTTATATTTTGCTGTGTAGTGTGTAATTAATTGATGTATTCTAGTTATAATTTTTTATGTGACAAAGCACTGATTTTTCTATCATAAATAAAACAATGTATTTAAGTTTTGACTCTGGCTGATGAAATCCACGCTAACTAAGAGATTGGGAGTATTGCTATCTGCTTTAAGCTCGGTTATATATAAGAAATTGCGTGTTGCGGTCGTCAGGAAACAGCAGGGAATTGTGGGATCCGTAGTCACTGTCCGAGTCTAGGATAGTGCGGCTGCTAAGCTCTGCGTCTCCTGTTGCGACGCGCGTAGTGTCCGTGAGGACTGGTGGCAGCGTTACTAATAGAATAAGAAAGTGAGCTCTGGGGTTGTGAGAGACGTAGTTAGTACGCGCTTCAGGAGAAGACTTGTACTGCGTTGCAATCCTGGGATCAGTATATCGCGCTCTACGTGCCTGTTGTGAGAGAAAGTGTGGCCGGGACGGGTAGAAGTGCGCGTAATTATCTGGGTCTAGGATAGATAGTGCGCGGCTTAACCCGGCGTCTTTGCGCAGCAGCGCGCGTAGTGGGTCGTGACAGTGTCCCCTTTAGTACACATATTTTCCTGAGGCTGCAGACCATGTGCATGATACCACAGAAATGTCCAAACCTCAGGCAAGGCCAGAAAATTACATTTTTCATTGTGTTGACTCCACAAAGTGTCACGTCACTTGTATACTGGGATATTCTACAACCAATAAAGCACCATCACTCCTCTTTGAAACATGTCTGACCTTCTAAATATAAGAGGGGGTTTATTGTCACTGCCTCGCAACGTCACAATGACTAAGGACCATCTCCTTCTTTAGGAGAGGTGGCTTTTCCATGGAGTCTGTCAAAAAACCAACAAGTCTTCCTTGCAGTACCACAAAACCAACACACACACACACCGTAGTGAACACCAGCATGGATAGTCACCAGTGAGGAGCACTACGGCAACAAGCCATAATTATCAAAGATTTTACCTTCAGCTTTTCGGCCTCTCCTCTCACTTTCAGAAGCTCATTGATGGAGTCCACAAAGCCCTGGTAGTGGAAATTGCACATCTTCTCGATCTCCCGGTCGTGGTTCCTGATGCGCAGCTCCAGCTTCTCCATAAAGTAGCCATGCTCTTCGCCATCGTACACAGACCTGAACAGAGAGAGAGGGAACACAACATTACAACAACTGGAGAGGCAATGGCGACTCGAGCATGAAGGGGTCCTTCAACGTGAGATCCTGGAGCTAGTGAACACATGTCCAACAGACCTTTATTTCATAAGGTTACAAAAACGATCTCTAGGTTCCATGAATGCAAGGTTTGCTATCACAAGAAAGCCCCATGAACAATTTGTTTAAAATAATTAAAGCATAAAATCCTCATGGGTGAGTTTTCTATGGAAAGGTTTGGTCCTTTGAGCCCCTTCTCAAGCCAGTGTGGAGCACAAAACTACTTTTATTTAGGGAGACGTCTCATGAAATATTAGAAAAAGAGCAGAAAAGCGAGAGGGTTTAATTCCTCCATTGCCAATGTGCGACAGAAAATCCTGAAGGCACCAGGTAGAACATGAAATGCTGCAAGTCGCTATCGCCACCCAGTGGTCAGTAATGCAGTCATTTGAATGTCTACCAAGGAGCCGTACAGGAACCTGCTTGGGTAAGAATAATCTTAAGAATAAGCCTTGCGGTATATGACGAAAAGCAAAGCTGGTCTATGGTTGTGAAACCACCGGTAAAGGTTCAGAAAAGCCTTCAGACAGGTGAACATTTCATTGTCGAGTCACAGACGACTCAATGGTCTCCGACAGCAAGCGAATACAGAAACCATTGTTCTAGCAGCAAAATTTGAAAATCTATGCGTTTTTAGAGATTCCTCCCCCTTTATGGTCATATTGGCAGTTTTGAAGCAAAGCATGAAATGTGAGATGTTGGTTCACACGGAGACAAACAGGGGACAACCACTGGTGGGAAAACGGAATCGTGAAAGGCAAATCGGCATCAATGAAGTGAAGACGGCATGGGTTGGGTGCGTTCGAATTTTTTAAGCATCAAAGAATCAGGGTATGATCATAGAGAACCATACGAAAAATTATTGTAGTCGGCATGTCCGAACAATCTACCAATCTGTTGGACGTTGTTGGTCCAAGTACGGATAGCCCAGTCGTAGGAAGAGTTTCTAACGCAACAAGAGACGTAATCTATTATTATGGCCTCCTCAGATTTATGTGGTACAATAGAGTATGCAGCCTTGTAAAAAGTCTTAAAAATCGTCTTGATCCACATTCTTTCCCACGCCAAGGAATATAAGAAAGAAGAAGCACTGCTGGACTACCGTGACAAATCTATAGGTGGGGCGGACGTAGTCAGCCTCGCTTTGTTTTCCCGATCCGTACAATATGCTTTCTGCTAGCTTTATTTCTGATAATGCAAAGTACACATGGTTGCAGACGCTCCTTGGATTTCCCACTGAAACCCTGGTATTGGGAGACCCAGTCCCTTTAAATCCGCTCACAATAGCCACGCTAAGTAGCCTGACAAGCAATTATTTCCTCGTTTCCATCAACCTTCCTTTTGAAGGCTTTTGCGTGAATCACGTGCAAGGGGAAAAAAGCAGTAAATAGTTACTGTCAGGACATCAACTTTCCATGCACTGTCCGTGACATTTTACAATAAAAAACCCAAGAAGAATAGGGCTTCTGCATGAAATTAAGGAGATGTGACATTGCACAACAAAGTACAAAATGTTCTATTGACTCCTGTTACTCCCAGGGCACGTAACACTTTCCCATGCGAGAGAGTCTATACTGAAGCCATTGAACGGAACATGTGGATCCAATAGATTAAAATATGTGAGATCTCTGCGAAGAACGTACAAGGTACATTCACTCATCATATGGGTTCCCATCAGATGTCTATATAGTAGAGCTCTGCCGATGCTCGGGTGGACACTGTCCATTAACAAAAGTCCAGATTTTTAATGAGGCCAACCTCAAACTATCTAGATGTGAAAAATCAAGAAAATCACCCATTCTTACCTCGGACAACTAAAATATTAGGTTATTCTCCACAAATCAACATAGAGAACCGTGCCAAGCTCATAAACGTGTTGAGAGCCACGTAAGTGATGTGAATGTGTCATGGCCGTCAAAGAACAACCAGACTCAATAGGTCTTCCTGCACACTCATAACCTTGTCTGGAAACCAAAATATATAGGGTACTAAGTTTTCTTACTGGCTACTGCTTTTTGATATTTTTTAAACTGGCTACAGCCTCTGAAACATCATAAAAGTTATATAATAATCACAGTTCTCTCATTGAACGAACGGTAGTTTAAACTTCATCAAGCAATGGCATCCAACTATGGGGAAATATAGAATGAATTCACCTTTTAGTGAAAGGCTACAAGGGGTTTCCACTGCTTTTGTCTAGTGCTCAGCATAGGTTCCACCAGTGTTGGACCCATTCTCTTTAATATTTTTATTAGTGATATTGCAGAAGGTATTCATGGAAAAGTATGTCTTTTTGCTGATGACACAAAGATTTGCAACAGGGTTGACGTTCCTGGAGGGATCAGCCAAATGACAAATGATTTAGGTAAGCTAAAAAAATGGTGGGAGCTGCGGCAATTGAGTTTTAATGTGGATAAGTGCAAGATAATGCACCTGGGACGTAAAAACCCAAGGGCTGAATATAGAATATTTGATACATCTGAGGGTTGGGATTTAGGGGTTATTATTTCAGAGGATCTAAGGGTAAGTAGTCAATGTAATAGAGCAGCAGGAAATGCTAGCAGAATGCTTGGTTGTGTAGGGAGAGGTATTAGCAGTAGGAAAAGGGAAGTGCTCATGCCACTGTACAGAGCACTGGTGAGACCTCACTTGGAGTACTGTGTGCAGTACTGGAGACCGTATCTCCAGAAGGATATAGACATCTTAGAGAGAGTTCAGAGAAGGGCTACTAAAATGGTGTACGGCTTGAAGGAGAAAAGTTACCAGGAAAGGCTTAATGATCTTAACATGTACAGCTTGGAAAAAAGACGAGACAGAGGAGATATGATAGAAACATTTAAATATGTAAAGGGAATCCACAAGGTAGAGGAAGGGAGTATATTTAAAAGGAAACAAAGTAGCAAAACAAGAGGACATAGTCTTAGATTAGAGGGGCAAAGGTTTAAAAGTAACATCAGGAAGCATTATTTTACTGAGAGGGTGGTGGATACATGGAACAGTCTTCCAGTAGAAGTGGTAGAGGCCAAAACAGTAATTGAATTTAAGCAAGCATGGGATAGGCATAAGGCTATCCTAAACAAAAGATAAATCCAGGTAAAGTATCCATGTAATTGGGCAGACTAGATGGGCCGAAAGGTTCTTATCTGCCGACATTGTCTATGTTTCTATGTTTCCCTAATGTTGCCCTGCGTAGAGTAAATTTAACCAGGGTCACATGGAGTCTGAGGATTGTTCCTGCAGTTATTGTTGTCATAGGTCGTACAGGATGTCCCCAACTTAAAAATGCCAGAGTATATCCACCGTTTTTTAAAACACCAGTGAAACTGTACAAAAGAGCATAAGCCAATATTTCAGTTACTTACACAAGAACATTGGTATCGTTCGTCGCTGTTTGAATTTCATAGCCAAAAATCACCATAACGGAAACTATGATCGAGAATATCCAAAAAATCCCCTTTGTGCTTTTAAGAGGACAAAGTCTCCGCAGTCCAATGTCTCATTGAGGCAAGGAACAGTTTCCTCTTTACATGGAGAATGTCGAGCAGAAGTAACGATGCAGTTTGTTAAAGTCATGCAAAGTTGGACAAATCTGATGAAATATCCACTGTTTTTCTGGCTTTTACCTCCAACCTTGGTCAGACACATTCAATCCACAATGAAAGGATTCTTGTGGATAAAGTACTCAAAGGACAATCTAACCACCATACAATTTTCATTTTATAGGGGTGGCTATGGTTCTTGACTTCTACGGAGGACAAAAACAGATCTATGAGAACATGCTGAGAACAGGCAACAGCACTAGTGGTCCAACGGTGGGGGTCCTCTCTTGTCCAATAGGAAGTTTTAGCGATACCCTCCTGACGAGGCCTTACAAAGCCGAAACAAAAGAGCTGCTGTATCTCTGGTGCAGAGGAAGCTTCCATGGCAATTTAATTCTGGCCGTCCTTTTTGGATGATCGTCTTCTTGCACATGGTCTAGTATCCTCTGTTATGGCACCATCAGGCCAAAACTTCCTAGGAGACCTGAATAGGACCCACCATAGGACAGGCCACCACACCACACCTGTGGCCCCTTCTCAGATCTGTTTATGAAGTCTTCTGGTCTACTTGAAACCAGTTAAGAGGTTTGACAGATCCAAGGCTCACTTCGCAACCATCTAATCCTCGACTCATGACTTTTTACATGATTCTTCCCACCAATCCTGGAGAGACGCTTCAAGATCACAACGAACAAGCTACTTGTGAATAAACTAAAGGACAACCAAGAAGCTTAACCCAGGGCTTGATAAAATTAACATCAAGCCAGTAAGAAAATGTTGAATTCAAGCAAATAATTTGTGCAGATTAATCCAAAACACTGCATAAAACAGAGCTGTTATTCTAGGACTCTTTAGCTACCTGGATGGGTCATGCCCTGCCTTAACCAGTAAAGCTTAATGTAGTGGGTAATGGTCTTCAAATGTCCGGATGGTCAACATCAAACAACTGTCAAGTGGTTTTACAGACTAAAAGGCTTACTTGATATCGCAGACCCTTTTATGCTTCTGGAAAGTGATAAAGAAAAAGCCAGTCATTCTCCTAACGAGACCAAAAACTTAGAATGGGATTATTACCACCTGAATACAACAAAAAGCTACATTCACCCGGGCTCCTTGCTTGCATCAAAACCTCCCTTAAAAATCATGGGGTAAAACTACTGGTACAGCTAAATTGGGTTCAGATGTTATAAAGGTGTGTCAAGTAGACTTGGGTTTTCCTATTTGAACGACTCAACACGTGCAGGCGAGATATTCTTCTCTCAAGAACTAGTAGAGTTTCCAGAACCCAAAACCACCATTCAAGGGCCAGATCACAACTCGGAGGTTAAAGGCAAAACGCAAATGGAACACATTTGTGTCTGCCATTTTCATTTGTGGTTTACCTTTAACGTCCATATTACAACCGAGACGCTTTGCCAGAAGCTCGAGTCGTACTACTTCCAAACCATAGGGCGATAATACCAGCCGCACTAAGCCCCACCTGTCATCAGCTCCAAGAGTCCATAGGACTCCAGAGACAGAAGTGATCTTCCGCAAACTCGGCAAGAGCTCACACAAGTGAGATCCAGCTGGGGCGGTGGAGGGAAATGCAAAGGAACAGTGTAAAATATTTTTTCCCCAGTGTTCCTCTGCCCGTGAAGCAAGGAAGTGGCGGATCGTGACGCTTTTCACCGAGGGATCTGATGTGAGTATTGGATTTTTAGGTGGGTTTAGGTTGTGCAGAAGCGCACACCAGGGTTTGAAACACCTGAATAACGTCAGGAGAAGATGGAGAACAACAGGTTGGAATAACTCGTTCTTCATCTGCTAGGGCCACAGTAACGTCTCTAATGTACAGTAAGCAGCCGCTACATTTGAGGCGCGAGTCGAGTTGCATCTCAGATATAATAGGACGTTGTAAAATTTAAGCACAGCTCGAGCGCTGTGCTTTGCGTCCCGGTTGTCATCTGACACCAAGTTGGCATGAAAGTTAGAAATCGGCATATTTATTCTTTAACAATGCAGATGCCCTCAAGCTTTAATAAATGGTACATGAGGGGCTGTTGGGAGCTCAAGGCCTAAAAACCGTGAACATCAACCACGTTAACCTCTGAACCATCAGCAACCTTTTGTGCACAACGTTAGAAAAACAGGGTCATAAAAACAAATAGAAAACAGGAAGAGGCTTTGTAACTTGGCGTCGCTGCTGGTGTTGAGAAGATCTGTCCTTTTGGCACATCCAGCAAAAGCCTAATTCTACAAGTCCCCTTCTTGCTTCATGGAAATGTTTAGTACTTGATCAAAACAGAATGCAATTTGAGTGACCGGGGCAAAAAGAGTACAAGGTCCACGTGCCAAACCGCCAAAGCTATTAGGACCCCCATGAAAAAAAACTACTTAGCAGCAAAACTAAATCCAAGACACTAAATAAAATAAATCAACTGGAACCGTACGGGGCTCTGGTTGGTGGTAATGAAACAAAAGATTCTTGTATTTTTGTTTTCAATTATATTAGCTGTTGGTTTCAATTAAAGAGCAACAGAAGACGGAGAGAGGGGGGAGGTCGATTAATATAACGGGGAGCAACTTCTGGGCGGCTTTTGTCGAGAGGACTTGGTGGGGTTTCTGGTGACTTTAAGCCATCTTCCTTTCATTAAGGAACGTCACAAGACTGATCCTGTTTATTTTTAAACATTTTCAGGGATAAACAGCAGCAGATGAAAAGCCGAAACTTGATTGCAATATGTGAAAATTCGGCATGTCACTGTAGGGCATTAGCGGCTCTACCGCATTTCTCCTAAGTCTAACATGTGGCCAGTAGGTAGTAAACGAGCCGAAGACACAGGGCGATTGTGTTACGGCAAGCCTGTTTGAAATTATCCCGTCCATTCAGGCCTTGCGCCATTCCAGATGGCAAAGACTAGCCTTTCCTGTAATGGCACCAGTCCTTCCATAATAGGATATTCACGCCCGGCTGGCTCCAGCCAAAAACCGATGATTCAGCCCATGGTGACACCCACGAATGTTGGATGAGCCAAGACATGTCCACCTCATCTCCTGCCATAGCATTTTAAAACGGAAGGATTTACCGGAGAGAAGGAACAATGAAAATACAAACAAAATGGCCACAAATGGTATTTTAGATACAAATCTTTTTTACTATATAGACCTTCATGGGCCGTCGTCATCAGACAAGAATAACCAGATGTGTCAGACCAGGCTGTATGCAAAAATCAAGAGACTCAGCAATACTTTTTATTAATTTGGACTAACTTTGTATTTAAAAGACAAGCTTAACTTTGCCTCCTAAGGTCTGAAGCAACACAGACAGAAATGACAGAGTTTGAGGCTGGGGCCACACGGGAGGATTACGCTTTGAAGACCTGTCAGACGTCCGTCATAGCGGCTCGACGGGGAGGCAAGATCCAAGCACGTTGAGAAGTGTGTTAAACGAGCACGTTACATTGTGTGGTCCTCCAAACCAATCCATCGAAACGCTATGACAGACACTGCAGTAGGTCACAACAGACGCATTTAGTGCGCCCATATGGCCCCAGCCTAAAAGGGACACTCTACGCACCCTGGCCACTTTAGCCAATTAAAGTGGTCAGGCTGCGATGAGTGTCCAACTTCCATCCTTCCTCTAGTGATTGCCAGATATCGCTGTGTGAACGGGAAGAGTTTCCTCCGTCCAAGAATGTCGCTCGTCAGACGGGATTTGATTAGCGAATGATACAACATGGCATGGAATCTGGACCACAATAGGTTTCACAAGTATAGAGTATAGAGTAAAGATATATATATATATTTAGATCAAACTAATAAATTGATACATATAAACTAAAAATTGCTATGTCTAACAAGCTTTTTTGATACATGTATAATGGGAAAGGGCTATGGCCATCTCGTCTTGCAAGTTTGGGTCATTTATGTGCAAGAAAGGGAAAGTTCCTTGTAAAATACAATTAAGGGTGCAAATGGAATGGTTTCCATTTCACAAGAAGACCGTAAGATTGAAACGTCTCCCGCAGACTGTCTCCATCGAGGGTTGGAGTAAGCAGAGTTTTTCTATATGCATGACAACCTGATGATATGGAAGAGGACTCGTCTCTATGTACGATGGTAGAGAACTCTACCCAAGATAATAACAGTCTCCAGGCCCGACTGCAAAAGGGATTAGCGTCTATGGGAATCTTCCCCCATTTTGTCACTCACCGAATTGTCTAGAATAGTTGGGGGGCAGAGATGAAATGGCAAAAAATTATTTTTTTAGGCTGCACTGGTCCCGTGGAGTCAGTCCCGTGGAGTCAGTCCATAGAAGTCTACCCAAGGAGCCTGGTGTGGGAGCAGTCAGAGATGGGCATGGCCTAGGGGTGCAGAGCCAAATCATGAGGACTATTCGAATTCCATCACGTGTGATCGGTTAATGTAACGCAGTGTCCATCTGTTGGTTGTATTTTTTATTTAACTGTAGCCCAATTTGACAGACAATAGCAACAACATCTGATATTTTTACTTACACTTGTCCACAATCCCCCAAAACGTTAACCCAGTAAGGTGGTCATAATTTCTGTAGGTGCTTGGGTTTGTTGCGTCCCTATTACACGCCAAAATAGCACTGCGCTATGTGCAAGAGCAAAAGATAAAATAATGCGACGATTGAAGGAAAAACAGCTTTCCGACATGCGCGCCTTTTTGTAGTGCCATGTGTAAACCATCTACACACCTTTTGCCGAATCGCATTTCCAAACGGTGCAGAAGATCGAATAAGTTCGTTATCAATATCTAATTTTATTGAAAACAGACATTTATTGTAGTAAGGGTAACTTGAGATAAAGTCTAGTCATTGAGAACCATCATAACCTTAGATTTGTCTGCGAATGCAGCTTTATTTTTTCGCTGTTTATGGACGGTGGACTTTCAACGTACCGTAGTGGAACGCAACTGTCAGGTAATTCTGGGTGTGAAGAGGTGGACGCACTACATGATGTATAGATGGACCCACATCGGAGGACCAGGGCCTTCAAGTCAAAAGAGTCTAAGGCAGTGTTTCCCAAACCTGTCCTCTGAACCCTCAACCAGGCCAGATTTTGCAGATCACCTTGGAGGAAATACAGACTGAATCCTGCAATCACTGTGCAGCAAATGCTATCGCCTGTGCTGTGCTTCAGATATTTTTTGAGAACGCTGAACCGCTAGTACTGACGTACTGAGTGCACAGCTGCGGCATAGCGGCGTGTTTGCGTGAGTAGGAGATGTCAGACGCTGCTAATGTCCAGCCTACAAAACGTCCAGACGCAAAAAGAGTTTTATTGACGATCCGTACAAAATCACGCCCGAAAATGCTCGTCGTCTGACCGTTTTTGCGCATTCCGTGAAAAAATACGTCAATGCGTTCGGACGCACTTTTTCACGTTCGCGGGGAAAAATGCTTTCGTCTGACCCTAGCCTTAACCGATAGAAACCCCACTGATACCTACGCCAACAACCATGTCAGACAACTTCAGCAGAAACAATGATGAAAAGAACGATGAAAGGTATGGCGAGCTGAGGTGGCAGTTACCAGATTAGCAAATCCAGCATGGTTTCACCATATTTGTTCCACCATAGTTTGCTGAAGTAAAACCATCATTCTTTCAATGATTGAACAATTGCGTCAGCATGAGTTATAGGTAGTTTATTTTTTTACAATTGATGCGACTAGGACAGAGCCACGGTCACTGCCTCAACGACAGCCAAACAAGTAGTCAAAGTTAGTATCTGCACATGGAGTGGCACGCAGTGATGGCGAAATCCTGCATCTTGTGGATGAGTAGGTAATTCACAAAATTGGCCTCTGGTCCAAATAAGAGCACCGGATATTCACGATTATCCAGTACGGAGGTTCCCTATGGGCTCACGCCATGCGTTTTCCCTACACCACAAGAACCGTCACAACTAAGGTTATCAGATTAATGCCTATTAGACTTCAAGGCTTCTGGGCATGCAAACCAAGGAGGAAATGGACAAGGAAATGGTAGACCACTGGAGGCACAAAAGTTACTTGAGGAATCTCACACCATAAAAAATATATTTATTCAAGAAACCTCAATAAGACAGAAGAAACCAACAAAGACCACACTGAAGTAGGGTAACTGGCATAAGAGAGTGAGGGATCGGAATAGTCTGCCGATCAATCAGTAGGCCCAGCCAATCCAAGGGCTCTCAAATCCAGTCCATTGAGAGCCACTGACTGCAGGACAGTCCCAAACATCCTAGATTCTTGAAGAACGATAAAGTCCATTTCGAGCAGGACTAATCCCCTGGCCTCAGAGGGCCGATTAGCCCTTCGAGAGAGTTGAGGGAACTCATGTCACTGTACCTCTCAAATGTGGTCATAATGCCCAAGTCAGAAATCTCAAACTCTGGCCCCATTAGACGTTTCTGCACTACACTTCCCACAATTCTCTGGCCATCTATTGCATTCAAAGAATTCTAGGAATTGTAGGCAATAAACATCTGGGGGGGCCAAAGTCCAAAGATTGAGATCCCTGACCTGGGCACTGTGATCACTTTTGAGAAGTGACTAGAGACCCCCCCCCCTCAAAGGACTTGAATTGTCCTTTTAACAGGACTATTTTTGATGAGAAATCGAGAATTGAAGTTAGCCTATATGTAACCACCAGTCATTTTTCTGGTATTTCACTCAGAGAAGACATCATGGTCTTCTTACACGCTTCCCTGAATATTGCCCGATGTCCAAGAATGCAGAGTGCTTCGAAAACTGGTTTTAGGAGATAAATTCTTAACATATGACCAAGACGAAGGCCAAGGGTATCTACAAAATCATTTGTTGATTCCAGCTACTGAAGAAAAGTGCGCACAGAAACCAGAAATTTATTGACTTTTTGACCTTTGAAGTAGCTCCATCTGATATGCACATTATCTGATGGATTCCAGATGCTCCTGTCCAACACCTGTTTGAATCATAACCAATTCAAAACAAACACCTCTCCCCCCGTCAGTATTCACACTTTCCGTCTTTGTCTTCACAGCCTCTTCCTGAACTCAATCCCAATCCAAACAACTCCCCCCAATTCCGAAAACACCTGCAGAAATCAGGTTACTTCATTTTAGGTCTGAAGATCTGGATCTCTGAGCCGGTGATGCGATTTAAGATTCCAGCTCTAACACTGCACGTTAGGTTAATGAAATATCAAGATAACTGCATGGAAAAATGGCAAAGTGACAAAACATGATGTATTCCAAGTGGTAAAGAGGCGAGGGACTGCGGTCATTCGGAAACGAATTTAGAAGAACAATGACAAAATTGCAATATATGCCGGCAAGACCAAAACAGTATGGATAAAAAGTGATTTCTAAAAAATAAAAGTCAGATTTGTGCCATTAAGACATTTTAAATTTACCGGGAAAGGGAGGGGAGATAGACACCGTATACTAGTGGTGGGAAAATGGGGTTGGCCGGTTTGTACACGATCCTGACTTCCAGTAAGGGGTCAGTTTGAGGTTACAGGAAAACACATTTTAGACAATCCGTTGCTTCCAACATTGTGACATCCCTAATTTTCACAATCAAGTGTCTTGTGCCCCCTATGCAAAACCATCAATATTCAGTATTGGCCACTACAGGATCCCATTCGGTAAAGGACCGTTCTAACGTTCAAAACTTGTTTTGGGTTTCTGGCCGCCAACACCACCCCAGTCGGAATGCAAGGCGGCAGCCATCTTAGGGTAACCCACCGGGTGTAGGCTAAATGCCGGCATATCCCCGTGACATGGCAAGGGCTTCCTTTCTCCATATGCGCAGTGGATCTCTGTGGGCCAAGTCTTCAACGTGCAGCATGTCACCAGTGGCCCAACAGTGAAAGACTTTGGTGTTGGATTGGCTTAATAAAGCCAATACCACTCACTAAAATAATTTGATCGGATCGGGACAAAACCCGGGAGAAACTGTTCCAGCTGTACTGAAACAATTTGCACGAAGTGAGTCTATGAAGACCTAATCTGACGAGTTCAGTAAGGGAGCACTCAAGTGGCCACAAAGAGCCATGACCTGAACGCCAACGAAGACCTCCTGGGTGACTCTGAATGTCATTTGCAAGCCACCAATGCGGTTTTGGCTGGGTGTGCTAAAATTCGCAGAGATTAAATTTAAAACCTTCTGGAAAACATTCGCAGAATTGTGTCGTTTCAAATGAATGCCCATGGTTTTGGACTGGAATGTCCATTAATGTCATATGGGTGATGGCCCCATATCCACCTACCATTGAACATCCAATGCAAGTAATCCTTCCCAAAATGTGTGCATTTGGTTCCTATAACTACATATTGTGTTGTGGGGGGGGGGATAAACCCTGAATTAGGTACAGGACATTCTTGCTCGACTTGCTGCAATGTCCCAAGACTTCAAACCTCACGCACTTCCCCTGCCCACAAGCAAAATGAAAAGGTCCTTCGCAATAGACAAGTGGCTTCAATAAAAGCTCTAAATAAACAGATGAAAAAGACCATTAACATTTGTTTGTGTGAAATGTTTGTGTCTTCTCAAACCAGTAGCATTCCTGGACCCGCAAGGTTCTCGTTAAACCATATAAATTCTTTGCAGATTTCTAGCTCGAGATGAGCCATGATGGGCTTCGCCTTGCTTGCAGGTGCTGAGCTGAATCCTTGCTTTCACTTGGACCCATCTGGGAAGCTCTCGGGGGGCTCTCTGACATTTTGTTTCTCAAGCGGCACGCTGTGGAACACCCGAAACAGACCTGACACTTATTAGGCGCCTAAATACCGCTCTGGAAAAAGATGCACATCAAAGCGTCATGCTGGATTGGAAACAAGAAAGGGCCAAGTCTCACACCCACTCTGTAGAGTTTGGAGAGAGGTTGCACTTCAGCTTTTTTGTTTGATTTCCATATTTTGGTGGTCCTGTTCCATTCAAAGCCTTGAATCCAGGTACAAACACATCACAGTGCTGGCCAAATGAGCCCCTTCACCATATACCAGCACACTGGGAAAGGCTCCACGTCGAAGCGCTACGACGTGTGTTCAACGGGGCTGCAAAGCATAATACTCCATAGGAGGATCGAGCCTTGTAGCGCTGAGCGCATTAACTCTGCTAAGTGAGGCGGCCAGATGGGCGTCAGAGAGGAAGGAACGTCCACTCACTGCAAAACGATCGTCTGACCCCGGCCTTAGTCAGAGGTCGGCGACCTTGGCCTCAGATATTTTGGAGCTGCCTCTCCCTATGATGCTTCATCACTCATCAAGTTGGCTGAGCCTCATGGGGAATGTGCTTCCAAAACCTGTCAAAGACCAGACTGGCGTCTGAAAGGAAGGAATGACCACTCTCACGGACATTACTTCAGCTCTTAAAAACGCTCGTCTGATCCCGGCCTAAAAGGGTATTAAATAAATGAGCTGATGGTGGCTGATCTTATGAGGAGCTCTAGAACTGTAAGAACTGATCAGTGTTGTCATAGCGCTGCTACATTTAATGCTAGAAATAGCGCCCTCTAGTGAAGGAACCCGTTCACCGCTATGAATGAATTTACTCTGCAATAATGCCATAGTGAAGACTCAGACTTTTAATGAGAGATTGGCGTTTTAGCGTGGCCATGCGCCCAGCCTATGCTAATAAAGTGCGCTCACTTTACTGGTCCATTGATCACACAATGGATGCACCCAGTGACACAGAGGAAAATATCACACAATAGATGCACCCAGTCACACAGAGGAAAATATCACACAATGGATGCGCCCAGTGACATATAGAGGAAAATATCACACAATGGATGCACCCAGTGACATAGAGGAAAATCTCACACAATGGATGCACCCAGTGACATATAGAAGAAAATATCACACAATGGATGCACCCAGTGACATATAGAGGAAAATATCACACAATGGATGCACCCAGTGACACATATAGAGGAAAATATTTTCTTAACTAAACATACAAGAGAAAAACAAACACATGTAAGATATCAGCAACATCAGATAAACACAATAAGGACATTGCATTATTTGGAGGTACTGGCCCTTTAAAAAAGTTCAGCAAAAGGACAAAACGTTTAAGCGAAGAACAAAAAATCACGAGGAGTCGTTTCTGTATAAAAAGGCGAGTCCTGGGTGCTGCCAAGAGTAAGACGCTGGAGATGACACGCCGGAGGGGGAGAGAGAGGTCACTTCAGTTTGCTACTCCACATCGATGGAATCAATTAATATGAAAGAAGTGAACTTGACGGTTTGATTATCTGTGCTTGAAGCCTACAACTGGTTCTAATCTGGGCCTCGGCATCCGCGATGCACCGCGTTCCCCGCTCCCACAGGCGTGTTTTCCACCGTCCCGACGCTTTGTTAACACACTGTGCTGTTCCGCTGGGCGGGCGGGGGGGGGGGTCGTTTAATAATAGCCGGCCGGCAGATGCCAGGGGATGTTCGGCAGATGATGCGCCGATGTGACAGTTATTAAGTATTCCTCTGACATCGCCGCGCTTTATGGAGGCCGAGGATTCCTGCGTGGAAATTAAGAGGGTTTTAACAGAACCAGCCGTGTTGAGCAAGATCGTCAAGAAGGAAAACAGGATCCATGTGGCTCTGGAGTTTAGGAGTTCAGCGTTCGGCCGTGCCAACACCAGGGTCACGATGAAAGCTACTTGCCGGGTTCATCCAGGCACGGCCCGAGATAAATCCCCGGCTAATCGGCTATAGGGACGCGCCAGGACAGCTTTACAATAAAAAACACATTTTGCTTCCCTACAACGTCTGATTAAACATTTTCCCGGCAGCCACATTGTTACTCTTTACATTTCCATCGCTACCTTTCTTCCCGACACTCGGGCCGTGCTGTGCCCGGCGTGCCAACCCAAGCGTACCCACCATCCGTTTTACCAGGTCAGTATATCTTCTCTCGCAATGTATACGCGCTGGACCACAGGCTGGGAATCTGCAAGAAAGAGAGGCTTCTGATTGGCTGAACCACTTCCTGGTGTAAAAAAGACCATTCCAGCCAATCACTGTGCCCGGAGGAGTGACACGTGCGTCTTAAAGCAGGGCTAGTCAACAGTGGTCCTTGACAGGTTTTGGAACCACATTCCCCATGAGGCTCAGCCAACGTGAGTGACGGAGCATCGTAGGGAGATGCAGCTCCAAAATATCTGGGAGACCGAGGTTGCCGACCCCTGACTAAGGCCGGGGTCAGACGAGCGTTTTTAAGAGCTGAAGGAACGTCCGTGAGAGTGGACCTCCTTCCACTCCGACACCCGTCTGGCCGCCTCGCTGAGCACAGTTAGAGCGCTCAGCACTGCAAGGCTCGATCCTCCGAGGATCACACTTTGCAGCCCTGTCAAACGCGCGTTGTAGCCCTTCGTCTGGGAGGCTTTCAGCAGGTTCACTGTTGCACGCGCTACAGCGTGTGGCCGGCACCATCGAAGCGTCACAATGCTGCGACGGACACCGGGAGGCACGTCAGTACGGTGCACCTAGTGCACTCGTCTGACCCCGGCCTCAAAGAGGGACACTCCGGGCATCGGAACCACTTCATCTTATTGAACGGATACAGCCACGCAGGGGACATTCACACGCGAAGTCACAGGTACCAAAACCATACAGGTTTTCTTTAAAATAAGCTGAAACAGTAACTCCGACCTGATCCTGTATTTCCCAGCTTACAGACCATTAGTGGTCCTTAAGTTACATTACAGACAATTCCCAAGAGAGCGTCCCCTCTCCCAAGCACTATAAACAGATTATTTTTAATCCCAGTGTTTGTGGATGTGTGTTTTATAGATATACACAAGGTAAAAAGACCGTCTTTTCCTAGACCTATACAGTAACAACCTGCTGATGGGCAGTGCGTGAAAACAGCTGCCCTGTTGTGGTAGAATCTTTACAGCTCGGACATGAAATATATCCATTAATGTGAGCCCTATGCCAGCACTCCCACCAGACGTCAGGCTCACCTAGTAGAGGAACACTCAAAATGTGTGTCAGTGGTGTTTTTTTTGTTTTGATAGAAGTAATTCCCTGTTAAATATTTGCTGTGACTCATTTCCGTGGGCGACATGCCACAGGCGAGAGTGATGGCTGTCCGGTGGAGAGCCCTCTGTCCACTCCTCGTAGCCAATTGATGTCTGATGTCACAGCTGAGCTGTCATGGATCCCCCTTAGTCTGAGATGTTGGTCCCTTTTATACAGAACCCTATCTACCCCTCCGATCCTTGAATGGTCAGCACAACTAGCTACCTTCAGGGAACCAAACAATATCCCACCAGTGAGGTTTAGCATACACCAGAATACCACAGCAGACACAACAACAGGGACAGAGGTCTTAATACCAGTGAGACGCTTGGTAATACAGATACCCAGAGCAGGGTCACCAGTACTTGCCAAGTCGTGATATGACATAGGGTGGTCAGAGAATGCCAGGTCGGCACACAGATCGGGTTTGCCAGGGAATGCTAAGTCGGTACACCGATCGGGATTGCCAGGCAATGCCAAGTCGATACACAGATCGGGTTAGCTAGGGAATGTCAAGTCGATACAAAGATCAAGCCAAAATACCATGCAGTGCTGAAGGAAGTGATCACCATGACGGGCACTGATAGGAATGATCTGCTGGGCTTTAAATCCAATGGACGCCGCGTCATCAGGCCATGCCCCGCCCCTCGGCGTCCCACGTGACCGCGAACCTGGCGTTCTTCACATGGCACCCGGTCTGAGCAGCGAACAGGATGCTGCCGGGAACCAGCGGGGTACGTGACATGAGCGCCAATTGTACAGCGCCACGTGGTGGCCTACAGCAAGCTCCGCACATGGTGCCTGGTGCTGGAACTGGCAAGTATCAAAGGTAGAGATACCGCATTGATCCAAGACATAAACAGGTGTGATGTGTCAGTGTGATAGAGGTGTGTGTGTGTGTGTCAGTCGATTGGACATGATCAGGAATGCTGGAAAGAATCATGGGGGGGGCCTGCCAGCTCTGCAGAGGAACACACATTTTTTATAAAAAAAAATTGAAAGAATATAAAAGTAACATTTTTAATTTATTAATAGTGGTTTGGGGGGGGATATTTTTTAGGGCTGCAACTAATGATTAGTCTCATAATCGATTAGTTGGCCGATTAATCGGATAAAAAAGTTTACTTAAAAGGAATTTTAATGTAAAAAAATTCCCACAACCCCTCCCCCTTTTTTCATAGGTAATTTGCGTAGTGTACGTAACTTTCATACGTACATACGCAAATTGCGTATCTTGTGTACTTTTCACACAAGGTATGCAAGTGCTTGGCCAGAGGGATGGGTTGATGCTGCATGCGCAGCTTAAGGCCATGTTTGCTTCCACAAATAAACACAGCTGCAAACACTTGGTCATAGATGAGGTCAGCATGAAAATCGGGGTTAATAACCTAAAGTGGTCAGGGTGCGTTGAGTGTCCCTTTTAAATAATTTCGTGAACAAACAAAGTGGGAAATAGTTGACAACTATTTTAATCATCGATTAGTTGTTTCAGCCCTAGTATTTTTGCTAATTTTTTTGGCCAGGTCATAAACCTTCGCCCTCACGAGTCTCTCCAACAACCTAATGAGTGGCAGTGAATCATGGGACATGTAGTTCCAAAACATCTGGAGGGCCATGGTTGCTGACCCCTTTATTGAAGCAAGTTACCTGGGAATCTGAAGGCCCCGGCTCAGAGCCGACGAATGGGTTAACCCGTTCACTTCTATACCAACACGTAATGATGTTACACGGGAGAACCTGGCCGTAACCCCCCATGAATCATGGTGGAAGAGCGGGCGGCTGCCTCTCTAGGTGTGTCGTGTCAGGCGGGTTACTGGACACCCCGTGCGAGATCTCCGAAAAATAAATAAACAGATAAATCACAAATGAAGGTAATCGAGGCCGTTTTAGGAAATGCAGAGAGGGTCCAGGACCGTTTAACTTCATCACCTGCAGATATGGGGGGGCTCACCTAATCAACTCTGCAGAAATAACATGTCGCCAGGGAGTAACAGTCTGCGAGTGATTCCGTGCTATGAATCGCTGCTTGCAGTGCTGATGGCTGCTCACTAGAGGGCAGCAAAGCACCACTGCACATGGGATCGCTGACAGATCACTCCGGTATCTCATCCATTGCCAAGAAATCACAGGCAGCTGCAAAACCGTATCCAGCGCTGGGCACCGCCGCCATCATCCTCTCCTCCACAGTGCGGCGCTGCGCAACTGACACAGCGGAGACATCACCACGCTGAACGATTAGCCAAACACCTGCTAGGAGTAAGCGTCAGGCTATCCTAAAGGACGGCTCGTTCGGTCCTCGTCGTCCGTCTGCCGGCAGGAATTACTCACAAAATATCCCAAATATTGTGTTATTGAAAAATAAGGGATTGCCTAAGCAACCTTGGCCCTGCAGATGCTTTGATGCTACATTTCCCATGAGGCGCTACTACTGTAGCGAATGCCTGCGCATCATGGGTGATGTAGTCGCAAACATCTGGATGGGCAAAACTTGTTGCCGCCTGGCCTGTGGTGTCCCTTTAAAAAATAAGTAATGTAATGGGGACAATGAAGGCCGGAATGAGAGGCGCGAGCCTCCTGGAGAAGATCCTCCTCGCTTCCTTTAATGGAAACCGCCCGATACTACCAGGAAATAAAACCCACAAGATTCAGCTTTCCTTTTCACGAATAAAGAGATCAGGTTTCCCCTTTAACAAAACCGTAATAAATCTCCCCAGAAAGTAGGGCAGACAACGCACGATGGCATCACGTGTCCTGGCCGGGAAACGAGCACACGCCTAAAAGGCACGCAAGGTTACCTTTCGAATCGACTCGCCCCGTGAACTGGACACGGTGGAGAACAAGAGACTCAACTATCATCTACATCAGTGGTTCCTAACCCTGGTCCTCAGGGCCCACCTACAGGGCAGGTTTTAGGCCGGGATCAGACGAGGGTACCGATGTGCCTCCCGGCGTCCTTTGCAGCGTTGTGACACTTCAGCGGGGCTGGCCACACGCTGTAGTGCACGCACGAATTGTGAGTGCTACAGCAGTCGTGCTAAAAGCCTCCCCGGCACAACGCACTGACGGGAGATACTGTAGACACCACAAGGTCCCTTTTTTTTTTTGGCGGATGTAGAAAAAAAAGGAACTATGGGAAACGAAATGAATATGAAAAATGATAAAAATTGGTACATGACATGAAAAGCCATTTTGTGCGTCAAGGTGGTGGACGTCGCAAATGCGCTGCGTCTGACTTAATGTCATCACACGCACAGAACGCTATGCGGACGTGGTTAGAGATGGGAAGGCCTGGGGGGGGGGAACGGAAAATTGGAGGGGGGACATTTTTTCCCAAAGCCATTTTTTTTTTTTTCCCGGAAAGTGTGTGATCTATTATATATCATTGTAAAAGAACATATAGATTTAATACCATATCATAACATTAGGACCTTAAATTAGGGGGTCGACCGATTCTAGGATCTGATGATATTTTGGGACCTTTTTTTTTTAACTTATCGGTATCGGTGTTAAAGTACCCGATATTGCCGATTCGTACTTGCCGCTCCCCAGCGCGCGCCGATCACTGCGAAGTGCATGCGATGCTCTTGCTCCTTTGCAGGAGAAGCCGACCAATGAGGAGCTGCGCCGCCCACCACATGGTCCTCCTCGTGTCAGCACTCAGCATATCCGGAAACCCTGCATGCGGATCTCAGAGAGCAGGGTAAGACCCGGTCACCGCCCCCTGAAATGTGCTGGCTGCCTGTTCCTGTTGCAATTACAGCCAGGGCAGAGGAGGATAAGCAGGAGGCCGCCGCTGGGGCAAAATAATATCCATAATGAGCTGGGGCAAAATAATATCCATAATG
Organism: Leptobrachium leishanense; assembly: GCA_009667805.1. Taxonomy (NCBI): domain Eukaryota; kingdom Metazoa; phylum Chordata; class Amphibia; order Anura; family Megophryidae; genus Leptobrachium; species Leptobrachium leishanense. Next base: position 548,040,834 of record CM019063.1, read on the forward strand.
AGCTGGGCAATATAATATCCATAATGAGCTGGGCAATATAATATCCATAATGAGCTGGGGCAATATAATATCCATAATGAGCTGGGGCAATAGAATATCCATAATGAGCTGGGCAAAATAATATCCATAATGAGCTGGGCAAAATAATATCCATAATGAGCTGGGGCAAAATAATATCCATAATGAGCTGGGGCAATATAATATCCATAATGAGCTGGGGCAATAATAATATCCATAATGAGCTGGGGCAATATAATATCCATAATGAGCTGGGCAATATAATATCCATAATGAGCTGGGGCAATATAATATCCATAATGAGCTGTGGCAATATAATATCCATAATGAGCTGGGGCAATATAATATCCATAATGAGCTGGGGCAAAATAATATCCATAATGAGCTGGGGCAATATAATATCCATAATGAGCTGGGCAATATAATATCCATAATGAGCTGGGGCAATATAATATCCATAATGAGCTGGGCAAAATAATATCCATAATGAGCTGGGGCAAAATAATATCCATAATGAGCTGGGCAATATAATATCCATAATGAGCTGGGGCAAAATAATATCCATAATGAGCTGGGGCAATATAATATCCATAATGAGCTGGGGCAATATAATATCCATAATGAGCTGGGGCAATATAATATCCATAATGAGCTGGGGCAATATAATATCCATAATGAGCTGTGGCAATATAATATCCATAATGAGCTGGGGCAATATAATATCCATAATGAGCTGGGCAAAATAATATCCATAATGAGCTGGGGCAATATAATATCCATAATGAGCTGGGCAAAATAATATCCATAATGAGCTGGGGCAATATAATATCCATAATGAGCTGGGGCAATATAATATCCATAATGAGCTGGGGCAATATAATATCCATAAGGAGCTGGGGCAAAATAATATCCATAAGGAGCTGGGGCAATATAATATCCATAATGAGCTGGGGCAATATAATATCCATAATGAGCTGGGGTAATATAATATCCATAATGAGCTGGGGCAATATAATATCCATAATGAGCTGGGGCAATATAATATCCATAATGAGCTGGGGCAATATAATATCCATAATGAGCTGGGGCAATACAATATCCATAATGAGCTGGGGCAATACAATATCCATAATGAGCTGGGCAATATAATATCCATAATGAGCTGGGGCAATATAATATCCATAATGAGCTGGGCAATATAATATCCATAATGAGCTGGGCAATATAATATCCATAATGAGCTGGGGCAATATAATATCCATGAGCTGGAGCAATATAATATCCATAATGAGCTGGGCAATATAATATCCATAATGAGCTGGGGCAATATAATATCCATAATGAGCTGGGGTAATATAATATCCATAATGAGCTGGGGTAATATAATATCCATAATGAGCTGGAGCAATATTATATCCATAATGAGCTGGGCAATATAATATCCATAATGAGCTGGGGCAATATAATATCCATAATGAGCTGGAGCAATATTATATCCATAATGAGCTGGGGTAATATAATATCCATAATGAGCTGGGTAATATTATATCCATAATGAGCTGGGGTAATATAATATCCATAATGAGCTGGGTAATATTATATCCATAATGAGCTGGGGTAATATAATATCCATAATGAGCTGGGTAATATTATATCCATAATGAGCTGGGGTAATATAATATCCATAATGAGCTGGGCAATATATCCATAATGAGCTGGGTAATATTATATCCATGAGCTGGGTTTCAAAAATTTAAGCGAACACAATATCGGCCCCTGATATCGGTTATTGGCCTGAGAGCCGACCGATAATCGGTATCGGCCTGGAAAAAAACATATCGGTCTATCCCTACCTTAAATCATTACAAGTTCTCTCGGCTGAAGACGAGCAAATCCTGGAATACAATTCAACAAGTAACACGTCTCTATGCAATACTCAGATCACAAAAATATACATTACAGCCTCTAGGGGGCGGTACAGGGAAAAGGCTTCAGTGTAGCATGATTGGGAGCTCCATCTTGTACCTCCTTACAGTGCTTGTTGTGATACAGTTGATAATTAAGACCTGAGAAGACAGAAACTGACAGGTAAGAGGATAAATTTGTCCCTATTTGATCCCTGTTAATGTTCTCTCCAGCACATTATGGGATCCTGCAAATCATATCCCTCCTGCAACACGGGGGCAAGATCTCTGCACAACACGACCTCTGACACCTCCTGCATCTCACTTCCTGCAGATTCTGCATCTTCTGCTGCTGCTGCGACAGAATCTGCTCTGTGTTTGGTAATATTCAAACCAAATCAAGAAACAAACTGACCCGTGATGGGAGAAACGCTTGTTTCAATCCGTGCAAACCTTACGTTTTTAGAAGTCAATGAGAAAAACGACAAATATGGAGGAGAGGAAGAAGAAACAGAAAATGATAGATCAGAAAATGAGATTAAAATGCATGTATTGTATATGTTGTGTCTCGAAACTTAAAGGGATACTCTAGGCAACATGACCACCTAAGCTTTTTTAGGTGGTCATGATGCCCTGAGTATGCCCTTGACTTTCCACCCTCCCTCCGCTCAGCCGATCGGCTGAAACAGCTGAGAGACGCGGAGGACTTTCCTCCGTCCTCCCAGCTGTCAGTCAGCAGAGCGGGATTCGTATTTCCCGCTTCTGCCGACTAATGTCGAGTAGGAGATGTCATGGCGCTTTCAGCACGATGACGTCTCCAACTAGCTGCAGTAGCTGGCGGCAGTGGCTGAGGATTAGTGTTGCGCGCATCCTCTTGCACGCAACACTAATCAAAGAAGATGGAGCCGGGAAGAAGCCTGCTGATTGGCTGGTTTACGTGAGATGCGCGCATGTGCGCTTCTCACGTAAACCATTAGCCAAGTTAAAGATTTTTAGGACGGGAGCGGAAGAGGAGGGAGGGGAGTAAAAAAAAAAAAAAAAAAGAAGACGCCGTTGGAAACAAATGTTTTTTAGGATATTACAGTAAACAAAAAAAAATAATAATAATAACTAGGTAGGGAATAGGAATATTTTAATGTAAAAAGGGGGGGGGATTTTTGCCCAGAGTGTCCCTTTAAGTCTCAAAATGGAGCTTAAATATTGAAGTATCCATATCTTACAGGCACAAATAATGCAGTTACTTCCTTTTGCTATTGGTGCTAAGGGGTAAATTTGATATATATATTTCTATGTTTTTCTGTTGATGGTTTCTTGCTTTTATTGTTGCTCTTCAGGAATCAGGGGGGGCTGGTTACTTCTTCTCATACCATCACATACAGTCTTTGCTTGTTTTTCCATTTGAAACAAAAAGATAATTATAAAAAGCAAATTCAAGTTACTAAATAAACTGCTCTTTTATGTCAAGTGAAACAAAACTAATTCTAACGTGTAAACCTAATCCAAGGTGTATATTTTCAATCTTTCCGGGAAAAAAAAAAAGTTTTTTTTTCCATGGTTTCAAAATTTCCAGAAATTTTACATGTCTAGACATGGCGCAATCTGTGCGTCCGTGTTAGCGGTTTTACGTTCTTGCATAACTTGCGTCCATTTGCCACGTGCGTTGTGCGTGCGCAGTTCGGTGTGGACGCAATTCGTGTGTGGGTCTTTCTATTGATCATGATTCTATGCTACGACGGACGATAAACTGTGCGGCAACACGGACGTGATCAGTGCGTTCGTCTGACACCGGCCTTAAGAGAATAACTAGAGAGATTATTCACAAACCTCAGAACTGGCACCGAATTGTGCCGGACGGTGAATTTCACCATTTGTCTATTCACTAAGCTGTCAAAGAGCCAAATACAGGTGAAATGGCACAGAAACTGCCCCATAGATACCATCATGTCTTCTATTCAGAGAACGCCAAAATTCCAGGAGAAATTCCCTGATTTTGTGTGTTTCAATGGGACAGGTTTAACCAGGTGAATCCCACAGGATCCAACAGGAAAAAGGTCTCCTCTTTTCGAATTTAATCTCTTGTTTTTTTTAAAGCCCGTTTATGCTTTTCATTTTTTGCACGAACCCATCTTTTTATTTTTTATAACAACTTTCGTCCCCCTTTTTTTTTTTTTAAGGGACTTTATTTTGTAACAGACTTTATCATTTAGACACATTTTATTGATTTATAATCCTATTAGGAGAATAAGAGAGTCTTTCTTCTTTTCGCTGATGTGAATTTGGTGCAAGTCGAAGGTTATCACCGACGTCCGATAACTGCTTCGGCGACTCCAATTTCGGGAAAATACGGTGATCTTTCGCTAAATAGTAAACTCACCAGATTTACAGCGAAATGGAAACTCCAAAACCGGCGGAATCGCAAAGCACCGATATTGCATGCATCGCGCGCTTTGTGAATAGACCGTTTGGTCGCGGAAGAAGGAAACCTGACTCGCCCGACGATAAAATTACAGCGGATCTAGATCAGGGCTATAAAGTCACGGCCCCCCCAGATATCTTTCAATACAATAGATGGCCAGGGAATCATGGGAGTTGTATTTCAGAAGCATCCGAGGGGCTGGAGTTCGACAGCCCTGCACTGCAGCCCAAATATGTCCAGCAGCTGCAGCTGTAATGAGTTGCCAGCAGAGGGCAGCAGAGCTTACAGCAACGCTATAAGAAATATGCTGGAGGGGGGGGGGGGTTAGAAGGCAAAAATACAGTGAAAGAGGGTAGGAATCCAGGGGTCAGAGGTCAGGACCTGCGATGGATCCCCATTACATAATATTTAATTAATCCTCAGACTGGAGGCTTTTTAGATTTTTATTTTTGTGCATTTTTTGTTTTTCTTCAGAAAATATTAAGTATGTGGCGTCTGCAATCAGCGAATGGAGTAACGCGGAGCTGAGGACGGGGCGGGGAGCGGCACTGCAGAGTATGGCAGAGTGTGCTGAGGTCACAGTGTGCATCAGATACAGTCCAGCAGGCGATACACTGCACGCAAGTGGATTTTATGCATTGTATACCAATTGGCAAACAAGGGGTTAAGTCACTAGTTTGCAGGAGCTGACATGCGTTGCAGAGGTGCGGGATTTGGGGTCCTAACCGGAGAGGGGAGGGATGGCAGCGTTGGTGAAATATAACCCAACTGCCTGAGTGTCACTCGCAATGCCGTCACGTCGAAATAAACCAGCGCTGGAGCGAAGGACACCCTGCACACGTTTAACAAGCATGACGTGAACACACCATGGCTGGCGTCGCTTAAAGAACAAAGATTCGAGCCAGTCCTGCAAACCTGCCCTCACTACCACCTGTCCAAAATCAACCCAGAGGCCAGGCCAGGCCGCCTGTCCAAATCAACCCAGAGGCCAGGCCAGGCCGCCTGTCCAAAATCAACCCAGAGGCCAGGCCAGGCCAGGCCTCCTGTCCAAAATCAACCCAGAGGCCAGGCCAGGCCAGGCCTCCTGTCCAAAATCAACCCAGAGGCCAGGCCAGGCCAGGCCTCCTGTCCAAAATCAACCCAGAGGCCAGGCCAGGCCAGGCCTCCTGTCCAAAATCAACCCAGAGGCCAGGCCAGGCAGGCCTCCTGTCCAAAATCAACCCAGAGGCCAGGCCAGGCCAGGCCTCCTGTCCAAAATCAACCCAGAGGCCAGGCCAGGCCAGGCCTCCTGTCCAAAATCAACCCAGAGGCCAGGCCAGGCCGCCTGTCCAAATCAACCCAGAGGCCAGGCCAGGCCGCCTGTCCAAATCAACCCAGAGGCCAGGCCAGGCCGCCTGTCCAAATCAACCCAGAGGCCAGGCCAGGCCGCCTGTCCAAATCAACCCAGAGGCCAGGCCAGGCCGCCTGTCCAAAATCAACCCAGAGGCCAGGCCACCTGTGGCACAGAGAGCAGAAGAATCCACACACAAGTACATCCAGTGACTGCAAAGCTACAGCCGACCAATGAGAGAGCCAGGAGCTTGTATGAGGGACTCCTGGTGGGGTTTGATGGCCTAAAAGTTTGCAAAGCATCATGGGAATTGTGTTTCTGCATCAGCCATAGGTGAATTGTTAGTGTAAAACAGCACAAAAAAGTGTCCGTCCGCCCCGGTTCACGTATCAGGTTTAAATCAAGACTTGACAGATCCAGGAATCCGGTAACGGGGATGCAATGTATTTGACCTCTCCCCCCTGTAGGCAGGCCTGTGCCGGGGCACCCCCCTGAATCCCTTTGACCCCACCACTAACGCCGGCATCACACAGCTCAGATGGAGCTTTTAGGATGGGACGGGGGGGGTTAGTCCAGGGACAGGGTAAAGAGCGAGATGTCCGTCGCGCCAAGGACGCGCCGCCTGCCTTCCTGCATGAAACAAAAATAAAGCCGGAGGAGTCGAGTGGTCCAAAGCAACACAGGATGTCTTAAAAATAGAAAAACACATCAAAACGCCTCTGTGTTAGGAGAGACGCCGGCTGGCCGCAGCTCAGGGACCGGCCTCCCCGTGTTACAGCCGGTGTCACAACCTGTAAAATCCATCCCTGCCATATATCACTCGCAGCCCTCGCCCATCCAGTACCGGTGCCGCATAGCCGTGAAAATCTTGTGTTTCGGAAACCCAGCTCGCAGAAAGATCTTTTAACCCCTTCACATTATCCGGGCGCCACATGTAACCCCTTCACTGCTGATTACAATATCTTGGATGACTTCATGCACAGAAAAAGAATCAGAAAACATACAGGTTATTCAGAGAGCACCGAAATGTCACCGACAGCTCCGTGCTCTCCCAGTCACCACGCTTTGGTGAATTAAATTTGCCAACCCTGCGGTGAATACTGCATTGACCACAGGTTCAATGAGGTGCAGCGAATGAGCCGCCGAACGCTGTCTGAAAAACCGCTGCATCGATCGGGGGGGGGGCCCCGCCAAAAATCCACCGGAAATAGCTGGCAAACCGGAGTTTAAAAAAATATAAAAGGAAATACTATTTTGTTTGGGGGGGGGGGATGCCTAAAAGATAAGGAGGCGTGTTGCTGAAAATGAAAAGCGTAAATGGTTTAATAAAAACAAATATTTTTAACATTGAAGTCTATGGGATTCATCGGATTAAACCTGCCGAATTAAACCACCAAACAGCAGGGCACTTCGGCAGCTTTTCATTGACATGTCTCTGCTGTTCGGTGTCTGAATAGATTATCCATTTCTGCTCTATGGGGATTTCACTGCCGGTGAACAGGCACCGTACTTGCTGGCAGTTCGACAATATTTGGCAAATTGCAGCATTTTAAACAGCCACATTACTGCACCGTACAGGGAAATCTGTAGCCGGTTCGGTGGCCTCTGAAAACCCCCTATTGAAAAGGGAATAAAATGTCAGGGTATGTTCAATATCACGTCACTGTGCGATTATGTATCTGTGACCAGACTCCCATATTTAGGAGCCTGCGATAACACCAGCTCTGTGTAATGCTCGTCAGATCACGAGGCTGAATCTCTCCTCCCCCCACGCTTGTCTTCTTCAAAATGTTAAGGATAAAACACTTCCCTGTGCAAATCTATAAAGAGCAAAACATAGCAAATAGAACGCACATGCAGCACTCACGCGAGGTAGAGCGCCCAGGAATCCTAAACCCAATACATATTTGCCAAGCAAAGCTTTCTATATGGGTTTCAGGAAAATAACCCGACAACCGGGAGCCAGATCTCAGCTTCTAGGAGCCAGTAGCAACCCAGCCCCTGGATTCACAAAGTCCTGAATGGCTGCAGTGCTACACAGTGCAACTTCTTAAAGAGACACTAACATAACAAAAACACCTGATAAAACCCCTAAAAAAATAGGCTTACACCGATATTTTAAGACCAACTACCGATACTTTAATGTCATGTGACGCTTTTCAAAAAATAATTTAGGATTTTCGCTGAAAGTCTGTCCAATTTATGTTAATATTGAAATGTATGGCCAGACACCCCATTTACCCCCTGAACGCACCAGATACACACAGTTGTGTTCAAAATTATTCAACCCCCACTGAAATTGAGTGTTTTGGCCAGTTTGACATTGATTTTGATCATTCAGTCATCTTGCTTACAATTAAATCAAAGAGGCACGTGTAGGTCAGACAAATATAACATAACATTTATAATGAAATAACCACAAATGTCTTTTCTGTGCTCACATCATTATCAGTTTTATTCAACCCCCAAGTGACATTCAATCTTAGTACTTAGTACAACATCCTTTTACAGTTATAACAGCTTTTAAACGTGAAGCATAGCTTGACACAAGTGTCTTGCAGCGATCTACGGGTATCTTCGCCCACTCGTCATGGGCAAAAGCCTCCAGTTCAGTCACATTCTTAGGCTTGCGCACTGCAACTGCTTTCTTTAAGTCCCACCAGAGGTTCTCAATCGGATTTAAGTCAGGTGACTGCGATGGCCACTCCAAAATGTTCCAGCCTTTAATCTGCAACCATGCTCTAGTGGACTTGGAGGTATGCTTGGGATCATTGTCCTGTTGAAAGGTCCAACGTCTCCCAAGCCTCAGGTTTGTGACGGACTGCATCACATTGTCATCCAATATCTCCTGGTACTGAAGAGAATTCATGGTACCTTGCACACGCTGAAGCTTCCCTGTACCTGCAGAAGCAAAACAGCCCCAAAGCATGATTGACCCCCCGACATGCTTCACAGTAGGCAAGGTGTTCTTTTCTTCATAGGCCTTGTTCTTCCTCCTCCAAACATAGCGTTGATCCATGGGCCCAAACAGTTCTAATTTTGTTTCATCAGTCCACAGAACACTATCCCAAAACTTCTGTGGTTTGTCCACATGACTTTTGGCATACTGCAGTCGACTCTTCTTATTCTTTGGAGACAGCAAGGGGGTGCGCCTGGGAGTTCTGGCATGGAGGCTTTCATTACGCAGTGTGCGCCGTATTGTCTGAGCTGAAACTTCAGTACCCACATCTGACAAATCTTTTCTCAGTTCCTCAGCAGTCACACGGGGACTTTTCTCCACTCTACGCTTCAGGTAGCGCACAGCAGTCGAAGTCAGCATCTTCTTTCTGCCACGACCAGGTAGCGTTTCAACAGTGCCCTTTGCCTTGAATTTGCGAATGATGCTTCCTATGGTCTCTCTTAGTATGTTTAACATCTTTGCAATCTTCTTATAGCCATTGCCCTTCCTGTGAAGAGTAATCACCTCTTCTCTTGTCTTCCTGGACCATTCTCTTGACTTCACCATGTTTGTAACCACACCAGTAAATGTCTAGAAGGAGCTGAGTATCACAGTCATTTTAAAGCTGCCTAATTGGTGCTTATTATGCTTTATTGCTGCTTCGTGACATCCACAGGTGTTTTCAATACCTGATTGAAAACACTTGAATGAACCTCTGTTCTTCAGAGTGGTAGTCTTTAAGGGGTTGAATAATTGTGTCAATGAAGAATTCACAAAAGAAACATTTACTACTGTATTACAAAACCAATTGATGTCATTTTAGTTGCATATGGTTCTTTAAAAAGTCCTTGTAGGATTTCATTCTGAATACAATTACAAATGTACACTAAATTCCCTAAAACCCTTTACAGCATTGGGGGTTGAATAATTTTGAACACAACTGTATGTCACCACACAGGCCTCATGCACTGTGCACACCCACGCAGGCATCATCAGGGTTGAGGAAATTATATTACCCGACGCCCAGGACATGAAGATAAGGGCGCCGGACACATACAGGGTTATTCAAAGAGATCCGAATGGCTGGAGAAAGGTAACCGAACGCTGAAAATCAGCGTTCGGTTACATTTCTTGGCCATTCGGTTATCCAGAGAGGAGGCAATACGCCAAATCCTGGCGAATTGCCTGCACATACGGTGCCTGTTCGAGGGCAGTGAAATGCCCATAGAGAAGCACTGCTTCGACTATTCAGATAACACAAACCAGCAGTGAAAGGTTCCCGAATTGCCCTGCCATTCGGTGGTTTCATTCGGCAGGTTAATTCAGAAGAATCCCATAGGCTTCAATGTTAAAAATTTAATCCAATATCTAATAAACCGTTCATTATAAAATTCTGCAGTAAAGAGTCTCTTTATCTATAGATTTTTTTTGGATATTTTAAGCATTTTCTGGATTTTTTTTTTATGTTTTCAGTTTACTTATTTTTTCTGTAACAGCTATTATTATTATTATTATTTCACTTTTCAAACATTCAAGTGTACTGTTTTGCTAATTTATTCACTTCATTCGTCTGCGGCGTCGGCTTTCTCCGGCAGCTGCAATGTGTGTGATTGGCTCCTGCTCGGGTTTTTCCCGGCGTTTTCGGTGGGTTAGTTCAGATGTTTTTGCGGGTTTCGGTGTGCATTCGCCGGATTTTTGCGGTGACTTTTCGTTGGGTTTGCGGCAGCTTTTCCCTGCGCTTCGACGGCCCTGTGGTGCTTGCTGAATACACCGCAGGGTCGCCGAAATGGGGTCGCCAAATCGGCCCGAATTGAAGAGAAAAGTCACGGAACATGCAGTGACTTTTCGATTCTCTTTGAATAAACCATGTAGTTTTTTTTAGATGCAGTCCGGCAGGCAAGAAGCCTGCCGGACTGCGGGCTAATTGTAGGGATGCCTCCGATACCAGAAGCCAGCATTGAGCTGTCTTGCCGGCATCCGAGGGGCTGGGGCGGCTGTCCAACAGCATTCGGACAGGCCCCTGCAGCTGACCGCGTTTCTTCTACCTTCCAACGAGCGCCGCCTGCATTTTTCGAGTGGCCGCTCGTTGGGAAGCCCCAGACGCGATCTCGTGAGATCTCAGAGTTCGCAAGATCGAGCAGGGAGGCTTCCCAACGAGCGGCCGATCGAAAACTGTGCAGGCGGCGCTCGTTGGAAGGTAGAAGAAAAGCGGCAAGCTGCAGGAGCCTGTCCGAATGCTGTTAGAGCACTCGGACAGCCACCCATGTCAGGTCTGAAACATCTGTATACACACACACACTCTGAGGACTGATATACACACACACACACTGAGGACTGATATACACACACACACTGAGGACTGATATACACACACACACTGAGGACTGATATACACACACACACTGAGGACTGATATACACACACACACACACACTGAGGACTGATACACACACACACACACAGGACTGATATACACACACACTGAGGACTGATATATACACACACACACACACACACACACTGAGGACTGATATACACACACACACTGAGGACTGATATACACACACACACACACTGAGGACTGATATATACACACACACACACTGAGGACTGATATATACACACACACACACACACTGAGGACTGATATACACACACACACACACTGAGGACTGATATATACACACACACACTGAGGACTGATATACACACACACACACACTGAGGACTGATATACACACACACACACACACTGAGGACTGATATATACACACACACACACACTGAGGACTGATATATACACACACACACACTGAGGACTGATATATACACACACACACACTGAGGACTGATATATACACACACACACACTGAGGACTGATATATACACACACACACACACTGAGGACTGATATATACACACACACACACACTGAGGACTGATATATACACACACACACACACTGAGGACTGATATATACACACACACACACTGAGGACTGATATATACACACACTGAGGACTGATATATACACACACACTGAGGACTGATATATACACACACACACTGAGGACTGATATATACACACACACTGAGGACTGATATATACACACACACTGAGGACTGATATATACACACACACTGAGGACTGATATATACACACACTGAGGACTGATATATACACACACACACTGAGGACTGATATATACACACACACACACACACTGAGGACTGATATATACACACACACACTGAGGACTGATATATACACACACACTGAGGACTGATATATACACACACACACTGAGGACTGATATATACACACACACACACTGAGGACTGATATATACACACACACTGAGGACTGATATATACACACACACACTGAGGACTGATATATACACACACACACTGAGGACTGATATATACACACACACACACTGAGGACTGATATATACACACACACTGAGGACTGATATATACACACACACACACTGAGGACTGATATATACACACACACACTGAGGACTGATATATACACACACACACACACTGAGGACTGATATATACACACACACACACTCACTGAGGACTGATATATACACACACACACACTCACTGAGGACTGATATATACACACACACACACTCACTGAGGACTGATATATACACACACACACACTGAGGACTGATATATACACACACACACACTGAGGACTGATATATACACACACACACACACTGAGGACTGATATACACATACACACACACTGAGGACTGATATACACATACACACACACTGAGGACTGATATACACATACACACACACAGGACTGATATATACACACACACTGAGGACTGATACACACACACAGGACTGATATATACATATACACACACACACACACGTGTAGATAGAGATATATATATAGTCAGGTCCAGAAATATTGGGACATCGACACAATTCTAACATCTTTGGCTCTATACACCACCACAATGGAGTTGGAATGAAACAAACACAATGTGCTTTAACTGCAGACTGTCAAACAGCACACTTGAAATGAACTCTGGGCCTTTTATCTGCACATTGTAATTGGGGTAATGAGGGAATATCACACACCTGGCCATGGAACAGCTGAGAAGCCAATTGTCCCATTACCTTTGGTCCCTTAACAAGTGGGAGGCACATCTGCAAACTGCTGTAAGTCCTACACCGTTCACCTGAGTTGGATGTACATACCCTCAAATTAAAGCTGACAGTCTGCAGTTAAAGCACATTGTGTTTGTTTCAATGTCCCAATATTTCTGGACCTGACTGTACATACAATGTATATGTACACACACACACACACAGTGATATATATATATATATATATTTATACACACACATACATACACATTGCAGCCCTGTGTGTGTGCGAATTGTATCGCCCTACGCCCGGGACATGAAGATCTGGGCGCCGGGCGAGTAGTTTTTTTGGAGATGCAATCCGGCAGACTAATTCCAGGGACAGACATGGGGCGGCTGTTCGAATGCTCTATCGGCACATTCGGACAGCCGCCCCTGGAGCTCTCCGGCATACTTACTGTGACGGAACGTGATGTTATTGTCCGCCGCGGGTGTGCTCCAATCTGCGTATGCTTACTCTCCCCCTTGGTATTGTTCCCCCGGCCCGACTACCAAGGTTGGGCACTCGGCGTCTCGAGCGACCGGGTCTGGCTTTACAGTCTTGATGACCGACGTAGCGAAAGGAACCTTGGTGTGAACCCAGCCCGACCACTGAGGAGTGTCCCTCAGCGTCCCGAGCAGCTGGCCACTGACCCGTACGTGGACCTTTACGATCGTGGGTCGGAACGGCTTACTTCTGCGAAGATTCGGATCTCCCAATAATGAGCTGGCCGGCGGTCGATCGTTCGAGTATTCGTATCGCCCAGCGGTCGATGAAACCTAGGTACCCAGCACTGACCTAATCGGATCTCTCGGTGATGGAGCTGGCCAACGGTCGATCGTTCGGAGCCGTGCGGATCGCGCAGCGGAACCTGGGGCATTCACGGCACAGCACCGACCTGTTCGGATCCCGCGCCAACAAGAGACGGCTCGATTCGTCCAGCAGCAATATTCGGATCGCGTAGCGGTCGAAGCGCCCACGCGTTGCAAGGTACAGATTCTTCGGATCTCCCGGCAGTTAGCTGGACAGGCTCAGTCGGCTGTAGGTATTCAGATCGCGCGGCAGCGGCGCGCGGTATGTATTCATTTCGTCCGGTGTGCTGAACCACGAGGGATGTCAGACACAGTTGGCAAATAGAGACACGAGACGCAGCTGCATGAACTCAAAACCAAAGACACTTTTATTTTAAACAACATCAGTATTTATAACTTTCCCCACGAGCTCCACATCTGGAAAACCCCCTGCCCGCCCACACAGGTATCATTGGCTAAGGCGCATCGGGGCGTTGCCGATTCGGGACCGGATGGCCCGAATCGGCCATTTTCCCTCCTGCTCCGCCCGATCCGAACACGAGGCGGCAGCAAATGGCGGCAAATTTGAAACGGCGTCCGTTACACAATCAACACTTTTATTTACAGATACTCCTTCGGCCAGCTAGAATGCAGGATCGTTGGTGCAACGGCACAAAACACATAGGTTATTGAATATCAGTGTCCTGATCCCCTGTCTCTGGCTGAGGGTGCTGGGCCAGTCCATCACACTTACCTTCCCGAGCGGCGCTGACAAAGTCTTCGCGCTTCCGCACGTTGAAGGACCCAGCCGCGATCACCTGGGAGTCCCACGTGATCGCGGCTGGGGACCTTCTGCGAGCACACGCACGAAGACTTTGTCAGCGCCGCTCGGGAAGGTAAGTATGCCGGAGAGCTCCAGGGGCGGCTGTCCGAATGTGCCGATAGAGCATTCGAACAGCCGCCCCATGTCTGGTCTGGGGTCTGAGCTGGGGGCAGTAGATCCATGAGAGTGCGGGGGGGCAGTAGATCCATGAGAGTGCGGGGGGGCAGTAGATCCATGAGAGTGGGGGGCAGTAGATCCATGAGAGTGGGGGGCAGTAGATCCATGAGAGTGGGGGGGACAGTAGATCCATGAGAGTGGGGGGGCAGTAGATCCATGAGAGTGGGGGGCAGTAGATCCATGAGAGGGGGGGCAGTAGATCCATGAGAGTGGGGGGCAGTAGATCCATGAGAGTGGGGGGCAGTAGATCCATGGAGTGGGGGGGCAGTAGATCCATGAGAGTGGGGGGGGCAGTAGATCCATGAGAGTGGGGGGCAGTAGATCCATGAGAGTGGGGGGGCAGTAGATCCATGAGAGTGGGGGGGCAGTAGATCCATGAGTGGGGGGCAGTAGATCCATGAGAGTGGGGGGCAGTAGATCCATGAGAGTGGGGGGCAGTAGATCCATGAGAGGGGGGGCAGTAGATCCATGAGAGTGGGGGGGCAGTAGATCCATGAGAGTGGGGGGGCAGTAGATCCATGAGAGTGGGGGGCAGTAGATCCATGAGAGGGGGCAGTAGATCCATGAGAGTGGGGGGGCAGTAGATCCATGAGAGTGGGGGGCAGTAGATCCATGAGAGTGGGGGGGCAGTAGATCCATGAGAGTGGGGGGGCAGTAGATCCATGAGAGTGGGGGGGCAGTAGATCCATATATCTCGGGGAGGATATATACATGTGAGCTGGGGGCATTTTTATGAGGTCTGTTCTTATTGGAAAGTGGTCACATGACATTAAATGAAAGTATCAGTACCCGGTATCGGTGAGTACTTGAAAAAAGTATCGGTACTCGTACTTGGTCTTAAAAAAGTGGTATCGGTGCATCCCTTATACATACACACATAACAAAATAGTGTTTAAATAAAGGTCTTTATTCCTCACATGTATCTGACGCCGCCTCTATAGGCTGGTATGAATAAAGACCTCTATTTAAACACTATTTTGTTGACATTTTTCTTATCCGGACAAGTAGATCGTTCAAAGGGACAAGTAGAGTGGACTACCACTTTGTTTTTTAAATTTCCTCACCCCTGCTCATGCCCCGTGCACACCCACAACAGGCCTCATGCCCCGTGCACACCCACAACAGGCCTCATGCCCCGTGCACACCCACAACAGGCCTCATGCCCCGTGCACACCCACAACAGGGCTCATGCCCCGTGCACACCCACAACAGGCCTCATGCCCCGTGCACACCCACAACAGACCTCATGCCCCGTGCACACCCACAGACCTCATGTCCCGTGCACACCCACACAGACCTCATGCACCGTGCACACCCACACAGACCTCATGCACCGTGCACACCCACACAGACCTCATGCACCGTGCACACCCACACAGACCTCATGCACCGTGCACACCCACACAGACCTCATGCACCGTGCACACCCACACAGACTTCATGTACTGTGTATACCCAAACAGAGCCCTCTGCTAGCAGAATACATTAAGAGCATTCTGTCAGCATTCCCCTCTGGCTGGTCGCGTGGTCTGACAGTATCGGTAGAGGTATCGGGGCATTTGCACGGGTACAAAGTTCCACAGCAAATGCCGGTATCGGCACAGATACTAGTATCAGTATCGGTGCATCCCTAATAAAAACACAGCAAGAGAAAAAACAAACACATGTAAGAGATCAGCAACGTCAAATAAACACAATAAGCACATTTCATTTCTTGGCGGTAGCGGCCCGTTAATGTTAACATTCTCACACATATATATTTTTAATCATACCAGCATCTAGCGGGATTGGTCCACTGACACAATTACACAGTAAAAATCGAATGACCCGAGACCCCGGCGTGTCTTGTTTCAGGAAATAAAACTGATGTGGCTAAGGGAACCACAGCTTTCCTTGTAACACACGGGTGACTTATGGTTGTGTGAATCCTTAACCCCTTCAATACCGAGCTATATCGGGCTTCAAAAAGGCACCATCCGGCGCCCAATAACGAGATCTTGATCTGCAGCTCAAAAGCAAATGGAATTAGAAGGTGCCCCCAAAGATTTAGCCCTGTGAGCACAATGCACAAAGAGCTAAACCTGCTGAAGAATGCCTGAAATTGAGCATTCAGCAAGCCGGTGCAGGAAGGGGGGGGATTGCTGCTGTAAGTCAATCTGGCAGTAGATGGCGCCACCTACTGGGCACATAGGTTAATTACAGTAAGAAATACAAGGGGAATGTCACCAGATTTTTCTTACTGTATAATTCATTAAAAATGTTTCTTCGAAAAACCTGGTGTTTTTGGAAAATCGCTTGGTAGTGAAGGGGTTAACGGGACAGTCTAGGGGAGTGGGGGGGGCTCTTTGTACCATTATTTGCACTAGTGGTGTATTATGTTTCAGCACCAACTGTGCTCCTGGACCAAAGCAAGCCTGGCTCCTGATAGGACGGGAAGTGGATCGTCCAATGGGGCGCTCCAGCAATTAAAGTGACCGCTCGTTACTTAAAAAAAGCAAGGGGGAGGGGCTTTAGGAGGGAAACAATTTTTTTTTTTCTTCATTTTAATCTACTTTTTCGATGCTAATATAATGAGGAGAGGGGGGGGGGGTTCTTTTCTCAGCCGGATCGTTCTTCCTGATGCAGGAGGACAAAGTGGCCAGCCATAAAGGCGATCTTACAAACGTTCGCCACGTCCCGAGTCACGGCAATCAGACTGCCAGATACTGCTCCGCCAGACGTAGAGATCAGTGGAAATTTCCACCTCCGGGAGGGATATTTTGGGCTCGACGGTGACTAAGCAGAGAGCGGATCTGCCGTTTGCTGAATGTTAGCACGCTCTCCGGAGGAGCTTAGATCTGAGCAGCACAGGACGGGTATAAGTATCAGGCTGTGCATTCGCCCGCACATCTCACAACACTGGCAAGGATCCCACCGCTGCCACCAATGCATCCTGCACACCGGGACCACCACGAAAGGAGAAGGGAGGGAGATTATAGGTCTTTCTCAACTTAAAAGAAAACTAAAAACTGCTGAACAGAATAAATCCACATGCGGCGCACACCATGTGCCAAACGTATACATATATACACAAGCAACACAAAAATACTAGAGGGTTATTCACAAAAGCACCAAAATTTCTCCAATTCAATTCCGCCGACCCTTCGGGTAATTCACTATTCACCGCAGGGTCACCGTAGCGCGCTGAAGATGGAGCCGCCAAAAACCTGCCGAACTGCAGAAAAGAAAGAACGAACTCTGCTAATTTTCCCAATATGTGTTTAAACCAACATAAATTAAAATGTATCAAAAAAAAAAAAAACCTCTAAAAAAGAAAAAAAGGGCAGTTACGGAATAAAAAAAAAAGAAAACGCCTTTAAAAAATAAATAAATAATAATGTGAATAAAAAAAGGTCAAAAAAATAAGACTTTTGCTGAAATTGAAGAGAATAAACGGTTGAAAAGAAAGCTTGAATAAAACGCTAATATTTTTTTAAACATTGAAAGCTATGGGATTCGCCTGTTTAAACCTGATCTGAATAATAAAAAGGTCTGTTACAGAATAATAAAAAAAGAACACGTCCTGCCATGAAAAAAAAAATATATATAAATCGGAATCAAAAATGTCGGCAAATAATCCGAAAAATGCCTAAGAAAAAAAATCTGACTTTTTGCTGCAAATGAAAAGTAACGGTTGAATAAATATTTAAGAGAAACGGGAATATTTTTTAAACATTGAAACCTATGGGATTCGCCTGATTAAACCTGCCGAATGAAACCACCGAACATCAGAGCATTTCACTGACATTTCTCTGCTGTTCGGTGTCTCTGAATAGATTAACCATTGCTTCTCTATGGGGCTGCCGAAGATTTGGTGAATTCACAGTTTAGTGACGAGAAGAACTGCCATGAAGTTGCGCCTTATGGTACAATTCGGTGGCTATTTCGCCGCCAAGTGAATAGCCCCTTAGGTCTGAAAAAATGCTGTGAAATAATGATTTCAAAAGCAAAGATGTTAAAAGTTTGAGCAATGTATGTGAGGGTTCCCCCCCCCGAGCGTGGGAAACATCACATGGACCGCGAGGGTGTCTTCCCCCCCCCCGAGCGTGGGAAACATCACATGGACCGCGAGGTGTCCCCCCCCCCCCGAGCGTGGGAAACATCACATGGACCGCGAGGGTGTCTCTCCCCCCCCCCCCGAGCGTGGGAAACATCACATGGACCGCGAGGGTGTCTCCCCCCCCCCGAGCGTGGGAAACATCACATGGACCGCGAGGGTTCCCCCCCCAAGGATGGGAAGCATCACATGGACCGCGAGGGTTCCCCCCCAAGGATGGGAAGCATCACATGGACCGCGAGGGTTCCCCCCCCAAGGATGGGAAGCATCACATGGACCGCGAGGGTCCCCCTGAGTGTGGGAAGCATCACATGGACCGCGAGGGTTCCCCCCCAAGGATGGGAAGCATCACATGGACCGCGAGGGTTCCCCCCCAAGGATGGGAAGCATCACATGGACCGCGAGGGTTCCCCTGAGTGTGGGAAGATCACATGGACCGCGAGGGTCCCCCTGAGTGTGGGAAGCATCACATGGACCGCGAGGGTCCCCCTGAGTGTGGGAAGCATCACATGGACCGCGAGGGTCCCCCTAAGTATGGGAAACATCACATGGACCGCGAGGGTCCCCCTGAGTATGGGAAGCATCACATGGACCGCGAGGATCCCCCTGAGTATGGGAAGCATCACATGGACCGCGAGGGTCCCCCTGAGTATGGGAAGCATCACATGGACCGCGAGGGTCCCCTGAGTATGGGAAGCATCACATGGACCGCGAGGGTCCCCCTGAGTATGGGAAGCATCACATGGACCGCGAGGGTGTCTCCCCCCCCCGAGCGTGGGAAACATCACATGGACCGCGAGGGTGTCTCCTCCCCCCCCCCCGAGCGTGGGAAACATCACATGGACCGCGAGGGTGTCTCCCCCCCCCGAGCGTGGGAAACATCACATGGACCGCGAGGGTGTCTCCCCCCCCCCCGAGCGTGGGAAACATCACATGGACCGCGAGGGTGTCTCCCCCCCCCGAGCGTGGGAACATCACATGGACCGCGAGGGTGTCTTCCCCCCCCCGAGCGTGGGAACATCACATGGACCGCGAGGGTGTCTCCCCCCCCCGAGCGTGGGAAACATCACATGGACCGCGAGGGTGTCTTCCCCCCCCCGAGCGTGGGAAACATCACATGGACCGCGAGGGTGTCTTCCCCCCCCCGAGCGTGGGAAACATCACATGGACCGCGAGGTGTCTCCCCCCCCCCCCGAGCGTGGGAAACATCACATGGACCGCGAGGGTGTCTCCCCCCCCCCGAGCGTGGGAAACATCACATGGACCGCGAGGGTGTCTTCCCCCCCCCGAGCGTGGGAAACATCACATGGACCGCGAGGGTGTCTCCCCCCCCCGAGCGTGGGAAACATCACATGGACCGCGAGGGTTCCCCCCAAGGATGGGAAGCATCACATGGACCGCGAGGGTTCCCCCCCAAGGATGGGAAGCATCACATGGACCGCGAGGGTTCCCCCCCAAGGATGGGAAGCATCACATGGACCGCGAGGGTTCCCCCCCAAGGATGGGAAGCATCACATGGACCGCGAGGGTTCCCCCCCAAGGATGGGAAGCATCACATGGACCGCGAGAGTGTCTCCCCCCCCCGAGCGTGGGAAACATCACATGGACCGCGAGGGTGTCTTCCCCCCCCCGAGCGTGGGAAAAATCACATGGACCGCGAGGGTGTCTTCCCCCCCCCGAGCGTGGGAACATCACATGGACCGCGAGAGTGTCTCCCCCCCCCGAGCGTGGGAAACATCACATGGACCACGAGGGTTCCCCCCCAAGGATGGGAAGCATCACATGGACCGCGAGGGTTCCCCCCCAAGGATGGGAAGCATCACATGGACCGCGAGGGTTCCCCCCCAAGGATGGGAAGCATCACATGGACCGCGAGGGTTCCCCCCCAAGGATGGGAAGCATCACATGGACCGCGAGGGTTCCCCCCCAAGGATGGGAAGCATCACATGGACCGCGAGGGTTCCCCCCCAAGGATGGGAAGCATCACATGGACCGCGAGGGTTCCCCCCCAAGGATGGGAAGCATCACATAGGACCGCGAGGGTTCCCCCCCAAGGATGGGAAGCATCACATGGACCGCGAGGGTCCCCCTGAGTGTGGGAAGCATCACATGGACCGCGAGGGTTCCCCCCCAAGGATGGGAAGCATCACATGGACCACGAGGGTTCCCCTGAGTGTGGGAAGCATCACATGGACCGCGAGGGTCCCCCTGAGTATGGGAAGCATCACATGGACCGCGAGGGTCCCCCTGAGTATGGGAAGCATCACATGGACCGCGAGGGTCCCCCTGAGTATGGGAAGCATCACATGGACCGCGAGGGTCCCCCTGAGTATGGGAAGCATCACATGGACCGCGAGGGTCCCCCTGAGTATGGGAAGCATCACATGGACCGCGAGGGTCCCCCTGAGTGTGGGAAGCATCACATGGACCGCGAGGGTTCCCCCCCAAGGATGGGAAGCATCACATGGACCGCGAGGGTTCCCCTGAGTGTGGGAAGAATCACATGGACCGCGAGGGTCCCCCTGAGTATGGGAAGCATCACATGGACCGCGAGGGTCCCCTGAGTATGGAAGCATCACATGGACCGCGAGGGTCCCCTGAGTATGGAAGCATCACATGGACCGCGAGGGTCCCCTGAGTATGGGAAGCATCACATGGACCGCGAGGGTCCCCGAGTATGGGAAGCATCACATGGACCGCGAGGGTCCCCCTGAGTATGGGAAGCATCACATGGACCGCGAGGGTCCTCCTGAGTATGGGAAGCATCACATGGACCGCGAGGGTCCCCGAGTATGGGAAGCATCACATGGACCGCGAGGGTCCCCCCGAGTATGGGAAGCATCACATGGACCGCGAGGGTCCCCCCGAGTATGGGAAGCATCACATGGACCGCGAGGGTCCCCCCGAGTATGGGAAGCATCACATGGACCGCGAGGGTCCCCCTGAGTATGGGAAGCATCACATGGACCGCGAGGGTCCCCCTGAGTATGGGAAACATACTTTAAAAATTAAAAAAGGTCCGTTACAGAATTTAAAAAAATAAAAAATCCTTTTAAAAAATTGGGAAACAAAATTTTCCTCTAAAAAAAATAAAATGGGCTTTATGCTGAAATGAAAATAAACGTTTAAAAATAATATTTATTTTTACATTGAATCCTATGAGATTCGCCTGATTAAACTTGTCGAACTGAAACACCAAAAATCAGGGCATTTCACTGACACGCCGGTGCAGTTTGGCATTCTCTGAATAATAATAATAACCACCTTTTAAAAAAAAAAAAAAAAAATTGGGAAACAAAAATGACAAAAAAAATATAATAAAAAGGCTTCTACTGAAACTGAAAAGAATGGTTGAATAAAAAAATAAAAAAGGAGAATATATTTTTTTACATTGATTCCTATGGGATTCTCCTGGTTAAACCTGTCGAACTAAATCACCGCAAATCAGGGCATTTCACTGACATTTTGGCGCAGTTCAGCATCTCTGAATAAATTAAACATTACTTCTCTATGGCAGTGGCGTCACTAGGGTTGGGGTCACCCGGTGCGGTAACTTATGGTGTCACCCCCCCGAGTTTTACAGATTTTTTTTTTAACTACTCTTACTCCTAAATCAGTACTCCCAAATAACACTGAATGCTCATACACACAGCGCACATTACTGTGAGGTTTATTGCTGTGGAGCTCTCTCATATGCTCACACAACTTTTTGCCAGCTGCCAGCAAGTACGGTGCCTGTTCGAAGGCAGTGAAAGCACACATGGATATTTATTGCCCCCAGCAGCTCACACGTGGATATATATTGCCCCCAGCAGCTCACACGTGGATATATATTGCCCCCAGCAGCTCACACGTGGATATATATTGCCCCCAGCAGCTCACACGTGGATATATATTGCCCCAGCAGCTCACACGTGGATATATATTGCCCCCAGCAGCTCACACGTGGATATATATTGCCCCAGCAGCTCACACGTGGATATATATTGCCCCCAGCAGCTCACACGTGGATATATATTGCCCCCAGCAGCTCACACGTGGATATATTGCCCCAGCAGCTCACACGTGGATATATTGCCCCAGCAGCTCACACGTGGATATATTGCCCCCAGCAGCTCACACATGGATATATTGCCCCCAGCAGCTCACACATGGATATATTGCCCCCAGCAGCTCACACATGGATATATTGCCCCCAGCAGCTCACACATGGATATATTGCCCCCAGCAGCTCACACCATGGATATATTGCGCCCCAGCTCACACCATGGATATATTGCGCCCCAGCTCACACCATGGATATATTGCGCCCAGCAGCTCACACCATGGATATATTGCCCCCAGCTCACACCATGGATATATTGCGCCCCAGCTCACACCATGGATATATTGCGCCCCAGCTCACACCATGGATATATTGCGCCCCAGCTCACACCATGGATATATTGCGCCCCAGCTCACACCATGGATATATTGCGCCCCAGCTCACACCATGGATATATTGCGCCCCAGCTCACACCATGGATATATTGCGCCCCAGCTCACACCATGGATATATTGCGCCCCAGCTCACACCATGGATATATTGCGCCCCAGCTCACACCATGGATATATTGCGCCCCAGCTCACACCATGGATATATTGCGCCCCAGCTCACACCATGGATATACTGCCCCCCAGCTCACACCATGGATATACTGCCCCAGCTCACCTCATGGATATACTGCCCCAGCTCACCTCATGGATATACTGCCCCAGCTCACCTCATGGATATACTGCCCCAGCTCACCTCATGGATATACTGCCCCAGCTCACCTCATGGATATACTGCCCCAGCTCACCTCATGGATTTGCCCCAGCACCTCATGGATTTACCCCAGCACCTCATGGATTTGCCCCAGCACCTCATGGATATGCCCCAGCACCTCATGGATATGCCCCAGCTCCTCATGGATATGCCCCAGCTCACCTCCGCCGCGTTTTTCGCTCCCTCAGAGCGTCCGGCGGCGCACAGCTTGGGCGCTCGCCAGGGGGAGCCACGTGACCAGCCGCGATTGTTTGGTGACGTGTTTCCTCCAGGCGAGCGCCGAAGCTGCATGCTTCGGAGGCTCGCAGGGAGCGAATACGCGGCGGAGGGTGAGACACCCGCCCTTAGGGTGACTGTGTCACCCTAAAAGGCGGGTGTCACCTGGTGCGGGCCGCACCCCCCGCCCCCACGTTACGACGCCAGTGCTCTATGGGACAATTTCGCTGCCATCGAAGGTCGACGAACTGCAGCGTATTTCGCCGTCAAGTCGCCAGTATTTGGAGAATTGCCAGTTTTGAGAATAGACGAACTGCCACGAAATCGCACCGATTTTCACCGTTTGGTGCCCTTCGGTGGCAAGTTGGGTGCTTTGTGAATAACTCCCTCACGCAAGCTGTGCGGGATTTTGTCATCGCCCAATCAGTGCAGGATTAAATTATAAACGGGTGATAAGCATTTATTTAAAAGGACGGCTATTAACTAGGGATAGACCGATATATCAGTTTTTGCCAATTTATCGGCTGCCGATATTCAGGAAACTGATATATCGGTATCGGCATTTTATTTGCCGATATTTGGACACGTTGTTTCACTGCAGCTGCGACGCACAAGATCCCAGAGAACTGGGCGAATCCGGGGCTTCTCCCACATCAGGCTGTGAGCCCTCACTGCAGAACGACCCCTGCTCACTGACCGTATTGCGCATGCGTGTGATGACAACAGAAATGGGGCTTCCATCCCATCTGGCAGGGAATTCCCTATACAGGAGATGCAGGGTCTATTTCCTACAGCAGGGGGTCAACAACCTGGGACCTCCCAGAGGTTTTGGAACTGCATTTCCCATGAGGCTCCAAGAACCTAATGAGAAGCTGAGCATCATGGGAGATGTAATTCTAAAACATGTGGAGCGACATTACAAAGTGACTGCTAACTTCACTTAACCAGAGTGCGTGTAAACTTCCCAGAGCCATTATAGTCTATAGGGTCGTTAAGTTTACACCAGCTCTGGTTAAGTTAGCACCAACTTTGTAATATAACCCTTGGAGGGACAAGGTTGCTGAACCCCCTACATACAGGGTCATATGAGAGGTCTTTAAGAAAAGCCAAAGACACCGTCGTAATGTTTGTAAAAATAAAAGCTTAAATAGAAAAAAAAAAAAATAATCTTATTACATTGAATAAATGAAGTGGACGCGGTGCAAAGTTTACACGTTAAACACATTGAGATCATGAAATAATGTCAGATTTGTGCTGGGTTTTTTCCCACAACTTTATATTTACAGAATATCGGCATCAAATATTGGCCAGAAAAGCTGCAGATAATCAGTATCGGTCTATCTCTACTATTAAAAACACTCCCTGTTTTTGCCCTTATACAATTGGACCGATGCTGCCGACAGTCTCCTCCCAATATTTTTTATTCTGTGTTTTTTGTTTTATAAAAACACCTCCCTTTATGTCCCTCGGCACGCAGCGCTCGTCGGGTCAGGGGCATCCGAATACGCAAGTCCCTGCAGCTTTCCTACACAATTTGCGTCGCGTAGGACCCAAAAAATAGGCGTCACTCGGGACCTGAGCACTTTGGAGATGCACTTTCCGGAGCGCCTGTGCAGAGCGCTGGATTGGAGCAGACCTGACTCAGCTGCTTCCTCACAGAACGAGCGCTGCTGCGGGTCAAACTCCTCCACTTCACTCGATGGTGGCTGGAGTTTGGGGGCACTGCGCACATCTCGACCACTTCAAAAACGTTAGAGCAGCCAGGATGAATTACGTGTCCTTTAAAGCAGGGATCCCCAACTCAGCCTCCGTCTCCCATGTTTACTGCCTACACGTCCCAGAATTCTTTGAATGCAATAAATGGTCAGAATCATGGGAGTTGTAGTTCAGAAACATCAGGGGAGCTGGAGTTTGAGATCCCGTATTTAAAGGGACGCGCATTAGCCAGTTAAAAGTGGTCAGGCTGCGTGGAGCGCTCCCTCAGTTCCCATTTGGCTGTTAGCGCTGGGTGAAGCAGAGGAGTTTCCTCCGTCCACAAAGCAGTCACTCGGCACACAGGATTTTGAATATCCCACCTCCGGGTCCGATGACGTCAGCGCGCGTTGAGTGACCTGTACGCTTTATTCTGCAGATTGTGGCCGCACTTTAAAGATACAACGAATAAACATGAGTATTTAAGAACACACCGTCAAAACGTAACAATAATAATGAACGAAAAGCTTTAAAATCGGAGGCCAAGGGTCTCCATATTCCAGGGGAGGAACTCGGCACCACATTGCGCGAGATGGTCTACAATTTACTCCATCATACCGCCGAGTCGCAGGCCAGGAAAATGAAAAGACAATAAAAAGGTCTGGACCTGCAGACTCCCCGCAGCAGCAGCAGCAGCGCCCACTTATTTCTGCTCTATTGGATTATTCTTGGACGAGGGGACAGAGCGGGCAACGCGCTGCGGCCACACCATACACGGCATCAATCATCCGGCTCACAAATGGTGGAAGGAAGGGGCCGCGGGCCGCAAAACTAAAAAAAAGAAGTGGCTCGCGGCGAGGAGAAGCAATCGAGAATAGAGCAATGGATGGACAGGCGCCCGGCAGCACGATGATCTCCGTGCACAGCTCCGTTCATGAGACTGCTCGGAGGCAGACGAAAAACACGGGCAAACTGACAAGTCGAGACGGCGACCGCGGACACAGAGAAGGAACAAAGTATCGTTGCCGTATCACCTAAAAATGATAACGGGCGAATCGATCCACCCAATCAAACGTCTCGCTGCTCTGCTACTGGCTGACATTAAACCAATCGAAGCCCTGCGTGCAGCAGCCAATGCCGAGCTCAGCGATCGATGGACAACCCACCAATAGAGAAGATTGATGACCAACGATACGGAGTGCACAGCTGCCGAGGAACGTCACAACTGAGCATAAGAGGCACCTCGGCCATGACACTCCAGCTTACCCACAGTTGGCAAAGACCCCCACCCCACCAAGACACTCACCCCTTACTGCCATCCCCATCCCATGATCGAGTTCATACGCAACTCAAAGAAAAGCCTCCAAGCGTTGGACGCGCGGCCCCAGTTTGCTTCCACACCTTGTTTTTCTTTTTAACCGATCTCTAGTCGAGGTGTGATGGGGGTTCGTCAGGTTCAGGGGGACCGGGCAGCCCCTACAGTAAAAACCTGGCTCTGAGCAACCCTGTGTTGCTGCGCTCCGGTGTCTGCTATAATTTAATCCAAACACGTCAGCACAGGGGGGGGGTGTGTGTGCACACACGCACACACACACACACACACACACACCGGATTCTGCGGAGCACAAACAAAACACATAAAAAAGGGACAAAAATGAAACCGATAACGAAGCACAAATGAAATGAAGCAAAAAAAAAAAAAAACCTTATCCAATAGATTGGGATCCAAAAACCATGGCATAATAAGATTGCGTGCTGTCCCAATTTTCAGCCCTTGTCTGCGTCCTGAGGGGGACATCCAAGAATGATGTCACGCGCACGCATCACTATAACCACGAAGTGGGACGTGTGACTCAGCCCATCAGCAAAGGGTTAAAAGGGGCTCAATACAGTGATAGGCTAATCCCATGATGCCTGGCACACGTCGGGGCTGATTAAGCATTGTGGGAGTTGTAGTTCTACGACACAAAGCGTAACTTTTTGACCAAGCTCTGTGTAACAGGAGATGGGTAGACATGGCGCCCCGGGGTGTGAAAGCGACGGGTTTCAGCTTGTAGACATTATGGGACATTGCTATGAATGAGTGGGGGAGGAAGGAGCCTAGGTAGCAGGGATGGGGGCCGGGGTATCCAGCATGGCTATAGAACCCTGTAACTTAACTATGGAACAACCACAAGTCACACGATGCTCAGCCATCATTCCATCGCACAGAGTAACACCGGCAAGGAGGGGAACCAGCATCTCGCCCCTCCGCCCGGCTCAGCCATCATTCCATCGCACAGAGTAACACCGGCAAGGAGGGGAACCAGCATCTCGCCCCTCCGCCCGGCTCAGCCATCATTCCATCGCACAGAGTAACATCGGCAAGGAGGGGAACCAGCATCTCGCCCCTCCGCCCGGCTCAGGCTTCATTCCATCGCACAGAGTAACACCGGCAAGGAGGGGAACCAGCATCTCGCCCCTCCACCCGGCTCAGGCTTCATTCCATCGCACGGAGTAACACCGGCAAGGAGGGGAACCAGCATCTCGCCCCTCCGCCCGGCTCAGGCATCAGAAGCCGATGTCAGATTGCAGCAGCGTGCTGCTCCTCAGGTGTGCAAGCCGATTCCTGCGCTCCTCTCTACATATCTCACGGCAGTCCGTATCCTCCAGGGTCCCAGCTCTCACCATCAGGAAGACCCCAGCTTCATCCCGTCCCTCCACCTGCCTCAGATACTAACACACTGTGACAATGCAAAACAAACATAAAAGCACAGACACAGCAAACACAATGGAACGCAGCGGCCGCGCACATTCCCAAGCTTAGCAGCCTCTGCAGGAAGCGCCGCCTGGCCAGGAAGTGAAGCAGCCAATCGGCAGGGTTTAAAGAACTTTCTATAGTGTGTGTATATCTCGTAAAGCCCTGCACAGCATGGACACCGCAAGACCACAACTCCCAGAAACCCCTGCAGGGCAAGGACTGGGGTAATACGGAATTGTGTCAAAGGGAGAACAAGAGCGTGTGATTGGCTTATGGTTACAGACCCTAAATGACAAACAGGGGCTCATTATAGTAGAGCCTGCACCTGTCCACTGCCTGTGTCCTGGGCTTTACGTCGACCCACTCCGCGTCCCCCTCCTGGGCTTTACGTCGACCCACTCCGCGTCCCCCTCCTGGGCTTTACGTCGACCCACTCCGCGACCCGCCCTCCTGGGCTTTACGTCGACCCACTCCGCGTCCCCCTCCTGGGCTTTACGTCGACCCACTCCGCGTCCCCCTCCTGGGCTTTACGTCGACCCACTCCGCGTCCCCCTCCTGGGCTTTACGTCGACCCACTCCGCGTCCCCCTCCTGGGCTTTACGTCGACCCACTCCGCGTCCCCCTCCTGGGCTTTACGTCCCCTCCTCCGCGTCCCCCTCCTGGGCTTTACGTCCCCTCCTCCGCGTCCCCCTCCTGGGCTTTACGTCCCCTCCTCCGCGTCCCCCTCCTGGGCTTTACGTCCCCTCCTCCACGTCCCCCTCCGGGTCCCCCTCCTCCACGTCCCCCTCCGGGTCCCCCTCCTCCACGTCCCCCTCCGGGTCCCCCTCCGGGGCTTTACGTCCCCTCCTCCAGGTCCCCCTCCTGGGCTTTACGTCCCCTCCTCCAGGTCCCCCTCCTGGGCTTTACGTCCCCTCCTCCAGGTCCCCCTCCTGGGCTTTACGTCCCCTCCTCCAGGTCCCCCTCCTGGGCTTTACGTCCCCTCCTCCGGGTCCCCCTCCTGGGCTTTACGTCCCCTCCTCCGGGTCCCCCTCCTGGGCTTTACGTCCCCTCCTCCGGGTCCCCCTCCTGGGCTTTACGTCCCCTCCTCCGGGTCCCCCTCCTGGGCTTTACGTCCCCTCCTCCGGGTCCCCCTCCTGGGCTTTACGTCCCCTCCTCCGGGTCCCCCTCCTGGGCTTTACGTCCCCTCCTCCGGGTCCCCCTCCTGGGCTTTACGTCCCCTCCTCCGGGTCCCCCTCCTGGGCTTTACGTCCCCTCCTCCGGGTCCCTCCTGGGCTTTACGTCCCCTCCTCCGGGTCCCCCTCCTGGGCTTTACGTCCCCTCCTCCGGGTCCCTCCTGGGCTTTACGTCCCCTCCTCCGGGTCCCTCCTGGGCTTTACGTCCCCTCCTCCGGGTCCCTCCTGGGCTTTACGTCCCCTCCTCCCGGTCCCCCTCCTGGGCTTTACGTCCCCTCCTCCGGTCCCCCTCCTGGGCTTTACGTCCCCTCCTCCCGGTCCCCCTCCTGGGCTTTACGTCCCCTCTCCAGGTCCCCCTCCTGGGCTTTACGTCCCCTCCTCCCGGTCCCCCTCCTGGGCTTTACGTCCCCTCCTCCAGGTCCCCCTCCTGGGCTTTACGTCCCCTCCTCCAGGTCCCCCTCCTGGGCTTTACGTCCCCTCCTCCGGGTCCCCCTCCTGGGCTTTACGTCCCCTCCTCCAGGTCCCCCTCCTGGGCTTTACGTCCCCTCCTCCAGGTCCCCCTCCTGGGCTTTACGTCCCCTCCTCCAGGTCCCCCTCCTGGGCTTTACGTCCCCTCCTCCAGGTCCCCCTCCTGGGCTTTACGTCCCCCCCCCGGGTCCCTCCTGGGCTTTACGCCCCCCCCCCTCCGGGTCCCTCCTGGTATCTGATGCTCTCTGGGTGTTTATGTCTCTGTCGAGCTGTCACTGTGTGCTTATGTCGCTCTCAGGGTGTTTAGATCTCCTTCGGGCGCTCTGTGTCCGTCTCACACTCTCCCACCTACTCAATCGCATGCCTGGCCTCACTCACCGCAGGGTGGGCCCGATACACGCCGTCTCCGTTGTCTCTATCTCCCGCAGGATACGTTCATGTTCAGACGCTGTCTCCAGCTCCGCCATGTCTGCGGACTGCCCACCAAAGCCCCTCCCACTCTCACACGTCGCCTGTCCGCGACGCGAAAATCGTGACCCGCCCACCCCTTCCCTATACAACCTGCGAATGGCCGTGTTCGCCCCGCCCATTCGTCGCGACACAGTTATAAGACGCGGTGGTGACGGCACGCAATGCCTCTAGGGAAATGGAGTTCTTCCATAGGAATGACATGCAGAGGGGTCTTTAGAATATGATGACACTGAATAATTTTGGAAGTGAATCTGTAATTGCGTTTTTTATTCTAAAAAATAAAGGGTAGAAAAGAACCGACTGAATAAGAGGAATTTGTGGGAAAATAATTTAAATTTTCACCTATAATTTACCTGTGTTATCGATACCGTATTATTAAATAATGATAATCAATTATTAATTAATAAAATTTCAAACCAAAAGTCATTTGTGCCATCGAAGCCAGGCGCCGACAAAAGCTGCTGATCAGGAGTCGCTGCGGAGGGCGGCGGGAGTTTATCATTGGTTTGTTCATAAATACAGAAAAAATGGCGTCGCGCCCATACTCACCGGAGCGGCAGCAACTGCCAGGAGTAACAGCCCAGTTTGTTCATAGCCTGTTCCTTAACAGAACTGTGCGCAGGGCAATAAATCACCTTGAAACGAAAGCATTAAAAAATAGTGATTCTCTGCCTGGTGACACTGTTCTGTTTTATCCAGTAGAGCAGGTACTCAACAACCTTGGCCCTCCAGAATACTTCAGAACTACGTTTCCCATGAGGCTGCTCCACACTAATGAGTGGCAGAGCACCATGGGAAATGTAGTTCCAAAACATCTGGAGGGGTTGAGATTGCTGACCCCTACGTTAGAAATAGCAAAATAGATTGTACAAAATTGTCCTAACCTCAACATCTGAGGGTTGGGATTTAGGGGTTATTATTTCAGAGGATCTAAGGGTAAGTAGTCAAATCAAATCAAAATAAGCTTTACTGACAGGACCAAATACATTTCAGCATTGCCAAAGCATATGGGGTGGAGGGAGGGTAGTGGGACATATATGGGGGGGAATGGGCAAGTCCATGGACATTATCAGGGGTAAGGGATAATGTGAGGTCGGATGGGGGAGAGTCCGTGTTGGGGATTTATAAGTCCGGGATCTCTCATGTTCCTCTGAAGTGGAATCAGGCTGGAAGCTGGCCGCCATTATAAGCCAGGCGGCCATCTTGTTCAGAATATTGGTTCACGTGAAAATAACTAGGTAGGTTTTAGCTGAAACTAGATTGAAGCATACGTAGAAATTTAGGAATGTGTTAGATTAGCAGAAAAGCAATTAAAGTCTGAGAAAGATCTAGGCTGCTCCTGGCACGAAGGGACAGAATGAGAAGTGTATACACCAAGGTCACAGAGGCCCGCAGAGAGACAAAGAGAAGCATAGAAGATAGACCAGGTGTTACCCACAACAAATAAACACAGGCGCTAGGGAGGCAAGCACAGCCCGGACTGAATGTAGTAGCTAATCACGATCTGCCGAAACTAACATGAAGTTTGCCAATTTACGGCCAATGTAATGGAATGTCTTTGTATTAGACTAAGGGAGGTATTAACCCACGTGGGGTGGGATAGTGTCACCGGGAGGTGGGCTAATTGGGATGTACCTAATTATGTATTCGGGGTATAAGACCCCTTGTCGGGGTGAATTCGGGGCTCAGTCTTTGCGATTCAATCCTGTCTGAGCATCTGTGATATCACAATAAAGTTTGCCTTTCCTGAAGAGACTCGTGTTCAGACAATCCTTGCTCGTGTCCGGTCCGGCCTCGTCCCAAGTGAACCAAGTGGATTCTGGTAACATTTCTGGGGGCTCGATAGCCGGGATACGAGGCCCTTTGCCGGCACGGCAACGATTGCTGGACACTGTAGCGGTTGACTGCAGGTGCGAGTAATCCCGCTGGTTGGGCGTCCATTGAAGGTGAGCTGACATCTGCAGGCATCAAGCAGGATTTCCTGTTCAGTGGACCTCGTCTCGTCCCAAACGGACCCCCGGCCCGGGAAGCTGGGACACCACCGAGTCCAAGGAAACAGCGAACAGCGAGGCGATAGGTAAAGTGTCTTCTATGTTTGTATGTCTAATGGAGATACCGGTACAAAAGGGAAACGTCCGGCCATAGTCGGATAAGGAGACCCGCGGCTACGGTCTCGTTTACATACCGAACCCACCGCCGAAAGCACGGACAAGCAAAGGAGCCAGAGTGGCTAGCGCGTGTCTGGACCCGGGGGATCGGATGTTAACTAAACGGTAGTTCTGTATGTGAGGGAGAAGGGAGCCACGTGGAGTTGCATAGTTGTAGTCAGTGTTTGTAAATAGAGCTTCTGCACGTGGACAAAGGAAAGGAGGAGAGATTTCTGTGACTGGGCTGAGAGCCCTGAGTCAGTGCTAGTGTGTACGTCGTGTAGTGAAGAGGGCTCATTGGGGCCAACGGTAGCTGCAGAGGAAGTGCAGGGTGGGTAGATTACCCATAAAATGAATTGCAGACGGAAGTGTAGTTATAGAACGTGGTGCACATAGTCACAAGCAGACAAGAGTTAGAATTCAATTAACGGGGTATAGGGAGCCAAAAGGAGGGACGGTGTGCCCTCGGCTAGCAGAAAGAGTTGAATTGTTTATGTATTGTTTTGTGCTGAAAGTATCTGGTACAGTATGGGTTGTGAATGATTGCTGAGAGTGCTGTGAGTGATTGAGCACCTACTCGCCTAGCGAGAAAGCAAACTTGAGAGTGGACTCCCAAGGTACGTTTCCGGCTCAGGCGACTGCAGTCCGGCTACTGACGGAGGAAGCGAATCCGATATATATGAATTGTTGAAAATATAGAACAGATGCAAGAACAGCGCTCCTTTCGTAGACACTATAGAACGAAGGTCACACAACACCTCAAAATGATATAAGCCAAATGGCAAAGTTCTTACACTTCCCTGGAGAAGTAATTGTTTGTAGGAAATAGTTCTAATGAAGACCTGTGGTTGTAATTTTTCAAGAGCTTTCTGGCTCTATCATGCGCACTCTTCAAGCTGTTAAAAGCGAATCCAACAACCAGAGATGATAACGCCTCGTCGACCTCTTGGATGATCTTTCTCTTTTATAATCTCAAACAAAAAGAGAAGAGCTCACATGGCATAATATTGTAACTATAATATAAGTCACAAAGGAGCAACCAGGGGTGAAATGTTACTCACCCTATAATGAGCTACACCGAGCTCAAGGGGTCCAGCATATGTAGATTGTTCACGGCACAATATCTAAAAGCCGAGCACCATAGCAGAAAATGGTAGCAAAATTCCAAAATGTTGGAAATAAAATGTATTTATTATATAAAATAGAATAAAAAAGAGCCAGACGCGTTTCGCGCATCAAGCGCTTCCTCAGTGGCAATAAACAAAAAGAAAAAAGAAGGTTACCTTATATATGAATTATATATGAATTGTTGACTGAAGTACCAGACAGTAAATTTCAAGTGTTTTTGATAAAAGTAATATCTGCATTGTGAGAAGGTTACTGTCCTTAAGAGTAACAATGGGTAACGGGTCATCCAAGCCCACGAAGGTGAAGAAGGGTGAGACGCCCTTAGGGTATATGGTGCGGAATTTTGAAGCACTGTATACAACACATGATTATGCTGTAGAGTTAACTAAAGAGAACATAACATTAATGTGTACCATCGTATGGCCACTGCTAGTTCCAGACTGGCCAGGGCAGGGGTCAATGGACCCGGTGCTAATACAGAAAGTGCATTCCCAAGTAACCGGGAAATGCGGACATCCTGAACAGTACCCATATATAGATATATGGAGGTATTGTGTAAAAGATAAAAGTCATTTTATAATGATGGCGGGACGTAACAAGAAGCAGGTACCCCCAAACAGAGAAATCAATAAGAAAAGGAAACCGGTGTTAGTAGAACAACCGGAGGAGATTGATTCCCTGTCCCCGCCCTATCCATCGTATTATGAGGTAGCTAGAGAAGTTTTGCGTGCCGCGGTTGAGGGGGCGGAGGGGGGAGCGGGCGGCTGCTACTGCTCCGCCAGCTTCCTCCGTTCCGGCAAGCGGTATTGCGGAAGGAGATGAGGGTCAGCGGGTGGAGGAGACAGAGAGGTCCCACCAGGAAAGATTGAAATGCCCGATGGGAACGTATATAAACTAGTAACCCAAGAGGACAGTGATGATGAGAGTGAAGATGTAAGGCAAGGTGCTACCACTCGTGCAGCGAACAATATATATAAACCCAGAGACCCATATCAGCACAATCCCAGCAAAAGTAAGATGCAAATGCCCCTACGGGAGGTGCCAGGCCCTTTACTGGAAAACGGAGCACCTGGGCCAGTGCAATACACATATGTTCCATTTACAACGACAGATCTATTCAACTGGAAAACACACACACCACTGTACTCCACTAATCCCGCGGCAGTGGCCAGTATGATAGAGTCAGTTATGCTTACACATAACCACACATGGGCAGATTGTCAACAACTAATGCTGACAATGTTTACCACTGAGGAAAGAGCCCGAATAAATAGTAGCGCGCGGAAAATTCTACTTGCTCAAGCCGTAGAAGATGCCAGAGCCCAGCCAGAAGCGTGGGCAGAGGAACACTACCCCAAAACAGATCCCAAATGGCCGTACAATACCGCTGCAGGTATTGCCCACCTGCAGACGTACCGTACAGCGGTAATAATGGGTGTTAAAGCAGGAGGAAAGAAACCCACAAACATGGGGAAAATAGCGGATATTGTGCAAGATTCTAAAGAAACCCCAAGCGCATTTCTAGAAAGATTACTAGATGCATACAGGATGTATAGTCCTATTGACCCTGAGGCAGTGGAGAATCAGAGGTTAATTAATTCTTCTTTTGTGGGTCAGTCACAGAGAGACATACGGAATAAAATACAGAGATTAGATGGGTTTTTAGGGAAAGGTATTAGCGAATTAGTTGAAATTGCTAATAAAGTGTATCATAACCGGGATTTGGAAGAAAAGCGGGAGGAGATAAAGAGACAAAAAGGGCACAGAGGTGCCCCGGACAGAAGGAGAGCGAGGGGTCGGGGAGGCAGAGGTAGGGGAACCCCTAGGGAACCCCTGGGACCCAATCAGTGCGCTTGGTGCCAGGGCAAAGGTCACTGGAAAAATAATTGTCGACATTTTTGGCTAAATTTGGGGTGCCGGGGGAGGCTGGGGAATCAGGAGGTCAGGCCTCCAATGGTCAGGTAACAAACGGCAGATATGAGAGGAATGATGGTGCCGGTGCAGGGTTTGTTGGCTTGGCGGGAACGTCATTTGAAGGGCAAGGTACATATTGACACGGACTTGGGCCCAACCCACTCGGTAATCACGAGCCCACGGTCACTATGAGGGTGGGAAATAAAGATGAAATTTTTATGGTTGACACCGGTGCCGAATATTCTGTTGTAACAAAGCAAATTGCACCCCCAATGGGAAATGAAGTTGATATTGTGGGAGCAATGGGGGTGTCTGCTAAGTACCCCTTCCTTGCTTCACGAAAATGTAGTGTGGGTGGGCATAATGTTGCACATGAATTTTTGTATATGCCCGAATGTCCCATCCAGCACCTGGGGCGGGATATCCTTTGCAAATTGCAAACCCAAATTACATTTCTCCCCGGGGGTCACGCTAGATTAGACCTGCCTGAGAGTGGCAGCTCTACACGGCAGCACAGCCCAGCCAGCCAGCATACCCAACCTGTAAAAATTGCAGTAATTATGCCAAGAGAAGAAGAATGGCGCACGGCACCAACTCCGCCGGCCGACCCAGACCCGTACACACTACTCCTGGGAATCCCTGGAGTCTGGGCGGAGGAAAACCCGCCCGGACTAGCTGTAAATATCCCTCCAGTATATGTCGATTTAAAACCTGGTGCAACGCCTGTGGCTTTAAGACAATACCATATCCCACAAAAAGCTAAGCAGAATATCCAGACCCATTTGCAGAGACTTAAAGACCACAGTATATTGAAATTCTGCGTGTCACCATGGAACACACCCCTGTTGCCAGTACTAAAAGAAGGCACACAAGAGTACCGCCCAGTCCAAGATTTACGAGCGGTTAACGAAGCCACAGTAACTCTACACCCTGTGGTTCCCAATCCATACAATTTATTGGCATTAATTCCCGGAAACACAAAATATTACACGGTGCTTGATTTAAAAGACGCATTCTTTTGCATCCGCCTGGCTCCAGCAAGCCAGCCCCTTTTTGCGTTTCAGTGGGAGGAATCTACTACGGGAGCGCACCATCAGATGACCTGGACACGCCTCCCTCAAGTTTCAAAAACTCACCCACGATTTTTGGGTGCGCGCTCAGCCAGGACCTCCTGTCCTTCAACGCTCAGCCAGACAAAGTTGTTCTACTACAGTATGTAGATGATTTATTACTGGCTTCTCCCACAGAAAAAGACTGACATCTGCTATGTCTTGCAGGTTACAGAGTGTCCAAAAAGAAAGCACAAATATGTAAACAGACTGTGAAATATTTAAGTTTTCAATTAACAGGTACCAAGCGTGCACTGGGGGCAGAGAGAAAAGAAGCAGTATGCCGCATACCCCAACCAAAGACAAGGAGACAAGTCCGTGAATTCTTGGGAGCTGCAGGCTTCTGCCGCCTGTGGATCCCCAACTTCGCAGATATTGCCAAGCCCCTCCATCAAGCCATAAAAGGTGGGGAGCATGACCCCTTCCTCTGGGAAGAAGAGCAAGCAGCAGCTTTCCTGAAATTAAAGACTTTATTAATGGAAGCTCCAGCACTGGGACTGCCAGATCACAGCAAGCCCTTCCAGCTGTACGTATATGAACACAATCAAACAGCTACAGGAGTGCTAATTCAGAATTTTGGCTCCTGGCCAAGGCCTGTGGCCTACCTCTCCAAGCAACTCGACCCTGTGGCCTGTGGCCTACCCCCATGTCTGAAAGCCGTGGCAGCCACCGCAATGCTGATAGCAGAAGCAGACAAGCTGACCCTTGGACAAGTTCTTCATGTCAAGGTGCCACATGCTGTAAAAGCCCTGCTTGATGTAAAAGGAAGCTACTGGTTCAGCAACAGCCGGATGACGAAGTACCAAGCTATGATGTGTGAGAATCCACGGGTTCATTTGGACCTCATCGCTACCTTGAACCCTGCTGCTTTACTGCCTGACTGTGAAGAGGATCCAGATCATGAATGCCTCCAAGTCATGGAAGAAGTGTTCAGTAGCAGGCCAGATCTGAAAGACGTACCCCTAGACAAATACGATCTACAGTTATTCACTGATGGTAGCAGTTATATGGATGATGGGAAGAAAGTCTCCGGCTATGCAGTCGTCTCAGCAGAAGAAATTATTGAAGCAAATCCTCTACCAGGCCATACATCTGCACAACTGGCTGAAATAACAGCCCTAACCAGGGCTCTACAACTTTCCGAAGGCAAAAGAGTGAATATCTACACTGACTCCAAATATGCCTTTATGACTGTCCATGCACATGGTGCACTCTACAAAGAAAAGGCCTACTTACTTCCTCAGGACAACAAATCAAGTATGCAGCTGAAATCACAGCCTTCTAGAAGCTGTATGGAAACCAAGTGCTGTCAGTATTATGCACTGTCGTGGCCACCAGAAAGGTCATGATGAAATCCAAAAGGCAACAGGCGCGCTGACCAGGCCGCAAAAGCAGCTGCAAAACCATTGCTAACAACTGATCAAGCCAAAGTCCTGCTCTGCAAGCAAGAGGCCCAACCTCCCATGCCAAACTACGAGTTCTACATGAATTGGAGAAAATTTGAACCCAAAGGCAAACTTATTGAAATTATTCTGCACAAATGGCACAATGATTACGAACTATTAGAACTCAATCATGATTATATCCAATGGCTTTTCCCAACCCGGTCCCAAGGCCAAAATTTCTACTCCACTCCTCTGAACCCTCAAGAGACACGTCTTATGATTAACACCTCAGAAGTTCAGCAAAGACTCCGCAGAGCATACGAAATGATGCTGAAATTCTTCGGCGTAAAATTAATGGGGGAGTATGGAGAAGATACAGAAGTAACCGAAGTTGAACGAGCAGAAAATTTCACCTCACGTTTCGAAAACCTAACAACCAACCCTCATAATAATCTGAGAATTACACGAATACTGCTAAGTTTGGGAGAATTGGGAGCAGAAGAATACCAAGCCCCATTGGTGAGGTTCTTCCTCAAGGAGATCCTTATCAAAAACAAACTGCCAAGAATGAAGAAAAGTGCGATGAACTTTTTCATACCAGCAGTGAGAGATTCACAGGAGAGACAAGATCTGCTGTTCTTTGCCTGGCGATATTATTTCCCAAAAGAAGAATTCATCTGGGGAAACCATGGAGAATTGTCACGATACAAAGCAAAACCAGTGGTGGCTGCACTCCTACCGGCGCCACTGAGTGAATGGACACCTGTGTATTCAGAGAAAGAGAAGAAATGGCTATCAGAAGAACAAGGCGGATATGGAGAAGACGGATGGTTCCAGTTGAAGAATGGACAAATAGTTCTTCCAGCAACACTGGCGCCTGGGATTATAAGAATGCTCCACGCAAGTACCCATGGAGGAAGAGAAATGATGGAACAGCAATTGGAGCCACACTTCTACGTGCCAGGACTGTCAGTAGTCTGCAAAGCAATAGCCCAGCAGTGTGTGACATGTGCCAAAAATAATCCAAGAACAGGCC
The DNA here is from genome assembly GCA_009667805.1 of Leptobrachium leishanense. NCBI lineage: Eukaryota > Metazoa > Chordata > Amphibia > Anura > Megophryidae > Leptobrachium > Leptobrachium leishanense. The sequence goes on from CM019063.1 coordinate 548,079,781, forward strand.
CATCTCAACCTCCGGGGAAGCAGCCGATCGGGCTGTCCCCAATGGCATCATTACAGATAGACTTTACAGTACTGCCACCCTGCAAAGGATATAAATATCTACTGGTAATGCTGTGCACCCTGACAGGGTGGGTGGAAGCTTTCCCAACAAGGACGGAAAAGACAGTGGAAGTGGTAAAAAGTCTGATGAAGGAAATAATACCACGCTATGGATTTCCTCTCGAAATAGGGTCGGACAATGGCCCCACATTTATACAGAACTGTTTACAGCAACTTGCCCGATTATTGGGTATCACCTGGAAGTTACATACTGCTTACAGGCCCCAAAGCTCGGGAAAAGTCGAGAGAATGAACCGTACCCTAAAGACTTTGATGTCCAAACTGTGCCAAGAGACGTCACTAGGCTGGTTGGATGTGCTGCCGATAGTCCTATTGCACATTAAGTGCAGGCCAACCCCCCAATTGAAGCTAAGTCCGTACGAACTCATGTTTGGACGGCCTACCCCTCTGATTAATGGACTAAGGGGGGACTTCGGGTATTGGGGGAAACTAAATTAAATGATCAGGTTGTACTGTTGGGTAAAGCAATACAGAAATTAAATACTTGGGTGGGAGATAATATACCTCACTTTTTATACCCCCCACTGTATAAGTATTGTCCAGGTGATTCAGTATGGGTGAAGGAGTGGAAAAATGATCCACTAGGCCCAAAATGGAGAGGTCCTTACGTTGTCCTGTTATCAACCCCTACAGCAGTAAAGGTTGCCGAGGTGGTCCCGTGGATACATCACTCCAGACTGAAGGTAGCTGCAGCCAATCCTGAACCAGTATGGAAGGTTGTCACCAACGAGACCAATCCACTGAGGCTAAAGCTAACAAAGACCACAGTCATGAGCCCCTGAGAGATTCGACTGAGAGCATCCAAGATACTCAACACATGGGTGTTTTGATGGATACAACAAGGTCTGATTATCCACTGATGAGGGATGCTGAAAGGGTTATGTTTAGGGGCCCGGCCCCGACCCGTGATCAGCCGGAAGTGTCTTTTGTTCTTGAAATTCTGGAGGGGAGGGATTGGGTTTATGTGACTGTGAAAAGAATTGCCCAAGGGTTTTTGACATTTGTCGCAATTTTGGTACTGATTTTGTTTTTTGCACATTTGATTCATGGATTATCACGTGGAGCATGCCCCAGGTGCCCAAGCACCACCAAGAGAGTGGAAATCTCCCACATCTGGAATGGTACGCACCCAGTGTTGGAGAACCGTACCATGTGAAGACAAAAATGAGAGGCGCTATCTGGAACCAAGCCAAGAGGACACTTACTTGTGCAATTCAAATATGACTATGCAAAAAAGTCTGGGCAAACCACATGCTGGGTGTGTAGTAGACTGCACCCAGAGACAATTCATACAGTGGCAAGAAAAAGTATGTGAACCCCTTGGGATTACGTGGAGTTTTGCATGAATTGGTCATAAAATATGCTCTAATCTTCATCTAAGTCACAACAATTTGAAAAACACAGTCTGCTTAAAATAATACAACACAAACTTTAAATGTTTTCATATGTTTATTGAACATAACATGTAAACATTCACAGTGCAGGGTGGAAAAAGTATGTGAACCCCTAGCCTAATGACTTCTCCAAGAGCTAATTGGAGCCAGGAGTGAGCCAAACTTGAGTCCAATCAGTGTAGTATTATTGGATGTGTTGCTGAAAGCTGTCCTGCCCTTTAAAAACACACACCAGTTTTGGGTTTACTGGTTTCAAGAAGCACTGCCTGATGTGAACCATGCCTCTCAGAAAAGAGCTTGCAGAAGACCTACGATCAAGAATTGTTGACTTGCATGAAACTGGAAAGGGTTACAAAAGTATCTCCAAAAGCCTTAATGTTCATGTGTCCACGGTAAGACAGACTGTCTACAAATGGAGAAAGTTCAGCACTGTTGCTACTCTCCCTAGGCATGGTCGTCCTGTAAAGATGACTGCAAGAGCACAGCGCAGAATGCATAATGAGGTAAAGAAGAATCCTAGGGTGTCTGCTAAAGACTTACAGAAATCCCTGGCACATGCTAACATTTTTGTTGACACATCTACAATGAGGAAAACATTAAACAAGAATGGAGTACATGGAAGGACACCACGGAGGAAGCCATTGCTGTCCAAAAAGAATATTGCAGCACGTTTGAAGTTTGCGAAAGAGCACCTGGATGTTCCACAGCACTACTGGCAAAATATTCTGTGGACAGATGAAACCAAAATTGAATTGTTTGGAAAAAACACACAATACTATGTGTGGAGAAAAAAGGCACAGCACACCAACATCAAAACCTCATGCCCACTGTAAAACATGGCGGAGGGAGCATCATGGTTTGGGGCTGCTTTGCTGCCTCAGTGCCTGGATGGATTGTTGTCATTGATGGAACAATGAATTCCAGAGTTTATCAAGACATTTTGCAGGAAAACGTAAGACCATCTGTCTGCCACCTGAAGCTCCGCAGAGGATGGGTGATGCAACAGGACAATGACCCAAAGCATACAAGTAATTCAACAAAAGAATGGCTTCAACAAATCAAAATACGCCTTCTGGAGTGGCTCAGTCAGAGTCCTGACCTCAATCCGATTGAAATGCTGTGGCATGACCTTAAGAGAGCAATTCACACCAGACATCCCAAGAATATTGCTACACTGAAACAGTTTTGTGAAGAGGAGTGGTCCAAAATTACTCCAGATCGTTGTGCAGGTCTGATCTGCAACTACAGGAAATGTTTGGTTGAGGTTATTGCTGCCAAAGGAGGGTCAACCAGTTATTAAGTCCAAAGGTTCACATACTTTTTCCACCCTGCACTGTGAATGTTTACATGTTCTGTTCAATAAAAACATGAAAACATATAATGTTTGTGTTGTATTATTTTAAGCAGACTGTGTTTTTCAAATTGTTGTGACTTAGATGAAGATCAGAGCACATTTTATGACCAATTCATGAAAAGCTCCACGTAATCCCAAAGGGTTCACATACTTTTTCTTGCCATTGTATACCATTTGCCTCTGTTCCAATGAATTTGAGTATGTTTGCATCAGGGAATGTCACAATACATGCTGTCGATACACCAAGGGAAAAACCAGAGTCATTCAGTCCCAGGTATCCTATAATAGGACCAGTGTATTCACCAGAATGGTGTTTTCAACTAGGACCAGATAAAGAAACAAATAACGAGGGTGGGTTATGTAACTCAAGTCAGTTCAACTGGACATCATACATTTACATATTCAAAACAGGACAAAAGGCAAATTATCTATACATACGATGCAGGCAACTCACTAGAGACCAAGAGGCAGTGATTGCGAATGTGACGAATGGGAGGCAGGGTGCAGTGGATATGATGAGACGGCTGAGACAACTTGCGATAGAGATATCAAAGGGAACACTACATTCATCACCATTTATAGTGAAAGGAGGGTACCAGGTGTGCTGTGAAAGGGTGTGTTACACATGGGTACCACCTACAATAACGGGAATGTGTTATCTGGCTAAATTGATCCCAATCCAGAGGGTAAGGGGAGAAGACACTAATTCAGACACAACACTCCACCCTAGGTACCCATTGGTGTTTGAAAGACAGAAGAGGGAGCTATTCCAGAAAGCGGATCGAATATGGGCATGGCTTCCAGCATGGACTGGATGGGGAAGAGAGTTGATGGCACGAATGAACAGTTATGCCAGTTTGATGGATGAGATTTTGAATAAGACTAGTATGGATATTCAGTTACTGAATCTGGAAGTACGGGAGATATGAAAGGTACAAATGATACATAATATGGCACTGGAACAGATCAGTGCGGCTCTGAATGGATTGTGTGAGATGACGATGCACTACGAATGTTGCACTTTCGTCAAGAACACTACACATGACGTCCCTGACTATTACCAGGTAATCCAAGATCACCAGGAGAAGGTAGCACAGTTGCAGAACACAGCAAGGAGGATCGCTGCTGAAGGCTGGAATCCACTTCGTGGGTTCGGAGCAATCGGAGATTGGTTCGGATCCATTCTGAGATTTATTTCACAGATTGGATCCATGATTCTGATGGTGGTGGTGATCTTGGTCGTAGGGACACTACTGTACCGCATAGGGCTCTGTCTCTGGCCACTATGCAAGAGGGCACTGACACCCACACAGACACAGAAGATACCACTGATTATCCCACAAGACATGTTCCCAACAAAAATAGGTCCCCCAAAGTATGAGGAACTTAAGAATAATAGTAGTGAGGTGTAATGGCTACAAGTCTCAGGAGAAGAACCTGAGGCTTGAGCCAAGGGGGGAATGAAGTGGAATCAGGCTGGAAGCTGGCCGCCATTATAAGCCAGGCGGCCATCTTGTTCAGAATATTGGTTCACTTGAAAATAACTAGGTAGGTTTTAGCTGAAACTAGATTGAAGCAAACGTAGAAATTTAGGAATGTGTTAGATTAGCAGAAAAGCAATTAAAGTCTGAGAAAGATCTAGGCTGCTCCTGGCACGAAGGGACAGAATGAGAAGTGTATACACCAAGGTCACAGAGGCCCGCAGAGAGACAAAGAGAAGCATAGAAGATAGACCAGGTGTTACCCGCAACAAATAAACACAGGCGCTAGGGAGGCAAGCACAGCCCAGACTGAATGTAGTAGCTAATCACGATCTGTCGAAACTAACATGAAGTTTGCCAATTTACGGCCAATGTAATGGAATGTCTTCGTATTAGACTAAGGGAGGTATTAACCCACGTGGGGTGGGATAGTGTCACCGGGAGGAGGGCTAATTGGGATGTACCTAATTATGTATTTGGGGTATAAGACCCCTTGTCGGGGTGAATTCGGGGCTCAGTCTTTGCGATTCAATCCTGTCTGAGCATCTGTGATATCACAATAAAGTTTGCCTTTCCTGAAGAGACTTGTGTTCAGACAATCCTTGCTCGTGTCCGGTCCGGCCTCGTCCTGAGTGAACCAAGTGGATTCCGGTAACACCTCTCATTCTGTGACGTATTGGGCAGATATTTTCACCGCTGGCTCCTCTTCTCCCCGTATGATGTGGAGTTTCCTCGTCTCTTCTATAGAGGTGAAGTCCGGGATGAGAGCGGAGAGTCTCTGGAAGTGAGTTTCCCTCAGTGCTGAGTACTTGGGGCACTGTAGGAGGAAGTGGACCTCATCTTCCAGGGCCCCCTGGTCACAATGCTGGCACAGTCTATTCTCCCTGGGCTTGTAGGTCTGTCTATGCCGCCCTGATTCAATTTCCAGGCTGTGGGCTCTCAGTCTGTACCGGCTCAGGATCTGTCAATGTAATAGAGCAGCAGGAAATGCTGGCAGAATGCTTGGTTGTGTAGGGAGAGGTATTAGCAGTAGGAAAAGGGAAGTGCTCATGCCACTGTACAGAGCACTGGTGAGACCTCACTTGGAGTACTGTGTGCAGTACTGGAGATCGTATCTCCAGAAGGATATAGACATCTTAGAGAGAGTTCAGAGAAGGGCTACTAAAATGGTGTACGGCTTGAAGGAGAAAAGTTACCAGGAAAGGCTTAATGATCTTAACATGTACAGCTTGGAAAAAAGACGAGACAGAGGAGATATGATAGAAACATTTAAATACGTAAAGGGAATCCACAAGGTAGAGGAAGGGAGTATATTTAAAAGGAAACAAAATAGCAAAACAAGAGGACATAGTCTTAGATTAGAGGGGCAAAGGTTTAAAAGTAACATCAGGAAGCATTATTTTACTGAGAGGGTGGTGGATACATGGAACAGTCTTCCAGTAGAAGTGGTAGAGGCCAAAACAGTAATTGAATTTAAGCAAGCATGGGATAGGCATAAGGCTATCCTAAACAAAAGATAAATCCAGGTAAAGTATCCATGTAATTGGGCAGACTAGATGGGCCGAAAGGTTCTTATCTGCCGACATTTTCTATGTTTCTATGTAATATTCCAAGATGTAGGGCCATGTCAGATGAGCGCTATAGGGGCGCCCGTAATGACGTGCCTCCCGGCGTCCGTTGCAGCGTTGTGACGGTTTGACGGAGCCGGCCACATGCTGTAGCGTGTGCACGAAATGCGCGTGCTACAACAGCCGTGCTGCGGCCATGCTAAAAGCAGTATGACGCGCATTCGACGGGGGGCTGCAAAGCGCGATTCTCCATAGGAGGATAAAAACAAATAAAAAACAATTGAAGAGAGAATAGCAACAAAAAAAACCAACAACAAACTTTCTTTCATGGTTTTGGCAATAATAAAATGTACATAATTAGTTCAGGTAAAGAAAAGTAATTGAAAATAAATTCATTTATTTGTCCTGATTTAAAGGGTACATCACATGTCCGCGTAGTGATTAACTTAACACTAAGGCCGTGTGTCACTAACACTCAGGGCCGCCATCAGGGCATTACGCCCAATACTGCCGTAAGGGGCCCGGGCCGCTGGGGCCTGGGGGGAGGATCCCGGGCCCCCGACGGCAGCGGCGTCGCCCTTTAACAGCTCCGATATCGGACTCGATGAGTCCGAATCCGGAGCTGTGTCCCTGCTGCTGCTGCAGGAGCCAGAGAAGACTGAGACACTGTGTCTCCTCCGGCTCCTGGCAGCTTCACTTCCTGGCTGGGCGGGGCCAAGCAGCGTGTGAGGGGCCTCCCAAGCACGTTGCTTTGGCTCCGCCCCTCCACTCAGTGAAGCTGCGCGCCGGAGCTGGAGGGACCAGGAAGAAGACAGAAGAAAAGAAAATTAAAGAAAAGGTGAAGAAAAGAAGAGCTGAAGACAGAAGAAAAGAAGATAGAAGACAGCGAGTGGTGAGCCAGGGCCCAGACCCTAAGACCCAGGGCCCAGACCGAGGGCCCAGACCCCTAGGCCCAAACCCAGGACCCAGACCCCAAGGCCCAGACTCCTAGGCCCAGACCTCTAGGCTCAGACCCAGGGCCCAGACCCAGGGCCCAGACCCCAGACCCTAGGGCCCAGACCCCAAGGCCCAGACCCAGGGCCCAGACCCTAGGACCCAGACCCCAAGGCCCAGGGACCAGACCCAGAGACCAGGGCCCAGGCTAGACCCCAGGGACCAGACCTCAGGGCCCAGACCTCAGGGACCAGACCCCAAGGCCCAGTCCCAGGGACCAGACCCAGGGCCCAGACCCAGACCCAAAGGCCATCATACACAGCCCGTTTCTGTGAGATTTATTGCTGTGGATTCTGTGATATGTTCAGACACACCGCTCATTACTGTGAGTTTTATTGCTGTGGATACTGTGATAAGCTAATACACACTGCACATTACTGTGAGTTTTATTGCTGTGGATACTGTGATAAGCTAATACACACTGCACATTACTGGGAGTTTTATTGCTGTGGTGCTATGTTATGTCCTTTTTTTTTGAAGGGGGAGAAAAGCTGTTAGAGGTTGAGGGGCCCCATCGTGAGGTTTAGTAAGGGGCCCCATCATTTCTAATGGCTGCCCTGCTAACACTAACAGGGTTATTCAAAGAGAATCGCCCATTCGGTGACTTTTCGTTCTCTTCAATTCGGCACGATTTGGCGATCCCATTTCGGCGACCCTGCGGTATATTCGGCAAGCACCACAGGGCCGTCGTAATGCAGGGAAAAGCCGCCGAAAACTCACCGCAAAACCCAGGCGGACGCACACCGAAACCTGCAAAAACATCTTTATTAACCCCGCCGAAAAATCCGAGCAGGAGCTGATCACAGCGCAGAGCAGCTGCCGGAAAAACCCGACACCGCAGACGAATGGAGTGAAAAAAAAAATTAAACAGTTCGCTTGAATGATTGAAAAGTGAAAAGCTGTTTGCAAAGAAACTACTGGGCGAAAATGTCTGAAATTTACATATAGAATGATATATAAAAAGGTCTGTTACAGAAAAAGGAAAAAAAATATTTAAAAATTATTTTTTTTAAATCGTAAAAAAAAAAAAAGCTTAAAAGATCCTAAAAAATCTATAAAGAGACTTTTTGCTGCAGGATATTATAATGAACGGTTTATTAGATATTGAATTAAAACGGGAATATTTTTAACATTGAATTCACCTGAATAAACTTGCCGAACGAAACCACCGAATGGCAGGGCAATTCGGCAACTTTTCACTGCTGGTTTGTGTTCTCTGAATAGCCGAAGCATTGCTTTTTTATGGGGAATTCACTGCCCTCGAACAGGCACCGAACAGGCACAGTATGTGCAGGCAATTCACCAGGATTTGGTGTATTGCCTGATCTCTGAATAGCCGAATGGCCAGGGAAGGTTACCGAACGGTGAATTTCAGCGTTCGGTTACCTTTCTCCAGCCATTCGGATCTCTTTGAATAACCCTGTATGAATAGCAGCCTCTGAAGTCCCCATTTATATGTTCCCCTAAGTTAACCCTTTCCACTGCAAGTGGTGATCAAACAGCTGAGAAAGGGTTAACTGAATGGAAAATGTAAAGGGGGGTGAAGGGATTTCACCCTTGATTCCCCTCCCCTACACGGTTAAAACATCCAAAAGCCTTTATGTATCTAAATAATAAAACTCATGTTTTACGCAAGATAACTGTAGTTTAGGAATGCGGCTCACGGCTGTATCTCTGTAAAAGGTTGCGTATCTTTTTGTCTTATCATTTTTGCAAACAGCTCATGTCCTTGTATCCGTACACGCCAAGGCAGTAATCAGCTTAACTATAACACATAGAAAAGACCGGTCACTGTGTCCGTACAATTGAAACCATAATATGAATATGAACTTTAGAATGTGGTATTTTGTATATGTTGCAAGATGTATGACGTATATTGCTTTTCCACTTGCGTAAGTGGTTTTTACAATATAAAGCTAGCGTCTTGAAAATATTAAGGCAGAGAGATTCTACCAACTGAGCATCTGTCTGTGTGTTCTTTCTGGTCCTTCTCTCTCTCCAGCGCTGGACCAGTGTTTCCTCTACCGAGTGTCCATCCCACCAAAGGGTCAGGCGTAGTTAATCCCCTTCAGGGGATTTTGGTTGTCCTTTGATTTAAAGTGTTCCCCCTTTTCAGGACCTCCTTGAATCTTGCTGATCTGCCATAATTAACGGGTCTGTCGGTTGTTTGCTTTTTTTTAAATCAATTCTAATGTCACAAACAAAACACGAGTGGAGGTCACGTGTTTCCTGCCTAGCGTGGAGCTGCAGTCTGCAGCCACACCCCGTCGTGCCTGATTGCCCGGCGGTACTCGCGCATGCGCATTCTGCAGGAAGTGACGCACACGGCGTGTTGTGGTTTGAGCCGCCGCGCAGTAGTTTTTTCCCGCTAGTTGCACGCTGCTGCCAGGTCATGTCGGAGACCCCGGATCTCGCCTCGCCGCCCGATCTGGGTATCGTGTCGTGCGTCCTGAGCGGGGGCTCGCGCGGTCTCGGGCGCAGTTTGGCGTCAGAGCTTTGCGCCAGGTTCCAGCCGGGCTCCGAGCTGCTCCTCGTGGCCCGCACCGAGAGCCTCCTGCGCCACCTGGCCGAGGAGCTGAACCGCAGCCACCCCGGCGTCACCGTCAGCTGGCATGTCGCCGACCTGGGCACCGATGAGGGCATCTGCGGGGTAGCGGCGGAGGCGAAACGAGGGTTCCGGAACCACAGCCAGGCGGGGCGGCTGCTGATCATCAACAACGCAGGTACGGGGGGGGGGGGGAGATCATCAATGCAAGGTACTGGGGGGGGGGGGAGATCCGAAACGCAGGTACTGGGGGGGGGAGAGATCATAAACGCAGGTACCGGGGGGGGGGAAGAGATCATAAACGCAGGTACGGGGGGGAAGAGATCATAAACGCAGGTACCTTGGGGGGGAAAGAGATCATAAACGTCAGGTACCTGGGGGGGGGGAGAGATCGTAAACGCAGGTACCTGGGGGGGGGGAGAGATCGTAAACGCAGGTACCTGGGGGGGGGGGGAGATCGTAAACGCAGGTACCTCTGGGGGGGGAAAGAGATCGTAAAGCAGGTTACCTGGGGGGGGGGAGAGATCGTAAACGCAGGTACCTGGGGGGGAAGAGATCATAAACGCAGGTACGGGGGAAGAGATCATAAACGCAGGTACGGGGGGGAGAGATCATAAACGCAGGTACTGGGGGGGAAGAGATCATAAACGCAGGTACTGGGGGGGGGAGATCATAAACGCAGGTACGGGGGGGGAGAGATCATAAACGCAGGTACGGGGGGGGAGAGATCATAAACGCAGGTACGGGGGGGGGAGAGATCATAAACGCAGGTACTTGGGGGGGAGAATCATAAACGCAGGTACTTGGGGGGGGGGGAGAGATCATAAACGCAGGTACCTGGGGGGGGAGAGATCATAAACGCAGTACCTGGGGGGGGGAGAGAGATCATAAACGCAGGTACGGGGGGGAGAGATCATTAAATGCAGGTACCAGGGGGGGGGGAGAGATCATAAACGCAGGTACGGGGGGGAGAGATCATAAACGCAGGTACGGGGGGGGAGGAGATCATAAACGCGGGTACCGGGGGGGGGGGGAGAGATCATAAACGCGGGTACCGAGGGGGGAGAGATCATAAACGCGGTACCGGGGGGGAGATATCATAAACGCGGGTACGCGGGGGGGAGAGATCATAAACGCGGGTACCGGGGGGGGGAGAGATCATAAACGCAGGTACGGGGGGGGGGGAGAGATCATAACGCAGGTACGGGGGGGAGAGATCATAAACGCAGGTACGGGGGGGAGAGATCATAAACGCAGGTACCTGGGGGGGGGAGATCATAACGCAGGTAGGGGGGGGGAGATCATAAACGCAGGTACGGGGGGGGGGAGATCATAAACGCAGGTACCTGGGGGGGGGGAGATCATAAACGCAGGTACCTGGGGGGGGGAGATCATAAACGCAGGTACCTGGGGGGGGAAGAGATCATAAACGCAGGTACCTGGGGGGGGGGAGATCATAAACGCAGGTACCTGGGGTGGGAAGAATCATAAACGCACGGTACCTGGGGGGGGGGAGAGATCATAAACGCAGGTACCTGGGGGGGGGGAGAGATCATAAACGCAGGTACCGGGGGGGGGGGAGAGATCATAAACGCAGTACCTGGGGGGGAAGAATCATAAACGCAGGTACCTGGGGGGGGGAGAGATCATAAACGCAGGTACCTGGGGGGGGAAGAGATCATAAACCAGTACCTGGGGGGGAAGAGATCATAAACGCAGGTACCTGGGGGGGAAGAGATCATAAACGCAAGGTACCGGGGGGAAGAGATCATAAACGCAGTACCTGGGGGGGGAAGAGATCATAAACGCAGGTACCTGGGGGGGAAGAGATCATAAACCGCAGGTACCCTGGGCGGGGGGGGAAGAGATCATTAAACGCAGGTACCTGGGGGGGGGGAAGAGATCATAAACGCAGGTACCTGGGGGGGGAAGAGATCATAAACGCAGGTACCTGGGGGGCGGGGAAGAGGATCATAAACGCAGGTACCTGGGGGGGGAAGAGACATAAACGCAGGTACCTGGGGGGGGAAGAGATCATAACGCAGGTACCTGGGGGGGAAGAGATCATAAACGCAGGTATCTGGGGGGGGAAGGGATCATAAAAGCAGGGTACCGGGGGGGGAAGAGATCATCAAGGGTAGGTACCGGGGGGGACAGCGTTCTCGGTGATGTCGTCATCTTCTCGTGGTGATGTTTCGTGGGTTTCTTCTCTTCCAGGATCCCTCGGGGACGTCAAGAAGTTCTTTTTGGACTTCACAAAGCCAGACGATATGACCGTGTACCTGTCCTTGAATGTGTCCTCCGCCATGTGCTTCACCTCGTCCCTCCTGAGGGCGTTCCCGGGTCGGCCTGGTCTGCAGAGGATCGTAGTGAACATCTCCTCGCTCGCTGCTCTCCATCCCTTCAAGTCCTGGTCTCTGTATTGCACGGGGAAGGCGGCGCGTGAAATGATGTTCAAGGTGCTGGCGGCGGAGCAGAAGAACATCCGCGTTCTGAGTTATGCTCCAGGTATTACACACAGAGCGTTGCCATGTTTTCGTTCCCCCCTCCTTGGTCGCCATGTTTTCTTTCCCCCCCCCCCCCCCCCCCCCGGTGGCCGCCATGTTTTCTTTCCCACCCCCCCGCCCCTGGGGCCGCCATGTTTTCGTTCCCCCCTCGGTGGCCGCCATTTTTCTCGTTCCCCCCCCCCTCGGTGGGCGCCATGTTTTTCGTTCCCCCCCCCTCGGTGGCCGCCATGTTTTTGGCCCCCCCCCCCTCGGTGGCCGCCATGTTTTTCGTCCCCCCCCCTCGGTGGCCGCCATGTTTTTTCGTTGTCTCCCCCCCCCCCCCCCCTCGGTGGCCGCCATGTTTTTCGTTCCCCCCTCGGTGGCCGCCATGTTTTTCGTTCCCCCCCCCCCCCCTCGGTGGCCGCCATGTTTTTCTCTCCCCCCCCCCCCTCCCCTCGGTGGCGCATGTTTTTCTCTCCACCCCCCCCCCCCCCTCCCCTCGGTTGCCGCCATGTTTTTCTTCCATGTATCTTCTCTGGACTAATGCACCGAAATCTAGACAAACCTGTGTTCAATTTCTCCAGTCCCTGGATCCCTGAGCCAAACGCACATCCTGCTGGCCGTGGCTTATCCAGTGCAGCAGTGGGCAAGCTGCATGTGAGGGATGAAAGCCCCATTAGCTGGTAGCATGGTTGTTAAGGCGTTTTTTTTTATGTTGCTAAGGGGCGGTATCTATGACAGGTGTTGGTAACCTTGTCCCTCCGGATGTTTTGTCCTTAGCTCTTAGTTCCAGCTTGCGCCGGGCTCTTTTTTTTTTTTTTTTTTTTCGCATATCCCTGTGGTTAACCATTTCCTCTCGCTTTTCAGTCTTAAGAATCGGCCATGTTCGTTAGCGTTGCTATACCAACGGCAGCACCATCAAACACCCTCACAGACCACAGTGAATTTCCCCATTCAGTGCGATTTCGTGGCAGTTAATCTATTCACTAAAATGTAATTTCCCCAAATACTGGCAAACTGACGGTAAAATATGGTGCGTTTTCAGCAGCGGTGAAATTATCCCATAGAGCAGTGTTTCCCAATCGCGGGCCTCAGGTCACCATAACAGGACAGGTTTAAAGGATCACCTTGGAGAAATGCAGACTGAATCCTGCAATCACTGAGCAGCACTCCGAATTGTCAGCGACATGCCCTGATTTTCAGTGATTCAGTTCGCCAGTTGTAGACGGGCAAATCCCAAAGGTTTCAATGGAAAAAGTAATGTGTTGTAAGGCTTTTTTTTATTCTGCAACAGAACTTTTTTTTATATTTTTGACACATTTAATAAACACCTATTAGATTCGGTGATCTTCAGCGGCAAATTTTGCCCCATAAAGTAACTGTTAATCTATTCAGAGAGCGCCGAAATGCCCTGATTTTCAGTGATTCCGTTTGACGGGTTTAGGCTCCTGTCGGACGAGCGCAGCGTTCACGTCCATGATGGCGCACAAAAGTACGTCTGTGATAGCACGACATAAAGGCCAATGGTGTCCCACACGCAAAGTACGTCCGCACTGAACTGCGGACGCACAACGGCCGAGACAAACGGACGCAAGGCAGGCAAGAATGTACAACCCCTAGAATGGCCGCACAAAGTGCGCTGCGTCCGCAACGTCCGCATAGCTTTGTGTGTGAGTGATGGAAGGTGGACAGACGGACTGCATTTATACGTCCAGCATTTTACGGAGAAAATGTGTTTTCATTTTAAGGCTGGCAGCACACGAGCGTTTTGAGAGACAGGAAGGAACATCCGTGAAAGTGGCCGTTCCTTCTGCGCTTAGCATAGAAAGCGCGATCCTCCTGTCAGCATCCGTTTAGCTTTTTGACGGGGAGGGCTTTTTCACGTCCGGTGGATGGCCTTCCCCGCCAAAAACGCACAGACGCAGGGAAGTGCGGGCGCACACGAGCCATAAATACGCTCGTGTGCCGGGGGCATAATTTATTTTCCCTCCTACATCCGTCAAAAAATACGTCAGTGAATAAACGGACTGTGTGGCCACTACCTTGTCAGTCAGAAAGTACGTCCGTTGTGCACAGTCGGCACAAAATGCGCTCGTCTGACCCTAGCTTTAAAAAGGCGAATTCCTTAGGATGCAACGTTAAAAAAAAATTATTTTCAGAAAGCATTAGTTGTTTATTAGAACACTTTTTTTTGTATTTGTGTATCTAATAATTATTAAATTTTTTTAACCAAATTTACGCTTCCCAATTCCTTTTTTTCTTTTCTTTCTTGAAAAGGGCTTTTTTGTTCTTTAGACACATTTTGATTCAAACACCCAGGAGAATAGGATTTTTTTTTTGTAGTTTTGGAATCCTCTTTGGCAACAGTCTCCAACTTCTTCATGAGGCTTCGTCAACTCCATATTTGGCAAACTACATTGACTTTGACAGTTAATATACAGAGATGGGTGATTTGTATCGTCCGACGCCCCAGACATCCAGATCTTGGTCGGGCAGCCTTGTGATAACCAGCTGACAGCCCAGCAGGCTAGTAGCTGGTTGTTTCAAGGATCGGCGTCGGTATACATTTTGCTGCCGCTCTCTAGTGTCTCTCGGACCTCCAGAACCATAGGCTGGGCCACAGGGAGCTGCTTGTCCATGCCCCTGGCTGCTGATTGGCTCACCAGAGACCAATGAAAACCAGGCTGCCGGCTTGACACAGGAGCTCCCTCTGCTGGTCAAGCGGGAGATTTAAAACTGCATGGCTGTCACTGGGAGTTACACAACCCAGCAAGAAGAAAAATAAACTGAGCAAAACATCCCCGGGTAAGGGGGGGCGGCGGTGATGCAGGAGAGACCAACGACATGAGGGGATGGGGAAAATTTACTTCTGCCTGTATTTTTAATGTACAACACTATAGAATATGTTGGCATGTTGAAGCACCGTGCCAACATATTCTGCAGTGCACTACATTAAAAATACAAGCCTAAGCTGCAACCCTAATAAAATGACATTTTTAAAGCGCCAACATATTCTGCAGCGCAGTACAATAATAATAGAAGTGGTTGCCCTAAAAGCTGAAACTAATACGGTTAAGATTTTTTTTTCTTTGCGGACAAGTCGATCAAACACCACTTTAGTCCGTTGGACAAGTAGATTTTTTTTTTTTTTTCTCACCCTTGAAGCTATATATCTCGTGGTTATATGAACATGCGCGTCATTTTATAAACATGCAGCCTGGCTTCCTTTTTCCTAATCTATATTGCCCCATATAGTGAGCCTGTGCCTCGGTGTAATACCCTTATGTTGCCACTAGAGGTCCTTCACCGAATACAAATGCGCAGGTTAGGATTTATGGAGTGCTGGTGGCGTCTGGACTGATGAGGAGCCTGGTGCTGTGATATGCGAAGGGCAAGCCACGTCCTAAATGTGATAACCCCGTGCTGGACTGAGGGGGCAGGTGATTTTCTGTGTTGGTGAATCCAGATATGGGGTGGGGGGGCTGTAAGACACAGGTGGGTAAGGTGACTGCGTTAACTCCTCTGCTTCCCGCAGCTCTGTTGGACAGGGGGCACTGCAGGCAGATCAGGTTGATAAGATAAAGCAGTGTCCCTTTAACGAGGGTACATTAGGATTGGTGGGCAGTGTTCCCGGGGGGAAGTAACACTGTATAGTCTCTGTTCCTGTATAGAATCCCCGCTTCTCGTGTGGGTTTGGCGTTTCTTTTCTTTGCATAATCTATTTCTCGTGTCCTCCCGCAGGTCCCCTGGACACTGAAATGCATGAACTGGCTCGTGCAGAATCTGCCGACCCCGAGCTGCGTCAGTTTCTCGCTAACCAGAAGGATGACGACAAGTTGGTAGACTGCGACGTTACTGTCAGAAAGCTGGTGGGGATCCTCCTGGCCGACTCCTTCGAGTCCGGTGCGCATATCGACTTCTATGACGAGGTTTGACGCCGGCTCCTGATCCTCCTGGATGACACGTCGCCCGGGGACATCCCTGTGTTTTATTGTTATGTCTTTTAACGTCTTGGTGAGCCTGCGTCCTTCCCGGGTGGTCAGCGGCCTCACTGAGCAAGGGAACCTAATCCAGTATGGATAATTGAAAATAATTCTATGATAGTATTCTATGACAACGCATCGGCTGTATGACATGTCTACCGTCCATTTCTAATGAAAACCCAAGTAGGTGGCTGCTAGACGAGCGTACGAGGGTCCTTATGTCCAAATGCAGCGGGGCATGAGAACCCGGTCACCTGTCACAGGGTCCTTATGTCCAAATGAAGCTGGCATGAGAACCTGGTCACCTGTCACAGGGTCCTAATGTCCAAATGAAGCTGGCATGAGAACCTGGTCACCTGTCACAGGGTCCTTATGTCCAAATGAAGCTGGCATGAGAACCTGGTCACCTGTCACAGGGTCCTTATGACCTGATAAAGTGGAACGTGAGGATCCTGTAATTTGCCGGAGGGACTTGCTAGGCAAAGGAGACGTGACCTGACCGTGTCCGAGGGACCTTTTTGTCAAAGCGACTCAACAAATAAGGACCCTGTCACTTGTCAGAGGGACTATGTGCCCATAGGAAACAGGACATGAGGAGCCTGTCAGGTGTCTTCTCATTCCCTTTCATAGTGCAATATTCAGATTGGTCGTTTTACTTCCTGGTTTTCTCTAGAAGGACCTGCTTAATCGTTGTATTTTAATTCTATATATGTAGATTTATATTTTTACTTCTAATTCTATATTTTTATTGTATCCAGTATTTTGTAACACTAATCGTATACCGTTTTTGGCTTTTTGTTCTGACATAGCAGTGGGAATACATTGTATCCATGAAGGTCGTGTTAAGGAAGCTGTGTCAGGCTCTGAGCATGTTGTCCGCCTCCGTCCCTGTCGCTTTAATAGGTCAGATCTCTTCATAATGGATTCTGAGACTCGGGAGGAAAAACGTTTTTGAAAGCGATATTCTACTTTAAAATGTTTTGGGGGGTTTGCCCAGTTACTGTTTGTTAGTTTTTGGGTGATTTTTTTACCTCACATTTCTCCTCCCCACACGCTGCTGCGCCTCCTCTTCAGCTCAGGGACTATGCACAGCGCAGGTTTACACACCTCAGCTTTTGCCTAATAACCGTCTTAGGATCCTTAAGAACTTCGTACATTTCAAACTGTAATATCCGAGATGGAGACAATTGCTCACTTACTACCATAAAAAACAAACGGCTTCTAACTTGTTTTTATCCGGCTCCTAGATTCAAAGCCAATTTGTCAAGCCCTGAAACCTTTGCTAATATAGTCGGGTGATGTCGCCAGCTGCTGGCCAAAATGAGTTACTGCAGTTCTGGTCTCTGCAGGAGCAGCTGGGCAGATGTCGGTGAGACACGTTCCCAGCTGGTTTTAAAAAGTGTTAACACCTCAGACGTCCTGTCCACGCTGCCAAAACCTTAGGGGCGTGTTCTGGCACCAAATGAAAAATAAATTCCTAACGACTATACTCTACATCGCAGTGAGGTCAGTGGCTGGTGAGGCACTGGCTAGTATCAGAGCCAGATATACACAGGGTTACTCATTTGCAATTTACGCATTTGATTATCGTTATGTAGGAGAATAGAGTTTCACTATTTATAAAGTTCTCATTTTTTTTTTATTTACAGTTCTAAGAGCATGCACTTACAATACTGACTAATAGAGGGCGTTATTACACACATGCTGATTGCTGAGCTCTGCCTGCCCCCCTACGGCTGACGAGGACAGTCACATGACTGTCCTGCGTCAATCAATCCATGGGGAGCTCTGCCTTCCATGGGGGCGTTTTTTTAAAAAAAGTGCTTGAGACCAATGGAGCTTTCCCATTGGCTCAAGCTTTCAATTGCTCAGTGCCTCTGGAGGCACTGAAAAGCGTAGAACCAGGAAGCAAAGCCAGCTTGAGCTACACAATTAGTGTAGTATTCAGCTGTGCAAATTGCGTAGGCTAGGCTGGGTCAGTACTGCCCCTGCTGTCTGTGTAGTGAATAACACACACACACAGCAGCCAGCAAACTGGAAGTGCAGGGGGAAAAAAGCGGAGGACAGAGAAGCAGCGAGGGAGCGTGGAGAGGTGAGTATGAAAACTTTTTTCAATAAATAACATTTTATTTACAGTTTAAATATACACATTTCATTACACCACAATGAGCACATTAATTTACTGGAATGGCAGGGGAGGCTCTGCCACCCCTGACTGCACGTCCCTGCTACATCGGGGATCCTGGAGGTGCCTTTCAGAACGAGTATAATCAATCCTGGTAGTGAAGTGGTTAACTCATTATCCCTCTGCATTCCTGTTACTGCTGAATCCTTTAAATCTGTGTTTAGCCATTACCTTTCAGTACAGGGTATTGTCCGTGGGGTCGCCTCTGTGGAGCCCCCTCCCCACCCTCTAACATTCCAGAAGACGTATCCGTTCGCCAGTCTTTGGTTAAGATGACACCAGGATTGAAACCTCACCCAGAGCTCTGGTAAACTGCCCTGAGCCATTAGTCTATGGTGTCGGTAAGTTTCAGGGTATCCGATGACAAAGACGCAGCTTTTAAGACGCGGTAACATCGTCTCTTTTGAAAGAGATGCTCCGATTCGGACATGAAAAGTTTGGAGCTCCAATGTCATCTGCGTCTATTTGGTCGCCTCAGCCGAAATGGAGCTTCATTCTTGATTTAGAGATTGGGGTTAGGTCACTGTTTATTTTAGGGTTAACCCTCACATTCTGCTCCATTGTTGCTTAATTTTTTAGGTACCCGATTCTGCAAGGGTCATTATCTGATACCTAAAAATGGAGAGGAATGTTGGGGTAGTCAACCCTAAAACAAAGACAAATGGTAACAACCATAATATGTAACAAACCAAAGACAAATGGTAACAACCATAATATGTAACCCTAAAACAAAGACAAATGGTAACAACCATAATATGTAACCCTAAAACAAAGACAAATGGTAACAACCATAATATGTAACAAACCAAAGACAAATGGTAACAACCATAATATGTAACCCTAAAACAAAGACAAATGGTAACAACCATAATATGTAACCCTAAAACAAAGACAAATGGTAACAACCATAATATGTAACAAACCAAAGACAAATGGTAACAACCATAATATGTAACCCTAAAACAAAGACAAATGGTAACAACCATAATATGTAACAAACCAAAGACAAATGGTAACAACCATAATATGTAACCCTAAAACAAAGAAATGGTAACAACCATAATATGTAACCCTAAAACAAAGAAATGGTAACAACCATAATATGTAACCCTAAAACAAAGACATATGGGAACAACCATAATATGTAACCCTAAACCAAAGACAAATGGTAACCACCATAATATGTAACCCTAAAACAAACTATACCAACCATAATATGTAACCCTAAAACAAACTATACCAACCATAATATGTAACCCTAAAACAAACTATACCAACCATAATATGTAACCCTAAAACAAAGACAAATGGTAACAACCATAATATGTAACCCTAAACCAAAGACAAATGGTAACAACCATAATATGTAACCCTAAAACCCAAATGGTAACCTAACCATAATATCTAACCTGGCACTAATTTCTAACTATATGGAAAATAAACCATCATTTCTCCAGAGCTTGTGATTCTGACTATAAGCGGCAAAATGTGTCCGCGTCGGAATCTGACCGATGTACGATCTGGCTGTGTTGGAATTGGGTCGGCTTTCTCAAAGACACGACTTGTTTACTGCGTAATTTTTTAAAAAGCCGTGTCGTCTTCATAGTAAAGCATCTTCCAGAGCTCTGGTTAGGTTTACCCCAAACTCTCCCTCACTTTTGGGGGTTTTGTATCACACATTGCTAATACCGGTCCCGGCCATAATTGTTTTCTTAAACTGGTCTTGCTCTGGAGTCTCACCGGGCTGGCTCGCCATCACAGTTTCTGAATATGTGTATGTTTCATCTCTGCTATGTGATACTGTGTATTATGTGTTGTATGTTTTAGAATTGTAAAAGCGGAATAATGGAAATGGACAATAAACGTTTTTTTAATGACTTGACCTCCTCGTCCTCTTTTGATTCTAGTTTAACTTGTTGTTGCTTGTTTTTTGTGAAGCATTTCATTGTATGTGACCAGGAATACTGGGAGGTATCATGGGAAGGGGGATTGGCCTAGTTGTGGGATTTATGACAGATTTAATATTTTGAAGTTTCTGGGGGTGTCATGGATCACGCTGTTGCTGCAAGGAGGCCAAAGGTGGTACTGAAGCATCCTTCCTACTACGCCACCCTGTTCTTTCCTTCAAGCTGTGTACTATCCTCAGATGCTGCCCATCATGAGGCCTGTGGTTCCCTTTCATAAGGGTGGAGCACCCATGGTGCATTGCTCCATTGTCTGAACCTACCTGGTAGCCCTTCTCCAGAGACCTGCTCCCTTCCTATGTTCCTTCCCTTTTATGTGGATTACATGTGTACCGACCATTGCTTGGATTTAGACTCTGATTGCCAGCCGCCTGCCATGACCTATTGCATGGACTTCACGAGTATTGCCCACCTCTGTATTATCTTTTATTTATAAAGCGCCAGCATATTCTGTAGGGCTGTACAATGGGGAAGCACAAACATGAGACATACATGATAAATAAGGAAAAGACAACCCTGCCCAAAGGATAGCTTGTCTAGAAAGTACAGCACTTTAACCAAGTGCTCGGCCAGACATCCCGTGAGCTTACAATCTAAGGGACGGGGTAAGTAAAACAGATGGGAGCAGAGGGAAGGTGAAGCTGGTTGCTAGAAGAAATGTTGTGACCGTTGCATGGGAAGGACCAGAAGGTTGGGCTGAGTAAAGGTAATTGGAGAGAGAAGTGGAAACAGCTGTAAAGGAACCCTTAAATTATGGACCAGTCCTGGGTGGGGAGGGAGGGACTGCAGAGTGGAGAATCTTGGGTGTGTGCTGCAAAATAGAATAGGGATTTGCTAAGTGTGCCCTTAAAAACTACAAGGCTGGAGGATGAGCAGGAAGAGGGGGGGGGGGGAGAAGCAGAGCTAAAGACCAGGTAACCTGGAGTTAACCCCTAGCTGCCACCAATGGTGGAGATGGGTTCATTGGAACCCCTATCTCCCGATCCGTGGCAGCTAGGGGTTAATGTTTGATATGGTTGGATCGGCCAGAGCATGGCCTTTCCAAAGATACCAAACTTGACCATGTAAAAAGTTTTTAATAAAAACAAAAAAATTTTTTTTTAAGTTTTCTTTGTTTTGTTAGTGCAGCATTATTGTTCACACATGCTGCATTAACGATTTTTGTATGCGGTGCATCTGTTAAAGCGAAATTTTCCCCAAAAAAAAATGTAACAAGACCCCATTTCTAATTTTTTTTTGACAAGTGCACCCCATAGAAAATATAACCGCAATTGCTCGTATGTTAAAATGTTAAAAAAAAAACACTTTACACGTTGTAAATTATTGAAAATTCGAATTTTATTGCATTTTTTTGTTATATGTATACGTCATGTCCTGTCTGTATATTATAATAATGACATATGAATCTGCCGGAAAGAACGATCTATAATATGTCTGGGTCATATATCAAAATATGGCTTCAAAACACGTTTAAACATGATGAGCGAAAGCAGTAAAAATGACCTCAGCACAGAGGCGGGAAATGCCTCAGCAGCGAAAGGGTTAAAATATACAAATAAACCCTGAATCATGGGGCATGACACAAATATTGTCTGTGTGTATTATAATCTAGCATACATACAGTATATGTAGTTGGGAATAACCTTTTGGTTTTTTTAAATTCTTTCTAATAAACAGACCAAACTTGCACAAAAACAATGGCCCACATTAAAGTTACCAAAAACAGATCTCTTGAATCACCACCGACGGTGGCTGTGGTAGCCAGGCTCTCTGCTTTTAATAAACTGACCAAAACCGGTGTCCACCCTATAAAGCGCCTTTATGTGGGGTGTGCGGTGAAAAAACCCTCTAAACGCCGCTGCATACCAGTTTGACAAAACAGATTTTAAACCCCACAGCTCAAATATCAATTAAAGCTCAAATATACAACTGGCCTTACACTGGTGGACTGTGCGCTTGCGCGACAAAGCTGTATATACCTTCCCTCTGCGAACAGGCTTCCTCCAATCAGGAGCCATCTCACTGCAAAGAAGCTTCCGCCAATCGCGAGCCCTAGGTAACAGATGTCATAGACATCTGATGCTGAACAAACCAATTGCAACTCTGGAAGCATGGAGGTGTAGGCATTGTGCAGATGTGACAACACCGGTATTTTGAGCACTCTCCCATGAACATGGCAGAAAATAAAGTCTGGAACTAAGAGTGATGAAGAAGAAAGCAGTGACGCAATACAGGCTGAAGAAAGTGATATGCCCAAAGCTGAGTCTGATGCATAGTGTACCTATGTATTATGTCCCTTATGCCTTTTAGTATTTGAATACTTTGAAAAAATGTTAAATGTGTTCTGGTTTATGTTTAAATTATTGCTTTTTTTAATCTTAGGTTAGAAAAGTAGGGGTCGACTTCTACACAGAAAAATACGTCTCATTCTTAACACCTTAAAAAACAAACATATCCAGACTGGCCCAGTCCACCTCTAAGGCTAGGGTCAGACGAGCGTGATTTCTACGGACTGTACGTCCGTGCAGTACGGACATGGTCAGTACGGATGACGCAGTAGTGGTCACACAGTCCGTTTTTTCACTGAAGTTATTTTTTGACGGATGTAGGAGGGGAAAATAAATTACAATGAAAAAACATTCTGTCCGTCAAAAATGCTGGACGTATAAATGCAGTCCGTCTGACCATGCTCCATCACTCACACACAAAGCTATGCAGACGTTGTGGACGCAGCGCACTCCGCACGTCCGTTCTAGCAGTATTACGTTCTTGCCTAACCTGCGTCCGTTTGCCACGGCCGTTGTGCGTCCGCAGTTCAGTGCGGACGTACTTCATGTGTCGGCTCCAATGGACTTACTTTCATGCTATCACGGACGTACTTTTAGGCGCAATCACGGACGTGAACACTACGCTCGTCTGACACCAGCCTAAAACATATAAAATATAAGAAACATAGGGCCATATTACAAAGTGCCCGCTGGAACGGTGACGCTAAGGAGGATAATGCGCGCCTGCAGGTTTCTCCTTAGTGTCCCCGTTTTACAGTGTAGGTGCTAATCCAGCAGCCTGCTCTGTAACATGGCGCTAAGCCTCGTGGCAGCGCTAAGCGCCGCCGCGAGCATCCGCTTCATGGAGTAGGCTTTGACCGCCGGTCACATGACCTGCAGGATCTCACCTCTCGCGACATCCGGCAGGTCGGCTTAGTGGTTCGCAGAGGGAGACTGAGGGACTTTTTTTCCCCTCAGTCTCCCTCTGCTCCCGGCAGCCAGAAGAAGCAGATCGAGCCGCCGTTCTTGTCGCAGGATGAGAGGTGCTTATGTTATTTTTTTTTTTTTTTTTTCTGGTGCTGACTGATTGCGCAGAGGTTGTATCAGCACCAGATTCTAGCTGTGGTTAACTTTTGAGTTAGCCGCAGCAGGACGTAATTAGTGTAGGGACGGGCTCTGGTTTGGGAGCCAACCCTATAGTATATTCATTTTCAATACAGTAAGCTCGTGGTGAAAAGCGCAAGATCCGAATCACTAACGGGTTTTCTAACCCGTTAGCGTTTGGAATGTAATATGGTCGGCCCGAGCTAGGGCCACTTAACGCTCACACAGCTGAGCGCTAACGTTAGCGTTAACATTGTAATAGGGCCCATATATTGTAGAGATCTATGAATAACCCTGTGGCACCCACTATACTGAATAAATTGGCACAAGGACACATCAGGATGTTACAGAAGTGATACAACAATGACCTCAGCGAGTTGTCGACTCCACGTTCGGCAGTGTAGTGGACTGGACACGAGTAGAGGAAAGTAATCATATCTACTTACATTTCTTCTGCAATGCTGAAATCCGCAATACAGTTTACTTAGTTCAATTAAACCTTTAATGTGTCGCTGAGAATCAGTTGTGGTTCCTTGTGCCTCCTGTAGAGGGGGGTCGGTGTTGGGGGAGGGAGGAGCTGGGCTGCTGTGGCCGCAGTAAGTTAAAGATGGCATCAACAGCCTGTTACACGTTCTGTATCTCTGGTTTCCTACAGTAAGTTCAGTATTTATCTGCCCACTCTGGTCTCCCTGGTCTGAGGGGGGGGGGGGCAGCAGCATGGAGGCATTTGCAGGACAGGTAAGTCTAAAACTGGAACAGTATGTGGATCCACGGTGACCGCTCTAATGAGTGACCATTTGTGTGCTCTAATAAACGCGTGGTTCACACAAAAAGAGCCTCTGTGTGGGATCCTTGCCTGGCGAGCTAGCAGTTGACGGAGAGTCTAATTTGCATCCAGGGCCACTATGAGAACGATCTGCGTTACTTAACCCTTTCACTACCAAATGATTTTCCATAAGACCACTGTCAGAAACCAGTGGGAATTTTATGGAAAAATCACTTTACATTAAATATACAGTAAAAAAAACCAAAAAACTGAATATTCTCAATGTATTTCTTACTGTAGTAGCTCTATTTGAAAGGCAAACGTTGCCTCCTGCTGGCCAAAAAGGTAATGGCACACAGTCCCAGCTGTTCAACCGGTTTTAGCACCCTGCCTGTTGTGCTCACAGTGCTAAAACGTTTGTGGTGCTTTCTGGAGCCTAATCACTAATAGATTTCATTTGTAATAAGAAAAATTCAAATTTGCATTGCTCCAGAATTAGGCCGGATCGAGTTAACTCAACATCAGGGTACAGGGTTATACAGAGAGCACTGAAATGTCACTGACATTTCGGTGCTCTCCCGTTCCCCGCACTTCGGTGAGTTTGATTCGCCAACCCTACTGTGAATTCAGCATTTACAGCAGGGTCCCTGAAGTGCGGCGAATTGACCCTCCAAACGAATTTATAAACTGCCGAATCCAAAAAAGTGCTGGAAAAATGCTGAATCAATCCTAAAACCTGCTGAATGCATCCAACGATCCGCTGTAGAATCGATCTGGAAAAAGCCGACGACCCGCCGAACATATAGCGCCGGCCAGCCGCTGGAAAAAGTTGACAAGCTGCCGAATGGGTAAAAAAAAAACAACCGCAACTTTTAAAAGGCAATTTCAAACAAAGTATTGCATGAAAACGCCTCGGAATATATGAGGTCCTATGAATAATAATAAAAAGGTCTCTCACAGGGAAAAAAAAACGCCATGTAAAAGAATTGGAAAATTACATTTCGCCTAAAATCCTAAAACATAAAGAGCCTTTTTGCTGCAGATTAAAGGAATAAACGGTTTATTAGATATTGTATAAAAACTGGAATATTTTTAACATTGAAACCTATGGGATTCGCCTGATTAAACCTGCCGAATTAAACCACCGAACAGCAGGGCATTTCACTGCTGTTCGGTGTCGCTGAAAAGATTAACCATTGCTTCTCTATGGGGGATTTCACTGCTGTCGAACAGCACCGTATTTTGCGGGCACTTCCCCAGTACTTGGCGAATTGCCTGCTTTTCTGAATGGCCGCGAAATGTCACCGTACGGGGAAATTCACTTTTCGGTGCAATTTCGTGGCCAGTTCGGTGCTTTTTGAATAACCCTGTAAGTGTCCTGATGGACGAGTATACTCAATCTTGGTAGTGAATTGGTTCTTATTTTGAATGTGGGATTTCTTCTTCATTCCTGAAAACTGTCCAGAAGCAGGAGACGCTTTCACACTTCATCCAAAAGGCCTTTATATCTCAGGATAGTGGGCATTAAAGTGCAGATATTACTGATTGCAGGACCTCACTGCAAAATATGTTATGCAATCTAGTTGGGCGCCCCTCAATCTGCCCTGCACGGAATCCGTAAAACCGTCCCATGGTGTGTGTGTAAAGATCCTTGTACCGGCTCGCGTCTGTAACACCGGAAAGGAGAATAATGCCAAATTAAGTCATTAAAACGATCTCTGCGGGGTAATTAGAGCGTCCGCTCGTATGAATGACTTGTGCAGCTTGGGGTGTGTGCGCCTCGGCGCAAAGTGCTACAATTACAGTCACACAAAACCCAGTCGAACACGAAGCATGGAGCTAATCCGCTGCAAATTGACGGGATGCTCTGTAAATATTTCCTGATTTTCTGGCCGGTATAAAAGTGCCTGTCTTTACTTTGACGCTTCCCTATCAGTGCCTTGAAGAGCCCGTCAAGGGGATTATTCCCCTGTAATTGCTACAATTATCCTTAATATCTCAACGTGTTCTCCCAGCGAAGATCTTAATTTGTTTTTCCGGAACCTGTCAACACGGATCCGGCAGCCGAGGCGGAATGGCATGGGAGCGGGATCTGCTGACGGCTGGTGATACTTTGCGGATTAATTTTTGTTGCTTCTGAGTGTTTCGCAATGAGCGGAGAATGAAGAGCGTGCGATGTGTGCGCGCGGCCTGCTGACAGGTGAATGATGGCGACGGCCGGGGCTTAGGTTCGGGCTGGAGCTTGACAGACGATAACAATCAGAAAAAGGCTTTTCTAGGCCGACCAGTCCTGCTGGTTTTCAGGACGTGGGGGAAACAAGCTGAGGTATACCAAGGGGTGAAAAGACCCCCTTCTTGAACCCATTGATGCTCGCACATTGCGGCCACCTCCATTTGTTACGTCTCAGGAGGAAGTTGTGCTTTCTTGGTGGTCATACATGAGCGCTAGGGATATGCAGATCCCTATTTTCAAGTCACCGATCCGGATTTTGCATTATTCGGCAACAGTTGATACAGAGTCCAATACATCTCGACCGGTGGCCAGACCGGTGGCTCCCTCACTTAAGGGAATCCCGAAGTTTGAGTTTGACAGCCCTGGTGTAGAATATGGTGAGTAAGATATTCAGAGGAGAGGGGTCACAGTGTCGATACAATGACGGTATGGGGGGTGTGGAGAAGGATATTAAATGTAGGAGAGGGGGAGTATGATATTACACAAGAGACTGAGATAAAAAGAGACACAAATGTGTGATATACACAAGCTAATGCGCCATACACAGACAGCTTTATTCACACACACAGGCTGACTGCACTAACTCCTGCCTGTATTTGCACACATGCATTCCCCTCACCTGCTCACCTTTCTCCTTTCCTGGTTGCCGAGTGGCTGCGTCGGCACACAGCGTTACCAGCTCCAAGTCCTGGAAAAGAAGAATATCATGTCCTTTGTCATTATAGTGGCTTAAGTGCAAGATCAGTCCTTACATTCACACACTGACACATAATAACACACCTCTCCACACACTGACATGTATTAACATGCCTCTACATTCCCACACTGACACATCGTATTAACACGCCTCTAAATTCACACACTGACACGTCGTATTAACATGCCTCTACATTCACACACTGACACATAATAACACACCTCTCCACACACTGACATGTATTAACATGCCTCTACATTCCCACACTGACACATCGTATTAACACGCCTCTAAATTCACACACTGACACGTCGTATTAACATGCCTCTACATTCACACACTGACACATCGTATTAACATGCCTCTACATTCACACAGTGACACGTCATATGAATACGCCTCTACATTCACGCACTGACATGTCATATGAACACGCCTCTACATTCACGCACTGACATGTCATAAACACGCCTCTACATTCACGCACTGACATGTCATATAAACACGCCTCTACATTCACACACTGACATGTCATATAAACACGCCTCTACATTCACACACTGACATGTCATATAAATGTAGCGCTCACTCCCGGAGGAGCCGCTGAATTTGAACCTCGGGTCAGTCTCCCCGCACTAGGGAATAAATATACTCCAGCACCGTCGTGGATTTTATAGATTATATAGTTTACTGAATAAACTGGCATATAATGAGTAACACGGTATATGTATATATATTTACAGTACTTCGTAATGCGGGAAACGCGCAGCGGAAAAGAAACACAATACTTCGTAATGCGAGAAACGCGCAGCGGAAAAGGAAAAAAGTATTTTTAACCCCCTTAGTGGTTGCAGTGTGAGTCCCGTACAGGTTATGTCCCAAGAAATGTATATGTATGTGTGTATTGGTACCCGGGTACAATATTCAACTGGCCAGTGAATTATTTATGAGGTATCTTCGACTAGTCACGTTGGGGCCCTGTGGGTTTTGAACAAACTGCAGCGTGCTTTAGTATTTTACAGCGGCCCGGAAGGCCTCTCACCCATCCGCCAGATACTCTGTGCTCCGCTCGACCCAGGACGTCTCTCCGCTCGATTTTGACTGGGATTCTCTGTGTCACCAGATCCGCTGTCTTGCTTGTCTGTATCTGCCACAAGATGTCCAGCTCACCGCCTGCACTCCCTGTTAGATCGTCTGCGGTTCTCCTAACTCGGGGTCCTTCAGCTTACTCAGGGCCGGATTAAGGGTATCATGGGCCTGGTGCTGAGGATTTTGGTGGGCCTTTTTATAAATACTGAGGAAACAATTGGTCCACACTGCTTTCTCTTTGAGAGAGTGAGGCGGTACACTGTGCAAATGTCACGCTATGCCAATATGCCAACGTCAGAGCGACTGGGAAACCTGACTGGTGACTCTGACATGGTGTGCTGTGACTCCTAGTGCGACTTGCAGTGCGCCAGGACACAAGCCTCCCGCTGGATTAGCGTGCATGGCCCATATGAGACAAGCACTACAACTCAACTAGACAAGCGAGTAAGGATGGACATTAAATGAAGCCGCCATATATACATTTATTAAACAAATTGTATATAAATTTGTTAAAGGAATATGGTTGCTTCATTTAGTGATCCGGTCCATCCTTACTCGCTTCTCTAGTTGAGTTGTATTTCTAGTAGGGGTTCGGCCCCGCTGTGGAAATGTCCAATATATAGCACATTGCGGCTTCTACTTTTGAATCATTGCTTTGTATTGCAAGTCAATCAATGCCTGGAGGCAAACTGACAATACTTGGGGCGGTGGGTCTCCTAGACCAAATAGAGCAAGGGCTCCTCTATGATTGAAATCTGAAAGGATATTTACACTTTCAGGGTTATTCAGAGAGAGGTGAAAAGAAGGAGAATGACTGGAGAATGGAAAATTCTAGGTCAAAATAACGTTTTTGGAAAGTGAGAATTTTTCTGGTTTGGCTATTTTGACCTAGAATTTTCAATTCTCCAGTCATTCTCCTGCTTTTCACCTCTCTCTGATTAACCCTGATAGTAATGATCGATTTTGAGTCCGCTGAAAAAAAGGATATATAATAGGTCTGGGTCTATAATTAAACATGACTTTAAAACACATTTAAACATAATGAGCACAAAATGGTAAAAATTAGCTCATGGGGGGCTGAAATTGCTCAGAAGCAAAGGTGTTAAAAGATTCTCTACAGAGCCCCTTCTCTAGGGCAGGGCACTCCTTCACAATAAAACTGCAGATTGCCCATGAATAGCTGGCTCCACCAAATTACCTTAATTGTGGCCCACACACCCTGAATATATGGAGGAACCCCTAAAAAGACACCCGCACACCCTGAATATATGGAGGAACCCCTAAAAAGACACCCGCACACCCTGAAAATATGGAGGAGCCCTAAAAAGACACCCGCACACCCTGAATATATGGAGGAGCCCCTAAAAAGACACCCGCACACCCTGAAAATATGGAGGAGCCCTAAAAAGACACCCGCACACCCTGAATATATGGAGGAGCCCCTAAAAACACACCCACACCCTGAATATATGGAGGAGCCCCTAAAAAGACACACACCCTGAATATATGGAGGAGCCTCTAAAAAAAAAAAGACACCTGCACACCCTGAATATATGAAGGAGCCCCTAAAATGACACCCGCACACCCTGAATATATGGAGGAACCCCTAAAAACACACCCACACCCTGAATATATGGAGGAGCCCCTAAAAAGACACACACCCTGAATATATGGAGGAGCCTCTAAAAAAAAAAAGACACCTGCACACCCTGAATATATGAAGGAGCCCCTAAAATGACACCCGCACACCCTGAATATATGGAGGAACCCCTAAAAACACACCCGCACACCCTGAATATTATATTAAAAGCCATACCAAGCAGCGAGAAAATGCAAATAATTACTCTGCTTCCTCTGGGTCCAGTCTACCTCCTTCACATAAATATAGAGAACACACAAGGCTGTAACAGCACACAAACACGCACACACTCCGCTCCACATAGCACATACACACACTCCCTTATACACAGCACGCACACACACAGCTATATACACAGGGCACACACTCAGCTATATACACAGCACGCACACACACACACAGGGCACACACACAGCTATATACACAGGGCACACACTCAGCTATATACACAGCACGCACACACACACACAGGGCACACACACAGCTATATACACAGGGCACACACTCAGCTATATACACAGCACGCACACTCAGCTATATACACAGCACGCACACTCAGCTATATACACAGCACGCACACACACACACACAGCTATATACACAGGGCACACACTCCGCTATATACAGAGCACAAATACACAAAATTAAAAAATGTTGCACACACACACACATACTGCAGACTATATGAATACACAATTTACACATACATAGCACACCACATTCATATATATATATATATCAAAGTGACACATTTATACACACTCCACAACACACACATATACATACATCTCACAGGCACATGTATACACCCTACACACACACACAAATATTACCATCTGAGAGCAGCAGGAGAAATAAAAATGAAAAAAATAAAGAAGCATTTACACATAATCCCAGCCCAGTCTTTGCAGGTTAATATATGTGCTGCTATCTTTAAGAAGCCTGGGCAGGAGGACTGTTAGCTCGGTTTTCCCCATCCACCCATGTCATCTAAGAGCTAATGGGACATAATTGGTGAGTAGATAAGAGGGGGAGATACTTACACAGCAAGCAGGGCATCCATATCTTATCTCCCGGGCTGAGCAAACGCTTCACCTTCACACACTGTGTAGGGAAAGGGGAAGCACGTGGCTTCAAAGAGCAGCTCCTCCCCTCAGCCTCTGCCCAAAGGAAACGCTGCTATGTAAAGTGCCAGGTTCTGCCGCAGAGCTGATCAAAGCATACTCGGCCCTCACTATCAGCCGGCCAGCTGCTGGGGGCCTATTTTCAGAACGGGGCCTGGAGCTGCCGCTCCATCCGCCCCTACATTAATCCGGCCCTGAGCTTACTCTGTATCAGCGTGGGTTACTGGGTCTTCGTGTAATAAGAAGGGAAAAACCCGATCTCCAGCTCTGCTAGGCCGCACCTGCGCTCTGGCCTGGTCGTGATCACTCTCTGTTACACTTGCGTCTTGCTCCTCTCACTCCTCTGCGCGCTCTGCCAGCTCTTTCCACGAGGCTGCGGATATCAGTGTCTCTCTCCCACCCACTTCCTGTTCCCGCCCGCAAAGCATGCTGGAAAGTGTAGTCCCAATGTTCAGTGTCTCACATCGCGCTTGTCTCCCTCCGTTGGCCAAAAACAAGTACTACAACGACAGGGAATTTAAAACCAGCGCTACATAAACAAGCCTCTAAATTCACACACCTACACGTTGTATGAACAAGCCTCTACATTCAAACACTGACACGTCTTATGAACAAGCCACTACATTCACACATTGACACATCATATTAACAAGCCACTACATTCACAGCAGAGACGTGCAATCAGGGGCGGCAGGTGAGGCAGAGCCTCACCTGCCATTAAGGGCTGCAGCTGCAGTCAAACTCACTTGCTCCGCGTTCCCCCACCATTGGCTCCGTCCGGCTTCTGAGTGTGCTGCACATTGTTTTTTTTTTCCTGCAGCAGCCTGAGCCTATGCAATTTGCGTAGTGGGATGCTATGCAAATCGTGTAGGCTGCCAAGAAGTGTTCAGCACGGCTCGTCTGTTCAATGAACAGACAGCCGAGCACTGCCCACTTCCTGAACATTGCTCTCCCAGTGCCTTAGACCACTCTCATTGCTCTCCCAGTGCCACAGGAAAGCGCCATTGGTCCAAGCCATTCAAAAAACACCTGCATGGGAGGCTTGCCTCCCATGCATTGATTTGTGCAGGACACTCATGTGACTGTCCTGTCTCACACAATCAGTGGGTGCGGGGCTGTGCTCGGGGTGTGGCCTCAGTGTGACACTAGGCTGCCTGAAGGACGACGCAGATCCTGGGTAGGGATGAGCTGTTTGGTTTGATCTGTTCGGAGTTCGCATCAAACATCGGCCGTTCGACAGTTCGCGAACTTCGAACTTTTTGAGACGTTCGCCAAAAGTTCGAAAAAAATTAAATTTTAGAAAAAAGTATAAAAAATGCTTAAAAAATACTAAAAAATCTAGAAATAAAGAGACTCTTTACTGCAGAATATTATAAGCAACGTAGAGGGCAGCCTGCGCATGTGGCCGCCGGATGACAGAGCTGCGACTGCGGGCTAGCCGCCCGGTGCATGTGGCAGAGACAGGTAGCGCAGGGAGGGAGCCACTGCACCTGCGGCCTCGGCAGACCCCCCCCACAACCAGGATCCAGGAGGAAGCCCCCACTGACCACCAGGCTAAGGTAAGGCGACACATTTTTAAAAAAAATAAAATCCGAGGACATTTTTAAATGTCCCCGGGAACATAAAATAAAACTTTTCTTTTTTCTTTCTCTGCCTGGCTGAATGTATTTAATTATATATATTAGATACATTCAGCCAGGTAGAGGGTGGTGGCATGTGGGCTGCGCGGGGTTGTGTGTATATTTTTAGCAAATTTATAGGGGAAGGTAAGGGATATATATATATATATATATATATATAGCTATACTCTTATAAATATATATTTCCAGACTTGTATTACACACACATTTTGGCAACTAAATGCCCCCCCCCCCCATTTGGCTGATCCCTCCAGAAGAAATGTTGAACCCGATAGAGCAGAGAATAATATATATATTCTCTGCTCTGTCAGGTTCAACATTTCTTCTGGAGGGATCAGCCAAATGTGGGGGGGGGGGCATTAAGTTGAGATTGTCCACATGCCACCCCCCCATGTGCGAATGTGTATATATGGTCTGAGGTCTGTGGGTGGGTGTATATATATATCTGTGTGTTGATATATATGTATATGTAGGTCTGCGTGTTGATATATACAGTACGTATATGTCTGTGTGTGGTATCAATGCATCCCTACTCTATACACGGCGCTCCATGTCCCTATAATATATATGATATGGGGTTACCTTTTTTTTTATATTTTTATACTATTCCTATTAAATTAACAGTAATTTTTGATGTATTTTACTCAGTAGAAACTTTCTTTGCCTATATAACATGTGCTTTGTGAAAATAAAACGGTGTTTGTGTGTACATTTTAATTTAGTTAGTTGATTCCTGTCCAGTGCGGTGAGAAGCAAACGTAATGTAGTGTAGACACGCTGCGAGGCGGAGCGGAGCGGAGTGAAGTCAAGCCTGCAAAATGTTTGCTTCTCTACGCTTCGCTATGCTGTGTGTCGCTACACGCTCAGTGTGTCTCAGCCTTTATTCCCACATCGCTAGCTTACCAAACCAGTTTGTATACTTAGATAATGGTACGTATCTGGTGGCGCGAAAACAATCGCCAATTGGTAGCTGTTTGTATACTTGTATACTTGTTACTGACCCTGCTTGTTCTGAGGACCCGATCTGTTGCCGACTTTGCCTGCCATTTGACTATTCTCTCTGTGTATTCCCTGCCTGTTCTGTTTGCTTCCTGTTGCAAAGTGGTGTGCGCCGATTCTCACCATATACAGTAGCGCAGTATAAGTGCCTAAACATTGCTGACCCGGTTTTGTTATAGCTGCTGATGTAACTGAATAGATCGGGGATCTCTTCTGCATTACCAAAACCTCCACCACTGCACTATTCCACAATACCGCAGAGGGGTTACGGTGTGAAGGCACTTGCTGCCACCAAAGGCAAAATATTTGGGAGCACTGACGCCTATACCAGATTCATATCATTTTAATATTGGGCGCCGCCCAAGTGCCCGCGGGTTGAGGGGGCCCAGATGCCGGGCAGTGGGAGTGCCTGCCCGGTCCTGATCAGTGAGTCCGTCCGTGTTGAAGGGGAGGCGGCTGCGTGCAGGCGCAGGTCACGTGGTCCGGCTAATCAGGTGGTACTGAGTCTCTGTACCACCTGACTGGCCGGACCGCGTGACCTGCGCACGCACGCAGCCGCCTCCCCTTCAACACGGACGGACTCACACGCTGTTCAGGACCGGGCAGGCACTCCCGCTGCTCGGCATCTGGGCCCCAACCCCTGCTGGATCCGGAGCTGGGGCAATATCCATGTATGAGCTGGCTGGGGCAATATCCAGGTGAGAGCTGGGGCAATATCCATGTGAGAGCTGGGGCAATATCCATGTGTGAGCTGGGGCAATATCCATGTGTGAGCTGGGGCATTATCCATGTGTGAGCTGGGGCAATATTCATGTGTGAGCTGGGGCATTATCCATGTGTGAGCTGGGGCATTATCCATGTGAGAGCTGGGGCATTATCCATGTGAGAGCTGGGGCAATATCAATGTGAGAGCTGGGGCAATATCCATGTGAGAGCTGGGGCAATATCCATGTGTGAGCTGGCTGGGGCAAATCCATGTGTGAGCTGGGGCAATATCCATGTGTGAGCTGGCTGGGGCAATATTCATGTGAGAGCTGGGGCAATATTCATGTGTGAGCTGGGGCATATCCATGTGAGAGCAGGGGCAATATCTATGTGTGAGCTTGGGCAATATCCATGTGAGAGCTGGGGCAATATCCAGGTGTGAGCTGGGGCATTATCCATGTGAGAGCTGGGGCAATATCCATGTGAGAGCTGGGGCAATATCCATGTGTGAGCTGGGGCATTATCCATGTGTGGGCTGGGGCATTATCCATGTGAGAGCTGGGGCAATATCCATGTGTGAGCTGGGGCATTATCCATGTGAGAGCTGGGGCAATATCCATGTGAGAGCTGGGGCAATATCCATGTCAGAGCTGGGGCAATATCCATGTGTGAGCTGGCTTGGGGCAATATCCATGTGAGAGCTGTCTGGGGCAATATCCATGTGTGAGCTGGCTGGGGCAATATCCATGTGAGAGCCGGCTGGGGCAATATTCATGTGAGAGCTGGGGCAATATTCATGGGAGCTGGCTGGAGCAATATTCATGTGAGAGCTGGGGCAATATTCATGTGAGCTGGCTGGGGCAATATCGATAACGTGTCCACAGGTTGGGGGGGGCACACAATTCTTGGCTGGCCCCGGGCGCTGACAACCCACGCTACGCCACTGGGTGAGCGTGATGGGCTACAAGGTGAGAGTGAAGGACTGCATGGTGAGAATGATGGACTGCAAAGTGAGAGTGACGGACTGCAAGGCGAGCGTGGTGGGCTGCAAGGTGAGAGCAAGGTGAAAGTGATGGACTGCAAGGTGAGAGCAATGGGCTGCAAGGTGAGAGCAAGGTGAGAGTGATGGACTGCAAGGTGAGCGTGATGGGCTGCAAAGTGAGAGCAAGGTGAGAGTGATGGACTGCAAGGTGAGAGCAAGGTGAGAGTGATGGACTGCAAGGTGAGAGCAAGGTGAGAGTGATGGACTGTAAGGTGAGAGTAACAGACTGCAAGGTGAGAGTGACGGATGGCAAGGTGAGTGTGATGGGCTGCAAGGTGAGAGTGATGAACTGCAAGGTGAGAATGATGGACTGCAAGGTGAGAGTGACGGACTGCAAGGCGAGCGTGATGGGCTGCAAGGTGAGAGCAAGGTGAAAGTGATGGACTGCAAGGTGAGAGCAATGGGCTGCAAGTTGAGAGCAAGGTGAGAGTGACGAACTGCAAGGTGAGTGTGATGGGCTGCAAGGTGAGAGCAAGGTGAGAGTGATGGACTGCGAGGTGAGAATGATGGACTGCAAGGTGAGAGTGACGGACTGCAAGGCAAGCGTGATGGGCTGCAAGGTGAGAGCAAGGTGAAAGTGATGGACTGCAAGGTGAGTGCAATGGGCTGCAAGGTGAGTGCAATGGGCTGCAAGGTGAGAGCAAGGTGAGAGTGACGGACTGCAAGGTGAGCGTGATGGACTGCAAGGTGAGAGCAAGGTGGGAGTGATGGACTGCAAGGTGAGAGTGATGGACTGCAAGGAGAGAGCGATGGACTGCAAGGTGAGAGTGATGGACTGCAAGGTGAGAGTGATGGACTGCAAGGAGAGAGTGATTGGCTGCAAGGTGAGAGTGACGGGCTGCAAGGTGAGATTGGCGGGCTACAAGGTGAGAGTGATGGGCTGCAAGGTGAGATTGACGGGCTGCAAGGCGAGCGTGATGGGCTGCAAGGTGAGAGCAAGGTGAAAGTGATGGACTGCAAGGTGAGAGCAATGGGCTGCAAGGTGAGAGCAAGGTGAGAGTGACGGACTGCAAGGTGAGTGTGATGGGCTGCAAAGTGAGAGCAAGGTAAGAGTGATGGACTGCAAGGTGAGAGCAAGGTGAGAGTGATGGACTGCAAGGTGAGAGCAAGGTGAGAGTGATGGACTGTAAGGTGAGAGTGACGGACTGCAAGGTGAGAGTGACGGATGGCAAGGTGAGCGTGATGGGCTGCAAGGTGAGAGTGATGAACTGCAAGGTGAGAATGATGGACTGCAAGGTGAGAGTGACGGACTGCAAGGTGAGCGTGATGGGCTGCAAGGTGAGAGCAAGGTGAAAGTGATGGACTGCAAGGTGAGAGCAATGGGCTGCAAGTTGAGAGCAAGGTGAGAGTGACGAACTGCAAGGTGAGTGTGATGGGCTGCAAGGTGAGAGCAAGGTGAGAGTGATGGACTGCGAGGTGAGAATGATGGACTGCAAGGTGAGAGTGACGGACTGCAAGGCAAGCGTGATG
The DNA here is from genome assembly GCA_009667805.1 of Leptobrachium leishanense. Lineage (NCBI taxonomy): Eukaryota > Metazoa > Chordata > Amphibia > Anura > Megophryidae > Leptobrachium > Leptobrachium leishanense. The sequence goes on from CM019063.1 coordinate 548,116,628, forward strand.
GGCTGCAAGGTGAGAGCAAGGTGAAAGTGATGGACTGCAAGGTGAGTGCAATGGGCTGCAAGGTGAGTGCAATGGGCTGCAAGGTGAGAGCAAGGTGAGAGTGACGGACTGCAAGGTGAGCGTGATGGACTGCAAGGTGAGAGCAAGGTGGGAGTGATGGACTGCAAGGTGAGAGTGATGGACTGGAAGGAGAGAGCGATGGACTGCAAGGTGAGAGTGATGGACTGCAAGGAGAGAGTGATGGACTGCAAGGAGAGAGTGATGGGCTGCAAGGTGAGAGTGACGGGCTGCAAGGTGAGAGTGGCGGGCTACAAGGTGAGAGTGATGCGCTGCAAGGTGAGATTGACGGGCTGCAAGGTGAGAGTGACGGGCTGCAAGGTGAGAGTGATGGGCTGCAAGGTGAGAGTGATGGGCTGCAAGGTGAGAGTGACGGGCTGCAAGGTGAGAGCGATGGGCTAGTTGGGGCAGTGAGGTGTATCAGTGAGTCAGGTGGTAGGCTTGCTTGAATAGGAATGTTTTAAGGGAGCGTTTGAACGAAGGGAAACTAGGGGAAAGTCTGACAGTACGAGGGAGAGCGTTCCAGAGAGTGGGGGCTGCGCGTGAGAAATCCTGCAGTCTATCATGGGAAGAGGTGATGCGGGGAGAAGCTAGGTGCAGGTCACTGTTTGACCTTAGGGAGCGGGCTGGGGTGTATTTGGTGATTAGTGAGGACAGGTAGTGGGGAGCTGAGTTAGTGAGAGCTTTGTAGGTCAGGGTAAGGATTTTGAATTTAATTCTGCAGTGGATGGGGAGCCAGTGAAGGGACTCGCAGAGGGGAGTGGGGGAGGTGGATGAGCCTGGCAGAGGCCTTCAGAATGGAGGGGTGAGAGGTGGGAGAGAGGGAGAGCAGGTAGAAGATTGTTACAATAGTCAAGTCGGGAGATTGCAAGGGCGTGGGTGAGTTTTAGCAGGATCATCTGATTTATGGTTAAGCCATGAGATAAGAATAAATTTGGATGCGACACTAGGCATAAGAATGATTTTTGGCACTCACTGATTGGATGTATAGAGTATCAACCCATATCATGTACTTGTGTATAAATAATACTGATGACCAAATAGAAACTGAGATTTTAATGCCAGATGTGTCTGTGCCATTATTTCTCCTCGAATATATTTGCTGCTCGATCAAGGGACCGTAACAGGGACCAGAGACCCATGTCCAATGTCCATAAGGAGAGGGGCCATCCCCAGACCCCTGGAGAGGGACAGAGACCCTAAATCAAAATACGCTGCAATTTGGAAGCACCGATTTTGCCCGATTGAATACATCATGGGGGTTATTCAGAGAGCACTGAAATGTCGGCAACAGTTCGGTGGTCTCCTGTTCCCTGCACTTCGGGGAATCAAATATTCCCACCCTGCAGTGAATTCAGCATTCACCGCTGGGTCCCCGGAGTGCAGGGAACGGACCCAAAAATCTGCCGCAAAACCACCACCAACCCACCGAAAATCTGCCAAACACACATGGAAAAACGCATCCGATATGATTCGAAGCATCGGATCCCTCAAATCACCGCAAAAGAAAACACGCCGACAATGTCCGGAAAAAGCCGACGAGCTGCAGATCACAGCGCAGAGCACCTGCTGGGAAAAGCTGACAAGCTGACACACAGGGTAAAACTCCCCCCCCCAAAAAAAAACTATTGAAAGTGTCATAATTGAAACGCTGTTTGCCAAAAAAATACTGAGCGAAAACGTCTGAAGTTTACATATAAAATCCAATGAATGATAATAAAAAGGGATGTTACAGAAAAAAGAACAAACGTTTTAAAAAGAAAAATTGCAGAAAAATCCCGAAAAATGCCTAAAAAATCCTAAAACAAATCTATAAATGAAGAGCTTTCTACAGCAGAATATTATAATAAACGGTTTATTAGATATTGTATAAAAATGAGAATATGTTTAACATTGAAGCCTATGGGATTCTCCTGAATAAATCTGTCGAATGAAACCACCGAACAGCAGGGCATTTCAGCAACTTTTCTCTGCTGTTCGGTGTCTCTGAATAGACGAAGCATTGCTTCTCTATGGGGGATTTCACTGCTGTCGAACAGGCACCGTATTTGCTGGCAATTCGCCAAAATTTGGCGAACTGCCTGCTCTCTGAATAGCCAAATGGCCCCGAAATGGCACTGTACGGGGAAATTCCCTGTTCAGTGACACTTCGGGGGTCAGATTGTCTCTCTCTGAATAACCCCTACTGTCTTCTATTCACAGAACGCCGAACTACACTGAAATTCCAGCAAAATGCCCTGATTTCGGTGTTTCAATTTTAAACAGGCGAATCCCAAAGGTTTCAATGGAAAAACTTTATATCTTTAAAAAAATTAAAAAATTTAAAGACCGTTTATTCTTTTTAATTTCAACAAAAACCTGGTATTTTTTTTAAAAAAAAATTTAATACACTTTTTTGTATCAAACACAAATATTCAGGTGCTTTGTGAATGTTTACCAGCAGGTGTCGCTGGAAGAACACAAAAGCTACATGATCCAGAGTCTGAATAATAAACCTTGCTACAATGGGACTCCTGGGAGCTGTGAATCCAACACATACCAGCTGTAAATTGTGCTAACCAGAATGCAAAGCGCCAACATATTCCGCAGCGCAGCAATATTTAGGCCACCGCTGCTCAGCTTGTGCAGTATTTATGATCTATTTTTATAGTTAAATACAAGAAACCCTGAGAGAAGGACGACATGAGCACAAAAAATACACAGAACTTTATTAATGTGCCGGCATATTAATCTGTCTGTAATAAACATCATCTCTATGTCGCTATTATTATTACAAATTATTAAGCGCCAACACAATCTGCAGCGCTGTACAAAATGTACAATACAATTTTACACTACATCAAAAAGGCAAGTCAAGATATCCAGATACAGGACGAATTGAGGGCCTTATCTATCTATATATCTATATATCTCAGAGAGTGAGCGCACCTCTCACATTTTTGTAAATATTTTATTATATCTTTTCATGTGATAACACTGAAGGAATGACACTTTGTTACAATGTAAAGTAGTGAATGTACAGCTTGTATAACAGTGTAACTTTACCGTCCCTCAAAATAACTCAACACACACAGCCATTAATTACTGGACCCCTAAGTGACAATCTCCAAATTGGGCCCAAAGTGTCAACATTTTGTGTGGCCGCCATGATTTCCCAGCACTGCCTTAACCCTCCTGGACATGGAGTTCACCAGAGCGTCACAGGTTGCCACTGGAGTCCTCTTCCACTCCTCCATGACGACATCACGGAGCTGGTGGATGTTTAGAGACCTTGCGCTCCTCCACCTTCCGTTTGAGGATGCCCCACAGATGCTCAATAGGGTTTAGGTCTGGAGACATGCTTGGCCAGTCCATCACCTTCACCCACAGCTTCTTTAGCCAGGCAGTGGTCGTCTTGAAGGTGAGTTTGGGGTTGTTTTCATGTTGGAATATTGCCCTGCAGCCCAGTCTCCGAAGGCAGAGGATCATGCTCTGCTTCAGTATGTCACAGTACATGTTGGCATTCATGGTTCCCTCAGTGAACTGTAGCTCCCCAGTGCCAGCAGCTCGAGACCATGACTCTCCCACCACCATGCTTGACTGTAGGCAAGACACACTTGTCTTTGTACTCCTCCCAGTCCTCACCTGGTTGCCGCCACACACGCTTGACACCACCTGAACCAAATAAGTTTATCTTGGTCTGATCAGACATAGGACATGGTTCCAGTAATCCATGTCCTTAGTCTGCTTGTCTTCAGCAGTCTGTTTGCGGCTTTCTTGAGCATCATCTTTAGAAGAGGCTTCCTTCTGGGACAACAGCCATGCAGAGCAATTTGATGCAGTGTGCTGCGTATGGTCTGAGCACTGACAGGCTGACCCACCACCTCTTCAACCTCTGCAGCAACGCTGGCAGCTCATACGTCTTTTTCCCAAAGGACATACTTGAAAATGAGAGAAATCTCAATGTATCCTTCCTGGCAAAATCCTTTATAAATAAATAAATAAAGACAACCTCTGGATATGGCGCTGAGCACGTGCACTCAACTTCTTTGGTCGACCATGGCGAGGCCTGTTCTGAGTGGAACCTGTCCTGTTAAACTGCTGTATGGTCTTGGCCGCCGTGCAGCAGCTCAGTTTCAGGGTCTTGGCCGCTGTGCTGCAGCTCAGTTTCAGGGTCTTGGCCGCCGTGCTGCAGCTCAGTTTCAGGGTCTTGGCCGTCGTGCTGCAGCTCAGTTTCAGGGTCTTGGCCGCCGTGCTGCAGCTCAGTTTCAGGGTCTTGGCTGCCGTGCTGCAGCTCAGTTTCAGGGTCTTGGCCGTCGAGCTGCAGCTCAGTTTCAGGGTCTTGGCCGCTGTGCTGCGGCTCAGTTTCAGGGTCTTGGCCACTGTGCAGCAGCTCAGTTTCAGGGTCTTGGCCGTCGTGCTGCAGCTCAGTTTCAGGGTCTTGGCCGTCGTGCTGCAGCTCAGTTTCAGGGTCTTGGCCATCGTGCTGCAGCTCAGTTTCAGGGTCTTGGCCGCCGTGCTGCAGCTCAGTTTCAGGGTCTTGGTCGCCGTACTGCAGCGCAGTTTCAGGGTCTTGGCCGTCGTGCTGCAGCTCAATTTCAGGGTCTTGGCCATCGTGCTGCAGCTCAGTTTCAGGGTCTTGGCCATCGTGCTGCAGCTCAGTTTCAGGGTCTTGGCCGTCGTGCTGCAGCTCAGTTTCAGGGTCTTGGTCCCGTGCTGCAGCTCAGTTTCAGGGTCTTGGCTGCCGTGCTGCAGCTCAGTTTCAGGGTCTTGGCCGTCGTGCTGCAGCTCAGTTTCAGGGTCTTGGCCGCTGTGCTGCAGCTCAGTTTCAGGGTCTTGGCTGTTGTGCTGCAGCTCAGTTTCAGGGTCTTGGCTGTTGTGCTGCAGCTCAGTTTCAGGGTCTTGGCCGCTGTGCTGCGGCTCAGTTTCAGAGTCTTGGCCGCCGTGCTGCAGCTCAGTTTCAGGGTCTTGGCCGTCGTGCTGCAGCTCAGTTTCAGGGTCTTGGCCGCCGTGCTGCAGCTCAGTTTCAGGGTCTTGGCCGCCGTGCTGCAGCTCAGTTTCAGGGTCTTGGCCGCCGTGCTGCAGCTCAGTTTCAGGGTCTTGACAATCTTCTTATAGCCTTGGCCATCTTTATGTAGAGCAACAATTCTTTTTTTTCAGATCCTCAGAGAGTTCTTTGAGGTACCATGTTGAACTTCCAGTAACCAGTATGAGAGAATGAGAGTGATAACACCAAATTTAACACACCTGCTCCTCATTCACACCTGAGACCTTGTCACACTAACGAGTCACATGACATCGAGGAGGGAAAATGGCTAATTGGGCCCAATTTGGAGATTTTCACTTAGGGGTGCAGTCCCTTTTGTTGGCAGCGGTTTAGACTTATTCAACCTAAGTGATAAGAGCGCACCCCAGTGAATTGAGCTGTGCACACTGGTGTGAGGTTAGGATTGTTTACAGATTGATGTAAAAGTTCTAAAAAGAACGAGCCGCTTAAGTTTAAATTGCAGAACGTGGAGCTGAATCCTAATGTACCAAGCGCCCAGGATCGTCTGGATCAAAGGACGCTTTCTTGACTGAAGTCACATCTAGAACACTTTACATTTCTGTAGCCAAAGAGGTCAGAGGTCATTGGAATCAGCTCAACATCCTGTTAAAATCTGATTAGAGAGCAGGCGACTGGTGTCATGATGTCATCACGTGATGTCATGTCTCCCCTTAAATACTGAGATGAATCAAACTCGGAGCTCAGCAACAAATGAGAGACCCACTCCTGAGCGGCGTCTCACCATCACTTTCTCAGGACTCTCTGTGTTCCTGCTGCTCTCCAAGCTATGGCCCCCTGCGTGCTTTAAATCCCGGCCGGTAAATATACCGCAAGATGAGCCGGCGCTCACACACTCGGCCGAAGGGACATTAAACATTCACAGGGACCTAAGTGACTTTAAACATTATCCAACTTATTCATTAGACAATCGCTGAAGCAGGTGACACCTTGGCGAAGCATCATTATGACTATGCACCTAATGTGTTCCTCTTTAGGGTTTCAGAGGAACCAGTCACAGGTTGATACTTAACTGATTGAGGCAAACGTATTATACCTTAATAATTTACTAATTACTCCTTAACTTCATTTTAAATCAATAACATACATGACGGGTTATTCACTGGGCCCCGCCATTGGTTTTTTACAAATAAAGGTGAGTTTATTTTGGAGGACTGCGTTGGGTTGACTACCTTGGCACTACGATGAATTCACTTTTTAGGGAAGTTCTGCCATTACTTGCTATAGTTTTCCGTGTTGTTTCCACCATTGTTTGTGCTGCAGTTATTTAGCGACGATTTGGTGGTTTCCATTGATGTTGTCCAGCGTTGTTTTTGTATCTCAGCGTCCCAACAGAGGTTCCTCCATGTGATCCCACAATGTTCAATATCTCCAGTGAGATTATCCTGTGTGGCCAGCTCTCCTTAGTTTGAGAGAAGCATCCCCATGAGGTCCCACCATACTTCTCTTCCCTTTATGAGTTTTGAGTTCCCTTCTCTGCTGCAACCTATCACCTTCCCACATTACATGGTGACCTTCCTCCAACCATCGTCTGCTTCATGACGTACACAAATAAACTCCTGACACTTTCTCCAGTACTCTTTCTTGTCTTTTTAACGTAAGTCCTGTCTAGTCATGGTCCAGTCATTCGTCAACATGGAGAGATGCTAATAATAATATCTTTTATATAGCGCCAACAGTTTCCGCAGTGCTTTACAATAACCAAAGGGAACGAGATCCATATAAACGGACAAAGGATGGAGACAAGAGGTGTAGAGGGCCCTGCTCATAGGAGTTTACAGTCTAAAGGGGTTGTGGAAGACAAGGGGAGTTTTACTGGACATCTGGAACATTAGTGCCAGTGGTTTGGGAATGGTGGGGCAATAGAAGCAGCTTCAATCATGTGTGAGTAGGTGAGCAGAGGGATGAGTTGCATCAGTGATGTGGTACCCTAATCTGAAGAGATGGGTTTTGAGGGATTTCTTGAAGGACTGAAGATCAGGGGAGAGTTTGATAGGGCAAGGTAAGTCATTCCACAGGACCGGTGCTGCCCTAGCAAAGTGTTTAAGGTGAAAGTTGGCCGTGCGGGTGTAGCCAGATGACCAGCAGAGATTGCCCGCTGACCAGAGTTGTCCAGATGGGACGTGCTTGCGGAGTAATGGAGGGGTTGAGTTAATGAGTGATTTGAATGTGCGCGTCAGTATTTTAAACTATCCTGAAACGTACAGGAAGCCAATGGAGGGACCGGCAGAGGGCGGAGGTACGTGAGGTGCGTCTGGTGAGAAAAATAAGCCTGGCCCCTGCATTCATTACAGATTGCAAAGGGGCGATACAAGAGTTGGGGCCAATGAGGAGTGAGTTGCAGTAGTCAAGTCGTGAAATGACAAGAGTATGAACCAGCACCTTTGCGTTAACTTGTGTCAGAAAGGGGCGGACACGGGCGATGTTCTTTAGTTGAAAGTAATAGGATTTGGTCACTGTGTTGATGTGAGAGAGAACGTTAGGTCAGAATCGAAAGTGACGCCAAGGCAGCGAGCTTGGGGTGTTGGGCTAATGAGCGTTCCATTTACTCATAGAGATGGGTGGTATTGGGTTCTTCTTTGGAGGGAGGAATGATGAGAATTTCAGTTTTGGCAAGATTGAGTTTAAGGAAGCGGGAAGACATCTAATTTTGAGACAGAGGAGAGACAGTCAGTGACTCGATCCAGGAAAGCAGGAGAGAGATCAGGGGAGGAGAGGTATATTTGAATGTCATCAGCATATAGGTGGTACCGTCTACCATCATCCAGTAATTCATCCATCCAGTCATTCTTCCATCCAGTCATTCCATCAACCAGTTATTCCACCATCTAGTCATTCTACCAACCAGTCGTTCAGGCCCCTCTACCAGCCAGGTGCTCCAGCAAACATCCATGCCTCCATTAATCCATTCTGCCATCTATTTGCCCCCCCACCCTCCAGTCATTCCATCATTCAGCTATTCACACCACCCTCCAGCCATGTCACTATCCTGCCATTCCACCATCGAGCAATGTCAACAAACCACTAGAAATCCAGCGTTGAATGGGTCAGTCACTGACTCACATCATTGTATTGTGTGGGATGTATTCAAAGGACATCACCAAGCGGTAGATTAGAAGCCTTTATACTCCCTGTTTTATCTCATTCAGCTGCCAGCTCTTATCTCAGCCTGGAGAACAATAGCCCCAAGCAGCCTTATCTAAACATTCCATCCACCACCTCATTGGCTGTTAAATCATCTAGATTAAATAAACAAGAGCCACAAAGGAAAGCTATTAGTAACTATTGCATCATGGGAAAAAAACACAAAATGGAAACAAGAGATCAAAACCTTACATTATGTTATCTTTTTACACGCAATTACTTCAACCAAAGAAAAAAAAACAGCGGCATGTGTTTCATAATGTGTTTTATAATGGGTTTATAATGTGTCTTATAAAGTGTCTTATCCGTTTTTTTTGCGTGTAATGCACAAGTAATCTAGTTACAGCTTATGTAAGTGGTAGTGCCCCTTTAAAAAGTCGGACAAGCACTGGCTTCGTATGAGAGCAGATAAATAAATGAACCGGTGCTGACGCCCTCAGATAACCACCGGAGCGAGATGAAGCAAAAATCCTTTAACCACCCATCACGCAACCCTTCACATACTGTAATATTTAACGCGGGTTTTCTCATTAGGATGAGCAGGAATGACTGATTAACTGGGATTAGTCCGGCAGAGCAATCAGTTAGCTGGTAAGCTGTCCTGTCCTCCGACACTCGTGACTTTAATGAGTAATTATTCAAGACATTTTGGAAGTTAATGGAGATGCGGTCGGATTGTCACTGGTCTGCGGCTGGGACATTGTTTATCCAGCTTGTGACTTGTTCTCAGTCATTACCATGACGGACCTAATCACTTAGTAGGTTTTGAGGAAGGCGAATGAACCTGCGATGTCTCCTGAGAAGATCGGGCAAGGTGGACAAGAACAGCGGGATCGGCCCATGCACAGGGCGTCGAGTTGAAGGTGGATTAATGCCCCCCCCGTAACATGGATAACCCAATAGAGATCCGTAAAAACTACCCGATCAGATCAGACCACAATCCGAGAATTATTTATTATCTGTCTATGAGTTTATCATATTGCACATTAATATTAACCCTTTCAATGCTGAGCCATTCACTGTTTTGTGCTCATCATGTTTCAACGTGATTTGATGTCATGTGTTATTGTAAATCCTGACAAATGATATAACCCTTTTTTCAGCAGACTCGGCAGATTCACAATATATCATTATTATATGTATACGTCATCTCATTTAAAAAAAAAAAGAGTGAAAAACTGTATTTATTAAATGGAGGATTTGGGTGTTAATTTTTAAAACTGTCATTAGAGATTCGCTGTGTGTGTGTTTTTACTTTTTTAGGGGGTCTACACCTTCGTGACAGGCATCGTTGGAAAGGTCAGCCTGTGGCCTTTCCAGTGTTGCCTCTTTTGAGTGGCTAGCCCTTCTGAATGAGGAGATAGAGGGGTCCAAATGACCCACCCCTCTCCCTCTCAGGCATTCACCCAGCTCTGCTGGGTGGCGCCTGAAAATGACATCATCGCGCGGACGCTGGGAGTCTTCCGCAGCCAAGGAGTTAAAGAGACATTCCAGTGGTTGTTTAATCAATACACTGTGTTCAAACAAGCATTTTCCTCATTTCCATCCATTGTTTATTCTCTACCTTTAGCGCGTTATTCATATATAAAAGAAGAGCCCGCGGACTGCGCCCTCCTGACCTAAACACATGCGCTCTGTTAACCAGCCACGTCGTTGTCTGAGGTGCAGCAGCACAGCTAGTAGGCATGTGTTTATGCCAAGAGCAGTGGCGTAGCGTGGGTTGTCAGCACCCGGGGCAAGACAAGAATTGTGCGCCCCCAACCTGTGGATATGGTAACACACCCTGATTCCCTTCCACCAGTAGAGTATCGACCCCCTTACCCCACAAGCACATGTATTGTATATTAATAAAATACCGATATAATAAAAAAATGAAACACACATGCCCCCCCACGCTACACCACTACTACCAGTCACCCTGTCCCAGTATACCCTAGCATAGTTCCACTCTCACCCTATACCCAGTCGCTCTTTTCCAGTGCCCCCAGTTACCCTCTCCCAGTAACCACAGTCACTCTCTCCCTCTCTCCCAGCTCTCCAAGTACCCCCAGTCACTCCCTCTCTCCAAGTACCCCAGTCACTCTTTCTCTCCCAGTAGCTCCAGTCACTCTTTCTCTCTTCTAGTGCCCCCCACTTTCTCCACATAACCCCCAGTCACTCTCTCTCCCAATACCCCCACTTTCTCCCAGTACTCCCACTTTCTCCCAGTACCCCCAGTCACTCTCTCCCAGTACCCCACCTTCTCCCAGTACCCCCAGTCACTCTCTCTCTTCAAGTACCCCAGTCATTCTCTCCCAGTACCCCAGTCACTCTTTCTCTCTCCAAGTGCCCCCACTTTCTCCCAGTACCCTCAGTCACTCTCTCTCTTCAAGTACCCCAGTCATTCTCTCCCAGTATCCCCAGTACCCCAGTCACTCTTTCTCTCCCAGTATCCCCAGTCATTCTCTCCCCTAACCTCCAGTCACCCTCTCCCTGTTCCCCCAGTAACCCTCACTGTGTGTGTTGGTCACGCTGCTCTGGTGTCACACAGTGTCACCTACCTGCGTTGAATTGCTGGTGGCCCGGGGGGGGGGAGCTGTCCAGGGGGCTTAGTGGGGACCGGATTTTAAATGTGCTGCAGGGCAGGCGCCTCCCTCCATCCTTCCTGTTCAGCGGCTTCAAGGCTACCAGCGGCGGGGGGCTGGCACAGGGATTCAAGGGGGGCTGACTGTGACAAACGTGGTACAGGGAGTTCTGTCTAATAATTCTGCGTTACTTCACGTGACTCATGTCAGCGTTAAGGAGGAGCGAGCGGACACCTTGCTGAAACATGCTGGAAAATATTAGTGGTTCTCCAAACTCATTTTGAAATTTTGCACCCCCTAAGAAAATTGCGCCCGCCCCCCCCCCCACTACACCACTGGCCAAGAGGGAGAAATCTGAGGACTTTTCGTCTGATTGGTGGAGCCGCTTCCTGTCCGGGTAAGGGTCTCCTGATGTGAATTTTTAGGCACTGGCTCTTGTTTATAAAGCACCTGTAGTGGATTTATTGCAGCCAGGGGACAAGACGAGTAGGAGCACATGGGGGACACAGTTCATCTACTATTTTTGCAGAAGGAACGGAGTTCTCATTGGTCCTGCACACTATAAGATGTTTATTTAGGGGTTTGATAAATGTCACCGACATTTCGGTGCTCTCTCGCTCCACGCACTTCAGAGAATCAAATTCCCCAACCCTGTGGTGAATTCAGGATTCACCGCATGGTCCCGAAGTGCAGGGAATGGATCAAAAATAGGCCAAAAAAATCACCGAAATCTGCCGATAAGCCACCGATACGATCTGAAACATTGAATCGATCCAAAACGCCACAGAATGTATCCGACGATCTGCTGCAAACCTGTCGAACATGTCCGTAAACAGCCGCCGATCTGCCGAACACAGTACCAAACAGCTGCTGGAAAAAGCTGACAAGCCGACGAATGGGGTAAAAAAACAAACAACAAGAGAACGATTGAAAGTTTCTAATTTGAAACGCTGTTTGCAAAAAAAGAATTGGATGAAAATTCTGGAATTTACACATAAGATCCTATGAATGATAATAAAAAGGGCTGTTACAGAAAAAAGAAAAAACGCTTTTAAAAAAAAAAATCGGGAAAAAAATTTTTGACGAAAAAATCCTGGAAAATGCCTATAAAACATCAGGGGTATTTCACTGACATTTCTCTGCTGTTCTGTTTCTGAATAGATTAACCATTGCTTCTCTATGGGGGATTTCACTGCCGCCGAACAGACACTGTATTTTGCCAAAATTTGGTGAGCTGCCAGATTTTTGAATAGCCGAATAGCCATGAAATTGCACCGTACTGGGAAATTCAATGCTCGATGCAATTTCGGGGCCAGATCGGCTCTCTCTGAATATCCCCTATAAACTTTAAAAGCCATCAACTTCTAGGTTTTGCTGACATCAGATGATTGGCCGTTACGAAGAACGAGGTGTTATATTCCTCAAGACATGTGCTCCTCAGTTGTGACGCTCACCCCAGCATTAAGAGGGCTCAGTAACCCCCTGGGTGGATTTTTATGTGATTTGTGCATCCCCCGCGGAACGTAAACTTTGTATCCGCTGATTATCCCCACTGATCGGGTTCCACCAAGATGACGAAATCTGAGGACTAAACCCGGAGACCCCGGATTCAGTCCCATCTGAGCAATGAGGTGTGAAAGGGCAGCCTGCTTACTCATTACCAGCCCTGACTCTCCACCCTGACCTCTGCTCTGTTAATAAGAACTCACATTACCTGACATTTACATCCAAAACGAGCCTGAGCATCGCAATCACAGCCTCAGAACGGCCTTAATGTGGAACATTTAGTCTTTCCGAGACGGTCACATTCAAAAGAATTAACCTTACAACCCTATGGCAAAAAATCTAGATAAATTGAACCTGATCTCAACGGATGCAATGCCCTGCCATGCTACTCCGCGCCGTCATGGGCCAGGAGGACGCTCAGCTGAGCCTCTTCTGGGTGCATGGTCTGATACAAGAAATTATTTCTATAAAGAGTAGGTTATATTGTGATGGTGAAATAAACATAAAAGGATTTGCACATATTTCCCACATGACTCCCGGCCAATCCGCAGAAGTTACGTTTTTAGTGGAAAATTGTAAATCCTATTATTATAATCAATACATCGACCTGTTCCCAACCAGAGCGCCCGGCCAGGTGCCAATGACACAGAGAAGGATGCCAAGCCTGAGCAGTACATCCCTAGACCCCACAGGATGGTCCCCTTAACATAGAGGGATGATAACTAAGGATGTGCGTTTCGGAATTTCGGAATTTTCACGAAATTTCCCGATTCGTGTTTTCGGATGCGGCCGATTTTCCGAAACTTTTTAGATCCGAAAATGGCAGATCCGAAAAGTTTTCCGAGCCGAAACGAAATATTTTCGAATGTACTTGAAATGTGTCAAATCGAAATTTATTGCTTTGAAACGAGGAGAACAGACGTTCCGAAAAAACGAAAATTTCCGAAAATACGAAAAGTCGATACAAAAAACGAGCTAAGTGACACGAAAATACGAAAAATGGTCGAAATTCCGAAAAATGTACACGAAAAACGAGTCGAGCCGAACCGAATCGAAACAGAAATCGGTCGAAACGAGCCGAATTGAAAAGTTTAAAAATCCGAAAAATCGAATCGAACGGAAAAAAAATCGGTGCACAAGCCTAATGATAACCTAATCAATACATCTCCCGAACCAATACAGAGCTCCTTGCCATGTACCCGTAACACACGGGGATGCTAAACCCATTCAATACATCTCCTGTACCCATCCAGAGCCCCCGGCCATGTACCCTTATAGAGGGATGTAAACTCAATCAACACATCTCGTGTACCTATTCCAAGTTCCTGGACAGGTACCTGTAACACAGAGGGATTGTAAATCCAACTGATACAACTCCTGTACCCATCCAGAACCCTCAGCCAGGTACCGGTAACACAAAGGAAAGGTAAACCCAATCAATACATCTCCTGTACCCATCCAGAGCTCCAGCCTGGTACCTGTGAGGGATGGTAAGAAGAAAGAAAGCAGCCGGGCTACAAGCTGGAGGTAGTGCTGGAGAGAATTTATTGCAGGGGAGAGCAACCCCGATAGACGTGACGTTTCGGCAAAATAGCCTTAATCTTCTTGCCAAATCAAGGGACATCGGCGTCCCTATCTCAGCGGAGCTCACGGAGGAGTGAGTTGTACCTCATTCCCACCCGGGAAGGTTGCGGCGTCTTCTGTTTACGAAGGGATGGTAAACCCAATCAATATATCGCCATTACCCATTCATAGTTCCAGCCAAGTACCCATAACACAAAGGGATGGTAAACCCAATCAAAACATCTCAAGTACCCATCCAGAGCTCCGGCCAGGTACCCATAACGCAAAGGGATGATAAACCCAATCAAAACATCTCCAGTACCCATCCAGAGCCCGGCCAGGTACCCATAACGCAAAGGGATGATAAACCCAATCAAAACATCTCCAGTACCCATCCAGAGCCCGGCCAGGTACCAGGAACACAAAAGGAAGGTAAACCGAATCAATACATCTCCAGTACCCATCCGGAGCTCCAGCCTGGTACCCGTGACACAAAGGGATGGTAAATCCAATCAATACATCTTCAGTACCCATCCAGAGCCCTGGCCAGGTACACATAACGCAAAGGGATGGTAAACCCAATAAATACATCTCAAGTACCCATCCAGAGCTCCGGCCAGGTACCCATAACGCAAAGGGATGATAAACCCAATCAATACATCTCCTGTACCCATCCAGAGCCTGGCCTGGTACCCATAACACAAAGGGATGGTAAACCCAATCTATACATCTCCAGACCAGTACCGATCCACAGCCTTTGGTCAGGTACCCGTGAGGCTGAAGGATGTTAAACCCAAGCAATCCAAAGCCCCCAGCCAGGAACCCATAACACAGAGAGATGCTAAACCCAAGCAGTACATCCCGAGAGCCCCCATGATGGTAACCATAGCACAGACAGATGGTAAAACCAATCAATATATGTCGTGTACCCATCCAGAGCCCCGGCGAGGTACTGTATGTTCGCCCAGTATCACTCCCATCGCAACCATCCATTTCTCGCAGCCTCTGAGTGTGCTGCACATAATGTGCGCTTGGTGCGAACCGGAACAAACTCACGGTATTTCTGCAAAGTTGACTAGCAACCAAACAGAGCGCATTCCTGGGGGCCGTCACGGCTGATTTGTGAGGCTGTTATCTTGTTTTTAAGCTTCTCTTCCGCATAATTATCGTCTAATTATTAGCAGGATCATTTATCTGTCAGACGGACGGATTCCTCGTGTATTCGCCGTAGGATGTTTGCTCGCCGTCGTTTTGTGCTGCAGTCACGTCTCGGGGATTATTATACCCATCTTTATATCTTTAAGCGTTCCATTAAAGCCGCTTATATCGAAAAAAGAAATAAAAAAATACAGACTATTAACGTGACTGCCTGCAGCGAGCTACACGCTTCCACACGCCGGCGCTGCACACCGCTCCATGTGCTTCAGCCCTTAGAAAGCAGCAATGTATTCCTCCAGCGGGGCAATACGGGCGAAACTCTGATAATTGCAATAGATTATAATAGCGCCAACATATCCTGCAGTAATGTACAATGAGTAAGACAATATAAACGTGAATAAACAGAGAGTAAGAGGCGAGGAGCGGAAGTGACGCAAGAGACGAGGCCTTAAGGGCTCGATTTAATTCCATCGGCAGATTTTTTGGAAAAAATATCATCGGATTCAATTAAAAGGATTCAGCCAGAGGCAAAATCTAGAAAAATAATGTCAGATGGTAAAACGCCCCAAAAAACGTATTTTCCTCCAGCACCGTACAGATTTACACCTTTACACATGTCTATTAGAAACATCCGACGATTAAACAGAGATTTCAGTCTGATTCCCTCAAAATCCCTTTATCAACAACACACAGTATCAACGATAAATTTCAACCTAGAGACGCACTGCAGCTCTGTTATACACCCGCACACCCTGACTATACAGGGGGGCCCTAAAAAACACCCGCACACCCTGAATATACAGGGGGGCCCTAAAAAACAACCGCACACCCTGACTATACAGGGGGACCCTAAAAAAAACACCCGCACACCCTGAATATACAGGGGGCCCTAAAAACACCCGCACACCCTGAATATACAGGGGGCCCTAAAAAACAACCGCACACCCTGAATATACAGGGGGGCCCTAAAAAACACCCGCACACCCTGACTATACAGGGGGGCCCTAAAAAACACCCGCACACCCTGACTATACAGGGGGCCTTAAAAACACCCGCACACCCTGACTATACAGGGGGGCCCTAAAAAACACCCGCACACCCTGACTATACAGGGGGCCCTAAAAAACACCCGCACACCCTGACTATACAGGGGGGCCCTAAAAAACACCCGCACACCCTGACTATACAGGGGGGCCCTAAAAAACACCCGCACACCCTGACTATACAGGGGGGCCCTAAAATACACCCGCACACCCTGAATATACAGGGGGGCCCTAAAAAACACCCGCACACCCTAAATATACAGGGGACCCTAAAAAACACCCGCACACCCTGAATATACAGGGGGCCCTAAAAAAACACCCGCACACCCTGAATATACAGAGGAGCCCTAAAAAACACCCGCACACCCTGACTATACAGGGGAGCCCTAAAAAACACCCGCACACCCTGAATATACAGGGGGCCCCTAAAAAGCACCCGCACACCCTGAATATACAGGGGGCCCTAAAAAACACCCGCACACCCTGAATATACAGGGGGCCCTAAAAAAACACCCGCACACCCTGAATATACAGGGGGCCCTAAAAAAACACCCGCACACCCTGAATATACAGGGGGCCCTAAAAAACACCCGCACACCCTGAATATACAGAGGAGCCCTAAAAAACACCCGCACACCTGAATATACAGAGGAGCCCTAAAAAACACCCGCACACCCTGACTATACAGAGGAGCCCTAAAAAACAACCACACACCCTGACTATACAGGGGGGCCCTAAAAAACAACCGCACACCCTGAATATACAGGGGGGCCCTAAAAAACACCCGCACACCCTGACTATACAGGGGGGCCCTAAAAAACAACCGCACACCCTGAATATACAGGGGGGCCCTAAAAAACACCCGCACACCCTGACTATACAGGGGGGCCCTAAAAAACAACCGCACACCCTGACTATACAGGGGGGCCCTAAAAAACACCCGCACACCCTGACTATACAGGGGGGCCCTAAAAAACACCCGCACAACCTGACTATACAGGGGGGCCCTAAAAAACACCCGCACACCCTGACTATACAGAGGAGCCCTAAAATACACCCGCACACCCTGAATATACAGGGGGGCCCTAAAAAACACCCGCAACACCTGAATATACAGGGGGCCCTAAAAAAACACCCGCACACCCTGAATATACAGAGGAGCCCTAAAAAACACCCGCACACCCTGACTATACAGAGGAGCCCTAAAAAACACCCGCACACCCTGAATATACAGGGGGCCCCTAAAAAGCACCCGCACACCCTGAATATACAGGGGGCCCTAAAAAAACACCCGCACACCCTGAATATACAGGGGGGCCTAAAAAACACCCGCACACCCTGAATATACAGGGGGCCCTAAAAAACACCCGCACACCCTGAATATACAGGGGGCCTTAAAAAAAACACCCGCACACCCTGATATACAGAGGAGCCCTAAAAAACACCCGCACACCCTGACTATACAGGGGGGCCCTAAAAAACACCCGCACACCCTGACTATACAGGGGGGCCCTAAAAAACACCCGCACACCCTGACTATACAGGGGGCCCTAAAAACACCCGCACACCCTGAATATACAGGGGGGCCCTAAAAAACACCCGCACACCCTGACTATACAGGGGGGCCCTAAAAAACACCCGCACACCCTGACTATACAGGGGGGCCCTAAAAAACACCCGTACACCCTGACTATACAGAGGAGCCCTAAAATACACCCGCACACCCTGAATATACAGGGGGGCCCTAAAAAACACCCGCACACCCTGAATATACAGGGGGCCCTAAAAAAACACCCGCACACCCTGAATATACAGGGGGCCCTAAAAAAACACCCGCACACCCTGAATATACAGGGGGCCCTAAAAAACACCCGCACACCCTGAATATACAGGGGGCCCTAAAAAAACACCCGCACACCCTGAATATACAGAGGAGCCCTAAAAAACACCCGCACACCCTGAATATACAGAGGAGCCCTAAAAAACACCCGCACACCCTGACTATACAGAGGAGCCCTAAAAAACACCCACACACCCTGAATATACAGGGGGCCCCTAAAAAACACCCGCACACCCTGACTATACAGGGGGGCCCTAAAAAACACCCGCACACCCTGACTATACAGGGGGGCCCTAAAAAACACCCGCACACCCTGACTATACAGGGGGGGCCCTGAAAAACACCCGCACACCCTGACTATACAGGGGGGCCTAAAAAAACACCGCACACCCTGACTATACAGGGGGGCCCTAAAAAACACCCGCACACCCTGACTATACAGGGGGGCCCTAAAATACACATGCACACCCTGAATATATGGAGGAGCCCTAAAAAACACCCGTACACCCTGACTATACAGAGGAGCCCTAAAATACACCCGCACACCCTGAATATACAGGGGGGCCCTAAAAAAACAACCGCACACCCTGAATATACAAGGGGGCCCTAAAAAACACCCGCACACCCTGAATATACAGGGGGCCCTAAAAAACCACCCGCACACCCTGAATATACAGGGGGCCCCTAAAAAACACCCGCACACCCTGAATATACAGGGGGGCCCTAAAAAACACCCGCACACCCTGAATATACAGAGGAGCCCTAAAAAACACCCGCACACCCTGAATATACAGGGGGGCCTAAAAAACACCCGCACACCCTGAATATACAGGGGGGCCCTAAAAAACCACCCGCACACCCTGAATATACAGAGGAGCCCTAAAAAACACCCGCACACCCTGAATATACAGGGGGGCCCTAAAAAGACACCCGCACACCCTGAATATACAGGAGGCCCCTAAAAAACACCAGCACACCCAGAATATACAGGGGGGCCCTAAAAAGACACCCACACCCTGAATATATGGAGGAGCCCCTAAAAAGACACCCACACACCCTGAATATATGGAGGAGCCCCTAAAAATACACCCACACACCCTGAATATATGGAGGGACCCCTAAAATGACACCCACACACCCTGAATATATGGAGGAGACCCTAAAAAGAGAGACATTAGAAAGAAAAGAAGACAGAGGGATTTGGGCATAAATTGAGACTGTCACTTGGTACTTCTGTCACATGTTATTAACCATAAAGAACATAACGTTTAGATGGGGGAGTTGGTGCTGGCGGGGAGATTCAAGACAGAATTCTTCAAAGAATTCATTCAGAGAGGTCCGAAATGTCACCGGACGCTGAAATTCAGTGTACAGTGACTAGGGATGGGCTGCCGGTTCGAAGTTCGATTCGAACATCGGCTGTTCGAAAGTTTGCGAACTTCGAACTTTTCCAGACGTTCGCCGAAAGTTCGAGAAAAAAAACAAATTTCAAAAAATGCTTAAAAGATCCTAAAAAAATCTATAAATAATCTTTTTGCTGCAGAATATAATAATAAACGGTTTATTAGATATTGGATTAAAACGGGAATATTTTTAACATTGAAGCCTATGGGATTCATAAACATTTCCCACCCCTTGTGGCGCAAACATTTCCCACCCCTTGTGGCTAAAACATTTCCCACTCATTGTGGCTCAAACATTTCCCACCCCTTGTGGCTCAAACATTTCCCACTCCTTGTAGCTCAAACATTTCCCACTCATTGTGGTTCAAACATTTCCCACTCTTTGTGGCTCAAACATTTCCCACCCCTTGTGGCTCAAACATTTCCCACTCCTTGTTGCTCAAACATTTCCCACTTCTTGTTGCTCAAACATTTCCCACCCCTTGTGGCTCAAACATTTCCCACTCATTGTGGCTCAAACATTTCCCACCCCTTGTGGCTCAAACATTTCCCACCCCTTGTGGCTCAAACATTTCCCACTCATTGTGGCTCAAACATTTCCCACCCCTTGTGGCTCAAACATTTCCCACTCATTGTGGCTCAAACATTTCCCACTCATTGTTGCTCAAACATTTACCACTCCTTGAGCCACATTACAATCCTAGCATTAAAATGCGAGTGCAAGGGAGGAAAAACTGCACCCGCTGAGCGCTGCTGTGAGCATCCACTCGATGGAGTTAAATAGGACTACATTGTGTTTCCCCCTGCCGGTCACATGACCAGCCGGATCTCGCCTCGCGAGATCCTGGCGGTCGGTGTAGTGGTATGCAGGGAGAGACTGGGGGACTTTTCCCCAGTCTTTCCCTGCTCCTGCCGGACGGAGGGAGTGGTTGGAGCCGCAGTCCTCGCCGCGGGCCAGGAGATTTATTTATTTATTTGTAAAGTATTTTCTCAGGAAGGATACATTGAGATTTCTCTCTTTTTCAAGTATGTCCTGGGTTCAAGAACATTGAATTGTTACAGTGTACAGATGAGTATAGCATTCTGTTTTTTAGGCTGGTGTTAACAAATTCTGCAGAAGCGGAATCCGTTAACACCAAGTCCAGGCTGTGGTTAAGTTTTTGCTAACCACAGCCGGACGTTAATCAGCGCTAGTAGATTGTAATACTAACGCTGATTAACACTTTGTGCTCCCCATGTTAAATATAGGGAGCACAAAGTACAGTCAGGGGCAGATCCAGGGGGGGCAATTGCCCCCACCCTAGCAACAAGAATGTAATGTGGCCCCTTGTTGGTCAAACATTTCCCACTCCTTGTTGGTCAAACATTTCCCACTCCTTGTTGGTCAAACATTTCCCACTCCATGTTGGTCAAACATTTCCCATGGCTTCAAATCGCTTTTAAACATGAGCAAAAGCGGTAAAATTGAGCTCAGCGCACAGCGGTGAAATGGCTAAGCACTCAGCAGTGAAAGGGTTAAGGCTAGGGTCAGACGAAAGCATTTTTCCCCGCGAACGTGAAAAAGTGCGTCCGAACGCATTGACCTATTTTTTCACGGAATGCGCAAAAACGGTCAGACGAGGCGCATTTTCGTGCGTGATTTTGTACGGATCGTCAATAAAACTCTTTTTGCGTCTGGACGTTATGTAGGCCGGACATTAGCAGCGTCTGACAGCTCCTACTCACGCACACACGCCGCTATCCCGCCGCCACAGCGCACTCAGTACGTCAGTACTAGCAGTTCAGCGTTCTCAGAAAAATGCGTTCAAATTCCACTTGCGTTGCACGGCCGGACTTTTGTGCGGCCGTACTTCGTATATTGGCCGTCATTGCCCGTCATCTGCTGCTAGTGCGGCCGTGATTATGTGCGCCAGAACGCACGTTAAAAGTGCACTGGTCTGACCCCAGCCTAAAAACTTTTTTTTTTTTTTTTACTTTTTTTTCATTGTTTTCTGTCCCGCAGGGCAGTACCCGGACCCCCATACACCTTTTATGATCATTATCTTGCATATATACCCTCTGGAGGGGACCTTAATTTTCGAACGTTCGAGTCCCACTGACTTGCATTGTGTTCGAATCGTGTTTGAGTTTGCAGTCAAACTTTTTCCGATGTTCGAGTTCGAATGCGAACCAAACATGGGGGTGTTTGGCCCATCACTAACGGTGACATTTCGGGGCCATTCGGCTAATCAGAGAGCAGGCAGTTTGACAAATTTTGGCAAATTGTCTGCACGCACGGTGCCTGTTCGACGGCAGTGAAATCCCCCATAGAGAAGCAATGGTAAGACACCGAACAGCAGAGAAAAGTTGTCGAAGTGCCCTGCTGTTCGGTGGTTTCATTCGGCAGATTTATTCAGGCGAATCCCATAGGCTTCAATGTTAAAAATATTCCCGTTTTAATTCAATATCTAATAAACCGTTTATTTTAATATCCTGCAGTAAAAAGTCTCTTTATTTATAGATTTTTTTAAGGATCTTTTAGGCATGTTCGGTGATTTTTTTTGATAATTTTTTTTCCCGTTTTTTTTTTTTTTTAAGGCTAGGGTCAGACTGAGGCAGTGCGAACGCGCGTGCAGCCGCACTTAATCACGGCCGTGCTAGCAGCAGATGCCGGGCAATGACGGCCAATATACGAAGTACGGTCGCACAAAAGTGCGGCCGCGCAACGCAGGCGGCAAACAAACGCATTTTTTCGAGAACGTGAAACCACTAGTACTGACGTACAGAGTGCGCTGCGTCCGCTAGCGGCGTGTGTGCGTGATTGGGAGACGTCAGACGCTGCTAATGTCCGGCCAACATAACGTCCAGACGCAAAAAGTGTTTTATTGATGATCCGTACAAAATCACGGATGAAACTGCGCATCGTATGACCGCTATTGCGTATTCCGTGAAAAATACGTCCATTCGTTCGAACGCACTTTTTCACGGACAACGCAAAAAATGCGTTAGTCTGACCCTAGCCTAAGAGTTTTTTCTTTTTTCTGTAACAGTCCTTTTCATTATCATTCATTGGATCTTATGTGTAAATTCCAGACAGTTTCGTTCAGTCGTTTATTTGCAAAAAGCGTTTCAATTTTGACCCTTTTTTTTTCTTTGTTTTTACCCCCGTTCGTCGTTTACCCCGCGGCTGGTCTGCGCTGTGATCAGCAGCTCATCGGCTTTTTCTGGACGTGTTCAGAGTGTTTTTTGTGACGGTTTGAGTGACCCGATACTTTGGATTGTATCGGATGCGTTTTTTCGCCGTTTGTTCGGCGGGTTTGCAGCGGGTTTTCCCTGCACTTCTGGGATCCTGCGGTGAATGCTGAGTTCACCGCAGGGTGGGTAACTTTGATTCCCCGAAGTGCGGGGAACGAGAGAGCACCGAAACATTTCAGTGTTCTCTGAATAACCCCTTTGATTTCCTTCCTGCAGCATATGAATTATACATGTTGCGGGGCAGCACTTTTCCCTGTGCTCCCCCTCTGCATGAAATAGTGATATGTGTCCTTTTACTCTGCTGTATATGATTAAAGTGTGACGCGTTAGACGCGCTGAGCTGTAGTTTGGAGCACAAATGCCAAGGACGCATCCAGTCGCCGGTCACCGCGTTCCGTGACGTACGTGTTTGCGTGATTTTCGACTGGTGCGTTCACCGACGATTTCTCCTTCAAATTAAACTTTACGGCTTTCCGCAAATTGGAACTCGTCGGGCACACGTTGGTTAAAAGGTGAGAACACCCTGAACGTGGGCGGATGAAAAGGCCCGTCCGGACTCGGCGGCGCGTCCAGCCCTGGTGAGTCAGGCGCCCGCGCTGAGAAGATAAAGAGCCCAGATAAAATTCTTTAAAAATAAAGTTATTACCTGCAACGAATAATGGAGCTGCTGGGAGGAAATGGAATTTACACTTTGATGTTGGTCTCGGAGCCTCGGGTAGAGTCTGAGGGATTTCTTTTAAATTCGTTTTCCACCGTTTGGTTTTTCGATGCGGACCTCGGGTTTAAAGATTAACTTAGTGCTCCTGTGAATAGCATCAGAGCGAGAACATATTCTGGGGCCTCTCGTCATGCTTTCAACACCACACCTCCTTATGCTGCACCATTTTCCACACAATGAACCCTTCAATCTTCCCACCTCACCCCAGATACACACCCCTAACCCCTCTAGCCCCCAGATAGACACCCCCTCATAGATAGACGTCCCCTCTCCCCAGATACGCACCCCTAACCCCTCTAGCCCCCAGATAGACACCCCCTCATAGATAGACGTCCCCTCTCCCCAGATACGCACCCCTAACCCCTCTAGCCCCCCTCAACAGCCCCTCATAGATAGACGTCCCCTCTCCCCCAGATACACACCCCTAACCCCTCTAGCCCCCAGATAGACACCCCCTCATAGATAGACGTCCCCTCACCCCAGATACGCACCCCTAACCCCTCTAGCCCCCAGATAGACACCCCCTCATAGATAGACGTCCCCTCTCCCCAGATACGCACCCCTAACCCCTCTAGCCCCCCTCAACAGCCCCTCATAGATAGACGTCCCCTCCCCCAGATACGCACCCCTAACCCCTCTAGCCCCCAGATAGACACCCCCTCATAGATAGACGTCCCCTCACCCCAGATACACACCCCTAACCCCTCTAGCCCCCAGATAGACACCCCCTCATAGATAGACGTCCCCTCACCCCAGATACACACCCCTAACCCTCTAGCCCCCATATAGACACCCCCTCAACACCAACTCATAGATAGACGTCCCCTCTCCCCCAGATACACACCCCTAACCCCTCTAGCCAGCCTCATCACCCCCTCATAGACATCCCCTCTCCCCAGATACACACCCCTCTAGCCCCCTCAACACCCCCTCATAGATAGACGTCCCCTCTCCCCCAGATACACACCCCTAACCCCTCTAGCCCCCAGATAGACACCCCCTCATAGATAGACGTCCCCTCACCCCAGATACGCGCCCCTAACCCCTCTAGCCCCCTCAACAACCCCCTCATAGATAGACGTCCCCTCTCCCCAGATACACACCCCTAACCCCTCTAGCCCCCAGATAGACACCCCCTCATAGATAGACGTCCCCTCAGCCCAGATACACACCCCTAACCCCTCTAGCCCCCAGATAGACACCCCCTCATAGATAGACGTCCCCTCTCCCCAGATACACACCCCTAACCCCTCTAGCCCCCCTCAACAGCCCCTCATAGATAGACGTCCCCTCTCCCCAGATACACACCCCTAACCCCTCTAGCCCCCATATAGACACCCCCTCAACAGCCCCTCATAGATAGACGTCCCCTCTCCCCAGATACGCACCCCCAACCCCTCTAGCCCCCAGATAGACACCCCCTCATAGATAGACGTCCCCTCTCCCCAGATACACACCCCTCTAGCCCCCTCAACACCCCCTCATAGATAGACGTCCCCTCTCCCCAGATACGCACCCCCAACCCCTCTAGCCCCCAGATAGACACCCCCTCATAGATAGACGTCCCCTCTCCCCCAGATACACACCCCTCTAGCCCCCCTCAACACCCCCTCATAGATAGACGTCCCCTGTCCCCAGATACACACCCCTAACCCCTCTAGCCCCCAGATAGACACCCCCTCATAGATAGACGTCCCCTCTCCCCCAGATACACACCCCTAACCCCTCTAGCCCCCCTCAACAGCCCCTCATAGATAGACGTCCCCTCTCCCCAGATACACACCCCTAACCCCTCTAGCCCCCAGATAGACACCCCCTCATAGATAGACGTCCCCTCTCCCCAGATACACACCCCTAACCCCTCTAGCCCCCATATAGACACCCCCTCAACACCAACTCATAGATAGATGTCCCCTCTCCCCCAGATACACACCCCTAACCCCTCTAGCCAGCCTCATCACCCCCTCATAGACATCCCCTCTCCCCCAGATACACACCCCTCTAGCCCCCCTCAACACCCCCTCATAGATAGACGTCCCCTCTCCCCCAGATACACGCCCCTGACCCCTCTAGCCCCCTCAACATCTCTCCATAGATAGACATCCCCTCTCCCCAATGCACATCCCTGACCCCTCTAGCCCCCTCATAGACAGACATCCCCTCTCCCCCAGATACACACCCCTAACCCCTCTAGCCCCCCTCAACACCCCCTCATAGATAGACGTCCCCTCTCCCCCAGATAAAGAGGTGTCGGTCATTGACACTTTTATCACACAGAGGGTGTCAGCAGTGGTACAGGGTCCCCCAAAGTCCAGAGGCCAGGGTGTGCACCTTTCTTGCCTCACCCAAAAGGCAGGCCTCCCTGTGACCGCTCTGCGGGGGCGGGGTATGTAACATGACGAAGGGATCGCCCGCGCTTATAGCGTTAAAAATGATTGTGATAATTGCTTTGTTTTCTTCATTGTCCTTCGGTTGTCGGGAATCAGCGTCACCGTCTATGCCGGTGATACATAACGCATATTTATTTGTGTTTGACTACTCGTAGGGCAGCTCAGAGCCCCTTAACCCTGACTGTGCCATGAGGATGAGCAAGGCGTTGCCAGGATTAACCCTTTCTCTGTCAGTGAATGTCATAAAACAAAAACAGCAATGACACAACATCTGCAAAACCTGTTTCAGGCAAGAGAAATCAATAACGAGCATGTGCCGCCTCTGGAAAGCGTGACATTAGATTCATGTCTCTTTATCCCATTCATTAATAATATTAATTATAATATCTTATATTTTCGATACCAAGAGGATTATTCAGAAAGCACTGAAATATCGGTGAACACTTTGGTGCGCTTCGGCGATTCCAGTTTGCCGACCCTGTGGGGAATTCACTATTCACCCTGAGGTCCCCGAAGTAGGGATGTGCGTTTCGGGTTTCGGAATTTCGGAATTTTCACGAAATTTCCCGATTCGTGTTTTCGGATGAAGCCGATTTTCCGAAAATTTTTAGATCCGAAAATGGCAGATCCGAAAAGTTTTCCGAGCCGAAACGAAATATTTTCGGAATTTTCGAATGTACTTGAAATGTGTCAAATCGAAATTTATTGCTTTGAAACGAGGAGAACAGACGTTCCGAAAAACGAAAATTTTCGAAAATACGAAAAGTCGATACAAAAAAGGAGCTAAGTGACACGAAAATACGAAAAATGGTCGAAATTCCGAAACCATTTACAATTCCGAAAAACGAAAATTTCCGAAAATATGAAAAGTCGATACAAAAAACGAGCTAAGTGACACGAAAATACGAAAAATGGTCGAAATTCCGAAACCATTTACAATTCCGAAAAACGAGTTGAGCCGAACCGAATCGAAACAGAAATCGGTCGAAACGGGCTGAATCGAAAAGTTTAAAAATCCGAAAATTCAAATCGAATCGAACCGAAAAAAAAATCGGTGCACAAGCCTACCCCGAAGTACACCGAACGGGAGCCGCCGAAGACCACCAAACTCCACTGCCGCTGAACGCCAAGTAGACCTCCAAACGCCAGCGCTGCTGACCGGCGAACAGACCTCCAAACGCTGCCAAACAGACCTCCAAACTCCACTACCGCTGAATGGCGAATAGACCTCCAAACGCCACCGGCGCTGAACACCGAATAGACCTCCAAACGCCAGCACTGCTGACTGGCGAACAGACCTTCAAACGCTGCCGATCGCCGAACAGACCTCCAAACACCGCCGAATGCCAAACAGACCTCCAAACGCAACCACTGCTGAATGGCAAATAGACCTCCAAATGCCACCACCGCCGAATGCCAAAAAAGACCTCGAAACGCCGCCGAACGCCGAACAGATCTCCAAACGCTGCCAAATGCCGAATAGACCTCCAAATGCCGCCGAACGCCAAACAGACCTCCAAACTCCACTACTGCTGAACACCAAGCAGACCTCCAAATGCCACCGAAGTTGAACGCTGAGCAGACCTCCAAATGCCACCGCTGCTGAACGCCGAATAGACCTTCGAACGCCACCGCCGCTGAACGCCAAACGGACCTCCAAATGCTGCCAAACGCTGAACAGACCTCCAAACACCGCCGAATGCCGAACAGACCTCCAAACGCTGCTACCGACCCAGTAGACCGTCAAACGCTGCCGAACTGCAGGGAAAAAACCCTTTGCTATTCTTTAAAAGGCATTTAAAGCAATAACAATGTATAAAAATGTGTGGAAATAATAAAAAAGATCCTTAGAACGTAATAAAACAGTCTGCTACAGCAAAAAACTTTAAAAAAATTGGGAATCAAAAATGTTGCCTAAAAAATTCCAAAAAATACATGTAAAGGCTTTTTGTTGAGAATGAAAAGAATAAACAGTTGAATAAAAATAAAATAAAAGAGATAATATTGTTTTACGTTGAATCCTATGGAATTCGCCTGTTTAAACCTGTCGAACTTAATCACCGAAAATCAGGTCATTTCGGCAACATTTGGTTGCAGTTCGGTATTCTTTGAATAGATTAACCATTACTTCTCTGTGGGACAATTTCACTGTCGCCGAAAGTCGTCGAGTTGCGGTGAACTGCACCATATTTCACTGTCGATTCGTCAGTGTTTGGTGAATTAACAGCTTTCTGAACAAACGAACTGGGCAAAACCACCAAACACACTGTCATTACCTGCATTACCATTAGGGGGCAGTAGAGCCCATCAACAACTACCATTAGCGCAAAAAAATATGAAGTAGCAAAAAAAGTACAAAATCCTTAAAAAAAATCTGAATATTTGTCTTTATGTATAATTTTCAAACTGCAAGATAGAAAACTTTATTAAAAAATGATAATAACACACAAAACCCCGTGTGATGGGCGGACTTTAATCCTGCAGCAGGGGTGGACTGACCATTAGGGCATTAGGACACTTCTTGAGGGTCCTCCTTACCTAGGACGGGAACCCATGAGGCAAACACAACATTGGAGTGTAACAGAATACTGTGTGACAACATCCCTGGATAATGCACCAAGAGTGAGAGACAATATGCTAGGGGTCTATTCACTAAATTGGGATTTGTGATGACTGATGTAACCCCTTCACTCCCAGAACCTTGTACATACTGAGTCCAGCACTGTGGAGGGATAAGATACAGGTGGTTTATAGAAACTGCAAATCCCTGTATAGTACAGATTTATGCTGCAACTGTACTTTCTGTATATGTCGCGTCAAGTCGAGGGGGAACGGAATGTTAAGAGCGAGGAGATAATAATTGCTAATTAAGGGACAGAAATCTTAGCGAGTTCCCACACTTAAGGGGTTATTCAGAGACAGTCGATCTGGCCCCGAAATGGCACCGAACGTATGGTGACATTTCGGGGCCATTCGGCTATTCAGAGAGCAGGCAGGTTGCCAAATTTTGGCGAACTGCCAGCAAGTACAGTGTCTGTTCGAGGGCAGTGAAATCCCCCATAGAGAAGCAATGGTTAATCTATTCACAGACACCGAACAGCAGAGAAAAGTTGCCGAAATGCCCT
This sequence comes from Leptobrachium leishanense, assembly GCA_009667805.1. Taxonomy (NCBI): domain Eukaryota; kingdom Metazoa; phylum Chordata; class Amphibia; order Anura; family Megophryidae; genus Leptobrachium; species Leptobrachium leishanense. The sequence continues at coordinate 548,145,417 of CM019063.1, forward strand.
GCCATTCGGTGGTTTCATTCGGCAGGTTTAACCAGGCGAATTCTATAGGTTTCAATGTTAAAAATATTCCCATTTTAATCCAATATCTAATAAACCGTTTATTATTTTAAACTTCAGCAAAAAGTCTCTTTATAGATTTTTTAGGATCTTTTAGGCATTTTTCGGGGTTTTTTAAGCAAAAGGTTTTTTTCATATTTTTTTTAAAGCGTTTTTTTCCTTTTTTCTGTAACAGCCCTTTTTATTATCATTCATAGGATCTTATGTGTAAATTTCAGGCATTTTCGTTCAGTGTTTTTTTTGCAAACACCGTTTCAATTTTTGACACTTTCAATCGTATTGTTTCTTTTTTTTTTTTACCCGTCTGGCGGCTTGTTGGCTTTGTTTGCGGCTGGTCGGCGCTGTGTTCGGCGGCTCGTCGGCTGCGTTTGGCGGCTGTCCGGCATGTTTGTGGCGGATGTTGGGCGGGCTGGTGGCGATGGTCGACGGGTTTGCGGTCAGTTGGTGGCAGCATTCGGTGAGTTTTCCCTGCACTCCGGGACCCTGCGGTGAATGCTGAATTCACCGCAGGGTGGGGAAATCTGATTCCCTGAAATGCAGGGAACGAGAGAGCCGACGAACGCTGCTGCCAACCTCCGAGCAGCCCGCCGAACGCCCCCAGTCGCCAAATAGGGGTAAAAAAATATATATATATATTTTTAAAAGTCGTTTAAAACAAAAAATAATGCACGAAAATGACTGGAAATAATATATAAGGTCGTATGAATAACAATAAAAAGGTCTGTTACAGAATAAAAAAAAAAGCCATTAAAAATAATTGGAATCAAAAATTTCTCTGAAAACATAGGGAAAGATGCCTAAAAAATTCTTAAAAAAAGTAAATAAATAAAGAGACTTTTTGCTGCAAATGAAAAGAATAAACGGTTGAATATAAAAAATAATAAAAATGAGGAAATTCACCATTCGGTGGCAAATTTGGCACTCTTTGAATTACCCCTTGTGTGTCTCGCGTTCCAAACAAGTGTCAGACTAATATTTTTATTAAAAAAAAAAAGAAACTGAATTTTTACAGAATTATTTACGCCTAAATTGTGATAAAAATTTACTGATCTGGCCGAGTCACTGAAACATATTCATGGAAAATAAAACCTTAAATCAGAGCTGTCAAACTTCGCCCACTGCAGTTGTTTCTGAACTACAACTCCCATGATTCCCTGGCCATCTACTGTATTGAAAGAATTCTGGGAATTGTAGGCATCAACATCTGGGGGCTGGTATTTGAAAGCCCTGACTTAAATGGTCTTTCTAGTGGGTTTTAAAGTAACATAAGTCACTCCCAAAAGCACAGTCCAAAATAAAAGAAAATCACACAAATAAATATTACTAAAAAGTCTGTAAATGAAGCACTTTAGACATTTAAACAATATACTTATTCTGACTAGGGATGAGCTGTTCGGTTCGATCAGTTCGGAGTTCGACTTGAACATTGGCAGTTCGAAAGTTCGCGAACTTCGAACTTTTTGGCGTGTTCGAGTTCTAAAATTTTTTTTTGAAAAAAGTATAAAAAATGATTAAAAATGCTTAAAAATACTAAAAAATCTAGAAATAAAGAGACTCTTTACTGCAGAATATTATAAGCAATGGTTTATTAGATATTGAATTAAAAAAGTACCTAATGTCGTCTACTATAGATGCAAAGATTCTCACCTCTAAATGACCTGTGCTCTCAAACGGCGTAAACAACAGGTGTTTAATTAGTGTTTGGAAATAACATGTGCTTCTAATTAGCAATTAGAATTTGATACATTGCTTGCAGACTGGGTGTGGCCTGCACAGCAGGGACGTGCGGTGAGGTCAGTGGCTGTTGAGGCACTGGCTAGTATCAGAGCCAGATTATGATATACACATGTTACGTAGGTTCAGGTTCAGTGCTCCCCAGGATCTGGTTGCTTTCAGCCCCTCAGGATCTGGCTGCTCTCAGTGCTACCCAGGATCTGGCTGCTCTCAGTGCTCCCCACGATCTGGAAGCTCCCCAGGATTAGTGATGAGCCGAACACCCCCGTGTTCGGTTTGCATTCGAACTCGAACAATTTCAAAAGTTCTCGAACTCGAACCGAACCGAACTCAATGCAAGTCAATGGGACTCTAAAGTTAGATTTTTAGAGTGCCCTCCAAGAGGGCATATATGCAAGATATTTGCCATAAAAGATGTATGGGGGTCCGGGTCATGCCCTGGGGGACAGGAAACAAGGACAAAAAGTGTAAAAAAAAGTTTTTAAAGGAACAGTGAGTTTTCCATGAACTAAAGATTAAGAATAAAAACGAAAAATTCCTTCAAATATCGTGCCTAGGAGGTCCCCATAACCTGCCCGTGAAGTGGCGGATTTGTAGGATGTATAGAAACATTTAAATACAAAAAAATGACATTTCAAATGACGTAAATGGTTTTCCTTTAATCTATTCATAAACAACTGCTTGGGGCGGCAGCCTATATGAAAAGAGGAGACATTTTAGGACACGCAGAACAAGTTTAGTGATTTTTTGGCCAAATTACGGTGAAACTTATGCAGGTTTTGGATGAAAGTAACAATAGGTGCTTTAAAATTGGGCCTTTAGTGTCGTCACACCGTAACCCCTCTGTGGTATTGTGGAAGAGTGCAGGGTTGGACCCTGCGGTCAAATATTAAAATTATATGAATCTGGTATAGGCGTCAGTGGCAGTGCACCCAAATATTGTGCCTTTGGTGGCAGCAAGTGCCTTCACACCGTAACCCCTTTGTGGTATTGTGGAAGAGTGCAGTGGTGGACCCTGCGGTCCAATATTAAAATGATATGAATCTGGTATAGGCGTCAGTGCTCCCAAATATTTTGCCTTTGGTGGCAGCAAGTGCCTTCACACCGTAACCCCTCTGCGGTATTGTGGAATAGTGCAGTGGTGGAGGTTTTGGTAATGCAGAAGAGATCCCCGATCTATTCAGTTACATCAGCAGCTATAACAAAACCGGGTCAGCAATGTTTAGGCACTTATACTGCGCTACTGTATATGGTGAGAATCGGCACACACCAGTAGCAACAGGAAGCAAACAGAACAGGCAGGGAATACACAGAGAGAATAGTCAAATGGCAGGCAAAGTCGGCAACAGATCGGGTCCTCAGAACAAGCAGGGTCAGTAACAAGTATACAAACTGGTTCGGTAAGCTAGCGATGTGGGAATAAAGGCTGAGACACACTGAGCGTGTAGCGACACACAGCGTAGCGAAGCGGAGAGAAGCAAACATTTTGCAGGCTTGACTTCACTCCGCTCCGCCTCGCAGCGTGTCTACACTACATTACGTTTGCTTCTCACCGCACTGGACAGGAATCAACTAACTAAATTAAAATGTACACACAAACACCGTTTTATTTTCACAAAGCACAAGTTATATAGGCAAAAAAAGTTTCTACTGAATAAAATACATCAAAAATTACTGTTTGGAATAGTATAAAAATATAAAAAAAGGTAACCCCATATCATATATATTAAAGGGACACGGAGCACCGTGTATAGAGTAGGGATGCATTGATACCACACACAGACATATACGTACTGTATATATCAACACGCAGACCTATATATACGTATATATCAACACACAGATATATATATACACCCACCCACAGACCTCAGACCATATATACACATTCGCACATGGGGGGTGGCATGTGGACAATCTCAACTTAATGCCCCCCCCCCACATTTGGCTGATCCCTCCAGAAGAAATGTTGAACCTGACAGAGCAGAGAATATATATATTATTCTCTGCTCTATCGGGTTCAACATTTCTTCTGGAGGGATCAGCCAAATGGGGGGGGGGGCAATTAGTTGCCAAAATGTGTGTGTAATACAAGTCTGGAAATATATATTTATAAGAGTATAGATATATCTTATCTATATATATATATATAATATATGTATATATATCGTACCTGCCCTTACCTTCCCCTATAAATTTGCTAAACATATACACACAACCCCGTGCAGCCCACATGCCACCCCCTCTACCTGGCTGAATGTATCTAATATATATAATTAAATACATTCAGCCAGGTAGAGAAAGAAATAAGAAAAGTTTTATTTTATGTTCCCGGGGACATTTAAAAATGTCCTCGGATTTTATTTTTTTTAAAAATGTGTCGCCTTACCTTAGCCTGGTGGTCAGTGGGGGCTCCCTGGATCCTGGTTGTGGGGGGGTCTGCCGTGGCCGCAGGTGCAGTGGCTCCCTCCCTGCGCTGTGTGTCTTTGCCACATGCACCCGGGCAGCTAGCCCGCACAGTCGCAGCTCTGTCATCCGGCGGCCGCATGCTCCTCAAGGGGATCCTTGGGAGGCCCCTGCAGGCTGCCCTCTACGTTGCTTATAATATTCTGCAGTAAAGAGTCTCTTTATTTCTAGAATTTTTTAGTATTTTTTAAGCATTTTTTATACTTTTTCTAAAATTTTATTTTTTTCGAACTTTTGGCGAACGTCTCAAAAAGTTCGGAGTTCGCGAACTGTCGAACGGCCGATGTTTGATGCGAACTCCGAACAGATCAAACCAAACAGCTCATCCCTACCCAGGATCTGCGTCGTCCTTCAGGCAGCCTAGTGTCACACTGAGGCCACACCCCGAGCACAGCCCCGCACCCACTGATTGTGTGAGACAGGACAGTCACATGAGTGTCCTGCGCAAATCAATGCATGGGAGGTAGCCTCCCATGCAGGTGTTTTTTGAATGGCTTGGACCAATGGCGCTTTCCTGTGGCACTGGGAGAGCAATGAGAGTGGTCTGAGGCACTGGGAGAGCAATGTTCAGGAAGTGGGCAGTGCTCGGCTGTCTGTTCATTGAACAGACGAGCCGTGCTGAACACTTCTTGGCAACCTACGCAATTTGCATAGCATCCCACTACGCAAATTGCATAGGCTTAGGCTGCTGCAGGAAAAAAAAACAATGTGTAGCGCACTCAGAAGCCGGACAGAGCCAATGGTGGGGGAACGCGGAGCAAGTGAGTTTGACTGCAGCTGCAGTCCTTAATGGCAGGTGAGGCTCTGCCTCACCTGCCGCCCCTGACTGCACGTCCCTGCTGCACAGGTATGAACAAACACTGTTTGTTTTGAATTCTAAGAAGGGTTCATTTCTACTATATGATCCTCTCTGATATGCTATCCTTAAGGACCAGGGCTCTGTAAAGCCAATCATTAATGATGTAGATGTTACGTCATTTGTCATCAAGGGCTTAATAAAATCTTTATCATACTCCTTAGATTTAAACGTAATATTCCAGCATTTGTATGTCATGTGCCTCTCCCGAAGGGCCTATGTGAGCATACAATTATTATTGTGTTAGAAATGTCTATCATAAAGCGTACAAGCTGAGTCCCTAGAGTCTCTGACTATCCATTGTCATATATACCTTGCTTTATACATATAAAGCCCCGTTCACACTGTGCGATTTGAAAGTCACGTGATTTTCCGCGCGATTTTCATATTCGCGACATAGTGCGATAATATCGCACGATGTCACGCGACGTCGCGGTTTTGTGCGATTTTCGCAAAGCGCCACCAATGCAAATCGCAGATAGCAAATCTCAAAAAAAGGGTCATGTACCAGCGACATGCTACCGCGACGCGCGACATGTGGCAAGATGTGAACAGCTCCATTGAAATGCATTGGAGAAGCTACACAGTGCGACATCGTGCGGATTTTGCTGCGACGTCGTGGCAAAATCCGTGCGATAAATCGCACAGTGTGAACGGGGCCTAATACATTCCCTCATCTAACAGGATAGTAGCCAGTCCCTGTGCATTTTAACCCCGTAAGGGCGGCTAGGTGTTGTGTGTGGGTCTCTGATGGCAATGTTTCTATACATCCTAGAAATCCGCCACTTCACGGGCAGGTTATGGGGACCTCCTAGGCACGATATTTGAAGGAATTTTTCGTTTTTATTTTTAACCCTTATTTTATGGAAAACTCACTGTTCCTTTAAAAACGTCTCTTTTTTTTTTTTAACTTTTTGTCCTTGTTTCCTGTCCCCCAGGGCACTACCCGGACCCCCATACACCTTTTATGGCAAATATCTTGCATATATGCCCTCTGGGAGGGCACTCTAAAAACCAAACTTTTGAGTCCCATTGACTTGTATTGAGTTCGAACTCGAACTTTTGAAATTGTTCGAGTTCGAATGCGAACCGAACACGGGGGTGTTCGGCTCATCCCTAATTCTGACAAGGGGTTAATCAATACTTCCAGCATACTGCAGACTCAGATTTATGTTTCTTATCCTCTCGGCTGACAATAGGGGCTACGAGTTTCTGCTGTTCTGCATACGAGGAAGATGTTGGTATCAAGTTACAGTGTGAAGAGGAAAAGTTCATCTCTGAAACACAAACTATCAATCTATTTTCCAAGTAACATTTGACCCGGTGGAGTTACTGAAGCATGCGTATGGCAAATAAAATGTTAACTGGTCTTTCTGGCAGGTTTTAGAGTAAGACGTAATAAATCCAGCCTGGTAAAAGAAGCAGTTTAGCAATTCTACCCAGAAGATCTTAATCTCATTTATTCAGCTGCTTTCAGCAAACTCAGCTTTCCGCTCCATATCTTCTGGGATCACAGTAGGGGCTTCGGGGGTTTCTGCTGGTCTAACACAGGGCATATGATTGGTATCAGGTTACAGAGTGAGGAGATGAAGGTCTCTAGTTCTCTACGGGAAAATTTCAGTGCCGCCGAACACCGCCAAATTGCACTGAATTGCAGCAAATGCACCGTCTTTCGTCGTCGATTCGCCTTTATTTGTTCAAGACACAAGTTAGTGAATAAACAGTTTGCCCCAAAATTCACCGTTCAGTGCAATTCAGTGACAAATTCGAAAGTTAGTGAATAAACTGTTTATTTTATTCATATTTTTCACTTTATGACCCCAGCGCCCCCCTCCATCACTGTCTGTATTGTATTAATAAGGACCCCCTCCTCTAAGGGAATATGCTCTCACCACCACCACCACCACCAACCATCTGGTGACAGGCAGGTGGGAATTTCAGGCATGGGGGTGATGTCCAGGAATTTATCCAAAAACTAGTGTCAGGACCCTGAGCATGTCACGTCCTGTCACTGGTGCCGGGATCTGGGTGTCCCTGCCTGGGATCATTTCATAGATAGAAACATATAAAAATGTCGGCAGATAAGAACCTTTCGGCCCATCTAGTCTGCCCAATTACATGGATACTTTACCTGGATTTATCTTTTGTTTAGGATAGCCTTATGCCTATCCCATGCTTGCTTAAATTCAATTACTGTTTTGGCCTCTACCACTTCTACTGGAAGACTGTTCCATGTATCCACCACCCTCTCAGTAAAATAATGCTTCCTGAGGTTACTTTTAAACCTTTACCCCTCTAATCTAAGACTATGTCCTCTTGTTTTGCTACTTTGTTTCCTTTTAAATATACTCCCTTCCTCTACCTTGTGGATTCCCTTTACGTATTTAAATGTTTCTATCATATCTCCTCTGTCTCGTCTTTTTTCATCATCATATTAATTATTATTATTATCATTATTATCATTATTTAAGATATAAACCGGTTCTCTCTCCATATTATATTCAGAGGCTGCTGCTGCTCTTATGTAACAAAAAATAATCAAAAATCTTCTTTTTGGAGGAAGATTACAAACAGGATCCCCCTGGAAGGAGGAGGAGGTGGGTAAATAATAATCACACACAGACTGCTGGTTAATGTGTGACATATTACAGTAATATTGGGATTATGTTGAAAAGGGACAGAGTACTCACAGGGGAAAATAAATACTATATTATAAGTGGTTATTACAGAATATGATATTATCATTATAATATATAACAAGACGCTGCTATCATTAAATTGTTATTATTATTTTAGATAATAATTATATTTAATTATTTTATTATTATTATTATTTGCTATTATTATTATTAGTTACTAATTAAAGGGGAAGCAAAGTCTGTGTCTCCTGGAAATAATCTCATATATTACAGGAAGGAATTGGGAAAAACGTCAGAGGGCAGAAAAAAAGGAGGAATGGAGAGTGAGAGTGTGAGTGAGAGAGGAAAGGAGGGAGAGTGTGAGTGAGAGAGGAAAGGGGAGAGAGTGTGAGTGAGAGAGGAAAGGGGAGAGAGTGTGAGTGAGAGAGGAAAGGAGGGAGAGTGTGAGTGAGAGAGGAAAGGGGAGAGAGTGTGAGTGAGAGAGGAAAGGAGGGAGAGTGTGAGTGAGAGAGGAAAGGGGAGAGAGTGTGAGTGAGAGAGGAAAGGAGGGAGAGTGTGAGTGAGAGAGGAAAGGAGGGAGAGTGTGAGTGATAGAGGAAAGGGGAGAGAGTGTGAGTGAGAGAGGAAAGGAGGGAGAGTGTGAGTGAGAGAGGAAAGGGGAGAGAGTGTGAGTGAGAGAGGAAAGAGGAAAAGAGAGAGTGTGTGAGTGAGAGGAAAGGGGAGAGAGTGTGAGTGAGAGAGGAAAGGAGAGAGAGTGTGAGTGAGAGAGGAAAGGAGGGAGAGTGTGAGTGAGAGAGGAAAGGGAGAGAGTGTGAGTGAGAGAGGAAAGGGGAGAGAGTGTGAGTGAGAGAGGAAAGAGGGAGAGTGTGAGTGAGAGAGGAAAGGGGAGAGAGTGTGAGTGAGAGAGGAAAGGAGGGAGAGTGTGAGTGAGAGAGGAAAGGGGAGAGAGTGTGAGTGAGAGGAAAGGAGGGAGAGTGTGAGTGAGAGAGGAAAGGAGGGAGAGTGTGAGTGATAGAGGAAAGGGAGAGAGTGAGTGAGAGAGGAAAGGAGGGAGAGTGTGAGTGAGAGAGGAAAGGGGAGAGAGTGTGAGTGAGAGAGGAAAGAGGAAAAGAGAGAGTGTGTGAGTGAGAGGAAAGGGGAGAGAGTGTGAGTGAGAGAGGAAAGGAGAGAGAGTGTGAGTGAGAGAGGAAAGGGGAGAGAGTGTGAGTGAAAGAGGAAAGAGAGGAAAGGAGAGAGAGTGTGAGTGAGAGAGGAAAGGGGAGAGAGTGTGAGTGAGAGAGGAAAGAGGAGAGAGTGTGTGTGAGAGAAGAAAGGAGAGTGTGAGTGAGAGAGGAAAGGAGAGAGAGAGGAATGGACAGGGAGAGTGTGAGTGAGAGAGGAAAGACGAGAGAGAGGAAATGAGAGGGAGAGCGTGAGGGAGAGAGGAAAGAAGAGAGAGAGGAAAGGAGAGGGAGAGTGTGAGTGAGAGAGGAAAGGAGAGAGAGTGTGTGAGTGAGAGAGGAAAGAGGAAAGGAGAGAGTGTGTGAGTGAGAGAGGAAAGGAGGGAGAGTGTGAGTGAAAGAGGAAAGGAGAGAGAGGAATGGAGAGGGAGAGTGTGAGTGAGAGAGGAAAGAAGAGAGAGAGGAAATGAGAGGGAGAGCGTGAGGGAGAGAGGAAAGAAGAGAGAGAGGAAAGGAGAGGGAGAGTGTGAGTGAGAGAGGAAAGAGGAAAGGAGAGAGTGTGTGAGTGAGAGAGGAAAGGGGAGAGAGTGTGAGTGAGAGAGGAAAGGAGGGAGAGTGTGAGTGAGAGAGGAAAGGAGGGAGAGTGTGAGTGAGAGGAAAGAGAGGAAAGGAGAGAGAGAGTGTGAGTGAGAGAGGAAAGGGGAGAGAGTGTGAGTGAGAGAGGAAAGGAGGGAGAGTGTGAGTGAGAGAGGAAAGGAGGGAGAGTGTGAGTGAGAGAGGAAAGGGGAGAGAGTGTGAGTGAGAGAGGAAAGAGGAAAGGAGAGAGTGTGTGAGTGAGAGAGGAAAGGGGAGAGAGTGTGAGTGAGAGAGGAAAGGAGGGAGAGTGTGAGTGAGATTGGAAAGGGGAGATAGTGTGAGTGAAAGAGGAAAGAGAGGAAAGGAGAGAGAGTGTGAGTGAGAGAGGAAAGGGGAGAGAGTGTGAGTGAGAGAGGAAAGGGGAGAGAGTGTGAGTGAAAGAGGAAAAGAGGAAAGGAGAGAGAGTGTGAGTGAGAGAGGAAAGGAGAGAGTGTGTGAGTGAGAGAGGAAAGGGGAGAGAGTGTGAGTGAGAGAGGAAAGGAGGGAGAGTGTGAGTGAGAGAGGAAAGGAGGGAGAGTGTGAGTGAGAGGAAAGAGAGGAAAGGAGAGAGAGTGTGAGTGAGAGAGGAAAGGGGAGAGAGTGAGTGAGAGAGGAAAGAGAGGAAAGGAGAGAGAGTGTGAGTGAGAGAGGAAAGAGGAGAGAGTGTGAGTGAGAGAGGAAAGGAGAGAGAGTGTGAGAGAAGAAAGGAGAGTGTGAGTGAGAGAGGAAAGGAGAGAGAGAGGAATAGACAGGGAGAGTGTGAGTGAAAGAGGAAAGGAGAGAGAGAGGAATGGAGAGGGAGAGTGTGAGTGAAAGAGGAAAGGAGAGAGAGGAATGGAGAGGGAGAGTGTGAGTGAGAGAGGAAAGAAGAGAGAGAGGAAATGAGAGGGAGAGCGTGAGGGAGAGAGGAAAGAAGAGAGAGAGGAAAGGAGAGGGAGAGTGTGAGGGAGAGAGGAAAGAAGAGAGAGGAATGGAGAGGGAGAATGTGAGTGAGAGAGGAAAGGAGAGAGAGTGTGAGGGAGAGAGGAATGGAGAGAGAGAGAGTGTGAGAGATGAAGAGGATGGAGGACAGTGTGAGTGAGAGAGGAAAGGAGAGAGAGTGTGAGTGAGAGAGGAATGGAGAGGGAGAGTGAGTGAGAGAGGAAAGGAGGGAGAGGAAAGGAGATGGTGAGTGTGAGAGAAGAAAGGAGAGAGAGTGTGAGTGAGAGGAAAGGAGAGAGAGTGTGAGTGAGAGAGGAAAGGAGGGAGAGTGTGAGTGAGAGGAAAGGAGAGAGAGTGTGAGTGAGAGAGGAAAGAGAGGAAAGGAGAGAGAGTGTGAGTGAGACAGGAAAGGGGAGAGAGTGTGAGTGAGAGAGGAAAGGAGGGAGAGTGTGAGTGAGAGAGGAAAGGAGAGAGAGTGTGAGTGAGAGAGGAAAGGAGAGAGAGAGTGTGAGAGAAGAAAGGAGAGTGTGAGTGAGAGAGGAAAGGAGAGAGAGAGGAATGGACAGGGAGAGTGTGAGTGAAAGAGGAAAGTAGAGAGAGAGGAATGGAGAGGGAGAGTGTGAGTGAGAGAGGAATGAAGAGAGAGAGAAAATGAGAGGGAGAGTGTGAGGAGAGAGGAAAGAAGAGAGAGGAATGGAGAGAGAGAGTGTGAGGGAGAGAGGAAAGAAGAGAGAGGAATGGAGAAGGACAGTGTGAGTGAGAGAGAATGGAGAGGGAGAGTGTGAGTGAAGAGGAAAGGAGAGAGAGAGAGGAATGGAGAGGGAGAGTGTGAGTGAAAGAGGAAAGGAGAGAGAGGAATGGAGAGGGAGAGTGTGAGTGAGAGAGGAAAGAAAAGAGAGAGGAAATGAGAGGGAGAGCGTGAGGGAGAGAGGAAAGAAGAGAGAGAGGAAATGAGAGGGAGAGTGTGAGTGAGAGAGGAAAGAGGAAAGGAGAGAGTGTGTGAGTGAGAGAGGAAAGGGGAGAGAGTGTGAGTGAGAGAGGAAAGGAGGGAGAGTGTGAGTGAGAGAGGAAAGGAGGGAGAGTGTGAGTGAGAGGAAAGAGAGGAAAGGAGAGAGAGTGTGAGTGAGAGAGGAAAGGGGAGAGAGTGTGAGTGAGAGAGGAAAGGAGGGAGAGTGTGAGTGAGAGAGGAAAGGAGGGAGAGTGTGAGTGAGAGAGGAAAGGGGGGAGAGTGTGAGTGAGAGAGGAAAGAGGAAAGGAGAGAGTGTGTGAGTGAGAGAGGAAAAGGGAGAGAGTGTGTGAGTGAGAGAGAAAGGAGGGAGAGTGTGAGTGAGAGAGGAAAGGAGGGAGAGTGTGAGTGAGAGGAAAGAGAGGAAAGGAGAGAGAGTGTGAGTGAGAGAGGAAAGGGGAGAGAGTGTGAGTGAGAGAGGAAAGAAGAGAGAGAGGAAAGGAGAGGGAGAGTGTGAGGGAGAGAGGAAAGAAGAGAGAGGAATGGAGAGGGAGAATGTGAGTGAGAGAGGAAAGGAGAGAGAGTGTGAAGGAGAGAGGAATGGAGAGAGAGAGTGTGAGTGAGAGAGGAATGGAGAAGGACAGTGTGAGTGAGAGAGGAAAGGAGAGAGAGTGTGAGTGAGAGAGGAATGGAGAGGGAGAGTGAGTGAGAGAGGAAAGGAGGGAGAGGAAAGGAGATGGTGAGTGTGAGAGAAGAAAGGAGAGAGAGTGTGAGTGAGAGAGGAAAGGGGAGAGAGTGTGAGTGAGAGAGGAAAGGAGGGAGAGTGTGAGTGAGAGGAAAGAGAGGAAAGGAGAGAGAGTGTGAGTGAGAGAGGAAAGAGAGGAAAGGAGAGAGAGTGTGAGTGAGACAGGAAAGGGGAGAGAGTGTGAGTGAGAGAGGAAAGGAGGGAGAGTGTGAGTGAGAGAGGAAAGGAGAGAGAGTGTGAGTGAGAGAGGAAAGGAGAGAGAGAGTGTGAGAGAAGAAAGGAGAGTGTGAGTGAGAGAGGAAAGGAGAGAGAGAGGAATGGACAGGGAGAGTGTGAGTGAAAGAGGAAAGGAGAGAGAGAGGAATGGAGAGGGAGAGTGTGAGTGAGAGAGGAATGAAGAGAGAGAGGAAATGAGAGGGAGAGTGTGAGGGAGAGAGGAAAGAAGAGAGAGGAAAGGAGAGGGAGAATGTGAGTGAGAGAGGAAAGGAGAGAGAGTGTGAGGGAGTGAGGAATGGAGAAGGACAGTGTGAGTGAGAGAGGAAAGGAGAGAGAGTGTGAGTGAGAGAGGAATGGAGAGGGAGAGTGAGTGAGAGAGGAAAGGAGGGAGAGGAAAGGAGATGGTGAGTGTGAGAGAAGAAAGGAGAGAGAGTGTGAGTGAGAGAGGAAAGGAGAGAGAGGAAAGGAGAGGGAGAGTGTGAGGGAGAGCGGAAAGGAGAGAGAGTGTGAGTGAGAGAGGAATGGAGAGGGAGAGTGAGTGAGAGAGGAAATGAGGGAGAGGAAAGGAGATGGTGAGTGTGAGAGAAGAAAGGAGAGAGAGTGTGAGTGAGAGAGGAAAGGAGAGAGAGTGTGAGTGAGAGAGGAAAGGAGAGAGAGTGTGAGTGAGAGAGGAAAGGAGAGAGAGGACAGGATAGAGAGTGTGAGTGAGAGAGGAAAGAAGAGAGGAAAGGAGAGAGAGTGTGAGTGAGAGAGGAAAGGAGAGAGGACAGGAGAGAGAGTGTGAGTGAGAGAGGAAATGAGAGAGAGGAAAGGAGAGAGAGTGTGAGTGAGAGAGGAAAGGAGGGAGAGTGTGAGTGAGAGAGGAAAGGGGAGAGTGTGTGAGTGAGAGAGGAAAGGAGAGAGAGTGTGAGTGAGAGAGGAAAGGATAGAGAGTGTGAGTGAGAGAGGAAAGGGGAGAGAGTGTGAGTGAGAGAGGAAAGGAGAGAGAGTGTGAGTGAGAGAGGAAAGGAGAGAGAGGAAAGGAGAAAGAGTGTGAGTGAGAGAGGAATGGAGAGGGAGAGTTTGAGGGAGAGAGGAAAGGAGAGAGAGTGTGAGGGAGAGAGGAATGGAGAGAGAGAGTGTGAGTGAGAGAGGAATGGAGAAGGACAGTGTGAGTGAGAGAGGAAAGGAGAGAGAGTGTGAGTGAGAGAGGAATGGAGAGGGAGAGTGAGTGAGAGAGGAAAGGAGGGAGAGGAAAGGAGATGGTGAGTGTGAGAGAAGAAAGGAGAGAGAGTGTGAGTGAGAGAGGAAAGGGGAGAGAGTGTGAGCGAGAGAGGAAAGGGGAGAGAGTGTGAGTGAGAGAGGAAAGGAGGGAGAGTGTGAGTGAGAGGAAAGAGAGGAAAGGAGAGAGAGTGTGAGTGAGACAGGAAAGGGGAGAGAGTGTGAGTGAGAGAGGAAAGGAGGGAGAGTGTGAGTGAGAGAGGAAAGGAGAGAGAGTGTGAGTGAGAGAGGAAAGGGGAGAGAGAGTGTGAGAGAAGAAAGGAGAGTGTGAGTGAGAGAGGAAAGGAGAGAGAGAGGAATGGACAGGGAGAGTGTGAGTGAAAGAGGAAAGGAGAGAGAGAGGAATGGAGAGGGAGAGTGTGAGTGAGAGAGGAATGAAGAGAGAGAGGAAATGAGAGGGAGAGTGTGAGGGAGAGAGGAAAGAAGAGAGAGGAATGGAGAGGGAGAATGTGAGTAAGAGAGGAAAGGAGAGAGAGTGTGAGGGAGAGAGGAATGGAGAAGGACAGTGTGAGTGAGAGAGGAAAGGAGAGAGAGTGTGAGTGAGAGAGGAATGGAGAGGGAGAGTGCGTGAGAGAGGAAAGGAGGGAGAGGAAAGGAGATGGTGAGTGTGAGAGAAGAAAGGAGAGAGAGTGTGAGTGAGAGAGGAAAGGAGAGAGGAAAGGAGAGAGAGTGTGAGTGAGAGAGGAATGGAGAGGGAGAGTGAGTGAGAGAGGAAAGGAGGGAGAGGAAAGGAGATGGTGAGTGTGAGAGAAGAAAGGAGAGAGAGTGTGAGAGAGGAAAGGAGAGAGAGTGTGAGTGAGAGAGAAAAGGGGAGAGAGTGTGAGTGAGAGAGGAAAGGAGAGAGAGTGTGAGTGAGAGAGGAAAGGAGAGAGAGAGGAATGGAGAGGGAGAGTGTGAGTGAGAGAGGAATGAAGAGAGAGAGGAAATGAGAGGGAGAGTGTGAGGGAGAGAGGAAAGAAGAGAGAGGAATGGAGAGGGAGAATGTGAGTGAGAGAGGAAAGGAGAGAGAGTGTGAGTGAGAGAGGAAAGGAGGGAGAGTGTGAGTGAGAGAGGAAAGGAGAGAGAGTGTGAGTGAGAGAGGAATGGAGAAGAAGAGAGAGAGTGAGAGAGGAAAGGAGGGAGAGGAAAGGAGATGGTGAGTGTGAGAGAAGAAAGGAGAGAGAGTGTGAGTGAGAGAGGAAAGGAGAGAGAGGAAAGGAGAGGGAGAGTGTGAGGGAGAGAGGAAAGGAGAGAGGAAAGGAGAGAGAGTGTGAGTGAGAGAGGAAAGGAGAGAGAGTGTGAGTGAGAGAGGAAAGGGGAGAGAGTGTGAGTGAGAGAGGAAAGGAGAGAGGAAAGGAGAGAGAGTGTGAGTGAGAGAGGAAAGGAGAGAGAGGACAGGAGAGAGAGTGTGAGTGAGAGAGGAAATGAGAGAGAGGAAAGGAGAGAGAGTGTGAGTGAGAGAGGAAAGGGGAGAGTGTGTGAGTGAGAGAGGAAAGGAGAGAGAGTGTGAGTGAGAGAGGAAAGGAGAGAGAGTGTGAGTGAGAGAGGAAAGGGGAGAGAGTGTGAGTGAGAGAGGAAAGGAGAGAGAGTGTGAGTGAGAGAGGAAAGGAGAGAGAGTGTGAGTGAGAGAGGAATGGAGAGGGAGAGTGTGAGGGAGAGAGGAAAGGAGAGAGAGGAAAGGAGATGGAGAGCGTGAGTGAGAGAGGGAAGGAGAGAGAGTGTGAGGGAGAGAGGAATGGAGGGAGAGAGTGTGAGTGAGAGAGGAATGGAGAAGGAGAGTGTGAGTGAGAGAGGAAAGGAAAGAAAGAGTGAGAGAGGAAAGGAGGGAGAGGAAAGGAGATGGTGAGTGTGAGAGAAGAAAGGAGAGAGAGTGTGAGTGAAAGAGGAAAGGAGAGGGAGAGTGTGAGGGAGAGAGGAAAGGAGAGAGAGTGTGAGTGAGAGAGGAATGGAGAGGGAGTGAGAGAGGAAAGGGGAGAGAGGAAAGGAGATGGTGAGTGTGAGAGAAGAAAGGAGAGAGAGTGTGAGTGAGAGAGGAAAGGAGAGAGAGTGTGAGTGAGAGAGGAAAGGGGAGAGAGTGTGAGTGAGAGGGAAGGAGAGAGGAAAGGAGAGAGAGTGTGAGTGAGAGAGGAAAGGAGAGAGAGGACAGGAGAGAGAGTGTGAGTGAGAGAGGAAATGAGAGAGAGGAAAGGAGAGAGAGTGTGAGTGAGAGAGGAAAGGGGAGAGTGTGTGAGTGAGAGAGGAAAGGAGAGAGAGTGTGAGTGAGAGAGGAAAGGAGAGAGAGTGTGAGTGAGAGAGGAAAGGGGAGAGAGTGTGAGTGAGAGAGGAAAGGAGAGAGAGTGTGAGTGAGAGAGGAAAGGAGAGAGAGTGTGAGTGAGAGAGGAAAGGAGAGAGAGGAAAGGAGAGAGAGTGTGAGTGAGAGAGGAATGGAGAGGGAGAGTGTGAGGGAGAGAGGAAAGGAGAGAGAGGAAAGGAGATGGAGAGCGTGAGTGAGAGAGGAAAGGAGAGAGAGTGTGAGGGAGAGAGGAATGGAGGGAGAGAGTGTGAGTGAGAGAGGAATGGAGAAGGAGAGTGTGAGTGAGAGAGGAAAGGAAAGAAAGAGTGAGAGAGGAAAGGAGGGAGAGGAAAGGAGATGGTGAGTGTGAGAGAAGAAAGGAGAGAGAGTGTGAGTGAAAGAGGAAAGGAGAGGGAGAGTGTGAGGGAGAGAGGAAAGGAGAGAGAGTGTGAGTGAGAGAGGAATGGAGAGGGAGTGAGAGAGGAAAGGGGAGAGAGGAATGGAGAGGGAGAGCGTGAAGGAGAGAGGAGAGTGTGAGTGAGAGAGGAATGGAGAGAAAGAGTGAGAGGGGAATGGACAGGGAGAGTGTGAGTGAAAGAGGAAAGAAGAGAGAGGAATGGAGAGGGAGAGTGTGAGAGTTGAAAGGAGGGAGAGTGTGAGTGAGAGAGGAAAGAAGAGAGGAAAGGAGAGAGAGAGTGTGAGGGAGAAACAAAAGGAGAGAGAAAGAGTGAGGGAGAGAGAAGAGAGAGTGTGAGTGAGAGAGGAAAGGAGGGAGAGTGGGAGAGAGTGGGAGTGAGAGAGGAATGAAAAGGGAGAGTGGGAGAGAGTGGGAGTGAGAGAGAAATGAAGAGGGAGAGTGGGAGAGAGTGGGAGTGAGAGAGGAATGAAGAGGGAGAGTGGGAGAAAGAAAGGAAAAGGATAGAGAGAAAAAGTTGGAGGGTGAAATGAAAAGGTGAAAAAGAGTGAGAGTAGAAGGAGAACGGAAAGGAGAAAGAGATAGGAAAGAAAAGAGAGGGAAAATACAATGAGTGAGAGAGGAAACCAGAGTGAAAGAGTGAGAGGGTGAAAGGAAAAGGAGAAAGGGAGGGAGAGAATAAAAGAGAAAGAAGAAAGACAGTGAGGGAGGAAAGAGAAGAGAAAGAGAGAGGGTAGAAATGGGGAGAAGAGAGAACATTGAAAGTAGAATGGAGAGAAAAGCTATGGAGAGAGAAAGAGCATGAGAATGGAAAGAATGGAGAATAAGAGAGAAAGAAAGTGAGAGTAGAAAGAAATGAAAGAAAGGAGAGAGTGAGGTTGGGAAGAAATTGATAAGGAGAGAGAAGAGAGAAACAAAGGGTGAGGAGAGATATTAAGGAGAAAGAGAGGGACAGAGAGAAAGCATGGGGAGAGAAGAAGAGACACAGAAGGACTGGGACAGAGAATAAGGCAAGGAAAGAGAGAAGGAAAAAGAGGGACAAGAAGAGGATAAGGAGCAACAGAGCACAGGAAAAATAGAAGAGTGATAAACTCAGTGAGGTGATAAAGTGTGATGGAGTATGGGTATTATTATATTTATTCTGTAGATTAAGAAAAGGTAAGGGGGAGCTGGGGGGATGGAGTTTGAATTGAGAGGGGGAGCTGGAAAGTCTCTGAGAGGGAGAGCTGGAGGGTCTCTGATAGGAAAGCTGGAGGGTCTCTGAGAGGGAGAGATGGAGGGTCTCTGATAGGGGAGCTGGAGGGTCTCTGAGAGGGAGAGATGGAGGGTCTCTGATAGGGGAGCTGGAGGGTCTCTGAGAGGGGGAGCTGGAAGGTCTCTGAGAGGGAGAGATGGAGGGTCTCTGATAGGGGAGCTGGCGGGTCTCTGAGAGGGGGAGCTGGAAGGTCTCTGAGAGGGAGAGATGGAGGGTCTCTGATAGGGGAGCTGGAGGGTCTCTGAGAGGGGGAGCTGGAAGGTCTCTGAGAGGGAGAGATGGAGGGTCTCTGAGAGGGGGAGCTGGAGGGTCTCTGAGAGGGGGAGCTGGAAGGTCTCTGAGATGGGGAGCTGGAGGGTCTCTGAGAGGGGGAGCTGGAGGGTCTCTGAGAGGGGGAGCTGGAGGTTCTCTGAGAGGGGGAGCTGGATGGTCTCTGAGAGGGGGAGCTGGAGGGTCTCTGAGAGGGGGAGCTGGAAGGTCTCTGAGAGGGGGAGCTGGAGGGTCTCTGAGAGGGGGAGCTGGAGGTTCTCTGAGATGGGAGCTGGGTAAAGGTGAAGAAAATGTACAGAAATTGTTTGTTTACTTTACCATAATATAGTTTCTATAAATAATGCAATATATACTGTATATAATAGGTATTAGTTGTAACTGAGCATTTTATATATTTTTATTAATATACACAGAAGGAGGGGGGGGGGTGTAAATCAGGTAATAATCGCGATATATCGATGACATGTTTCCCTGATTCCGCCATATTTGAGGTGTGGGAAGTTGTGTTTCCTTTTCCAGGCTTTCTGAGCTCCTGGCTGGGAGATATATTATTCCAGATGACCTGGGGCTGTGCAGGGCCATTCCTCTTGCCATTACCTGGCTGCTTCCCACCCTTGGTTCATGGCTAATTATCAGTACAAAGCTTTCCAGGGATGGATGGAAACCCCTCCACACTCCTTAAGTTTGCCTTTCCAGGGAACATCAGAGAGACACATGGAGCATTGCAAGCCACTGGACTGGAAAATAGACTTGGAAGTCCCTTTGTCAGGGAGGTGAGAGGACAGCCCCCTCCATGGGGGTTAAGCAAACTCTAATCATTTCCAGACATTAAACCATTCAGCAGGGCAAGGGCTCAGCCTGGCACCAGGTCTCTGCTCATAGCCTGCTGGGCACTCAGGGGGTTAAAGCAAGTTGTGCCAGGGACTGGTCTCATTGCACAACACAATGTATGTCCTTCTCCTTGTGACATGGAGACATCTACCTCATAAAGGCAAGGCATGCAGGATTATAACTCTACATGATATAACACATGTCCCCATGACCTCCCTTTATATACAGCTTATTACATGTCCAATGCTGGCAGGTGCAGTAATGACACCCCCCCCCCTCCCCAAAGTGGGGCTCATTACATAATAAAACACATAACAAAAACACTGGTATTTACATAATGAGGAATAACAGGTTTATTAGTAGGAAGGTTCACAAATTCCCAAATCCAGACACAACACTGTGTATAGTCACACTAACACACTACACACTGCCACTCTATATATATTACACTACACACAGTGTATAGTCACACTAACACACTACACACTGCCACTCTATATATATTACACTACACACAGTGTATAGTCACACTAACACACTACACACTGCACTCTATATATATTACACTACACACAGTAAATGCATATAACATGTACACAGCCTTATACACACATTAGTATTATACACACACTAACACAGTAAATCCAAACAATACACACACACATA
Source organism: Leptobrachium leishanense (assembly GCA_009667805.1). NCBI lineage: Eukaryota > Metazoa > Chordata > Amphibia > Anura > Megophryidae > Leptobrachium > Leptobrachium leishanense. The sequence continues at coordinate 548,164,720 of CM019063.1, forward strand.
AACACTGTTAATGCATATTATAGACAGATACTACATACAGTAAATACATATACACACAATAAACACAAACTAACACAGTAAATATGATATGCACACACTAACACAGTAAATCCATATTATACACACAATAACACAGTAAATCCATATTATACACACACTAACACTGTAAATCCATATTATACACACACTAACACAGTAAATACATATTATACACACACTAACACAGTAAATACATATTATACACACAATAACACAGTAAATCCATATAATATGCACACACTAACACAGTAAATACATATTATACAGACACTAACACAGTAAATCTATATTATACACACACTAACACAGTAAATACATATTATATTACACACACTAACACAGTAAATCCATATTATACACACACTAACACAGTAAATACATATTATACACACAATAACACAGTAAATCCATATAATATGCACACACTAACACAGTAAATCCATATTATACACACACTAACACAGTAAATACATATTATATTACACACACTAACACAGTAAATCCATATTATACACACACTAACACAGTAAATACATATTATATTACACACACTAACACAGTAAATACATATTATACACACAATAACACAGTAAATACATATAATATGCACACACTAACACAGTAAATACATATTATACACACACTAACACAGTAAATACATATTATACACACACTAACACAGTAAATACATATTATATTACACACACTAACACAGTAAATCCATATTATACACACACTAACACAGTAAATACATATTATATTACACACACTAACACAGTAAATACATATTATACACACAATAACACAGTAAATACATATAATATGCACACACTAACACAGTAAATCCATATTATACAGACACTAACACAGTAAATCCATATTATACACACACTAACACAGTAAATACATATTATACACACAATAACACAGTAAATACATATTATACAGACACTAACACAGTAAATCCATATTATACACACACTAACACAGTAAATACATATTATACACACAATAACACAGTAAATCCATATAATATGCAAACACTAACACAGTAAATCCATATTATACAGACACTAACACAGTAAATCCATATTATACACACACTAACACAGTAAATACATATTATATTACACACACACACTAACACAGTAAATCCATATTATACACACACTAACACAGTAAATCCATATTATACACACAATAACACAGTAATCCATATAATATGCACACACTAACACAGTAAATACATATTATACACACATTAACACAGTAGATACATATAATATGCACACACTAACACAGTAAATACATATTATACACACACTAACACAGTAAATACATATTATACACACACTAACACAGTAAATACATATTATACACACACACACTAACACAGTAAATCCATATTATTCACACACTAACACAGTAAATACATATTATACACACAATAACACAGTAAATACATATAATATGCACACACTAACACAGTAAATACATATTATACACACACTAACACAGTAAATACATATTATACACACAATAACACAGTAAATCCATGTAATATGCACACACTAACACAATAAATACATATTACACACACAATAATATAGTAAATCCATATACTATGCACACACTAACACAGTAAATACACATTATATACACACTAACACAGTAAATACATATAATATGCACACACTAACAGTAAATACATATTATACACACAACAACACAGTAAATCCATATAATATGCACACACTAACACAGTAAATCCATATAATATGCACACACTAACACAGTAAATACATATAATATGCACACACTAACACAGTAAATCCATATAATATGCACACACTAACACAGTAAATACATATAATATGCACACACTAACACAGTAAATACACATTATATACACACTAACACAGTAAATACATATAATATGCACACACTAACAGTAAATACATATTATACACACAATAACAAAGTAAATGAATATAATATACACACACTAACACAGTAAATACATATTATGCACACAATAACACAGTAAATCCATATTATACAGACAATAACACAGTAAATCCATATTATACACACACTAACACTGTAAATACATATTATACACACACTAACACAGTAATTCCATATTATACACACACTAACACAGTAAATACATATTATACACACACTAACACAGTAAATCCATATTATACACACAATAACACAGTAAATCCATATAATATGCACACACTAACACAGTAAATCCATATAATATGCACACACTAACACAGTAAATCCATATTATACAGACACTAACACAGTAAATCCATATTATACACACACTAACACTGTAAATCCATATTATACAGACACTAACACAGTAAATCCATATTATACACACACTAACACAGTAAATACATATTATACACACAATAACACAGTACATACATATTATACACACAATAACACAGTAAATACATATAATATGCACACACTAACACAGTAAATCCATATTATAAACACACTAACACAGTAAATCCATGTAATATGCACACACTAACACAATAAATACATATTATTCACACACTAACACAGTAAATACATATTATACACAGATTAACACAGTAGATACATATAATATGCACACACTAACACAGTAAATCCATATTATACAGACACTAACACAGTAAATACATATTATACACACACTAACACAGTAAATACATATTATACACACAATAACACAGTAAATCCATGTAATATGCACACACTAACACAATAAATACATATTACACACACAATAACATAGTAAATCCATATACTATGCACACACTAACACAGTAAATACACATTATATACACACTAACACAGTACATACATATAATATGCACACACTAACAGTAAATACATATTATACACACAACAACACAGTAAATCCATATAATATGCACACACTAACACAGTAAATACATAGTATACACACAATAACACAGTAAATCCATATACTATGCACACACTAACACAGTAAATACACATTATATACACACTAACACAGTAAATACATATAATATGCACACACTAACAGTAAATACATATTATACACACACTAACACAGTAAATACATATAATATGCACACACTAACAGTAAATACATATTATACACACAACAACACAGTAAATACATATAATATGCACACACTAACACAGTAAATACATAGTATACACACAATAACACAGTAAATCCATATACTATGCACACACTAACACAGTAAATACACATTATATACACACTAAGGAGGTAAATACATATAATATGCACACACTAACAGTAAATACATATTATACACACAATAACAAAGTAAATGAATATAATATACACACACTAACACAGCAATACATACAATATGAATGCACGCATAAAGTAACACTGTTAATTGATATTAGACAGATACTACATACAGTAAATACATATACACACACTAAACAGCAATACATATAATATACACACTAAACAACACAGTAAATACATATTGGATACAAATTCTGCATACAATACATAGAGATTATACACATACAGACAGCAAATACATCTTATAGACATATACACTACACACAGTAACTACATATAATATACACAAACTGCACACAGTAACTATATATAATATACACAAACTGCACAGAGTAACTACATATAATATACACAAACTGCACACAGTAACTACATATAATATACACAAACTGCACACAGTAACTACATATAATATACACAAACTGCACACAGTAACTACATATAATATACACAAACTGCACACAGTAACTACATATAATATACACAAACTGCACACAGTAACTACATATAATATACACAAACTGCACACAGTAACTACATATAATATACACAAACTGCACACAGTAACTACATATAATATACACAAACTGCACACAGTAACTATATATAATAACACAAACTGCACAGAGTAACTATATATAATATACACAAACTGCACACAGTAACTACATATAATATACACAAACTGCACAGAGTAACTATATATAATATACACAAACTGCACAGAGTAACTACATATAATATACACAAACTGCACACAGTAACTATATATAATATACACAAACTGCACACAGTAACTACATATAATATACACAAACTGCACACAGTAACTACATATAATATACACAAACTGCACAGAGTAACTATATATAATATACACAAACTGCACACAGTAACTACATATAATATACACAAACTGCACAGAGTAACTACATATAATATACACAAACTGCACACAGTAACTACATATAATATACACAAACTGCACACAGTAACTACATATAATATACACAAACTGCACAGAGTAACTATATATAATATACACAAACTGCACACACAGTAACTACATATAATATACACAAACTGCACAGAGTAACTATATATAATATACACAAACTGCACAGAGTAACTACATATAATATACACAAACTGCACACAGTAACTATATATAATATACACAAACTGCACACAGTAACTACATATAATATACACAAACTGCACACAGTAACTACATATAATATACACAAACTGCACAGAGTAACTACATATAATATACACAAACTGCACACAGTAACTACATATAATATACACAAACTGCACAGAGTAACTACATATAATATACACAAACTGCACACAGTAACTACATATAATATACACAAACTGCACACAGTAACTACATATAATATACACAAACTGCACAGAGTAACTATATATAATATACACAAACTGCACACAGTAACTACATATAATATACACAAACTGCACAGAGTAACTATATATAATATACACAAACTGCACAGAGTAACTACATATAATATACACAAACTGCACACAGTAACTACATATAATATACACAAACTGCACAGAGTAACTACATATAATATACACAAACTGCACACAGTAACTACATATAATATACACAAACTGCACAGAGTAACTATATATAATATACACAAACTGCACACAGTAACTACATATAATATACACAAACTGCACACAGTAACTACATATAATATACACAAACTGCACAGAGTAACTACATATAATATACACAAACTGCACACAGTAACTACATATAATATACACAAACTGCACAGAGTAACTACATATAATATACACAAACTGCACACAGTAACTACATATAATATACACAAACTGCACAGAGTAACTATATATAATATACACAAACTGCACAGAGTAACTACATATAATATACACAAACTGCACAGAGTAACTATATATAATATACACAAACTGCACACAGTAACTACATATAATATACACAAACTGCACAGAGTAACTATATATAATATACACAAACTGCACACAGTAACTACATATAATATACACAAACTGCACAGAGTAACTATATATAATATACACAAACTGCACAGAGTAACTACATATAATATACACAAACTGCACACAGTAACTACATATAATATACACAAACTGCACAGAGTAACTATATATAATATACACAAACTGCACAGAGTAACTATATATAATATACACAAACTGCACACAGTAACTACATATAATATACACAAACTGCACACAGTAACTACATATAATATACACATCCCATATCTATCTATCTATCTATCTATCTATCCCATATCTATCTATCTATCTATCTATCTCATATCTATCTATCCCATATCTATCTATCTATCTATCTATCTATCTATCTATCTATCTATCTATCCCATATCTATCTATCTATCTATCTATCTATCTATCCCATATCTATCTATCTATCTATCTATCCCATATCTATCTATCTATCTTATCTATCTATCCCATATCTATCTATCTATTTCTACAGTCAGGTCCAGAAATATTGGGACGTCGACACAATTCTAACACCTTTGGCTCTATACACCACCACAATGGAGTTGGAATGAAACAAACACAATGTGCTTTAACTGCAGACTGTCAGCTTTAATTTGAGGGTATGTACATCCAACTCAGGTGAACGGTGTAGGACTTACAGCAGTTTGCAGATGTGCCTCCCACTTGTTAAGGGACCAAAAGTAATGGGACAATTGGCTTCTCAGCTGTTCCATGGCCAGGTGTGTGATATTCCCTCATTACCCCAATTACAATGTGCAGATAAAAGGCCCAGAGTTCATTTCAAGTGTGCTATTTGCATTTGGAATCTGTTGCTGTCAACTCTCAAGTTGAGATCCAAAGCGCTGTCACTATCAGTGAAGCAAGCCATCATTAGGCTGAAGAAACAAAACAAACCCATCAGAGAGATAGCAAGAACATTAGGTGTGGCCAAAACAACTGTTTGGAATATTCTCAAAAAGGAGGAACGCACCGGTGAGCTCAGCAACACCAAAAGACCTGGGAGACCACGGAAAACAACTGTGGTGGATGAATGAAGAATTATTTCCCTAGTGAAGAAAACACCCTTCACAACAGTTGGCCAGATCAAGAACACTCTCCAGGAGGTAGGTGTATGTGTGTCAAAGTCAACAATCAAGAGAAGACTTCACCAGAGTGAATACAGAGGGTTCACCACAAGAGGTAAGCCATTGGTGAGCCTCAAAAACAGGAAGGCCAGATTAGAGTTTGCCAAACAACACCTAACAAAGCCTTCACAGTTCTGGAACAAGATCCTATGGACAGATGAGACCAAGATCAACTTGTACCAGAGTGATGGAAGAGAAGAGTATGGAGAAGGAAAGGAACTGCTCATGATCCTAAGCATACCACCTCATC